>OY992532.1:192649764-193849764 GCA_963921185.1 Dasysyrphus tricinctus | reverse complement strand
TTGACCAAAAACTGATCAGAATTTCAATATTGCAGGAAAACCGAAATACAGGAAGATTGATTTATTCATGCTTGAAAGTAGGCCAACAGAAAAGCTAAATCCAAGTTTTTGAAGTGCGGCAAAATCCACCGTTTCGATCTTTTTCTCCGAAACTATTTTTAAGTGCGAAAGTTGTGCCGAACAAAATTTTGCAAAGCTATAATCTTTCATATATGTATGTAGAACCACTTTGTGGCATAGCTTCCAAGATATTATCCAAAACATTTGTGATAAGATGAAAACCAAAAAACGGTGCAAAAACCACACAACTTTAAACACAAATACATTTGTTTGTACATATATTTATTTTTAACTGAAAAATTCACAAAAACCATACTGACGCAGTTTATATGTTTGTAGACAAATTTTGAAAACGATCATTAACTTTCGATTATATTGAGTCAAAATTATCTATGGGCAGTTTTTCAAAGACACCCATATCAACCCAATCATGTACCAGAGGATTTTTCTAAGGTTTTGAATTAATAACGGGGCCTAATTTCCAGGCCTAAACTTTATTTTGACTGCGATATCGTATTATCTTTAAAATACATATCGAACATTTGTAATAAGAACGGCAAAAGAGCACATTATTGTTAACACTACACACATTTGCACGAAATTCTCAATCGCATTTATCTCGAAACACCCAGTTTTGAGCTTTGACGGTCAACAACAAATGGGCGATATGTATATCAAAATGTTCGAAATTTTTGTAACCCATTATTTTAGCTAGGGACGTATTTCGCATTAGCACCTTAGGGAAACAAGAACAATGCGAAAACGAAAAAAAAGACAAATTCAAATGCAATGCAATTCAGTGCATCTGTGCGTCGACTGTATATTTATCCTGAGCATTAACAAGTGTACAGACTTGCTGCAAATTTTGTACACAGCACCTGTATGTGGTTCCGTACTGGAGAAATTTGAATTTCTGCTTAAGCTGCCATACATTATACATAGTCCAGTACATATGTAGCTCCTATGGGAATTTAACAAAACGTTGGGGAAGACATTTTTTTCTTGTCATCGTTAATATACTTTATAAGAAGTTTAAATCCAAGTTTTTGACCATCAACCCTTTGAAGGGTTTCCGCCATCTTGGTTTAAAGAGTGATCTCGGTTTAGGCTATGTTTTATACGGGGGAAGGTAGAAAAATGTTTTTTCTGCATTCGGTAGATTATGCAATTACAAGAAAGTCGTAGGTGTATGGAAAAATTCGGAAAAATATAGGAATGGAAATATGAACGTTTAAAAATCAAAAAACGGGAAAGTAGATGGCAAAGAAATAATTTGCAATAAATCAGGATGATCATTGTTGTTAAAAAATTTTATATTTTTGGAAAGGTAAGAAAAAATGATTTAACACATGTTTGAGGAATATTTGATTGATGTGTTAGTTTTTGGGACAAAATTTTTTCAAATACATACCTAACTTGATTTTTATATTTTTACCAATGGGTTTAAAAATCGGAAATTATTAGAAATGATGTGGACTTTTAATCTCTTAGAATATAAAGATAAAACACTTGTGTTTTTGTTCCACGGTTTATAAAACTTTTTATTTTAATAAAAAGGGCACTCCCTGCCCTGAGGATGTCCTAACCAGACGAAACGCGTCGGCCAAATTATTAAAATAAAAAGTTTTATAAACCGTGGAACAAAAACACAAGTGTTTTATCTGTATATTCTATGATGTTATTGTTCCATCAAGTGCCTACAAAATGCTCTGTTGATCTTATCAAAATATCAATCTCTATTTTCGATTAATCTATTCATCACATAATATTGAGCGCAGAGAAGTCACATTTAATTTTTTTTAGATATCAGCTTATAAGTGTAAAGTGCGAGCATGTATTAATTTAGGTTTTCAAATATATAAATGTTATTTTGGAGATATCGGTGAAACTTACTAAGTGCAGAAAAAAATGTTTAAGAAAATGAGAAAGAAATGTATTTTTTTTAATCCAAAAAGTCCCGTTTTGCACGGTTATTATAGGGAACTTTATTTAAAAAATTTCGGAACGTGACTTTTCAGCTTTATAAGTAAGTTTCAATTAAATTTCCTTCAAAAGTATAATACGATAGTTAGTGAGTTTTACCTTTGAACCGACGATATCAGATGCGTGATTATACTTGTTCTGTTTTCGCAACTATCAACCGCGCCTTGCTATTGATTCCAAACAAGAAAATTAGGAAGGTACCATTTTGCTTGCAATATTTTAAGTGTGATGCTGCCTTTCAAGTGCTACAGTAAGTAAACAACTGTTTGGACTAAAAACATATTAAGATTGAAACTTTAAGTCAACGATTTTTAAAGAACTTTTAGGTGATAATTTAAACGTATCACTGAACAGAAATTGAATAAAACATATGTGAGGTCCATTTTCTGCTTATAATTGGTTATAGCTCTTTAAATGTACAAAACAGGAAAAAATACCACAAAACAAATTTGTAGAACTAAGGTATTCTTCTTGTCAGAAATGCATTTTTATTTTTTCCATAAATTTACGGATATTATTCGTTAAAAACGAATTCATTCTTTAAATCAATATAGCGGCAACCCTGCGAGGTGTTGATGGTCGAAAATTTGGACTTAAGCTTTCTGTATGGTACTTTAATGAAATCAAGAAAAAATTGCTTCGCCAATCTTTTGTTAAAAAAAAGTATAAATTGACTGGATTAACAACAGTTTTCGTTTTTTTTCAAATCTTCTCAAAACTTGCTCCAAATATTTTCATTAAATTTCATACAGTGATCACCTTTATGATTATATTTTATTGATATGATTTTGGCGTTTTTTGAAATAATTATCTTGCTCTTGAGTTGTTTTCATATAAACCTTAGTGGATCGAAAGATTAACAATTAATGCCCTTGGCTCAGCATTACAATCATTATATTTAAATGCGGGTAGCCTTATTTTGTCTACTATACTATTCATGATATTAATATCATCTTATGTCTGCACTCTGCACCCTTGTTCTTTTTTTTTCAAAGATTAATGTAACCGCACTTCAATAGAATACTGCTTTGAGAGTATTAATCCCATTATTAATATGTAAAATTATAACAAGAAATGTTGCTTCTCAAGTCATTGAACCCCTCAAATTTAAAAAAAAAGCATCGAAAAAAGAGCAATGACACTTTTGAATTAAATGCATGAATGAATGGAATTGATAACTCACATCAAATCTCATTAATCAACTGACCTTATACATTTTATTTTTGTTTATGTGACAATTTTAATTGAGTTTAATGTTTCAATGACTTAAAGAAATTTATGTATTTCATTATTGCATATGGATATATGGGATTTCTAAGGCCTTAAAAATGTTGTGTTTAATGTCTCATTAAAAACTAGTAATAGAAGTAGAATAAATCATTTAGAGATGTTTAAATTTCTCACTCTCTACTAAAAGTCTCGAAAGAAAAATTATTCAAAAACCAGATGCATGTTTAAATGAAGTTTTTATTTTAAATGATTTCCTTAACGCAACATAAATTCAATTACAAATATTATTGTTTGTTTAATAGAGACTCCGATCATCTAAACAGTTTTGTTTTAAACTTCTATGTGCACATAATATAGAGATAAGACTACCAACTACACACATTATCTCTCCTGATTCATTAACACTTAAGACTTGTTTTAAACTGTCAGGAGTGTCAGGTCAAACATGTCTTGTTCGTGAGCCTCGTGTTGTAAGTTAAATAAAAGCCGGAAACTCATAACAGCTCATATATCTTTAAAAAAATGATCCCGGCAGCTTCTAAGAAAACCATCAACATACATCTTAATATTTTATCACCTTGTGTATATTGAACCCAAAACAAGAAACTTCGAACTAGTTCTTAGTGTTGGAAGGTTGGAACTGCTATGACAAAAAAAAATTAAAAGAAAAATTCAATTACTCTTCAGAATGGTCATTTTGAGTTAAGTAAGTTGGACGTCAACGTCACTGTTTCGTTCTAGACATATAACATTAAATCCATAAGAAGTAAATTTCTTTCCAAGAATTGTATCATTTATAATGTTTTTCTTAAACTGCCATTAAATTTAACTGCCATTGAGATAATAAGCTTTTAAATTAAATTTAATTGAAGAGTGATAATTTTTGATACTATTCGAGTGGGTTAAATGGAAATCTATAAATTTATCACACTTCAAGAGATCTTTTGATCTTTTATTTTTATGTTTATCCGAAACAATTTTCTTCAAATTGAAAATGAATGCATTTTTGATTTTTTTTTTTCATTTCATTTACAGTCAAACAAAGAAAAATATTAAAGCAAATGTGTTAGGTATAGATGAATACTTAATTAAATTTATTGAATAAATTTGATTTTTTTCTGAGAAAATTTCTGATGCGGTGCAATATGGAATATAATGATGCAACAGTTTAGTCAACAGTTTAATTTTTAAAAAAAGTTGAAATTAAAATTCCTATCAAATAGGAAACTAATAAAAATTAGCAATACTGACAAATTGACTATAAGTCATTTACAAATAGACTCTCGCAGTTGCAACCTATGACTGCAGGTTGGTACGAAATTGCTTTGGAATTAATTTATTTTAAATGTTAATACAATGTTTTTGAAATAACTTGAATTAACTTTTTGCTGTATACGAGAAGGTACCAAATAACGTTCTGTAAAACTTCGTTATCTGGTGAAAATTTCGAACATAATTATTCAGATCAAAGCTAAGAAACTCCGAATTTTGTATTTAGTTTGAGTTATCAAAATGTTTAAGCTATAATAGCCGCGTTTGGCGCGTTTTATTTTCTCTCATAACTCATATGGTTCACCTCTTGAAAATTAAACGATGCGGGTTAGTGCAAAATCAGTGCTGTATATCAGTCTCTTTTTTCCTTATGCTTATTTGTTTTTCATGTAAACACTTGTCTCTTTTCCTCTCTATTGCTAACACTGCTGACAAATCGCTGACAGCATTCACAATGGTAAATAGCCCTCTGCCGGTCAGAGTGAAAACCTCTAGGGTTATTGAAATTAACCCCGATAGAAACCTAGATCCAATTATGTTTTTGTAATACATACCTCGACTCAGACCCAGAGATAATTAAACGCAGCTAATAATACACATTCGGGATTCCAGGTCTGAAATTATCTCATCTTTTGATAACTCTTCAAAAAACGTTTTGTTTTGTCTTCTTTTTTTTTAGAAAACAACTTTTACTTCCCCCAATATTGGATCACAACTTTAATTGGGTGTCGTTCTTGAAAATCTTATTTTTTCACTCAGATATTACCTACTATCGTCAAAATCGATTTGATCAACGTCAATCAGTTAACTTGCAAACGCATTTGACATTCAAAAACACGCTGTCTGGCTTTTCAATATTTTTCTCGTCAATTCAATTTTTTTGTACAGCTGCACCGCAGATAATGTTTTGAAACATGTGACTTTAGAAAACTCCAATTAGCGTTTAAGAACTTACTGCAATTATATTTTTGACGCAGATGACGTGTTTGAAAACGACCTTCATCTCAATGAAAAATTTCTTACACACGTCGGGTTAGTTGTTTCTTGAGGGCCCCTATATCTCAGGGCCCCCGTATTTTTGAAACGGCTAAAACCATGACAGCCAAGCTTCCGAGGTTATTTTCATTTTAACTTTGGTAAAACTTTGCCCAATCAGGTTTTTGTGATATGTTTACTGAAATTTTCAAAAAAAAAAAAACATTTTTTCGCTATCTTCAAAATTATATTACGTCATCATCCCAAAAGAGTAGGCTGTATGGTATCTAAAAGTACCTGATAGTATCTCTCTTAAAAAATATTTTTCAACCCAATCCCTTGGATTTCTCCTTCGGGGAGAGCTAATGTGATGTTTTCATCCTCATTTTTGCAATCAGTGCATCGATAGAGACCTATCCAATCCAAACAATGATTATCAAAAATTGCGTTACTATTCTTATCAACACGGTTTGGTCAATTCCTTTGCCACACTTCAAAAACTATGTAGTTTTGGGCAAAAGACAGCGGTGCTCACGAGAGAGTAAAATATTTTCCTTCTTGACAAATGCAACAAAAGTTATTTCTTTGGGCAGTAATTGTTTGGAATGTCAAATTCCAAGTTGACATACATAAGTCAAATGTCAGATAAATAAAAACAAATAATTTACTGTTGTGAGTGAAAATTATCGCTAAAAGTTACCACTTTTTCGCCAATTTTCATTAAGAATAACATCAATATTTTACAGACTACCAATTTTTTCCCCAAAAATCTCTGAGACAAGGCTCTTACCTATTAGAGAAGTTATTTCTCATAAATAATTTCGTTTGATTGCCAAATTTCATGGTTCGTAGAACGATAAAATATGATTCGTTCACTCGTGAAAAAATCAAAATGGATTTTAATTTTTGATTCCTTTAAACTAAAATTCGTTTTCACCATCGATTCATACCTGCTAGAATATGTAAAATATGATTTGTTTCCGAATTTATCATATGGGAACTATTGAAGATCCATTAACGAACCATTCAAATAATGCAATGTTTCCCCCATTTCAGTTAAGATTTAATATTTTTTTTTTGCGTTTCCACCACACAAAAAGATTTAAAAAAGATAAACTTTGACAGCAACTTTCAAAAAGCAAATGGTGTTTCAATTTTTCTTATCAAGTGCAAGTGAGATGAAATGTTTGATTCGTGTCAAAAAAATGAAGAACTGAATGGAACCTCGAATGAATCGTTCAGCACCATATAAGAATTGGTTAATTTGATTTGTAAAACTATTTGTCCAAGGAAGATTTATTAAGATAAATTCCCAATCTTCTAGATTTACGAAATAAATTTGTATGGTAAATCGTTGATATTTGAAGAAGATTTGATTTATCTTAATAAATCTCAGACTACTGCTAGTCGCGAACTATATTTTGAATGGTTCGTAAGAAGATCGATAAAGAATGATACTTACTTACTTACTTAAGGTGGCGCTACGGATGGACCAGGGCCTCAACCGACAAGCTTCTTCCAGCCGGCTTGGTTGGAATGATAAAGATACGTGATTTATTATTAGTGAACGATATATTCCGAACCCTGATGTTTCCCAGAGAAATTGTGATGCATTTGCTGGAAGTACACAAGAACATATTTATTTTGTCAGTTTTAACAGCAACATGTTTGAAGGAGTAGGCTTTAAACTTTCGTACCATTGTATGAATAGGTGTGTTTGATTATTATTTTTGTAAAGCAGGAAGTTCAAAAGCTGTCAAATTTTTAAAGTAGAAGTGAAAAACTCTCTGGAAGGAATAAGAAAAAACCCAAGTTTTAGAAACTTGGTGAATATTTCACGTTACCAAACAGGAATACGTAAAAAATTTCAGTATCCGAACAGACATAGTGATGAAGGTTTTAATGCAACACCAACAAGTTTAATGAACCAACAACAAGTTTCTATTGACAGGATTTGGAGTTATAGCTTTTTCACGGATGCTAATGCCTAGCCAATAATAAACCGAAATACTTTTGACATTAGTGAGGCTTGAGCATGGACCTAGCGTCCTAGAATTTATAATGTAGGTTTTATTGTTTATCAATTTCAATGAGTTTGTTTCTTTTCTTCCGAACATTTTTTTGGAATGACTTGTCTTGTTGTATGGATGATAAAATTGAGTTTATTATTTTTATTTAACTCAAGTGTTTTGTTATAGAATAATGAAAGAAACTGCTCAGAAAGCTCTTGAAATAAATATTTAATCTCAGTAATTCAAACGAAATCTTATTCAAAATATATCAATGAGTAGGTATTTTCAAAAACAAATAATATTCAAATACAATTGGCTTGTTTATTTTTACAATGATTCATCCCCATTTTTTTAAATTATCTACAATTTATTTTTATTTTTCTTAAATGTTTTTTTTTTTTTCATTTTATTCAAATTAATCCTACAATAATTATGTCTCTTATTTGGCTAACCTACCAATAATTTTTTAAGAGCTACATAATTTATTTTTCAAAATAAATAGCTATGCAAAATGTGTTTTCAGCTGAATAATATTTGTTTACGTAAACAATTTTTTTATATAATATTTAAGTCGTAAAAAAAACACATTATTAAATTATTTAAAAAGGTAGGAAAATTTTCTTAAGACATATTTATTTTGTGTATATATGTGGTTGAAGACAGACTTCTGTAAATTTTTATGAATACTCGTATTGCACATGTTTGTTTTTAGATACACCCTTATTTTATTTGAAATTACTTAAGTGCATAGCCATAAAGGAATTGAATTCAAATAAACTAATGTAGTTCTAACATTTTTGTTTTTAATAGCCAACCGATGTAGCTTCGTATTCGTTGGCTCAGCCTAACATTTATACAAATAAACTTACTAAATAAGGTGTTTTTCATTTAAATTTAATATCAATAAATTGATGTTGATATTTCACATGGCTTATTAATTCACTTCGCAATAATGTAATCCAGACCTTAGCTGGGAAATAAACTATTATATTATTTGCTCGAAATGGAAAACAACACCTAAAGTACAGATATTTACCAATTATTATTAGTATAAAAGGTCACTATTTTCCGTGCTTGATGAAATTATTTCTCTTACCTACTTACTTATACGGTTCCCGATCCATCTAGGGTCTCTGCCCGAGATGTTTCGTCGTCCATAGGTTGCAGTCTCTCACAAACTCCCTCCAGTCATCGAGGCCAAGCGCTCTTGCGTCTGTAACCGCCTGGTAGCCAATGTTCGGTGTTCCTGGTCGTCTCGAACCTGGGAACTGGCATTCAAAGATTGGAACGTTGTTGTCCATTCGTTCGATGTGGCCAAGCCAGAGTAAATGACGGGTTTTGGCTCTTTGTACTGCATCCACATCTTGGTACAGCTCGTACAATTCCCGATTGAATCTTCTCCTCCAATCGCCCTCTTCACATATAGGACCAATTATCCGCCGAAGAATTTTTCACTCGAAAGTGCCCTATATCAATGCCACTTTTTTACTTATCGTTCAGCATTCGGCGCCGTAGAGTAGAACTGGTAATATTAGCGTTTTGTACAGCGTAAATTCCTTGTTTTTTGACAAAGGAGATGGGCTTTGTTTGTTGATAGCATATACTTTCTTTTGTCCTCATTCACTTTAAAACTTACGCGTCTCGCCTGTTAATAAAAAGCTGTGAATGCTTCAAGTACAGCTCGCTTCGAGCGGCTGATAATGTCGGTGTCGTCCGCATAGTCAGGCAGTTGAGACGACCTATTGAAGATAGTGTCTTCCATTCTAACAACACCCTTGCGCACTACCTGCTCCAGGAATAGGTTAAAGAAATCACAAGATAGCGTATCTCCTTGTCTGAGCCCTGTAAACGTCTGGAATAGCTCGGATAAGCTGTTACGCATTTGCACGTTAAACCGCTTTTTTCAACTTCATGCGGCATAGCTGGATCAGTTTTTTCGGGATCTGACATCGCCAATAGAAGCTCTTGGTGACTTATACTATCATATGCGGCTTTGAAGTCGATGAATAGATTGTGGGTCTCGACTTGAAATTCGTTGGGCTTTTCAGGCCTAAAGCCACGCTGGTTTGAACCGATCATAGTGTTGCAGAAAGGTTTTAGACACTCACATAGTACGTTGGAAAGGATCTTGTAGGCAACATTAAGCAAGGATATGCCTCTGTAATTCTTGCAGGACATAGGAACGCCTTTTTTGTAGATTGGGCATATGGAGCTATTTGACCTTGTCGGGCTATTTGGAGTCGTCGGGCTATTTGGAGTCGTCGGGCATACTTTCCTTTTCCCCCACTTGGTTGATGAGCTGGTGCATGCACCCTACCAGTATATCTTCTCCATACTTGAAGAGTTCCACAGGTAAGACCATCCGAGCAGGCGGATTTGTTGTTCTTAAGCTTGTGAATGGCTTTCTTAACCTCTTCAGTACTGGGCGCTGCGCTGGGATTGCATCTTCATTGACTGGTCTCATGCTTCTTTGTTCCCCTGTCGATTCCTCTACATATTGCACACTAAGCAGTTGCTGGAAATGCTGCTTAAGCACGTCTACAATTCCCTGTGCTTCGGTGACTAGGTTCCATTCGCTGTTTTGATGAGCTTGCTTGCCGGTACTTTAACCAGATGCCATATGCAGTGCTAGACTCCTCGAGATATCTCTTGCTACTCTTGTTTTCCGTTGCAGCAATTTGCATTCGTGCATTTGCCGTATCCTATTTCAATATCTCGCATTCATCATCCTACCAAGGATTCTTTTGTCTGGGTGGATGATAGCCTATGGTGGTCTCGAATGTCTCCTTAATTATGTCGCGATACTGGTTCCATTGGTTGTTGACGCTTGTGGCTAGGGGTACGGCAGAGAGGATTCTATTTAATTGTCAATTGCTCACTGAAGTATCTGGCTTTCTCAGATGTGCTAAAGCATGCAATGTTGAATTTCTTCCTTTGGGCGGTCTTCGTTTTCTTTTCGTTGGACAGTCGGGCTCTGATCTTTGTCACAACTAGAAAGTGTTCAGAGTCCATGTTTGCCCCACGGAAACTTCGCACGTCCAAGATGTTCGATGCGTGCCTTGCGCATTTTATTTGGAGTTATTTCTTGTGAAATAATTCCCCTTTTCGCATATAAATGATAAAATCTTATAGTGCCATTTACTTACAAAAAAAAAAAAAAACTTTAAATGTTACCCCAAATAATGGCACATTCAATAAAAACAAAATCAACTGCAATAAACCAAATATAAAACACCTACATTTAAAGTGCAATAAAATACAATTAGTTACAATTAGTTTTGTACATTTGGCGTGATGGTCTATTGCTTCCTTTTCTCAATCTTCTCTGATACTATATGTGTGTGTATGCATCTATAAGAAAACATTGAGCGTGCAACTAAATAGGAAGCATATTTACAAACGTAAATATAGACAAATTAAGATGTTTCCTCAACAATATAATTAATGCGCTCTAGGCGAATGCATCTCATGGATGGGATGAGACAAGCTTAATACATGTACATGACCACCAGCAATTTTAAAATCAATAAATAAACTGCCAACGCATTTTATTTAACTAGTACGAGGGTATCTAAAGAAAAAAAAAACAAAACAAGATATTCCAAATGAACTCGTATCTTATAGTACTGTTGCGCCATTGACATTGAATCATTGATCGAAGCGTTGGCTAAGTTGATCTTACCTAACAAGCCTTAGAGCCATCATGGGTGAAAAGCGTGTATTTGTATGAAATTAATTGTATGCGACTGTGTCTTATGTATGTGATGCATAGGTTAGGTACCTATACTTACTGTAACTGGAATTTAGGGTTAAAGACTCAATAGAATCAAAAAATTTAAAACACGTAAGAAAACAAAGCATTTAATCCAAAACTCTTAGGCCCGAGTTTTCAGTGCAAGATCATCCTACTTTGGAGTTAAGCCTGATTTAACTCCAGAAACTTGTTTTTCAGTCAATTTTAATCCTGAGTTAGCTCAGGGACTGAACTAAGGGCAATCTCCATTTTTTTGCTATATCGATTTTGATAGTTAAATAAGTTATTGAAATCTTTCGAAAGTCTAAATTTCAATAGTCAAAGGCGTTAAAGCGTTATATTCATTGAGTCGCACATCGATTTGAATAGATTTTTGATAGCTGAAAGATAAAATTAATCCTCAACTGAAAAACTGCTTCTGAGCTTGCTCGAGGTTAATTTATTTTCAGGATTACCTGACTCTGATTAATTCAGAGTTAACTCTGCACAAAAAAATTTGGCCCTTGGTTTAAGCAGACGTGAAAGACATGAGGATGTTTTTTGAAACATAAAAAAACACATCTATTTGTTACATAGAATTCTTATAAATCTAAATTAAAAGTCCAATTAAGTCCATAGCATAAAAAAAACTACTGAAGCGTGCAAATCGCATGCTATAAATCTCTTAACCTGAGATGGTTTCTTTCGATTTGCAGTTAGTTTATGGGTTCAAATTCAAACCATAAAACCAAACAGTGACATTATAATTAAAATACTATTAAGAAAACGATTCCATACAGATGAAGTTTGTTTTTTGTTCGTATTGTTTCAATCCAGGTCTTACATATCCATCAACCCACAGATGTATCGATTTGACGTCATTTTAAGTTCAAATCCACATTGAAATCAAATCCCACACAAAGGTTGACCGCAAGAAAACTTTATTGAATATAAAAGATCGAATGCGGATATCACCTCATTCACCGGTATTATTTTCTACCATAGATAGAGGCATCTATATTTCAATTCTATAAGTTGTCGAACGACGAAACCATAGAGTCAATAGCATTTATATCATGAAATCTCATATACTCGAATACAACTGATCGATTTCTAATTTTTTTTTCTTATAAATAAAAATTGTTCACCTATCCAAATTGTCACAATGATGATGAATCAAACAGACGGCCATTTTTTTTTTAAGTCGTCGTCGTGTGGTCGAATCAAATGGCTTAGCTGTCATTATTTTATTTATCCTTCACGATCATTGCGGTTAAGGTTTAAGATATCTACACATATACTTTACTGTTATTTTCTTCAATTGATTGGATCAATTGATTTTACCTTATAGCACAGCGCGACATGTCACACAGTGAATAGAGCGCGCGCATTTCAAGCGCTTACGCCACACAAATTTGTTGACAGGTATTGATTTCAACTGCCAATGATTTAACGTGTAGACTTGTGAGTCGTGTCATCTCATATAGTAAACAAAATGTAGGCTAAAAAGTAATGAAAGAAGCTATTTGTGTTTTGTTATTTTCTTTTTGCAATGATTTCTTAAAGAACTTTTTGTGGTTCATTCAAAATAGAGAATTACTAGGTTCCTACAGTGTCTATAGTTTTTTTGTTTACAGTTTCGCAAACTGAATTTATACACTTATGATCTTATAACAATGATTGATATCATAGTTGTTGATTATCCGTGTAAATTATCAAATAAAAGTGACAGGTAACATCGTGTTTCCTTCAACATCCTCGAAAAGATCACCTGTCAAATTTGAGTTAAAAGCGTGGGTGTTACTCATTCATGGTCCCTGTCATACTTAATTAAAACGGCTGCTCATGAATTTACTATAACAGTCTATATGTAGGTACATTTTTGTATTGAATGTTTTCGTAAGCAATATGCTTGAGGGGCGATTGTTTAATTGAAGGAATAAGTGAATGAATACAACTTCTCCCTGTAATTTTCTTTTATTCATTTTATTTTTCTTAAAAGTGCCAAACTATGTGCTGTCAAAGTGTAAAACTTCTTTAAATTGTTTTTATGTGGTGGAAACACAAAATTGATTTATTTAATCTGAACCGAGTTAAATCTTTGGTGGAAACATATTTCCACCTAACGCTAATCTTAGATTTAATAAGATTTACCTCAAATCTTCTTTAAATCTCGAAGATTTACCATACAAATATATTTTGTAAATCTTGAAGATTAGAAATTAAACTTGTTAAATCTTCCTAGGACAAATACTGTTACAAATCAAACTAACCTCCTAATATATGGCGCTGAAGGATTCATTTGTTCAGTTTATATTTCATGAGCGCTCACTGAGCTGACGGAGCAAACATTTTTTTTACTTAGTATTTGACAGCAAAACTGGGGAAATTCTCTGAGCCCTCAGAAATATAAACTGGACAATTCATGGCTGAATTCAGTTCTTCACAAAGGAAACATTCTATCTCACTTCCTCTTTATAAGAAAAATTGAGACACCATTTGCATTTTTAAACGATTTTGTGCGAAGTAAACACCAAATTTATTAAATCTGAACTGGAATAAACCTTTGGTGGAAATATAGCATTACACTCGGTCAGTAACCCAGTTAACGCTGCAAGGTTTTGTGAAACTACCCTCGAAAAATTCTCTTTCACGCCTTGAGTTTGACAGCAAAATACAAAATGGTTTGTTCCAAGCATGGTCACTTATTTACATGATTGAATGCGAGCTTTCCGTGGGCTTCCGTCTGCTGACATGAACTTTCCTGTGCAGGTCGCTATCCGCTCATGAAAACAGATATATTCTTTGGTTTGAATTAAAATCATATGAAGTGTATGTTTGTTGTATTCCGCATTCCAGTACAAACGCTATGAGGTTGGTCATAAGAAACTCACTCAATTCGATCGCACTCCACTCCGAAACCAACTACATAATTCCCAGCTAGGCAGCTAGTAGGATGGCACCTAAGCCCTAAGATTTCTGAGCACCATGAAAACCCCCAAAAACCTGAAGTCTGATAGTTCGCGGTCCAAGTAGAGTCCACATTATGCTGAATTGTGTAGATCAACATCGTTGATCAACAATGTTGAGTTAGTGTAGACAAACGCAACCCGATTCCGATAAGTAAAAATCAAAAATTTGTTCAACTGAACAATAGTTTCTAAGTTTGAACGTGTTCATCAACACAATTGTCAGCTGTCAATTCTATTACGTTAATCGTCGACGGTCAGTATTTCAAAACATCGACTTCATCCAAAAAGCAAATCTTTTAGGAATTTATTTGTGCTGTATTAATTGTATTGGTAGTATCTCATGGCATAATGGTTAGTGCGTTGGACTGTCATGCCGAAGTTGTGGGTTCAATTCCCCGCCGTGCCACCTAAAAACGGAAATGTTTTATCCGAGATACTGCATCTGGCGAGGAACTGACAAATTCTCCAAGAGTTTACTTGTCATGAATAAGTTCTTCTCAACTAGCCGTTTGGACTCGGCAAAAAACTGTAGGTCCCCCCCATTTCTACCAACAACACACACACAGGAATGGTTGAGAGTTGTAAGTCACTAGGCCTTGGTGCTCCATGAGCTGTTGCGCCACCCAATATGTATTTATTCATTGCATCCACAATACTTGGTCGAATACAATATACAAAACCTCCTTTGACGATGATGATTTTGGCTCATTAAAGCAGCTATATGAGCAGCATAAAATGTTGAACATGTTGATTGACAATGTAGATCAACAATGTTGATCGGCATAATGTGGATGCAACTTTAGGATTTTGACGGATAACACGATACAGGAGCAATAGATGTCAGTCTTAAAAGCCACGTCTTTTCGTCTCTATTTCTAACACTGCTGACATATCGCTGAAATCATTCACAATGGGAAATATCCCTCTGGCGGTCAGAGTGAAAACCTGTATCTGGGTTATTGAAATTAACCTCGATAGAAACCTAGATCCCATGTTGTTTTTGTAATGCATGTTAAAAGATTACCTCGACCAAGACCCAGAGATTACAAAACGCAGCTAAAATTAGATCAATTTCGTTGCGTTGAGAAAGGACATCAAATTATTGATCATCATTTTGAAAAGTTCGTTTATGGCGTCAAAAAATGCCACTCCAAGCACGATTGTGCTCTCATTTTGGGCAGAGCAGGACATTTATAAAGGAAGTGAATTACCTTTAAACAGCTTATAGTTTTTTTAAACACATAAGTTGTACAAAAACAAAATAGACAAACACAAGTTTTTTGACATTTATAAATGTCAAAGCTTTATATGGTGAAATTACAATAGAGATTCGATGTTTACTTTCTTGTGAGATCCTCTTTCTGTAAGAAAATCAATCTCGCCTCATTAATTTGATAAATATAACCTTTTATGACAACGAAAAAATACCAAATATATCTTTTATTATGTCAACCTTTTCCCAAAAAAAAACTTTTGTCTCTCTGATTAATCGAAAAGATAAGCTTTCAGTAAGCTTGACTCTTGGGCCGTCTGACAAAGTAACAAACATTTTTATAAGGTCGTGCAACCCGTTGGCATCGCATCCGTAGCAAAACTTAAAATATATACATAACTGCATTGTATAGAAGTATTAACTTGGTAATGCAATACTTTTCTTCTCAAAGATAAACAATTGAAAATAATGCAGACTCGTGACTTATTACACCCGCTTAAGGTCTTTTTTTTAATAAAAATATCGCGAGACTTATTGCAATGCATTTCCCCTCTTAGGTGAAATTTAAAATATAAAAGTATCCTCTTACAACATTTATTTTTTTTGGGTTATCGTGTATTTTCTTACCTTCGTATCTATTGTTTTCAATTTCAAGTCAAAGGTTGTTGAAATATAATGAAATTTCAAATTTTCTAGAAAAATACAACAAAGTAGATACTTAAACTAAAAGTGATTCACAATAACAAAAAAAAAAAGAAAAAGAAAGTGTTAAACAAAAACAAAAATAAATTCACACATTAATGGATATGACAGCTGAAGTTCTGTCAAACGAAATGAATTCCCGTCTACGTTTAACAACAAAAACAGTTGGAGCCGAACGCATCAGAAAGGCCAAGGACAACAATGAAGATATTGCCGTACTGAGTATGTTCCTACCAAATGCCGGTGCTGTTGAATTGAATCGGGATTTTTATTGCAATCTTGGTGATTATTGTCGACTGGGTGATCCGAAAAATACAAAAGCAGGTAAACATTATAGTATACGATGACAATATACATATAGTAAAAGTGGTAATGGGAATGGGAACAGAGCCTCGGCTGGCGGAGGTTATTAACTTGTTAATCCATTGAGTAAATATTTAAGCTTGACGAGAGCAAATACTAATAGTAGTAGGCATACACACTTAACACTTGTTGACAGCTTTTCGGGAAGCTGATGATGATGAATTCTATCGGTGTGTGGTATAGAAAATGTTGCTACGATTACAAAAGTGTTTGTTTAGGTTTTTTTTTTGTAAGCTGACAATTTGCAAATCTGTTTGTATACAAAACAATATACCTGTTCGTTAAGAGCCAGATTACACGATTCGTTTTTTTTGAGTTTCTTCCTTTTGACACATTGGGTGAGGGGTGCAGAAATGTAGAAGAGACGAAGTAACGAAAGAAAGTATGAACAAATTTAGAGAATTTTACGGTTTAACTTTGACGTTTATGATTTATCAAACGAGTTGAGGTGAGGAATGCTTATAATTATAAACTTTAAATTTGTCCAGTTTATATTTCTGAGCGCTCAGAGAATTACCCCAGTTTGGCTGTCAAAAGCTAAGCAAAAAAT
Source organism: Dasysyrphus tricinctus (assembly GCA_963921185.1). Lineage (NCBI taxonomy): Eukaryota > Metazoa > Arthropoda > Insecta > Diptera > Syrphidae > Dasysyrphus > Dasysyrphus tricinctus. The sequence continues at coordinate 193,832,699 of OY992532.1, read as the reverse complement.
CTATTCTCCGCCAGCTCAGTGAGCGCTCATGAAATATGAGCTAATGTGTGTTCCTTTACTTTGAAGTTCTGTGGTTTTTAGTCCAAACTGGTGTCAATTTTTTTTATATGAACTTTGACAGAACTTTGAATTAAAATGCGCAGATTTCACAGAAATTCAAAGTAAAGGAACATACCTAAAATTGTTTTTCATAGTGATTTAAAAATACTTATTTTAAATTATAAGGCTAGTTCAAGAAAATCAGATCTCAGAGCCCTCAGCAATCTCAGTCTCGTGAACATGATTCCTCAGAAATTTTGCTGTCAAATAACTGAGGAAACAAAATATTGGACTCGCTTGCACGGTTGCCGTTTTGGTAGGATCCTACCAAAATTGGTAGGATTTTTCAGCTTTGGTAGGTTGGTAGGCTAAAATCCGATTTGGTAGGTTTTTTCATACAACTCTTGAGCATAATATAAAACATTGTACAATCATAAAAATTGAGATAGTTTCTGATCAACTCAAAAAATTTCAAATAAACTCAAGTAAACAGAGACTTGAATCATTTGGCGTTGATCTGCGTATTTTTTGAATTTTAAAAGTTCAATATATATGTAACTTTTAAAATTCATTTTTAAAAATGAAATGATTTTAACCTAATTCATACAAAATTATGTTGAAAATTATATATATTATGTCACACCTCAAGTGAAAGCATTTGAAGATCATGTCAAAATTTTATGCATAGAAAATTCCAAGGAAGGAGAAATCATTAAATGTGCATGAAACTACCTCAATAAATAATTCGGAAATATATAACTAGCATCCATGCGCCCAAGTGAACCTCCTTAACATAAGCCTTTTTTCATTTTAAATTTACTGCACATCTTTTGGGTGGGGTGGAACTCGAATTTTTGTTTTAGCTCATCATACAACAATTTCGGTTTTTTTTCAAATTTTCTGGAAAATGGATTTCACGATTGTGAATAAGCTTTGTGCCTCTAATGTGTTTGAGGTTTCTAATAAAGAAAATTTGCAGAACGGAAATAGAGTTTTTTTATTTGGTAGGTTTTTATTCAATTTGGTAGGTTCTTTTGGGAAACTTGGTAGGAATTTTTTTTTGCAAGCGGCAACCGTGCTCGCTTGCTCAGTTTTTGACACTGAGCCCCCTGAGATCTCATTTTCCTGTACACGCCTATTATAACTATGTTTTTTTTTTGACGAAACGTGTAACGAAGATACAAACCTGTCAAAAAGACATAACGTGAAACGATCCTAAAAAACGAATCGTATAGTCAGGCTCCTACTTTAATTTGTGATTTTTTGTTTTGAATAAAAACTTCTGTCAGTTATTTTTTGTATGAACTTTGACAGTATACTTTGTTTTGTTGGAAGGGCATTTAAAAGGATAATTTACGTTGAGATGGTCTCTAGAGCTGTGGAAAGGTTCATTAGAGATTTTCTATAGACAAATGACAGGTTCTATTTTGAATTGGCCAGTTTATATTTCTGAGATCTCAGAGGGCTCAGAGGACTCTGAAATATAAACACGATTCCTCACAAAAATTCCTCACATTTCCCCTTAAAAACTGAGACTGAAATTTTTTGGATTCGCTTGCTCAATTATATTTTGTCGCAGTTAATTACATAAGAAGAAAAGAAAAAGAGAGATGTTTTGACTTCTATTTGAGGTATCCTGTTTATATTTTATCCTCCGGCTCTGTCAAAGAAAGGAGAAAAATTACTGAGCGCTCAAGAAATATAAACTGGCTAAATGACTTATTTAAAAATTCTTTGTATAATCATTAAAGCCTTGATAACACTTTCAAGTCACAATTATTAATGTCATTCCATTTTATTCATAATTAATCATTAAAGTGTTCTCTTAAAACGGAAACAACTGCTCGCATAAATTAAATTAAACAGGATTTAATGAATGTAGAGTCCAATGACTTGGGTGTATATTTTTTGTCACGAAATTAAATTATAATTAGGTATGTGATGCATTTATTTCTTGAAAATAAACTACTAAAAAACGGTCATTGACTTCTTTTATTTCTTACTTACAGAAAACATAAATGTTGAAGGTTTTTTTTTCTAAACAAAATAAAAAAATGATAGTAATTATTTAATAATAACTCTTATACTTGATTAGTTCTACTTTTGTTTCTAGACACACGGAGTAATAATAAAACATATTATATAGTCCTACACGAACTTGAATGACTTTCAACTCCAATTTAACATCCCACATACATAAAGTTATTTTTTATTCATTATTTTACGATAGAATAAACGTAGAGCTTACAAATTATTTCATGAGATCATCTATACCAAAACTTTGGCTTGCGTGTCTTGAGATATGGACAAAGTTTGGATAAAACAACACAAAACAAAAATGTTTTAATGACCTGTATAATTTCTACCACATGCCACTTAACGTTTAACAATAATTCCCAGACAGACAAATTATCAACAAAAAGTTTAACTTAGCAAGAAAATATTTTTTAAAAGTTTTTTTTTTTAATGAATAGCATAAGAAAAAATATGACAAACGTATTTCCCAAATCTGTTTTTAAATACATGTGTAACAAAAGCTTATAAAAGGTGATGCAAGTAGGTTCACTCACTTTTTAGCCCACAGAAGTTTTTGTTGGATTATAATGACAGGAAATTAATGATCACATCCAATATCGTTATTGAATTAATATTCACTGAAGTAGTTAATTGCTTTCCCTGGCTTTGAAGTAAATGCAGATAATAATTGAACTTTAAATTCGATTACAATAATATCAATTTGGATAGTTATTTCAAACATTCTCAAATGCATAAACATAATGGCTCAATAAGACCTTCATTGGTAAAGCATGCAATTTTTGTTTTTAGTGTACTTTTGCTATACGAATAGTTTTGTTTTAACTTGACTCAACTTTCAAAAGAATTATCTATACGACGCTGACAGTAAGTGATTATCACAGCTTTGAAAGTCATATGCAATTATCACAGAATTTTCCATCTACGAATAATTTGATACAATTCGATTTTGGCCACTAGCAGACGGGGTGGATTGCAAAGCACGAAGCGTTCCTAAATTCTCATGGTTCATATTTTTGTACACTTGTATAGGATTAAGTTTTTTAAATAAAAACTACTTTTAAAAGTATTAATTCCTCTCATACCAAGTTGGTCACATCTCTTAATTGTGCACATTTGCGAACAATGAAGAATATTCCAGTCCCAAAATATTTCTCATTGTTAATCTTGGGGGTACTAATCAAACCCCACACCTGTACCCAATGCAAATAGGGGAAGCGCCAGCCCAGCATTAGCCCTTTCCCCAACCTGGGAATGTCTGCTAGACCAATAAGCGTCAGCAACAGCAAGTACTGTAGATCAAAAATGACTCTTGTAATGTTTCACGTCTGTAATAATTTGGCTTTTATTTGCAATGATAGTTCTCCCAAAAGGTCATTTTTATATTTGCTTCAAAAAAAGTATCATGTTAAATACAAAAACAATACGGAATTATACCAAATTGTTGTTGTATTTAACATTCTGCTTTTTAAAATGGAATTAAAAATGCACTAAGCACCACGACTATTGGCAGTTTTGGGCAATGTTTGGGACAAAGCTATTGTTAGTTAATAGGTTTGTTCGTTGAGCCCCGAAGTCACCCTGGGGTCACCCAAAGGTGTTTTTTGAAAACCCAGAACTTAACCTGACGATCCAATTCTGTGTTTTTTAAACCTGGGATCGCCCTAAGCTGGCCTTGAACTTGCCTTGAAGTGGAACTAGGTTTTTCCCTGGGCGAGTTGAGGTTAAGAATAAACTGTCAAAGTGGCATGAGCTCTGAAACAATTTTTTGGTGGTGGCTTGAGGTTATTCTTTTGTTTTTGACACAGAAATACAAGGAGTACACAAACTTACTTTAATAATAACAAAGAGGAGTAGAAAATGGAAACTATTGTTGCTTATCTCAACAACACAACTGATGTCTTTTGAGAACCGAGAAGCCCAGTTTTTTTTGACAATTCTTAGTGTTGTCAAGAAAACCTGAGTTAACTTCAACGAACGAACATTATAAGTACACAGACCTTCAAAACTACTGTTTTTTATTCAAAAATTTTTTGATTTAAAAAAAAAACAAAGAATTTTACCAAAAAAGGCAAAAGAGCACTAACGCATTAAATATTCGAAAAAAAAACAAAATAGAATAAATTTTTTTTTGGAATCAGAAGGACATTTTAAGTTTACGCACAAACAAGGCAAATGAAGCCAAATCCTATAGATGCTCGTGAGTCTCTTAGGGATTGCCCGACATTTTGTTGCGTATATTGTAATCTGCTCCACGGCATAACCGATTTTAATTCCAAATTTCCATGACATCTCATTTGTGAGCTCACTAGAAAAAGCCAATTTGCTTGAAGCCAAACTTGCTGTCAATTTAACATTTCCAGAGAGTGTCATGACTCATCTTGTATCTAAGAAGGCAAACGATTTTATCCGAACAATCTTCTTTTGTACATATAGTTCAAGTGTTCCTAAAGAGCTCGAAAACCACATAGGAGGGATAGAATCCCTCGAATTGTCCTGTAGAGGTGTTCCTCAAAACTGGCAAAACCACGGTGTTAGATTTCCATCTGTATCTGTCCAACTCTACTAGGGGTCAATTCTCGATATGTGAAACTGTGAAGTGGTAACTATGATAACCACCTTCACGAAAAATGCGATTCTCGCAGTGTGAAAAATGAAAACAAATGTTTTCATATGATGATTATTTTAGCACAATCATTTCATTCTGTAAAAACCTGTGAAAATATAAATGATAAACAGAAACAAGGTATGCCCATTAGATACGCCCATGACTCCATCTTAGTGTTTCAATGACGTCACAATCATCTTTAACTATGAGTGAGTGACGGTATTTTTCATTTTAGTACTTTTTATTACTCCCTTTGACAGCTGTTTTTCATAACAAGTTCGGGAATCGCCTTGCATTTGTTTGTAAAGTGATAAAATTATAAAACTCTAAGAAAACTGAAATGATAACTTTGTTTTCGATTCAAAGATCGAAAATTGACCCCTTGGCCTCTTTCCAGTTGCATGAAAAAGAACATTTATCTTAAAATGGCAAATCTTCTCCGCCCTCCAGTAACCGTCTAATGGATCTAACGTGCCTTTCTTTTCAAATCCATGAAAATGCTTATCAATAATCAGCTCAAAAATTTCTCTACAAACGAAAGTTTCTAAATGACCAGCACTTCCACTTTTGAAGCATTAGGTCCGCTGAAGAAATGGAACAACTCAACTCTTAACAATAGATCCGTTTACGAAATCTAATAAATGAGAATGACGTAGGGAATTAGATACAATTCTGACATTTTTACTATTAGCGAAATGTGAAAATGGATTCTGACCCTCTACGCAGCGCATTCATCGGATTCTGTAATCGCGGTGATTGTTTTGTAGAAAGTTTTAGAAAATGCGTGCATTTGGTCTTTTGGGAATTTCCCGATCGATCAATACTAGTTGTATTGAACGGTTTCAAGCTTTAATTCTGGTGTGCCTCAGCGTTCTTTTCTGTTTCCGACACTCTTTCTTGCATTCATAAATAATCTTTTGTCTGAAACTTCTCATTCGTCAAACTATTCCGTTTTCCGTTGATGACATGTTTTCTCCTATTGCTTAAGAGGAACCCACCCCTAATGCCTCTATCTATAAAAGTTACACTTAACTATGTAATCGAGGAAACAAAACCACTTAAAGTTCGAGATGTTGACAGCTATTTTGAACTGAAAGGCAAAATATTCCAAATTTTAAATATGCATTCTAATAAAGTGTAACCCGGTTTATCAATTGATTCCTTGATTAAATTATTAAGCCAAATAAAAATTGTTAATCCGGTCGCTGGTTCACCGAATATTGGATACCTGAAAGTTAAGTGTATTATTTAAGCGAATATCAAACAGATAATTTCAGCAAACAAAAGAATTACCTGGATTTTTTTTTGGACGAACACTTTGCTTAATTATTGTTCTGTTAAACAAAAACTACGAATTTTTGTAAATATTTTATTTACTGGTATATTATTTATCACACCGAGTTTACCATTTGTATTAATATTTTGTGTATATACATACATAAGTTTTGCACTCCCCTCCTTATATTTAAACAAACCAAACACAACTCATCTGTTTACCTTTGTTTTCATTCATACTGCTTATTATCAATACTTGAATTCATTTTCGAAACACCAAGGTCCTTTAATCATCTCTTTTATTAAAACTTTTCTTTTGTCTTTCTCATGGCCTCATTATACTCCTTTCTCCAATTATCCAAGTAAAAGTTTTTTCTCTTTTTTTGTAATAAATTGTGGTCCCATTTATTTCCTTAAATAACCTCTCAAACCTAAAAGAAAAAAGTTCGCAAAAATAATAAATAACTCGCATTTTATCATCAATTAGTGCAATATTGTTCCATTTGTGTAAACGCTATAGTTCCTGTCATGTTTAATCAACCATCAAAACCATTAATTCGTAAAATATCACTTGAAACAAAATCAATTAATGAATAAATTATAAACATCATTGGAGCAATGTCAACATACTTGTAGAGAAGCTACTATTGACTGTTTGCTCTGTGCCATTGCATGTCATGCCGCCACCAAAAACCCAATGTCGGTGTATTTATATCTCACCAAAGGAAACAATCGTTTTTGGAGTTTATTTTTCTTTGTTTTTATTTTGTTCCTCTTCGATTTGATGTCGTTCGAAAATAACACAATCAATGGAATTGCTTACTTTTTGGAATAACGCCGTGTCCTTGAATTAAGAAAGCCAATTCGACTTTTATGTAGGCTAAGACCAAACAACCACATAGAGCAGAGCATGACAATGGCCTGAAATTAAATGTGAAATACCAGAATAAATGTGTAGGCTTTAAGTTTTTTGCATGGGCTAAAAATGTTATAGTGGCTTTTTTTGTATTTAAAATTTGTAATCGATACAAAAAAAAAGTTGTTATAAATGGTAAATTTGTGTTAAGTATACGCCGTAGTGTACCAATCCAAAAACAACCTCACTGTATAGATGTAATTATATACTTATTTATTATATGTACTCGCTGCTAGCTAAAAAGCAAATTCTATGTAATTTAATTTTGTTTTTATTTTTTATTTACATTTTTTTTTCTAATTCTCATTTTGTTTTATTTTGTATTTTTTTTTAGGAACGAAGAAAATGGAATACAAGACCCGCCAGTGGCACGAGAAATGTTTCTGCTGTTGTGTCTGCAAAACGCCCATTGGCACCAAATCTTTCATCCCACGTGAGCAAGAGATCTATTGTGCCGGTTGCTACGAGGAGAAATTCGCAACCAGATGCATTAAGTGCAACAAAGTAGGTTTTTCTTGTTACTGTTTGATATCTTTAATTGAAATCTAAATTCTGTCTCTTTTTTTTTTTGATTTGTTAACTCAGGTCATTACTGCTGGCGGTGTGACTTACAAGAATGAGCCATGGCATCGTGAGTGCTTCACCTGCACTAATTGTAATATCACTTTGGCTGGGCAACGATTTACTAGTCGTGACGAGAAACCGTACTGTGCCGATTGCTTTGGCGAGTTATTCGCCAAGAGGTGCACTGCGTGTGTCAAGCCTATTACAGGTAAGTGGATCTTTTGTAAATTTTTTGTTTAGCAATGCGGGTGTATCTAACACACAACTACATACAATTACATTTTGTGTCACACATCGCCGAATAAGTTATTTTTATGTTAACTATTTACCTTGTAATTAAATTGATGTTGAAAAGGGCAGTTTTATTTAGTGGGGGCTTTGACCTCTTTGAGTAAATATCCCAGTGTTTCCTCCTCAAGGAACTTACATAATGTAAAGTTATATCAAAACTAATTGTTAGTTGCTGCCATCTTCAATCAAAGGGATGAGTATTTATAGGAATAAATAGGAAGATACGAAAGTATATTTTTTGGATCTTGCCGTTATGAATGGAATATAACTTCACTTAAATGTCTTCCAGGGACTTTCCTGCAGGACTTAATTTTTAATAGGTAATTTTCTGTTTTGGTGTCCAGTTCACATCACCAAAACGCGACCAGGAAATTTTCCTTGTTATAAATTCATATCTTCGAATTCAGACCAAAAAAAATTGGTTTACATTTGGCTATAGCTATATAGCTATAGCGATGAGAATTAACAGTGACGGTAACACCTTCCTCACTTTCAATGAATGGTAGTTCTATGGCACCACCTCACAAAAGGGGTGACAAGAAACATGTGAGGTTAAATTCAAAAGAAATTTTTATTCACTTGTTTGTGGAATATATCCTAATTTTGTGGATTGTGAATTTATGTTTGACAGCTCGCAGAAGATAAATACGATAGATAGAAGATTCTGCGAATTGCTAATGGTCCTGAGTTTTGACATTTCTTTCACATGAGTGGTCGCTGACGGACGCGAATTGTCGCCCATTAAAATGGGAGCTAAAAAAATTGGTTAACTTCGAGTGAATTTTTCATTCGCAGATTTGTGGAATGCATCCTGATGTTGTGGATTGCGAACAAGTGTCTGACAGTTCGCAGAAAATATCTCGTTCGTCGCGTAGAAAATATAAAAATGAAAAATTTAACAATTTAAACTAATTTAAGTTGGTGCCTTTTTTTAAAAATCGTAAATAAGATCGTTTATTCACTTTTTCGAATAGTTAAAACACGAATTTTTTGTTATTTGCACTTGGGATCGCCTTAACAAATTTATTTGCATTCGCAGTTTGCAGCTCATGTGAAAGGCACTTAAATGATAATGGTCGCGTTTGATGTTCAAGCACTGATTTGACGAATGCTCCACGCGTTCGGCAGCTGGTTTCAATTGTGGAGTAAATTGTACTCTGTAATGGTGTAGATACAAATCCAAAAATAAAATATGCCATAATATGCCATTAGATAAGTTCAAATGTTGGACTCGCCGGTGTAATCTATAGATTTAGCGCAGGTTTAGCAATTGCTAAATGATCTATTTTTATAATAAAGGTATGTTTGGTAACGTGAAATTTTCTGCAATTTTTCACAAATTTTCAAAATTTTCTGTCAGAACCCATAGTAGAAAAAACCCCAAATTTGCGAAACTTGGTGAAAATTTCAAGTTACCAAACAGGCAAATTATGGTTTCTGACAGCAAATTGTACAAGTTTGCAAGAAATTTCACGTTAACAAACACACTTAATAACAAAAAACATATGATAGAACCGCTTACTTGTACAAGTATAAACTTCGTAATCTATGCATGTATGTAACACATGTATTGAAAAATCAAAACAATTTTATGAAGAATGAAGTGGTGAGTTTGGTGAAGTCATAAATATGATTAAAACTAGAAAGTTATCATATTTCTTGTAGTTACAAAATTTATCAAACGGAAAAATTCGCACAAGGAAACATCAATTTTATGGGTGTACAAATTAAAGCTTTGTGGGAATTTTTAATGCAGAGCTTAAGGGCCTTATTGCGAGAGTCTATTCGAAAAAAGTCTGTTCGACTTTTTTCTATTCTATTAAAATTCTAAACTGGTATTGAAATAGAATCGACTTTCTAAAACAGAAAAATTAAAAGCTCTCGACTGAAGCTTTCAATTGAAATGTCAAATCTGCGTTAATTTCCTTCGAATTTTTGAAAATAAGGGCCTTATTACGAAAGTATATTCGAAAAAAGTCTATTCGACTTTTTTCTATTCTATTAAATTTTAAACTGGTATTGCCTTACACAGTAGAATATTGAAATAGAATCGACTTAAAAACAGAAAAGTAAAAAGCTCTCGGCTGGAGCTTTCAATTGAAATGTAAAATCAGCGTTTATTTCCATCGAATTTTTGAAAATAAGTTTGGTTCAACGAATCTTTGGCAATTTTGTTTGCGTTAAGCAGGTTGTACATATAGTCTAGGAGGCGACCAGAAGATAACATATCTCATCGCGGCCACACAAACATTTACAAAACTTCTTGTTGGGAAAGCTTTATTTGGTGGTATTGGTTAGAAAATGCACTTTTCAGGTTGCATTTTCTGCTGAATGTACCTAAAGCAACTCCTATAAATGTGGTTTCATATGAAAGCTTAAGCTTGAAACAGATTGAACCAGCACCAGCAACAGCGGCGGCCATTGTTTTAGAGCCAATGTGTATAATGGTTCAGCACAGATTAGAACAGCACTAGCAACAACAGCGTCGTTAGACCAAAGTCCTAAATTTTCTGTTGCTCGTGCTGGTGCATTGCTGACAACTTTTCCGCAACAATATTCAGGGGAGCCACACTGCAAAAAAATAAAATACCTTGGACATGGAACTTGTTGTTTTTGTTTTTATTTTCGTTTCTATGTGAAAAGTCAAGCACATGAAATGACGGTGCTGGTAGCAATATGTTTGAAAAATATTTGCTGGCCAACGTGCTATTCTTCGTTGACGGTGCTGGTTAATCTGTTTCGCGCATAAGACCAATGGTCGGAACAACTTGGTTCCTTTTAATTCCAAATTTTGTATAATGTACAATCGCAATTCCAAAATCAAATAACAAATAAATTACCTTTGACAATTTTGACGTTTCAAATGTGGGCATGTAGTACTTGTGGTTTTGATTCTTTCTTCAAATCCAGAATCGTTTTTTTCTTCTTTTCAGAAGAAGAACTGTCATCTAGTGCCAAAGGAACGTTTTCAGAAGCATTCGGAATGCTTCCGGATGCTTCCAAACGACCAAACGAAAACGCTATTACAGTTTCATGCAAAAAAACCATTGTTGTCATGGAATGCCATGCAAAACAATGGACCGGCAACTGTTTTGCATACGAAAAAAAGTGTGGTGAATAAAATATTTTTGTTATGGTCGGTTCACACTTAAAAAAAATATATTCACCTCAAGGCACTATTTGCATGCAAATGGTTTTTGCATCCTGAAATAATCATTTTCCATTTTTAGACCTATAGTTTATAGGGTAAATTAATAACTCAATGGGTAGCTTAGGCCAAGGCAAACGTTTTTCGCCTTGAATATTATTCAATTTTGAGCCATCATATGAATATTGAAGGTCTAAATGAAAAAAACAATAACTTGAGTGTGCAACCAACAAGTTAATAGGCTTATGGATGATTACAAACCAATTATCTCAATGTAACAAAAGTAGTTAAATCAAAAGAGGTCATTAGGTGCTAGTTTCTTAGATCTTCAACGATCCTTACGGGCTTAATTCCACATGGACGAGTCTTTTCTGGGTACACAGAAAATAGCGTTTTCATCGATTTTTTGCGATGACACAAGAATGAGTTTAAAATTTGTGATACACAAGGTCTTCTCCTTTACTTTAAATTTCTGTGATTTTCTGTGTATTTCTACGCATTTTAGTCCAAAGTTCTGTCATAGAAATTGAAAGTAAAGCTAAGTACAGACGATTGTGAGATCTTAAAATATTGTCAGATCCGTCAGTGCTCTGACAATAGCTGCCAATGAGCTGACAATAGCCAAATACCTTCCAATGAAAAATTGTCTGTTCACACGGTTGGCAGATTTTGTCCCAAAGTGTCTTCAGACGATTGTAAGACATTTTGGACAGTTTTTTCACTGATAGATCTGACAATTTTGTAAGATCTGACAATCGTCTGTACTTAGCTTAAAGGATCAGACCTATAATGTGTGTACACTATCAGTCAAAATATTATTCACAATTGTTTTGTTTATACATAAATACGTTACATACACACAAAATCATTCACGCTTTTGAAATTGGGCCCCGCCGCAGGTAGCAAAAAAGGCCCCTTCAAGATTAAATCTATCTTTTTCCATCAAAAACCTCTCCGTTGCGTTGAGGACTGTCGCAGTCCTTTTATTTTGTTTTATTTTTATAGATAATTTCTTTTAAAAATAAAATCTTTTTGTTTTGACAATGTACAATGTTTTATTTATTTTATTTCAGGAATTGGAGGAACACGCTTCATATCTTTTGAAGACCGCCATTGGCATCATGATTGCTTCATTTGTGCCAGCTGCAAGACATCCCTTGTTGGGCGTGGTTTTATTACTGATGGGCCTGATATTATTTGCCCAGAATGCGCCAAACAAAAGCTGATCTAAGTTTTGAAAAAAAAAAACAATTATACTATATCGAAACCATCAATTATTATCCACAGCTAGATAAAAAAATACACTTTATTTTTGCAAAACCAAGCTTACAAAAAATTTAAATAACAATCGAAGTTATTATTAAAAAAAAAACAAGATTTCTTTTTTAAAATGATGAAAAAAAAATAAAAAATTTAAACTTTCGCACCAAAATCTGCAAAAACTAAATAAATATTTACTACTTTTACTAAAGATCCATTATCAAAAAACTTTGATAACTATTAAATCGCCGTTGTTATTAATTTTATTATTTAAATTTGCATATTATATATTTCCCTTTCTCTAAGAACAAATTGCTTCCTCGTAAATATCCGTTTTTATATTTGTTTTTTTATTTTTATTATTATTTTTATTTTTAAGTTGAATTTATATTTTAATACGAGATAAAAAGAAAAGTAATATATATTAGATGTAGGATATATAAATTGTATTTAAATAAAATCACCAATTTACAATAATTATTGCTTATTTAAAAGAAAATCGAAACAAAAAAAATAAAAGATTGCCAATGTATTTACAAAATGAAAACTTAAAAAAAAAAAAAACGAATAAAAAAATATGAGTATGTTGTATTTTGTTAGGTTTTAATTCACTCATACTTACTTATGTAAATTTATGAAATGTTCACTTAAAAAAAAAAGATTACAAAATAATTCTACACCTGTAAAATGTATATTAAATACAAATAAAAACAACAACCAACAAAATACTAAAATTAAATTAAAAACAACAAGAAAAGAATTATTTTCCCTAGGTCTCGTAGATAACACGTTTTGTGCCTGTAACTCTTGTATGTATGTTGCATTTCTTTAAATTTGTCTATGAAGTCATTATTTTTTTTATTTTAAACTAAAATTTGGATTAAAAATATTTTAAATACATGTATCTTTTTTGCTGGAAATAGGTTACTAATTTCGCTTAATTTGTTTATATTTAACTGAACTATTAATTTTTTTTTTAATTTTATCGTTAGATCTTTAAACTATGACATTTAACTGAAACTATTTGATTGTAATGTAATCCAATTGATTTAAAAAGTCAAAATATATTTTAAATAAAAATATAATTTTAAACTATAAGTGTCTTCTATCTTTTATTTATTAATATAAAAGAAATATTTTATTTGGGTTTGTTGATTGCTTATATTACCCCTAAAAATTACTTTATTCAATAAAGGAGTTACACGCTTTATATGAAAACGAGTCAGGATGATGTAATGAACTTTTGGTTTTAATGCAAATTCAAGACAAATTGTGCTTGATTTGGATTGACCTTTTCTTTGGCTAAAATTGATTTTTAATTTGCACAAAAATTGATATGAGTGCATTTTTAGGAGCCAGAAATTTGTCAGGGTGTGACTGATGCGCAAAACAAGCTCCGCGCTGCTGTCGATACATCCGTTAACTACCTCCCCCTGGGTGATTTAAAAATTTTGAATTTTGTGCAATCATTTGTTATGTGACTTATGCCCAGTTGCACCAAACTTCACTAAAAGCGGTTTTTGCTGAAAGGGAATTTAAATTTATCGGCCATATAAATTTACCTGGGGTGCACCAATGTCCTTCACACATTTTTTAACTAAAATGCAGCTTGTGAACCATGCCTGGATTTTAAGGCAGAACTAGAATAGTCGGAAGCCAACTTAAGTGGTCGTACGAAACCGAGCGAAAACAAGAAATTTATATGACGCACACATAATTGCGAAGTGGAACTTTTCGTTTAGTTTTCGTTAACTTTTGCCGTCGGACGTGAGAGCGCTCAACGACCGCTCTTTCGTAAGTGGGCGAATGCAAAATCAAAATGGTGGAATCAAACTACCAAGAACTTGGCGCTTGGTGCATAGTTTTCAACTTTTTATTTTCTGTTTGATGAATGAATGAGTGAAGTCAAATCAATTTTCTTACTTTGTGCTGTGAATAAGTATGAGAAAATAAATATTGAATAAACAATTATTTATTTATTTTTTTCACTTCCAACCACTGAAGTTCATTATGGGTCACTTGTGAAATTGACGTTTTGGAAAGCTACTTTTCGGTCGGTTTTGACATAAGCTTCCGACAGCTTCCGCCTATTCTAGTTCTACCTTTATCATCTGTTTATTAAACTGAACGAAAAAATTTAACCAGTGCAAGTGAGCTAGCAATAAAGAAAATGTGAAACAGCAACAAGGTATTGTCATTCGCCAAATCTCCATCCTGGTGTTTTTTTATTATTATTTAGGTATTATTTTCTTTTTTTTTAAGAGAGACTTTAGGTGTGTTTTATTGGAAAACATTATAGCTAGCACATTAAAATTTCCCTCATCAGCAAACAACAACAAATCCTGGAAAGTGTCGATAAATAAGTCAGTAAAAATGTCTCTTTGTTGTTGTTTGCCAAGGGAAATTTTACTGTGCTCGCTATGCATTTCCCAATAAAACATGACTTATATGAAACTATTGCAATGGATACCAACTACCACTAATACCTTTTCGACACACTGCTTGGAAACTATGAAAAAGTGGTTTGAGGAACCGATAAATGTCATATTAAAATTAAACGAAGCAATACACATTTCAAAAAGGTCGGTGCAACTAGCCATTAAGGCCTGGGGTCGAATCGCCGCATCCGTTCAAGAAACGCCATTCGTACGTACGACAATTACGTGATACGTTATTATATTATTATTATTATATTACTAACGGAACGTAATATTGTAGACTGTACTAGAATCGAATCTAAGAATGTAATAGTTTAAACGTCAAAAGATCTTAGAAAATTTATTTTATTGCGTTCCTAAAAATGTATTTTTATGTAGCCTTATAATTTATTTTGATAAAAAAAAATGATACTTACATTTTGTTTCCTTTTTAATGCGGTTTGGTTGAGGATACAAATGCCACAAACTAATCGAATGATAATTCGTTCAGCTGAATACGTGAACGTATAAAGTAATGCCAAATTACGTATTGTGGCTTTCGTTCACTTATGACATCATGCCAAATACATAGTTTCAGTTTACGAGTTACACGTTAACGTATGCGGCGATTCGACTCCTGGTCAAACAAAACCTGATCCGGCGATCTTTGTGAGAAATTCCAAACAAAATTTGATCGCCGCGATCTTTTTTACCCAGTGAAGTATTTATCGTAAGGCTGGATCACGTTCTGTTTGACTAGGGCCCTGTTTCATAATAGAGCTAATACTATTAGTTGAAAGTAAAAGTTTAAAAAACTTCAAGATAAACCACTAATAGTTCCTTTTTTCAAAATGAGGGTGACCTTCCCAATACTATTAGTGATATTAACCAACTGAAAAGTACAAAAGTCCTTTTCTGGTGGTTAGTATTTGTTAGTACCTTATTATGAAACAGGGCCCAGGCCTTTAGATATTACATACCTTAAGTAACGATCAAAATCTGCGTGCGAACTAAAAAACTTATTTACTACGAAAGACACAGTGGCTTGTAGGGTATACGAAGCGAATTGTTTTAGGGAGTGAAATCTAGTGGCATGATTAGGGAATACGAGGTGAATCATTTTAGGTCTCTCATTTCGGACTCGACCAATTACCAATCGAATAACAGTTCGGAATATCATTAATTTGCTTAAATTCGACAGCTTTTATTTGGCGGATTGAAGGTCTTGGTAAGCGAGAGATATTTTTACTGTGAATTTTATTAAAATCAAACAATGTGAGTTGAATTTTATATTAATAAATATTATGGGTATTCATGCAACAGCGTAAAGTCATCGTAAACGTTGTAAAGTTTAAAACTTCGTAATTCTGTCACAATTTGTATGGAAAATTTGACAGATTTACGAAGTTTAAAACTTAACCACGTTTACGACGACTTTACGCTGTTGCATGAATACCCTTATTAATTTGCTAAGAAAAAACTTATGACAAACACTTAATAGTAATTAAATCAAATTTTAGGAATCAAAAACAGAAGCACAAAAATCAGGCTCAGTTTGTGGTCCTAGTTGAGTTCCTAAAAGAAAATGAGGGCATTGCAATAAGTAGCGGCAATTTGAGAATTATTGGGATTCCGTTGCTGTTTTGAGGCATTTTCTCATCTTTGATTTCTTCTAACACAAATGCAAAGGCTTCCTTCGAAAGTCTGAATAGTTTAACAAATCTATTTGTTTATGAAATAAAGTATAATTATATTTTAGCTTTTTAATCAAAGTCAAACGGAAAATGCTTACTCAGCTGATGATAGATCCAAGGCGAGCTTCTTAATAACTTTTTGGATACCCGCAACCCCAACGATTCATCTTATTCATATAAGCATTTATAAGCTATCCTAGATAGACTATCATTGAAACTTGAACGCAGCCAATTATAGCCGTTTCGAGGATTTCGCTTTGGTTTGGGTGAGCCCTTACTAAAACATATTAAACGTAGCTATATAATTTTGTTACCATTTAAGAAATGGCAAAAATAACTATCATTTAATACCAAAATTATTTTATTACCTCTTTTAAATTCCAAGATATAACAAGTTATTTAGAGAAAATACTAAACCATTTCACTCTGTTGTTGACATTTCTTTTTTGCTTCCAACTAAATGGTCGCAAAGCTTCACTTTTTCTATGTACAAAAGGTCCTATGTTCTATCTAGGTATATATTAAAATCTATATTTTTAACAAGGGATTACAACAACACAAACCTATCCAGATCGCTTTATTTACGTGTTTTAACGTGGCCACTAAGGCCTGGCGCCCGCTGGGCAACTTTTAGTTGCTCGGAGTTGCTCGCAATTCCGAAAAACTTAAGTTGCTGGCCATCACCCACTAGGCAACTTCCGAGCAACTTTTTGGAATTTGAAATTTGCGTTTTTTTTGCATGGTGACTTTCGCCACCATTTTGCCTGATCCCGAATTCGACGTCAATAAATAGCATAATAAATGAATTGAAATGTATTTACTTGTAAATGTGTGTGCTGTGTTTTAAAAAGGGATTACAACAACACAAACTTATCCAGATTGCTTTAGTTATGTGTTTTAACGTGGCCACTAAGGCCTGGCGCCCGCTGGGCAACTTTTAGTTGCTCGCAATTCCGAGAAACTAAAGTTGCTGGCCATCACCCACTAGGCAACTTCCGAGCAACTTTTTGGAATTAGACATTTGTGTTTTTTTTGTATGGTGACTTTCGCCACCATTTTGCCTGATCCCGACTTCGAGGTCAATACATTTTTTTTTTTTTTTTTTTTTTTTTTTTTTTTTTTTGACCGTGGGTAGGCGCAAAACCTGCATCAGGCTCTATGAGGACCGGAAAACGCGTGCTCATAGAAGTGTGAGATTCTTACTACACTAAAACCACCTCCACTTCCCGATTGCAACTAAGTTGAAACTTATCTAGCAATTTATTTTTAACGAAGTTAAGTAACGTGTTGCAGGTAACTTTCCGGTGAAAGTTTCTGCTTATTCCGCGATTTTAAAGCGGTTTTGTGTTCACCGCACCAAGTCGGAAGGTTTTGTTCTTTGCAGACGGCGTACTAAATTCGACTCGTCAAGAATGTCAATAATCGTTGGATTAGCGTGATCTAATAGCCGATTTCTATGTTTTCGCGCGAAACTCTTAATTTCATCTCGAACCGTAGGAATCCCGAGATCCCTGTGAAGATCTTCGTTTCTTATATACCATGGTGCATTTACAAATGACCTAAGCAATTTATTTTCAAACGTTTGTAATTTATTTAAATTTGTATCGCAGGTACAACCCCAGAGTTGTATACCGTAAGTCCAGACAGGTTTAAGTACCTGCCTGTATAAAATCAACTTATTATCAATACTAAGCTTGGAATATTTACCGAGTAGCCAGTTCATATCTCTTAATTTACTTTTTAATTCTTCGCATTTCTTTTTTACGTGCGGCTTCCATTTTAATTTCGCGTCTAGAGTCATTCCCAGATATTTTGCTTCATTCGCAAATGGTACACGACCGGTATTAAGAAAGACGGGCAATCTATTTATTTTTTTATACGTAAAGTCCACGTGGACTGACTTTTGTTCATTGAGCGCTATTCGCCATGTTTTTGTCCACTCATTAACATTATTAAGAGCATTTTGTAATTTAATCGTAGCTTCGTTAATCGTTTTGCCTACTGCTAGTATTGCAGTATCATCAGCAAACGTTGCTACGAAAGTGTCTTCTGTTTGAGGTATATCACGTGTAAATAGAAGGTACAGAACTGGACCTAAAACACTACCTTGTGGTACCCCAGCCACTATTTCTTTGAAATTAGAATATTCATTTCCGTGTCTTACACGAAAAAGTCTGTTTTTTAGATATTCGTTAAGAATTTTATAAAGTCCTTCAGGCAGAACTTGTCGTAATTTGAATTTGAGGCCTTCGTGCCACACCTTGTCAAACGCTTGCGACACATCCAAAAAGACCGTCGAACAGATTTTCTTTTCTTCAAGAGCTCTCTCAATTACGTCAGTTATTCTATGCACTTGATCAATTGTTGAATGCTTGCTTCTAAATCCGAACTGATGTTCAGGTATTAATCGTTTCTCTTCTATTATAGGCTGCAGGCGCAGGAGTAGTATTCTTTCAAAAACTTTCGATATTATTGGAAGAAGCGAAATCGGTCTGTAAGAATTCTTTTCGTGAGATGGTTTGCCAGGTTTCAAAACCATTATGACTTCCGCAACTTTCCATTGGCTTGGAACATATTCTAGCCTTAGAGCGGCATTTATTATATAAAGGAGGTTAATTAATCCTTTATTAGGAAGCATTTTTAATATTTCCGCTGTTATTAAATCATACCCCGGAGCTTTATTAGACTTAAGCTTCTTTATTTCTCTGTTCAATTCAGCAAGCGTAGCATTTCTGGTTCTGTAATTTTCACTTGAGCTAAAACTCATATTAATATTTTCATTGAGTGCTTGCCCATCGGAAGGTTTAAATGTTTCTTCCAGGTAATCGGCGAATACTGCCGCTTTCTCTTTGTCACTTTTAGCCCATTCGTTTTGGCTTTTCTTAATCGGGGGTACTGGAAGCTTTGGTTTTTTCGTTGTTTTTATAGTTTTCCAAAGTGAGTAGTTGGATTCTTTCCCAGCTGACAAGCTTTCAAGGTAATTTTCAACTTCACGGTTTTTGAAATCTGATATCGCTGTTTTTAGCACATTACACAAGCGATTTAAATGAGCTTTGTGTTGAGGAGCACGGGTTCGCTGCCATTTCTTACGTGCTTTTCGTTTATCTTTTATTAAGTCTTTTATTTCCTGCGGATATTTTATATCTTTATAGCGCGGCGTAACCCTTTGATAAGGTGTGTTATTCCACGCTGCCTTTTGTATTATATCAACAAAGGCATCTACTGCATCTTCAAGCTCAAGAGGCGTTTGTAATGATACCCTCAATTCAACGTTGTCCTCGATATCTTTCTTAAATCCTTCCCAGTTGGTTTTACCGTTTGTTAACCTGGGTGGTTTTTCAATTTTGACAAGGCTTTCGCTCATAGTGAGTATGACTGCAGAATGATCTGAGAAGAGATCATGGCCTTCTGAGATTTCAATACGGTTAGAGGGTATTCCTTTTACCATAAACAAATCGATTAAGTCAGGTATTTTTGACGGATCAGTTGGCCAGTAAGTTGGCTTTCCGGTCGAATGAAAATCGCAATTATTTTCCATTCCTGCCTCATATAGCATTCGACCCTTTTGAGATATGCATCTTGAAGCCCAAAAGGTGTGCTTTGCATTAAAATCGCCACCAACAATTAAGTTTGGGCTAAGCGACTTTATCAATGTCGTAAATTCACTCTTATCGATTTTGCAACGTGGAGGGCAATATATCGAAGAGATATTGAGAAGAATGTTTTTAGTTCTAACCTGAACACTACTCAGTTGCATCGATTCTACCTGTATTTTCAGGCCTATCGAGTGTTCAATGCACTCTTTTATATATAACGATGATCCACCCCTTGCTTTATTTGAAGGATGAACAGCGTGGTAGTCAAGAAACCCGTGGATTTTAAGATTTGATTCATTTTTGGCATGCGTTTCTGATATCAAACATATGTCGATATCATTTTCCTGCATATACGTCTCTAATTCTCCAAGTTTTTGCCATAATCCGTTGGCATTCCACGTAAGAATTTTAAACTTTTCCATCATAAATTTTTGAGAGAGATTTGGGTCGAAAACAATTTTCGAGCTTACTTAACCTATCAAAGATAAGTTTATTTGTGTCACATTGTTCCTCAAGTTTTGACAGAATTATTGAAAATACTTTTGAAACCGGGTCGGTTTCAGTGTCGTTGTTTACGGGTATTTTTTTGGCCGCTATTTGGGCATATGTTTCTGCATTTCCTTGCTTTGATATATTCTCCGAAGGTATTGACACTGTTTTCTTTTCCTTACGGATAATAGGTTTTGGAGCTTTATTAGATTTGGAAGTCTTGGGAACTACGGTTTCTATTTGCCTTTGTGGGTTTCTTTGTGTTTTGGCTGATTTTGATCGCCGCTTTTGTAATTCTTTAGCTACTTCGCAGCCTCTATAGTTTGCCGGGTGATTTCCATTACAATTAATGCACGTCGGTGGACTTTCATTTTTTCCGATGCAGTCAACGGTTAAATGCTTTCCGGCGCATTTTACACACCTTGGCTCTTTTTTGCAATAAGTTTGGGTGTGATTGAATTCTTGACAGCGTTTACACTGAGGGACTAACCTTGTGCTCTTTCTTAGAGGTTCGATCTTAACTACGATGTTTAGAATTGTTTTGATTTTGTAAATTTCATCTAGTTTTTCAGTCTTATCGAACGAAAGTATAAATAGTGGAAGACCACGCTGTACCACTTTTGTTTCACCCTCTTTTGTCTGTTTCTCTCTTTTGACGATGTTAATTGCATCTAAGATTTTGAAGTTGCGCTCTTTTAGATCACTAATGATATCGTCTTTTGAACATGATGCGTGTAAGCCTCTCGCCACAACACGTAAGGGTCTTTCCGACTTATTTTCATAGGTATACCACTCTACTTTTTCTTCGTTTAGTTTTCGCGACAGAAGGCGATAACTTTCGGGGTCTTTCACACATACTTTCCATTTGTTGTTATTGAGCGAAATAACTTTAAAAGCCGATGGTAGTAATGATTTTAATATGGTTTGCAACTTGTTATACTCCTCAATACCGATAACATTTATCGGTGGCGGGGGCCGTTCCTTAACAGGTTTTTCTTTTACTGTCACATGTTTTGGTGAAACTATTATTTCAAAAGACGAGGCTGCCTCAGGTGAAGAGCCAGCTTTACGCTTTTTACTTAATCTTTTCTTTGAGGACTTTTCCGTTTCACGTGCTAGCTCTTCTTCGTCTGTTTCATATCTAGAATTATTGACTTCTAGCAAGCTAGCTTTGGAGTTTATTTGAGAATTTTTGCCTTTCAACATCTCATTTTCTTTTCGAAGAAGATCGACTTCTTTCTTTAGCTCTTGATAAAGTTCCATTACTTCATCAAGTCTTCGTCGATGTTCGTTATTATCTTTTTCAAGATTTTCTGTTTTATCTGAGTCTTTTTTGGCGCGCGCTGGCGTGACGGGTGGACTCTTTTGCCCGAATTTGGATGGTTTTATACTCGATTTAGATGGTGGTGATCGAGATACCCTTGCACTTTTTAGGAAGGGATTTATT
This sequence comes from Dasysyrphus tricinctus, assembly GCA_963921185.1. NCBI lineage: Eukaryota > Metazoa > Arthropoda > Insecta > Diptera > Syrphidae > Dasysyrphus > Dasysyrphus tricinctus. Next base: position 193,810,921 of record OY992532.1, on the reverse strand, counting down.
AAATGCAATAATTGGCTCTCCCCAGAATCCATAGAGCCGACCTCCGAAGAGGGTGGATTTTCCAGTGAACCTGGACTGCCACCTGGGGTACTATATCTTATTGTTTTGCTCATTGCATAGTTATGTATACATCAATCTCAGTATACGGAGTTTGGATTTTAGTCGCCTCTTACGACAGGCATGCCTACCTCGGGTATATTCTTGCCCCTTACCCGCAGGGGCAGGTCAATAAATAGCAAAATAAATAAATTGAAATGTATTTACTACTTGTAAATTTAAGATATTTATTATTTATATAAAGAGATACTCAAATCATAAGACTTTTACTGCTTAATGGATTGAGAACAGGATAGCGCATATCTAAAATATTAAAACAAAAGAAAATACAAAACTATTATTGATATAGAAAATATAAAAAAAAAAACTATACGAGCAGGTTCCTTCGCTTTGAATTTAAGTTTCACATATTTTGAATTTAGTCTTTTTGTAGACAGCTTGTTGATTAATTTTGCGCATGCAAAAATGGCTTTGTCTCATTCTTTGAGGAAGCCATTTTTGTATCTTATTAATGCATACAATTTCAGTCCGATTTGCTAATTGTCCACGATTTCTTCTGGCCAGCTTCCTTAAAAAGATACATGACATCTGAAAGTTGGTCAATCAGAGGATTATAAAATTCAGAAATCTGAAAATCAACATGAAAGATTTATGGCCAATTTCATAAACAAACACTAAAATTGCTTTTATCTAAACTCCTTCTAAATTTTATCAGACATTTAAAATTTTTCGGGTTCACTAATGTAGAAAAGGGATATTTTAGGGTTTTTTTAATTTTACTGAGTTTGCCTCACATCCCTGGATACAAACAAAGAGGTTGTTTCCCTCGCACATGCGAAGTGTATGAGAAAAGCGAAAAAGCATTATAAATGAGGGACAATTATTCTGACAGCAAAATATCAGCTGTTGTTGACTGGAATGGCTTAGCAAAGAAGACTTTTAAAATTTAATGAGACAGAAATGGGCTTTTAGTTTCCAATGGAATTTAAAATCTTCTTAAATATAAAAGCATGTGGTGAAACCAAAAAACATCATTTTAGGGCTAAATGACTTTTTAAATAATTAAAATCCTTTCGTGAAATTGGCCATTAATCTTTGAACATGGCTATTTTTGACGGATAAAGTTGCCGGCAACAAAGTCTCTCATTGGGCGGGGGCAAGCAACTTAAAGTTGCCGACAAAAAGTTCCACGAGCAACTTCGAGCAACTTTTAACTGCCAGCAAGTTAGTTGCCTAGTGGGCGCTCTATAACGCAATGTAATTGGACCGGGAGCAACAAAAAGTTGCTGGAGCGAGCAACTTAAAGTTGCCTAGTGGGCGCCAGGCCTAAAAATTCCTATTTTACTACGATGCATGAATACCCTTAAAAAAATAGTTTACATCGAACACACTCTGCAAAAAATTTTACACTGAATGCACCCATATCTAAAACACATCCAACTTCACCCATATGATGCATCTCTTTCTTTCTACCGCAAAAATGCTCTCGCGCAACTCAAATAGAAACCCCGAGTGATTACCCCATTTGCCGTGGGTACATGTGTCACTTTTTTCTCTTCGAAAAGAAAAGAATTTTACAAAAAGTTAACTTTATTTTGTGTAATTTAAAACTCTGAAAAGTATTCAATTTTACTTACTTTTAACATAATAAAAACAATATGGTTTTATCCGAAGTTGAAAAAGTGAGTAAAAAAGTAGCGATTTTTTATTAAAAATAGAACCACGAACACGGTCAAAAAAAATTCAAAAAATCAGGTTGCACCAGCAACCCGAGCATCTCAGTAGACAGACACGGACACAGCACAATTTCCACCACCACATCGTGTGCTCATAATTAAATAAGTTCAACGTGCCGAAATTCGTATCATATTCATTTTATTATAGACTAACATTATTCATCGTGGTTATTGATCAGATAAATTGAATAAAAAAAGAAATAATCTGCAATACCACACCTACAACTCGCACTTTTATGAATTAAATAACATCTTTGCTTGATCTCCAGTGAAAGTGAATTTTTTGTTCGTTTTGTAATCGTCTGCATTTTTGTTTTGTGACGTCACGAAGGCAAATCATGGTAAGCGAGCCAAAAAAAAACATTTTTCTTCCTTCATTTCCCGCCTGACTACCTTCACATCTTTGTTAGAAATCCCCTTATAATAGTGATGCCAATTTTCATTTAATACTCTAATTTTTAATGAATCAAATTGGATAACATTCATTATTTCAATTTTTTGTTTAACAGTCAGGCAGGAGATGTTTCTTTTTAACGTTTTTTTAATGATTTCGTGATCTTATTCCATTCTCGACTACTGCACTTTTGCTATTCCAATAGCAATAGCAAACCAGAACCTTGATGGGTCAATTAGATTGAAACCGATTTCAAATAAGTTTCACGGGACTGTTGTTCTTGGTTTTGAAATGGTTTAAGTTTCTAAAACTCGTATGCTTTTCGAATATACATACTTAGTTGTTTATATTTTTAGGGGGTTGACTTATGTTTGCTGTAAAAATAGCATTAATAAAAAAACGAAGCCAGAACTTAAATTTGTTCAGCTTTGTACAAATAACGGGTGATTTTTTAAGAGGTTTAGAACTTGAAAAAAAAAAAACACAAAAAATTCGAAAAAATGAATGAAATATTTATTTGAATCGATAGTTTGAACCTTGCAATTTAATGCTTAAAGATAATTTCATGCAAATGTTGACCGCGGCTGCGTCTCAGGTAGCCCATCCGCTGAGTCCAATTTTGGCATACTCTTTCACACATATCGGCCGGTATCTCACGAATGAATGCATGGATGTTGGCTTCCAGTGCGTCAATCGAAGCGGGCTTGTCCCTATAGACATTAGCCTTGACATACCCCCACAAAAAATAATCTAATGGTGTCAAATCGCACGATCTAGGCGGCCAATTGACCGGCCCGAAACGTGAAATTAACTGTTCACCAAACTCGCCTCGCAATTGCGCCATTGTTTCGCGTGCTGTGTGGCATGTGGCACCGTCTTGTTGAAACCACATATCATGCAAGTCAAGAACTTCCATTTCGGGCAAAAAAAAGTTTGTTATCATCGCTGTAACAAAGGCCTAACTGCTGGGAACGGCGCCGAATCGACATTTCGCGGTCTTCTGTCACACTAGCTGATACGGCCGCAATATTTTCTTCACTACGCACAGTACGTAAACGTGTTGGTGGTTTAATGTCCAGCAAAGTAAATTTGGTGCGAAATTTGGTCACAATCTTCCGAATAGACTGCTCAGAAGGTCGAGAATGCCGACCATAAAATGGAAGCAGCGCGCGATGAACATTTCGAACCGAGCACGAATTTTGATAGTAAAATTCAATAATTTGCAAGCGTTGTTCATTTGTAAGACGATCCATGGTTAAATTGCAAACCAAACTGAAGCTGTTTGACAGTGACACAAGGTACTAAACACACGTCAGCTGTCAAAACCAGTGTTGCCAAAACCAAACCAGCTAAAAAATCACCCGTTATTTTCGGAAATTAGGTAGGTATAAACTTTTTCATATCCTACCATGGAGGCAAACACAAGATAGCAGCAACGACAACCGTGGTGTAGCGAAATGAAATCAAATCAGTTCTAAAAGTTGCATTTAGTAATACAAGTCGGAAACCCAAAATTGTGTGCGGCATACGTCATACACGACCGAGCAACCCGATCCATAGGGCTCGGTTGGATTTCAGATTTTCTGAAAATCTTAGTAGTTCTTAGTCTAAGAACTGCTGCATTTTTTTTTTTTTTTTTTTGAGCTCAACCAAAAAATGATTATGAATATCTGTAGGATTTTTTCGGAGCCTCTGGTATGAACGAGGAGTTTTCAATTGCGACTTTCAGACTAAGGTGTTAGAGGCACATGCACTTCAATTAATTTATCGAAAATGGGAAATGATGCTGGGTCATTTTCTTTAAGTCCACAGACTTTTATTTTAACGATCCGAAAAATAAAACTCGATGTACCTATGAGCTATGGAAGCGAACCCTATCGTCTTTATTTTGGAGCTTTTTTTTTATTTTCCAAATATCTCGATATGATGCACATAAAAAATCCGTTAAACTTAAATTCTGACATTCTAATAAGCTATTTCAATGCATTCTATGAAATATGTACATAATATGCTCATAATAAAGGTTTTGTAAAGTCTTTACTTTCACTTTAAACGGTCAGTTTGACCCATTTTCTTCACATTTGGTATTTTTATAAAATGCTGTTTTAAAAATTATGTCCCAAATTAAAAGAAAATCAGGTTTCCCGTTTAGACTTTAGCTAAGTGTTTCCCAAACTTTTTTGTGCTATGGCCCACCAAAACTTTTCCAAAATTCTTATGTCCTCCCGACATTATATTTATAGAATTTTTGTTATTCAAAAATATGAAACAAAAAAAACTTGAATGCTTATAGACCGAGAGCCCACAGCAAATTTTGGGTGTGATCGATAGCAAAAAAAGAAGTACAGGAGTCGAAAGCTCCATTAAAAGCTATTCAAAAGATCAAAGTCTTGCAGTCCACAACTGGGGCCTTTGCGAGAAACAGTGCATCAAAAAAAAATATGAATGCAACTTCGAAGATAATCGTTTTAGCCGAAATTGGTTTTCACTCCTCCCTAGATAAGCTCCTCGAATGACATATCACGGAATCTGAGACCATTTGAGTGTATAGTTCGCTCTACCGGACCGTTTAAAAAATTAAAAATTCTAAGTGAAAAACGGTTTTTTTAAACAGTCTGGCAGGGTGAATTAAACACTCAAATGATCTCAGATTCCGTGATATGGGATCCGTGGAGCTAATCTAGGGAGAGGTGAAAACCAATTTCGGCTAACACGATTATCCTCGAAGTTGCATTTATATTTTTTTTTTCGATGCACTATTTCTCGCAAAGGCCCCAGTTGTGGACTGCAAGACTTTGATTCTTTGAATATCTTTTAATGGAGCTTTCGACGCCTATACTTCTTTTTTTGGTATCGATCACACCCAAAATCTGCTGTGGGCTCTTAGTCTATTAACAATTAGGAAGAAATCAAGAAAAGCTTTCTTTTAAATCTGGCAATTTTTCAGATGATCAACAACTACATCTATATATATATAGCGTTATTAGTCACTTTATATTTTTCCAATGAAACTTGTTAAAATTTGTGTTGTAAATAAACCAAATATATCTTCTTTTTGCTTCAACAAGAGTTTTTTTTTTGTTTTTGAAGTTGCTTCATATATACATAGATCACACCGCTTTCAGATTTTCATGTCCGAATTGTCGTTTAAGAGAATCAAAAAGTTCAACAGTGCCAAGAGCAAAACTTTGGCTTGTGCCAAATTGTGTACGTTTTTCCAACTATTTTGTAGAGAACAAAAGGAAGACAATAGGTCTGATCCTTTAATTTGAGTTCCTGTGACTTTTAGTCCAAACTTGTGTCAAACATTTTTTTTTATATGAACTTTGACAGAACTTTGGACTAAAATGCGCAGAAATGCACAGAAACTCAAAGTAAAGGAACAGCCCTAATGAGAGACTTATACTTCACACTGAAGTAATAGTCTAAGAGCTAACTACATAGAAAGTCAAGTCATTTGCGTAACATTGTAAGTTACACATTTGATATCTTTTGATATGTTGAACCAAAAACACCTTGACTGCCTACCTAAACACGTGACGAACAGGTGTTAAATTTGATGTAAATTTTTTACGTCGATTTATTTGAATGTCTATTGGTCGGAGGGAAAAATTGTGCATACAGAAATATTTAGCTTGCAATTTTGAACAATTGTTGTCATTGGTCAAATTCCCTTTAGTAAGTCCCTAAGAAAATATAGAGCAGCGAAAATCCCAAAAATCACTTGTTTTCCTGAATATTTATTTTTTTTTTTTGCAAAACTTGCCGCTTTCTACCTTCTTAAGGACAAACTACAGAGACCTATGACAACAATCAAAATTGCAAGCTTAATATTTCTTATATGCACAATTTTTCCCTCGGACCAATGGGCAAAATTACTTGACTTTTTATGTCGTTAGCTCTCAGCCTATTACTTCAGTATGAAGTATAAGTCCCTCATGTCTTCCTTTCGTTCTTTACAAAATAGCTGGGAAATACATACACAATTTGGCACAAGCCAAAGTTTGAACAAATCAAGATTGAGCCCAGAATCTCTCTTGAAATTATGTAAATGAGTGCCCGATCTTTCTTTTCTCCTTCGCGCTTATTAAATTTCGAAATCTAAAGCGGTTGCAATCAATCAGAATGCAAAAATGCCCCACTTTGAAATCAAATTGTCCTCCTGTGGGCGTGGGCCCAACGTTGAGAAACACTGCTCTTGCTCGATGTAAAGTTGGAGTAAAGACTCTAAATATTTAATGGAGTTTTCCAACAAACACAGATATATTTTTTTGGGTTTTTAGTTCTTTTAGAAGCTAAGCCTTTTTTTTGCAGGCGAGAAAGCAAGTTGCTGGAGATTCGTTAACATTTTGTAAAATCTCTTTTCTAAAATCCTCTGTACCTATCTTTCAATATAATACAAAATTCCGAAAGATTGGGCATGTAAGGAAAATGAGATCTCAGAACCCTCAACTAATTTGTCTCCGTCAAAAAGTGAGCAAATAAATCCAAAATTATTTTTTTCCTCAGTAATTTGACAGCAAAACTGAGAAGTTTTTCCGAGGATCCTGTTCATAAGAATGATATTGCTGCTGGATGCGAATTCCAAACAGTTGCGTTTCATTAAAAAATAATACAAAAAATATTGAGAATAAGTTGGACGCAGTAATGACAAGACTGGGCTCTATAATAGACAGCAAAAGAATAATTTAAGAAACATTCTAATTAGTTAACAAAATTAATAGACGGCAACATTTTCATATAGTATTTTGTATTTTTATTATTCATTTTTTTTTATAATTCTGTGTATATATGTAGGTTATTAAAATAAATAATTCCACCTTGTATGATTAGACGTTGGGTACTGCTTAGGTGACATCTTTGCGGTCGTAAGGTGGAATCTTTAAGATCAACCTCATTCCCCTGTTCTGAAGTCTTTGTAGTCTCAGTTTGACATCTGCATTCAAGCCGTAGAGCAACGTTGAACAATAATTACATTGCGGTAGCACGAGGGCATTATATCTGTCCTTTAGTGCTTGGTAAAAATATGATTACTCCATAAAATGCATAACTGGTGTCATAACGTCGACTTCACATAGGGCTCAAAGAACATGTTCATAAATGTTCTTAATTTGAAGAAAATCTGTCAACTCGTTTAGGCTCTAGCTCTAGCTGTGAATTAATTCTTTTATGTAGTTGCCCTTATCATGTGTCTGCCACACTTCACATATATAGCACCTTCAAAAAATGTTAGTTAATATTGTAACATTTGCGCAAACATGCTTCTTGAATTTGAGTTTTTCATCAATGTAGGTATAATAACACCTTAGTATTTAATACTTTCAACAAAGTTTATTGACACATTCTTCCATTTCAATAAAATAAAAAGTGGCAACACTTTTACCCACTACACGCATAATATGCATTTTTAATTTACCGTTTTCTGATTATGCTTCTTCTGTTCTGTGATAATGATTATTTATAATAAGAAAAAATCGACCAAGTGCAGTTAGCAAAATATCAAGTCCACCATAGCTACACTACCACCAGTCAGTGTGGAGGCGTAATGAAGAAGAGAAAAATCGAATTGAATACCGCTAACATTCACTTTGTATAGTACAGTTGTACACTAGCCTACACTCATCATCTTCACCTTCTATGAGTTTGTTGTCACAGAAATAAATTAAAATTAAGCTTTTAAAACCTTTCGACAGCCGAACGAATTTGTTGTGTTTTGTTACGAAAAATAAAAAAAAAAATTAAAGAAAAAACTCATTGGACCCAAAAAATAAATAATAATAATAAAACCATCTTTACTGACGTATATTTCGAGTTCACAACGTTAAACTTATCCTCCACGTCGATAAAATTAATTTCTAGTTCCCCAAATATTCAAGCGAAAGTGTCATCGTCGTAAAAATTGTGCGGTTTCCAATTGTATAGTTCTTTCTTGATGTTGTGTCATTGGTTGCAAATTCAAAATACAAGATTATAAAAAGCAAATTAATTTCTTTCACCTAATTTGTTCCTAATTAACTGTTGTTTTTGTCTGTGTGCCTTGACTGGTTGTGTGGCGATTCTGAAAGTAAAATAAAGAAGAAAAAAAGTAGAAAATGATGCAGCCAATGTTCACAAGTGATTTTCATAGGAAGAAGCATTTTGGTCCTGGTGGCTCCTATAATGTAACTTAAATTTCTTTTAACTTTTTCTTGATTCCAACAACCAATAATAACCATAACTTTCTTATTTTTCTTTTTTTCTATTTTTCAGAGTAATGCTGAAAAGATTGCATCTACAGCTGCTGCTGCTGCAGCAGCACCCCGTGACATTGCTGCAACTAAAGACGAAGCCAAAGATTCTGAAATAGTTGAAATGCGACCGGAGCATTTATTCAAACATCCATTGCAAAACAAATGGACCTTATGGTATTTGGAGAGTGATCGATCAAAAGCTTGGGAAGAATTACAAAACGAAATAACCAGCTTTGATACAGTTGAAGATTTCTGGAGGTGAGTTAGTTTCAATGAGGCGAAACTACCCGTTTTGTTTTAAATCTATTTATGTACAAACAATGAATGCTGTTTGTTTTTTCCAGTCTATACAATCACATTAAGCCTCCATCTGAAATTAAAATCGGCAGTGATTATTCTTTGTTCAAAAAAGGAATTCGGTAAATTGTGTTTTTGTTTGCTTCATTGTTACGTTGAATAACTTCTGTAAATATCTTTAATTTACAGACCAATGTGGGAAGATAGCGCTAACAAGCAAGGTGGACGGTGGATGATTTCATTGAATAGAGGTCATAAACTATCAGAAATGGACAACCTATGGCTGGATGTTGTAAGTAATATTATGTTTTTTATTTTATATGATCAGTTCTAGTTACATTGAGTTTAAATGAACGGGGATTGTTTACGTTCACTTGATTCCGGCTGCCGTTTCACAATATGACCCAGCTGTATGAATTGATTGGAGTCTCATTTAAACAGGCTTCCTTATCAGAGCCTTACAGTTTTTCTATTAATAGTGTGGGAGGCGATACATCTCATCGCGGATATTGAAAAAATAGGATTCAAATAGAAAGCTTCAGTCTAAACCTTTAAAAATGGGCGTCTTATTTGTACATGTCTTTTAAAATTTTGCAAAATATTTAATTACTATGATATAAAAGTGCCTAATGCCACTTTGTAAGCTATTTCATAAATGATTTTACCCAGTAAACGCAATGTACGAAAAAGACCGTTTTTGCAAAACAAATCTGTTCGACCATCGATATCGTATTGATATAGAGGCTAAGGTTCCCCATTTATAGATGTTTCTTATGTGAAAGGTGCCAATAATGCTACCTTTTGATTGTCATTCTGTTTTTCAATAGCCACGATGAGATAAGTTATCTTACGGTCATTTCGTGGACTATAAATACTGATTTAACAAATTTGGATTTGCTTCTTCGCCTTTTTGATGGAGTAAAATTTATAAGATCTCAGTCTAAACTTACCAATTGGTTTATAAGATGAAGAGCGGAGAGAACGCTAAAGTTCATGTTCTATATAAACGCCATAAAAAAGATATCCAAGAGTGTTCCCTTCTAATCGAAATGTATGTTTTCTTTTTTTATTTGGAGTTTTGATATAGATAAATGACAGACTTTTGGGCTTATTCTGAGAGTTTTCAGAAACGATAATCAAATAGAATAGATATGTTCAGAAAAAGTTGCCGTGAGATCTCAAATAATTTTACTTCGTCAGTTTAACTGAACAGGAAGAGAAACCTGGACAAGATTTTTATGCAGTAAGTCAAAAGCACTCTCCATCCCTTTTTTACGTGACAAAAGACAACAAATAATTCAGAAAACGAATCCAAAAGGATTCCCGTCTCAGCTTTTTTGTAGCAAAAATGAGGAATTTCACTGACGCAGTGTTGCCGATTGTTTGAAAAATAGCTCTATTTATGTAAATGTGCCCCAATGCCCAAATTTATTTATTTTTTTAATAGAGGTATTGATAAGCTACCCAGAACAGGGAAACAGAGGGCCTCATTGCGAGAGTCTATTCGAAAAAATTCGGATTGACAAAATTTGATCAGAGATTTTTGACAGAATTGAAATTTCTATCAAATAGAAAAATACATACAAATCAAATAGAAAAATATTTACAAATTGAATAGGTTTTTACAATACTGATGGTAATAATCGACTCAAAGTAAGTCTATTTTGAATAGACTCTCGCAATAAGGCCCAGAAACTATAAGTGGTTGTGCACGTTTATTATGAACTTATAATATTAGCTGTATTATGAAACAGGCCATGGAGTGGAGCTCTCAAGTTCCTCCAGGTACATACTCTCAAGTCAATAGGAGTTACCGTTCTTAATGCTAATTCTTCTACTTGGCTGATTTATTTCAGTAGTATGTTTATATCAGCGATTCCCAAATTGTGTTTTCAGGGTTCCACAAATTTCTTGAAGTATAAACAGTTAAATACAAACGATAAAAGAAAAAAATTAAAAACTTCCAAAAAAAAAATATTTTACATAATTTTTGTTTGAAGTTTATATTAATCGAAGTGTGAACTTCAAGGTCATAAGCTGTTTTATGAGTAAACACATCATTAATTGGGGAAAATGTATTGATATATGCAGCGGTTAAAGGGGTTGTTTAAAAAATTAAAAACTTTGCTCCTAGAAGTCGAGCAGTCATTGTATTTTCCATCGTTATGCACTTGTTATGAAAAGAATGCAAACTGATTTAAAAAAGTTCTCGGTGAAGCTGTGAAAAAAGTAAATTTTGTAAAGAGTCGTCCTCTCTAGTCGAGATTGTTTAAATTAGTGTGTAAAAATATGGGCAGTCAGTACGAATCGCTTCTTCTTCATACTAAAATCCGAAGGCTTTCCAGAGGGAAAGCTTTATCCAGGTTATTTCAACTTCGTGATGAGTTGAATGTGTTCAAACTGGAAAAAATATGTCTTCAACTGCAAACCTCTTGGATGTATTGCATGATGAGCAATGGATTACGAAATGAGCTTATCTTGCAGACATTTTCGAGAAGATCAACAAAACTGCTACAGCTCTGCAGGAAAAATTAATTACAGTATTTTTAGCGAGAGACAAACTGGCAGCTTTGAAGAGAAAAATTCATTTCTGGCTCTCATGTGTACAAAAGAACAATTTTGAGTGTTTCCAGTTTTACTTGAATTCCTAAAAAAAAAATATTTGAACTCAGAGCAGATATTAGCCATGTTATTGCTCTCCATTTGGTTAGTCTCGAAAGCTGGATTATTTTCCATATACTCACATAGAGTGGGTACAAAATCCATTTCCAATGAAAACCGTCAAGTCTATGACCCTGACTAAACAGGAATACGAATCCCTGATAGATCTACAGAGCTCCTCTTCATCAAAATTTGTATTTGATTCTGTATCATTAAACGAATTTTGAATTGGTATTAAAAATGAATTCCCTGAGCTTGCCAAGAAAGCTATATTAAATTTGCTACCTTTTGTTACAACGTACCACTGTGAAGTAGGCTTTTCAGCGTATACTTACACAAAAACTAAATACAGATCGAGGCTGGACGCTGCCTCAGACATGCGAAAATACAACTTTCGGACGTAGAAGTTAATTTTAAAACAATTATAAATCAAACAATTGTTCCGTTTATATATCAGAGCGTTCACCCGAGCAGACGAATCCAAAATTTTGTTTACTTAGTATTTGACAGCAAAACTGGGGAAATTCTCTGAGCCCTCAGAAATATAAACTGGACAAATGAAACAGATTCATTCTGCACACTAAATAAAAAATTGATTTTGAAATGTGTTGTTTTTCATTTTTTGCTATTGTCAGGATGGGGTTCTGAAATATATTTGGGCATTGTTTAGGGTTCCACAGATTAAAAAGTTTGGGAACCGCTGGAATATACAGTGCTGCCAAAAACATTCCGGATTTTTTGTTCAACTTCGATAATTGTTGATTTCTGTGTAAAATGTGAAAAATTATAAACTTTTTATATTTTTATCAATGAATTAACTATTCAAAGAAAAAAAAATTATCACTATCCATCAAAAAAGAAAAAAATAATCAAAATTAAAAATAAATTCAGAATTTTAGCTGTTCAAAACTAACCGGATCTTTTTGTTTAATAATTACGGTCAATATTTTGCCTAGTAACCGTTATTTTTTCTAAGCGCTTGACATCGAAGAGGCATTAGGCGTGTTTTTTTGGGATTTTATATATAGTACAGTGAGAAATTTCCATAAAAACGCATCCGCAGCGGCCTATATTTTTGTATTTGCAATATGGTACGCCTGAACAGCTGTCACGACACAAAAAAGAATTTTGTGAAAGTTAAAAGTAGAAATAAACCAAAATTATTAACAAAAACGAACATATTTGCAAGTTAAATGGGAAATATAACTATATATTTATATAATTTATGGTTTTAATCAAATGTTTGTGTCCCTTTTTTCTTTATTTGCCATTTTCAGATACGAAAATTGATTTTGCAGCTTTAAAAGAAAAGAAAAGAGGTAGGGGTGTGTTGGTAGACTATGGTCAAAGTAAAAAGTCATGATTTAGTCTGCTATTACACGAAGACTTTTTAGTTGAGATTTTTCGAAATTTAATATTGTGAAAGTAAAATCAAATTTTGTTTTCTCATTTGCACTCATTTAATTTTGAAAAAAGCCATGACTCAAAAGTCGTCGTATAATAACAGACTCAATACACATGGAGTAGATGACTTTATTAGCGATAATTTTATAAATTAAAATAAGGACATGATTGTATGGCTAATTTTAATGCATTTACCTAGTTTTCCACTGGAAATTTTTTAACTCACCAATTTTACCGGATTAACTGAGTACATTAGTAGCCAAATAAGCCTGAACCTTCCTTGAACTTCAGTTAGTTTCAGCTGTACTAACTGGTTCAAAATTTGATCCATGGTTCAGCATTTGTGACTCATAGATTTTATCGGATCTACTGAATGATGTTGTAATAACAATTTCAAGCTTGACCCTTGTTGAACCTCAGTTAAACTGCCGAAATCAGTGAGCTAAAATAATTGAACCACGCATCAAAGCTTGAACCACGTTTGTACAAGTAGCCTTTCCCCCAAAAGCAGTGACTTAATATTGCTGAGCATCGGATCAAAATTTGAGCCATGTCTATACAAACTGGTCCCTATAGACCAAAGGTTTACAAAAAGAGCTTTTCATATGAGCTGCGAATAGTGAATTTTGAAATGGGAATGATCGTGAATTTTGACCTTCCATTCCCTTGAGTAATTTGTTTGGTTGCCTATAGAAGAAAATGTGAAGAAAAATGCTTTGTGAAATGCGTCTTGATGTTGTGGTTTGCGAATGATCGTTTGACAGTCGGCAGAATATATCTTGTTTGTCACTTATAAATGAAAATGCTAAATTTTGCACTTTGAACTAATTTAAGGCAGCGTTTTTTTTTTTGCATAGCATAGGATAGGATAATTTTTTCATTTTGTCGAAAAGGTAACACAAAACAACCATGCACTTACAAACGACCCTGTTTAGACTGTAATTGCTCACTACGCCACCATGACGCAAAGTTATGGGTGAAATTTTCTCTTCACCGATTTCTTCTACAAAAACATGGTCTTGACTAAGGTGCCAGTTATAGCTATCATTGAAACTCATCATTGAAAATTTTGTATTGATTTTGAGACGTTTAGGAGGGAAAATCATTTATTATTTTGATGGACGATCAAAGCTTAAGACTTCATTAATATTTCTAGTCAAAAAAAATTTCAAATAGGCCCAACTTTCCACAAAAATTGACCATTGAAAAATTAAAAGTCAATTTTTGTGGAAAGTTGGGCTTATTTGAATTTTTTTTTGACTAGAAATATTAATGAAGTCTTAAACTTTGATCGTTCATCAAAATAATAAATGATTTTGCTTTCTAAACGTCTCAAAATCAATCATTAAAATTTTCAATGATGAGTTTCAATGATAGCTATAACTGGCACCTAAGTGAAAAGTTACAGTCTAAACAGGGCCATTCATTCAACATAATTCTACTCTACGAACATAGCCATCGAGAATTCGAGACACATAAAGTGCCAGTCGTACCAATGACGACACACAAAAATCCTATTCAATTGAGTTCGATACTCGAACAAACGTCAAAAGTTTATCGGCAGTGGGATTCTACTTTAACTTTTATCGGCAGCGATTTTGCTGCCGATACTGTTTTTGTAATTCATATAAAATTTCACTGTGCTGCGGATAGCTTTTCCAATAAAACACACCTATTGTTGTAATCGAATTGTCGAAAATAGCAGCAGGAATATTCTCCCGCTGCAAAAAGAGAACTTATCGACGTGTGCGTTCTCTTCCCATCTGACCTTTATAATATAACCCAAAAGTTCTCAATCGGGCTTAAATCGGGTTATTAAAATAACCACTCTAAAACGCAAATTTTTTTTTTGTCGTATACCCCTCTTTTAACAGTGTGAACACAATTTGGGGTAATTTTTCTGATGGAACACCTAACGCAAAGGCTTCTATTCCTCAGCGTACGGAAGCATAACTGACTACAATATGTCTCAGTATTAAAGACGTTCCATTATTCTGTTTTCTTAGTGTATAGTGCAGCTGAAATGAAGCTCTAACCATAACCAAAGCTCTTCCGTGCTTTACTGTACAGCAGTGTTTCCCAACGTGGGGCCCACGCCCCACAGGGGGGCAATTTGACTTTTAAGGGGGGCAATTTTACATTCTGATGCATTACAGCCGTTTTAGATTTATAAATTAATTGAATGCACAGGAGAAAAAATATATCACTTTCGCACTCATTTAATTTCTAAAAAGTCAAATTTTATCTCGTGCAAATTTTGAACGTTTTGTCCACTAATTGTGTAAAGAACAATTGCGAGACCATGAGGAATTGAAGTCAGCAGATGGCTCTCGAAACTGTTTGATTTGTGGAGCTCTCTGATCATCTTAAGTGAAAAACCGGGAAAAAATTTGCTAACGGTCGATTGCAATGAGTTATTTAGTCGATATCTTCGAAACATTTAATAAGCAACTTCAAGAAAAACCACTTTTGTCGAAGCAAAAACGAAGATATTTGCTTTCGTTACCTTTATTGATATGTCAAATTTAAACATATTTAAAACTCAAATTTTGACAGGTTACACTGGCTCGAATGATGTGAAGTGAATGATACCGCTATAAATGTAATTGTGGATCATCTGGAAAATTTATAGCTGGATTAAAGAGAACTTTTTTCTGAAGATTCCCTCTTAGTTTTTAACTATTCAAGTTTTTAGTGAACATTTCAAATTTTTGAATGTTAAAAATTCTATAAATATAATGCTGGGGGCATAAGAATTTTGGAAAATTTTTAGTGGGGCGTAGAACAAAGAAGGTTGGGAAACACTGCTGTACAGGGTACATTTGCTGGTCTCAAACGCTTCCCTCTTGAGCACTTTACTATCTTACCTCCACTGTTGGAAAACAAGTTGAATTTGTCCTTATCACTATAAAGCATACTCTTCCATTTGTTTTGGACCCGTTGAGATGAGTTTTTTTAATTCAACATTTTAAGTTCAGAACTTCAAAGTCTTTTCGAAACACCGTTTATGGTTTACCCTTTTCTACCATGCTTGACAGGTAAATGCTATTTTTATGATGGATTGGATGGATTCAGGTGCAAGCAGCACCTTCGGAACTGGTTCGAAGTTATTTCCAGGGGAGATTGGCGATAAGAGTATTTGACTCTGGGGAAAAAATAAAATCCGAGGGAGAGCTTTGTCCTTCGGAATTGGCGATAAGGCTAATTAATTTTCTTAAAATGGCGCTGCATTCAGGGTGGACCAGGGCCTCAACCTACAAGCTTCTTCAATCCAACCCTAGCTAGCTGTCTCGACTTTCGCACGTCAAGATTGTTGAAGGTCTCTTCTTACACTTGTGTGCGACATCCAAGTCTTCCTCTCCTGCGCTGCCCCAGGTCTGTTGACATTTCGTATTTTCTTTGTTTAACGAAAATAGTTGTATTCTTTTATTTTTGATGAATAATGAGAAACATTGACAAAACTAATTTTAATATTTCGAGTTTTAGATATCAAAACATTCGTGAATGATACCGATAATTCAAAGTTTGAAACTAGAAACTCGAAACATCCAGAGAAGTGTTTTTGACGGTTTTTGACGTAAAAATAGTTTTGAAACGTGTGGCTGATAGTATTTTGGAAGTTTCAATAGCTAATTTACTCAGTTTTTTTTTTTTTGACGTGCAACATATCAACGTTGTTTTCAAAGAAATTAACTTTTATATAAACTACAAATAACTAATTTGTATTGTAGTAAATTGGAAAATACAGTTTAACAAAAAATATTTTCTATTTTTTTCTTTAACAGCTGCTTTGCTTGATTGGTGAAGCTTTCGATCATTCGGACCAAATATGTGGCGCTGTCATTAACCTTCGTGGTAAGGGAAACAAAATTGGTAAGTATATTATTTATAAATGTTACTTTTAACCCATATCGTCTCTCATCTCAACAACTGACTTAACTGCTTTTCCCGCATTTTAACAATAAATCTTCATTAAACTATTTAATGAACAATTTCAAGTTTAAACAATAACCAACACCTTTTAGCTCCTTTTATGTAAAATGTAACAAAAAACTGTTGAGTCAGTTCGTAGGGTATATGTACGTACTGATAATAATCAATTTATTACAGCCATTTGGACAGCTGATGGAAATAATGAAGAAGCAACTCTTGAAATCGGTCATAAACTAAAAGATTCACTGCGTCTATCGAAAGCTACATTACAATATCAATTACACAAAGATACAATGGTTAAACAAGGACCAAGTGTGAAACCCAGATTCACTCTCTAAAAGGTGTTTTAGATAATTTCTGTTGAATATACCAAGACGAGGTCTATTTATTTTAACAGAAATCATCACACCTACATTTTAATTATCATTTATCCTTTTTTCAAAGCTCTAGTTGTATATTTAATTATAATTTCTTTTTTAACAAATTGATTAATGAACATACAAAAATTAATACGGATTTAAACAAAAGAAAATATCGTGAGATCTATCTATTCGATTGAATTAGACAAGAAATAGAACTCACGAAACAATTTCGAAAGAAAAGAGCTGGTCTTATCTATAATAAAAAAAAATAAAGTTAATAGTTTCCATTGTGTCGTCCCCTACGATTAGTGGAAAATGAACAAATGTTAAATCGACAATTGGTAGTTCTATCGTATTTTCCTTGTAACTCAATCTTTATGTTATTGTGAAGAAATTTGAATTATTTAAATAAAATAAAAAAAACAGTAAAAAATTTAAATTCTTTCGATATGATTTAAACTTTAAATATTATTTTGATTAGCATCAAGATTTTTGAATTAGGAGTGCACGCACAGAATCCTAAGGACTATCTGTAACTTTTTCATGTTGATCCACTAACCATATGCGCAGAAAGTAACAGTTTTAAAGTTCTTACAACTATTAATTAGTTACAACTGTTGTTGTTGTTTAAAGCGTAAAAAACACCATACAATCTTCGTACCAACCTGGATTGCACCCAAGTCACAGCATAATTGTTTTTGTTTTACAAAGAACCTATTAGCAATTTACAAGAAATAACTCTTGTCAAGCCTGAGGAAAGAATTTTACCTGTTAAATAGCCTGTACGTATTTAAGTAATCACAAATCAAATTTGTTTTAAGACTGATACTTCATAAAATAGTTACAAAGTTCCTAAAAATAAGTTTCAATCTCTACTACCTTAGCGCAATAGATAAGATATCACTTTCCTGAGAAGTGCACGTTTATATGGAAATATGATAAGCTAACCGAAACTGACTTACGCCTCATTTGAACCCTCTATGATATAATTTAAGAATTAAGCAACAGGAATTTTTTCGATTTTGATTACAAAGGCCATATCCCAAAAATATCGACCCAAATAAAAAACAAAACTGTAGCGAGTGATTTATCATTGCCTCCGATACTCGTAATGTGGAGACTTGCTAGACAAACTTTTAGGCTACTTCGAAGTTATTTTCATCTCATCTATTGATTGGGACGTTTGGCCCGAGTCATCAGTCTAAAAAATCCTTTCTCGATTGATATCATACTGTACTCTTCATCAGGTTCCTGGAACTGTCTTGTTGTCTTAGGACGACCAATAAAATTCAAATGAGTTCTACTCCAAAATGCGTTTCACCCAGGAACGATAGCTGAGCTCATCATTTAGAAGCTATCATACAATTCTAAGATGCAAATGCCATCACAGCATCGAGATACTGCGAATTTTATTATTCTGAGGGAATTTGTTTAAATTCTTTTCAAATATTTTTATTTGGGTCGATATTTTTGGGCTATGGCCTCTGTAATCAAAATCGAAAAAATTCCTGTTGCTTAATTCTTAAATTATATCATAGAGGGTTCAAATGAGGCGTAAGTCAGTTTCGGTTAGCCTATCATATTTCCATATTAAAGTGCACTTCTCAGGAAAGTGATATCTTATCTATTGCGCTAAGGTAGTTGAGATTGAAACTTATTTTTAGGAACTTAGTAACTATTTTATGAAGTATCAGTCTTAATACAAATTTGATTTGTGATTACTTAAATACGTACAGGCTGTTTAACAGGTAAAATTCTTTCCTCAGGCTTGACAAGAGTTATTTTTTGTAAATTGCTAATAGATTCTTTAGAATAAGAATAAAATTATTTCTCAAAAAGAAACTTATTTATTTAACAAAAAGGTACAAAGTGAATGAATATAATGTATTGTTGCAACTTAATATTTTTAAGATATCAAGAGCTTTAAAGAAAAGATGAAATCTTTAGTTTCTAATAGCTCATAACCTTTTGAACTAGCCGCCGGACATCTTTCCTTCTACAATTGTCCAATGCCTCGCAGATCATATTATAATGCTCCCTTGGATTGTTACTGGGATCGTTTTCAAATATTTCAAAAACTTCATACACCTTTGAGTGCAAGTCTTTAGGATATTTTGCATCGATTCTATCCAAGTCCCCAGCACGGATAGATAGTTCACGACCGAAAAAACGCCAATCCCTTCCAATATCACGAGCAATTAGCTTGTAAATGTCGTCTCGTTTCTTCTGATTGAATTCTATGATAACTATGGGTTTCTGTTCCATTCGAGGGGGTTTTTCTTTAAAATCGCTTATCATAGCATTTCTTTCCTGCTTTCTTTGTAGAGCATAGACGTTTTGTAAATCATTGGAGTTCGATGGCGGATGATACTTCTCTAGAGCAATGTCGATTTCATCGTCAGCAAAATATTCAGATAGTGTCCGTAGGGGATCGATATTATGTTCAGAGAGATAATCACGTCGTTCCAGGCAATCCAACAGATCGTCGAGAGTTTTGATGTTGGCATAACGTCTCGTTGATTGAATTTCATCTTTAAACAACATCTTGAAGTTCTCCAGATCAATTGAGTTAATTTGTTTATGGCTGATCGCTGATTTCATTAAATCGTAACTCCAATGTTGGGTCTCAGGCATTTTGAAAATTTTAATTTCTATTCTTTTTAGTTAAGTGTATTGTTACTCACTATTTTTACTTTGAAAAAAAAAGAAAATTCTGTATCTGAATCTGACACTGACGTTTCTGTATCTGAATCTGACACTGACGTTTAAGAAGAAAGTCAAAATTGTAGGCTGCGTTCGATAAACACTGAATAACAGAGATGTCCCCATTTACACGATGATTCCTTGCGTCTGACTCTTTTTTCGAATTCCTCTTTGAAAATCAACCGAAAATCGCTTCACGATTCTTGATGCAAAATTGACAGTTCTCTATATATACCCTTCAAGCAAATTCACTGTCCCAACTTTGTCGGTACTGCTTGGATCCTTAAAAAATGAGCTCGCACGGGGATTTTATTTTTTCCCCACTTATTTCTTCTAGTTTAATTTTGTAAGTCGTGCGGTGGAGATCATTTCTCTTTTTATTTCTTTTTGTCGTGAAAACTTAAACAAATTTTCGGATAATAATACAAACTAAATACAATGGTAATTTGTTTAATCTTTGCTAGTGCAAATAAGTGTGTTTTTGTAAATATTTGTATAAATTCCAAATAATTGTGCCTTGGAAGGAAAAACATTCTTCTTATTCTTTGTTTGTCCTCTGTCTGTGGTTGTTGCTTGTAGGGAATTTAGAACTCAATAAGGGAATTTTCTCTTCATACCTCATGGTTTCGGTACTTGCTAATTATGGTGAATTTTGTATTTCACAGCGCATGCGCCAGTGGGTCCGTGGTGATTCTAATTTCCATACTAATCCGAGCCGTAAAACGCAGTTTTGAGGATCCACATTTGGATCCGAAAACGTAGTCGTTCATACGTTGTTCACTACGTTTTCGAATCCAAAACGGACTCCTTTGCTTGTAGGGTAGAGAACTATAGAGTTAGCTAAGTCCAGATAATTAACTGGAGTTAACTTTTGTCCCGATAAAAACGGTAATGCCAAAATACGATTGTCGTTGTGTTATCGATAATTTGTATAGAAATCTTAAATTTGTGTTGGTAAATAGTTCAAAACAAAATGGCAGACCAATGCAAAAGGTAAACAAGTGTTGAAATGTCCCGATGTCATTTTTTTCGCCAAACTCCATATGGACATGCAAAAAAACGTAGCTATGGCATGAGCACCTTCATTGAGCCTGTTCATCGTGTCTACATTAGAAAATTTGAGGCGCCTCAATAAAAACATAGAAGCAACAACAACTTCAATGTTTTGTGCACTGAAACAGCAACAAATGAGACTCATGAGTCAGATGTTTATGTTTTCTTCATGCCTCAAGACATCCCTGATCCCAATTTCTCTTGTCCAGAAACCGTCGTGAGATCGGTATCAGCCTTCCCAATCTAAACAGCGTCATTGGCTGTAGTGTCTATAGATTTTTGACACCAACTATAGCCCTGTTTTTTTGTTAATTTGTATCTTCACTAAATGTAGTAATAGGCTTTTCACACCAAATCCCAAAACCAATTTTCGACGAAAACTTGTCCAAAACTCGAAAACCATTCACACTGAACATTACACGTTTTCGTTTGACATTCCAGTTTCAGTTTCACACAAACCACGCAAATTTTTTTTATTTTCTTCCATTTTTTGAAATAAGAACGGTGATTTATTATATAAAGAGGATCCATATGAACAATTTGACTTGCCACAAACAATTATTTATCAATTTTACATAAATTAATTTGTTTTGAAATTCGAATTTAATATTTGATTTGACAGAATTTCGTCAGCTGTTTTCAATTTCTTTTGAAAGCATCCCATCAGCTTCTTTCTTGACACTTCAATAGGCGCTGAACTTATTAAAAGGTATGTTTGTTTTGTTCATCCCTGAATTCCAACATGTTTTCGACTGGCTTTATATAAAACAGGTGTTTTACGAAAGCCTGAAGCTACAAAAAATGTACGAGAAAACTTATGTGTTTTCGATTAGGTTTTTCTCCAAAACTGATATTTTCGCGAAAACCGCGTTTTGGGTTCGGTGTGAAAAGGCTATAAGGTTCAAAGCATAAACTAAATTGGCCCAAAAAGTGAAAAAGGACAGAAGTGAATATTTTCAAACTTATATTTGGATAATAGGGGTATTCACGATCCGATGTAACTGGTCTTGTATTATTGCAAAAGTGTAAAAGTGTAACACTTTCTTGCACTACAACAGAAAAATATACTGAATGTCAAATTCTTACACTTTTACACTTTTTGCTCTACTTCAACCCTATTGTAAAAGAAAAATACACCATAGTAATGTGCTGAATGATGTGCTGAATGACTAGTTGATTCTATGTGTGCGTTTTGCACTGCTTTTCACTAATACGTTGCAAATCTAATACATCAGCCGTTCGCTTCCCGCTTGTAGGCAAGCTGAGGATTGACTTCTTTATTTCATATTCTCTGGTATACATGGGCTACCATCAGCTCCCGATCCATAATTTGGATTAGCAGTCAAACTGAAATCCAACCGAGCCAAATGCATCAGATGAAGAAGACCTAATACTATGTTCCCACCAAAACGAAATCTGAGATTTCAGCTGAAAAATTTGGAGTTCTCGACTTGGTGGACCGGGATTTCATTAAGATTTCGTTGAAATATAGAGTTTTCATTGAGATTTCGTTGAAATTTCCATGAAATCTTGTTCCATCAACTTGCCCAAGGGGCACAGATTTTAATTGTATAACTAAAAATAGACAAATTTTGTTCCACAAGAGATGCTCATACGTTTTTTGGAAACATCCGAGTTCCTTTGATGTTGTTTTGTAGTTCTTTTAGTTTTTCCATTCTGTTTTAAATTGTTTGAGTTTCATATCCGTTTCATTTAGGTCACTGTTGCTATAAGGTGTGACTGATTTTGAACAGATCTGGCTCAAAAGTAACAGATCAGTTGCCCATGTGTTTCAATACAACCGAATTGATATTAGTTGTTTTTTAAAAATATTATTGAAACTGTTTCGCATCTCTTCTTTTTTGCAACTCTTAAGTCACTCTAAAATACTTAATTCAATATGTTTTAGACAACATATATATAACTCTTTTGAAACAAAGTGAAATGACTGTTCAATAACTTATTTGTGACTTAATTGACAGAAATACTAGAAACCTGATTGTAACTGCATTGTTACTACATAACTCGTATGTCAAATTATTTTTGTTTAATATATTAAAACTATAACTGTTTTAACATGTCACAAGTAGACTCAAATGAAAAATTAAAAAAACTGTGGAAAAATATCAAACGAAATGGAAGCTTTGCGAAAAAGAAAAAAATAACCATTGAAAGTTGTGGAATAGGCGGACAACTATTAGATGATAGCACACAACATTTATCATGGATGCATAGATATGATCCCAAAATTAAAAGCGTTGAAAGTAATGATAATTTCAGACTTTTTGGCAGTGAAGATGAAAGTTCAGAACAAAATCTTTGTGTTTCAACAACGGGAACTGAAATAATTGAAAGCAACGAGCAAGAGCACGAAACCCTTTCTGGCCCGGCTAAGGTATTTCAATCGGATGTAGCAAATTGGTCCATAAGACACCGCATTACACGAAGAGCCACAAATTCATTGCTCGAAATATTGAGAACGAATGTTCCCATGTGTGAAAGTTTTCCAAGAGATGCCAGGACACTTATTTCAACGCCACGTCATACAGAAATAATTAATCAAGCAGGTAACAACAAATATTGGCATTACGGCTTAAAAAAATGTCTCGAAGACGCATTGATTAGTAAACCTAACGTAAATAACAAAACCTACTCACTAAGTATAAACATAGATGGTGTGCCTATGTTCAATAGTTCCTTGATCAGCTTCTGGCCAATACTGGTGGCAATTCATGAACTTCGAGCTGAAATACAACCATTGATTGTGGGTATCTTCTGTGGAAAAAGTAAGCATAAATATACAAATATCTCCATAACTTTAAGTCAATACAAAGTTTTTGTGTTATAGGTAAGCCAGCTAACGTAAACGAATATCTAAAAGAATTTGTAAACGAGCTCAATAGTATCTTAAGTGACGGACTTACCCTAGAAACTCAAAGAATAGTGTACTTCAAAATACGATGCTTCATATGCGATACGCCTGCGAGAGCTTTACTGAGGGGTTAGTTCCACTACATTGATATCATTATATGAATTGTGATGAATGTACATACTGACTTGTTCTTGTTTTAAAACTTGAAGGTGTTGTTGGTCATAATGGATACAATTCATGCCTGAAATGTGTAACCGAAGGCGAATATTCATACACTGCTTATACCATGGTGTTTCCTGAAATAGACGCCCCATTACGAACAGATGCTGAGTTTCGTTCTGGAGCATATGAATCACACCACAAATACCGCACAATCATTGAGACCATCACCGGACTCGATATGATTAACCATTTTCCAATTGGAGATGCCCTGCATTTAATTGATCTGGGGATCATGAAAAGATTTTTACAGGGATGGAAAATTGGAACACTGAATAATTTCAATGCCAAATGGTCAACAAACGACATCAATAATGTTTCTAAATTTATATGCAGCAACAAATTACCCAGAGAATTTAACCGACAGTTTCGTGAATTAAAAGAGATTGCATTTTGGAAAGGAACTGAATTCCGATCCTTCCTGTTATATGCGAGTCCCATAGTTGTAAAAGAATTCTTTACCAGTGAAGATATTGGTGAGCATTTTTTGAATTTCGTGTGTGCTATTATAATTTGCTCAAGACATGATCAGTCTTCAAATTATGAGTTTGCTCAACAAATGATTGTTGACTTCTTAAACGGTGTTAAAATTTTGTATGGCAAACAACTGTTTACGAGCAACTGTCACAGTTTATGCCATCTTGTTGACGATGTCAAAAGGTTTGGCCCCTTAGATACATTTAATGCGTATCAGTTTGAATCTCGACTTTATTATTTAAAAAAATTAATTCGCAACGGTAATTTACCATTGTCACAAATAGCACGCAGGGTTGTAGAAATACAGCAAAATCTACGAGTACGAGTTCAAACTCCTTCATTGTGTACAGAAGTTAAACCACGTCTTCTCCGCCAAGTTCATTGCCATCAATACGAACTGCATAATACATTGTCAACCTTTATGTCGAAGAAAAAATATAAACTGTTTAAATTTGCACAAAAGAAAGAATTTGCAATCAATGCAGAATGTGACGCTGATAAATGGTTACTTACAACCAATTTTCAAATAGTATCAGTAGAGTTTATACTGCAGGATGAAGATGAAAACATTTCAATATTCGCTTACCCGCTAAAAGACCTTGAAGACTATTTCACAAAGCCAGTGGCTTCATCTTCACTTCAAATCTTTGCATCGCATTTAAAAAAAGGCAGTCCAACTATAACTCCTATTGAAAACATATATTGTAAACTGGTGAAACTAAATTGTTTTATTCAAAATTCCTTATATTTATTTGTGCCATTAATACATA
Organism: Dasysyrphus tricinctus; assembly: GCA_963921185.1. Classification (NCBI taxonomy): domain Eukaryota; kingdom Metazoa; phylum Arthropoda; class Insecta; order Diptera; family Syrphidae; genus Dasysyrphus; species Dasysyrphus tricinctus. The sequence goes on along the minus strand of OY992532.1, from coordinate 193,785,753 downwards.
CATTGATTTAAATTGTTAGATAACTTAAACTAAAAAAACGAATCTATGTATAACAATATTTCATTGTATAAGAACAAAAAATGATATAAGAAAAGAAATAAATAATAAATTAAATTAAGTTTTTTTTTTTTGGGAATTATTTAAAATGTACTCTTATACATACAATCTTAAAGTTAAATTGAATTCGGAAAAATATACATTTAAAAACATTACACTGCAAATATAAAATATACATTAGGCTCATTAACTTGTCTTGTAATAACAATAAAATTCAAAAAACTATGCTGCAAATATAATGTTAATATAACATACCTTCATTAACTTGAATTTAAAAAAAAAAGTTACAAATACACACTCCAAATGTGAAGTTAACATTATATACAACAACTTAGTTTCAAATAAATAAACAAAACTCAAAATGTTTGCTGAAAATATAATGTATACGTCATATACATTAACTTGAATTTAAAAAAAATCAAAAAGTTACAAATTCACACTGCAAATATGAAGTATACATTATATACAACAACTTGGTTTCAAATAAATAAACAAAACTCAAAACGTTTTGATCCAAATATAATGTATACATCATATAAATCAACTTGAATAAAAAAAAAACACAAAAAGTTAAAAATTTACAATGCAAATATGAAGTATACATTATATACAACAACTTGGTTTCAAATAAATAAACAAATCTCAAAACGTTTTGATCCAAATATAATGTATACATCATATAAATCAACTTGAATTAAAAAAAAACACAAAAAGTTAAAAATTTACAATGCAAATATGAAGTATACATTATATACAACAACTTGGTTTCAAATAAATAAACAAAACTCAAAATGTTATGCTGCAAATATAATGTATACGTCATATACATTAACTTGAATTTTAAAAAAATCAAAAAGTTGCAAATTCACACTGCAAATATGAAGTATACATTATATACAACAACTTGGTTTCAAATAAATAAACAAAACTCAAAACGTTTTGATCCAAATATAATGTATACATCATATAAATCAACTTGAATAAAAAAAAAACACAAAAAGTTAAAAATTTACAATGCAAATATGAAGTATACATTATATACAACAACTTGGTTTCAAATAAATAAACAAATCTCAAAACGTTTTGATCCAAATATAATGTATACATCATATAAATCAACTTGAATTAAAAAAAAACACAAAAAGTTAAAAATTTACAATGCAAATATGAAGTATACATTATATACAACAACTTGGTTTCAAATAAATAAACAAAACTCAAAATGTTATGCTGCAAATATAATGTATACGTCATATACATTAACTTGAATTTAAAAAAAATCAAAAAGTTACAAATTCACACTGCAAATATGAAGTATACATTATATACAACAACTTGGCTTCAAATAAATAAACAAAACTCAAAATGTTATGCTGCAAATATAATGTATACGTCATATACATTAACTTGAATTTAAAAAAAATCAAAAAGTTACAAATTCGCACTGCAAATATGAAGTATACATTATATACAACAACTTGGTTTCAAATAAATAAACAAATCTCAAAACGTTTTGATCCAAATATAATGTATACATCATATAAATCAACTTGAATTAAAAAAAAACACAAACAGTTAAAAATTTACAATGCAAATATGAAGTATAAATTATATACAACAACTTGGTTTCAAATAAATAAACAAAATTCAAAATGTTATGCTGCAAATATAATGTATACGTCATATACATTAACTTGAATTTAAAAAAAATCAAAAAGTTACAAATTCACACTGCAAATATGAAGTATACATTATATACAACAACTTGGCTTCAAATAAATAAACAAAACTCAAAATGTTATGCTGCAAATATAATGTATACGTCATATACATTAACTTGAATTTAAAAAAAATCAAAAAGTTACAAATTCACACTGCAAATATGAAGTATACATTATATACAACAACTTGGCTTCAAATAAATAAACAAAACTCAAAATGTTATGCTGCAAATATAATGTATACGTCATATACATTAACTTGAATTTAAAAAAAATCAAAAAGTTACAAATTCACACTGCAAATATGAAGTATACATTATATACAACAACTTGGTTTCAAATAAATAAACAAAACTCAAAACGTTTTGATCCAAATATAATGTATACATCATATAAATCAACTTGAATTAAAAAAAAACACAAAAAGTTAAAAATTTACAATGCAAATATGAAGTATACATTATATACAACAACTTGGTTTCAAATAAATAAACAAAACTCAAAATGTTATGCTGCAAATATAATGTATACGTCATATACATTAACTTGAATTTAAAAAAAATCAAAAAGTTACAAATTCACACTGCAAATATGAAGTATACATTATATACAACAACTTGGTTTCAAATAAATAAACAGAACTCAAAACGTTTTGATCCAAATATAATGTATACATCATATAAATCAACTTGAATTAAAAAAAAACACAAACAGTTAAAAATTTACAATGCAAATATGAAGTATAAATTATATACAACAACTTGGTTCCAAATAAATAAACAAAATTCAAAATGTTATGCTGCAAATATAATGTATACGTCATATACATTAACTTGAATTTAAAAAAAATCAAAAAGTTACAAATTCACACTGCAAATATGAAGTATACATTATATACAACAACTTGGTTTCAAATAAATAAACAAAACTCAAAACGTTTTGATCCAAATGTAATGTATACATCATATATGTACATCAACTTGAATAAAAAAAAGAAAAAGTTAAAAATATGAAGTATTAAATTATGTACATTGACTATGAATATGATATTTTACATTAATATGATTTTACCTCATCACTTTCAGTGATTAAGTCACTCAAAACTTCGTTCTCGTAGTTTTCATCTATAAAGTTGTCATTATTTGTATTTGTTGAGAACTCCTCCTTTACGTGGTTTCGTTCCCTTCTCCTGCTTCCTTTGTCTACACGACTAAAAGTTGATCTTCTTTCACCAGTCCTTAATGCATCCCTCTTCAAGAGGACGAATTTTTGACGCAGGAACATGGAGAACACCTTTTCGGTTTCTTGCACGGTGAAAGCTGAATCTCCAGCACACGCTATGGAATGGACAGCTTTAACGATGTTCGGAAACGACTGCTTGAAGCTAACTAGTACTTTTAGTATTCCACCTTTTTTGGATTGCTGCCCCTTCCATGAGTATTCCGCAACAGCCATTTGGGTCAATTAAATTTCTTAGAATTTCTCTGATAAATACGTTGCCATCACCTTTTCCATTCAGCACCCTTTGCTTTCCGTGGTATCGAAGGAACATTTGCCGATATTTTTCTTCGGCTAGCTGGTTTTCAAAATAAAATAGATCTTCGGGCTTGCTAAATGGAAATAGGGATTCCATTTCCGAAAAATTCTCTTCATCAGGAATTGGTTTTTGTTCTGTAAAATGTACTTATTAATATAAAATTGTTCAATTAATACAAAATTATTTTACCTTTCTGTTCTTGACTTTTGCTTGAATTTTTCAAAAATTTTTCAATATTCATGATAAAATCCATGCACTTCACAAGGATTTCACCTTGCCCATCAATTTTCAGTTCTATTCGGGCAAGCGTTGCAGACAACAAATCAGCCTCAACATTTATATTTCCAGCATCGACAAAAGTCGGGTTGTCCTGCTGGTTTATTTGACCATTTGCATCCAAATATAAGGTCATGGAATTAGAAGAAGGAAGATAAGATAATATCTCCTGCTCCTCATCCTCATCCAGACTTTGTTGCGTGGCCGGTTGTTGTTGCAATAGCTAGGTAGGTTCAATTAAAGAAATAAAATATTTTAGTAATCGCTTACAATGCTTACCGAATGTTTTTTGGTCTGTGGTTGGGACAGTTTGTATGTTGAGCTTCGGAATTTGGACGTCTTTGTCCCTGGGGTTTTGCGGGTTGCACGCGTAAAATGATTGTCCTCGGAGTCTGTGACATTTTGCTTCTCGCTCGCAATGCGTTCCGCTTCATTGCGTGTTTTTCTTGTGGCGAGAACTTTGCATGTCGATGGTTTCCAAGTTTCCACATCTGGGACCGACTCGGGATCCTTGGATAAAGTAACCCATCGGTTTGGTGGCCAAAAAACGTGGGATCCCATAATCCATTTGTCGGGAACCACCTCAGTCGAAGGGATGGAGTGCAGGGTTTTTTTAATTTGGATGACCGAGAACATAATAATATTTTTAATTCACAAACTTTCACTATTTTTGTCAGCACTTCTAAAATCACAACAGTTGTTGCCGCGCGCGTTGTTTGCAATGGTTTTAGTTATTCAATTGAAACTTTCGTTGAAGTTTTGAAACTCAAATATGACAGCTTCTGTTTTCTGTATCTATTGAAGTTACTGAAGGGTAACAGGGATGTTTTCGAGTGTTTAGTAATAGAACAAAAAAGTTAAAGCATTTGAATGTCATCTCTTGTAACATTTAAGTTTTTAAAAGGTTGCCGAGAGGATACCTTTTAATACAAATACGTTCTTTACTATGTTGTTTCAAAAATGTATTCTTAAAAACTCTTTAACAAGTAAAATAAGTTTCTGTTCCATTTCTAAGAAATAACATTGAAGATAGGTATGCAACAAAGGTTTGTTACAAATATGTCGTTAAGTTCCTGTAATTCAATTAATGCTGACACCAATTTGCAACTCAAATAAGTGGCCGTGAAGACCAAATTAAATTATTTTTTGTTCGCAACAACCAGGGCCGCAGAAAGGTTGAACAATTGAAAAGGGCCATTTTTCGGAAGAATTTTGTATTTAGAGAAAAGATGTTAATGTATAGCAAATTTTGATGCAAATAATAATAAATATCTATGAAATATTTTTAAAATAAGTACTTTTATTATTTATTGATATTCATATACCTATTTGTAAACGTTACGTTATTCATGGAAATGGTGTGCTCGTCTGAGGATTTCAAAGCTGTACAAGATAGCACCTAAACAACTGAATGTTATTGTTCATACGAGTGCAGCATTGCGGAGTTAGGTCTTAAATCAGAACTCGAGCATCAGCACTCCCGTTTTTTGACAGTTAAATTACACACTTTTCAGTGCACACTGGAGCGAGAACATTGAACAAGCCCATAATTTTAAAATTTCTGAAAAAACGACAATTTTGTTGGTCACGGATGACATTGGAAAATTATGAAGGGTATTCATGAAACAGTGTAAATTCGTCGTAAACGTAGTAAAGTTGTAAACTGCGTAAATCTGTTAAATTTTCTATACAAATTGTGATAGAATTACGAATTTTAAAACCTTACTACGTTTACGACGACTTTACGCTGTAGCATGAATATACAATTATTGTAAGTATTCACAGAAATGTTTTATTCGAGGTACTGCCTCTTGCGAGGAACTGACAAATCCTCCAAGAGTATTCTTGTCATGAAAAAGTGCTTCTCATTTAGCCGTTCGGACTCGGCAAAAAACTGTAGGTCCCCTCCATTCCTGCCAACAAACACGCACACAGGAATGGTTGTGAGTTGTAAGTCACTAGGCCCTGGTTCTCCATGAGCTGTTGCGCCACCCAATTTATTATTTTTTAAGTATTCACGCCAACATTAGAGTTTGTCTTATATGACAAATTGGATTTTTTTGATTTTTTTGTGGAAAAAAGACTAAACATTATTTCCAATGTGTCGAGCTACAATCTGTGAAATAAAATTAAGGGCGATGACAATAGGGATTACGAAAAATATGAAATTTGAAGTTTTTGATTCTACGCATTAATAATTTTTAAAATAGCTTTTAAATCTTCATATCATACATTTAAGAAATAAATTGGTTACTATGTTATCAGTAGCCCTAATATAATTCATTCAAAGTAACCATCCCACTCAATCCAACCCTGAACTCGACCAGAAGAGCAGTTGGTATGGTGTTACTGAAAGAAAACATACTCGCGGCCATATTTTGTTTAACATTGAATTATTTGTCATTGGATTTGTTTTTTTTTTTTTTTTTAATTTTACATGAAAACTTCAATATTTAGACTTTAAATGGTGGTTTCCTTTATAACATATTTGAATACAATTTAAACCGATGATAATTTTTCCATAAAAGCTTTTTTTTTTTAAAAAGGGGGTGAATCTTTTTTAATAAACATTTTAAATTTCATTTATTTCGAGAGCGCTTAAGTTTTAGAATGGGTAGCAAAGTATATATTATGATATAACTGCGAGCGTTATAAAAAATTAATACTTAAAACCTCGAAAATTAATTATATACACATAATACATTATTGGCATTATCCACTTCTGCATGAAGATTCAAGAAACCAGTTAATGCATCACATTATATGTACGAATGACTTTCCAGAGTTTAGAATTAGTTGTTTATATTTTCTGGAACTGAAGTAATATTTATTTGAAACTAGTTTAATAAAAAAAATTAAAATCTAGCTACCGAAACTATGTATCTTCAGTGACAACAAACTTTACAATGACTGTTTGACTAGTCGCAGTTCAGTCTTGGCAAACTGCACTGACACTTGTTGATCAGTTACAATTAAGTCCACAATAACTAGAAAGTTACCTCTCAAACGTTGCAATTCAGTTTAATGAAACTATTTTGTAGTGAAAGATATTGATTTCACAAAAGTTACAAGTAACTAGATAGCAACACGAATATAGTTGCACAATAGGACCTCTTTCTGCGCTTTTTCAGTTGCAGTGATGCTGCTGTGACTAATATTTTTACACGAATGTGACTGTCACTTTGTTACTTAGAAGTCACCACAACTTCTCAATAACATAGCGTGCCCCTTGGGTGAAATATCAAAAGTTTTCAACCGAAATCTCTGATTTCATTTTGGTGGGAACGTAGCATAACAGGCTGTGTGAACGTAAAATTTTTTCCTCATTGGCCACACATCATTCACACTTGCGGAATTGGCCCCAACCGGATAGGTTAGTTGAAAAAAGCTGAAAAAAATTTATTTAAAATGTTATTTATATTGTTACTTTTTTATGTTAGCTTTAAAGGCTCTCCCAAACCAACGCGAATTCGTAGCGAATCATTCGCAAAGGCGATTTTTTGTTGTTGTTTAGCATTGTGTATGTTTCATATTTTGTATTATTGTGAATGATTTCGCGTCGTCGGCGAATGTTTCGCGTTGGTTTGGGAGAGCCTTAAGGCTCTCCCAAACCAACGCGAATTCGCAGCGAATCATTCACAATAGCACAAAATATGACAAAAATACGACGTCAAACAACAACAAAAAATAGGCATCGGCGAATGTTTCGCGTTGGTTTGGGGGAGCCTTTAAGGCTCTCCCAAACCAACGCGAAATTATAGCGAATCATTCGCAAAGTCAGTTTTTTATTGTTGTTTTGCATTATGTATCTTTCAAATTTTGTATTATTGTGAATGATTTCGCGTCGTCGGCGAATATTTCGCGTTGGTTTGGGGGATCCTTTAAAGGATCTCCCAAACCAACGCGAACTCGTAGCGAATCATTCGCAAAGACGATTTTTTGTTGTTGTGTAGCATTGTGTATCTTTCATATTTTGTATTATTGTGAATGATTTCGCGTCGTCGGCGAAAGCCTTTAAGGCTCTCCCAAACCAACGCGAATCGTTCGCCGACGACGCGAAATCATTCACAATAATACAAAATATGAAATATACATAATGCTAAACAACAACAAAAAATTGTCTTTGCGAATGATTCGCTATGATTTCGCGTTGGTTTGGGAGAGCCTTTATTCTATTTATATTTTCATATTGCTTTAAGTCCAAGGTGATGGAAATATTTTCATATTGCTTGAAAGTCCAAGGTGATGGAAATGATCATTTTGTAGTTGTATTTAACTTATTAATTTTCCATTCAAATAACCCGACACTGCAAAACTCAACATGAACTCAAATTTCTTGTCAAAAATCAGCTGTTTTGAAATTTTTCTTCGGATTGCTGCGAGTCATCATCAAGTCCTGTAACCCTGGTTGGGGCATAGGGCGCCAACAAATCGTTTCCATCCTCCACGGTCTGCAGATAGATATTTTAACTGTGGCCACGTCTTTCTCTGGGAGTCTGCTTCTGCTAGAACTGTTGATTTCAATGTTGTTCTTGGACTTCCAACCCGCCGTGCACCCTGAGGATTCCATTCAAATGACTGTTTTGCAATCTCATCGTTTGGTTTCCTCAGTGTGTGACCAATCCATTGATTGCTGAGTATCCAAGAAAATTTAGGATAACTTCAGATTTGTTTGTTGGAACGCGGCCATTTTCACAATTTTCTATCAGAATCAGAACCAGAGAATATGAAATAAAGAAGTCAATCCTCAGCTGTCAATTTGATTTGCCTACAAGCTGGAAGCGAACAGCTGATGTATTAAGGCCTAACTGCATTCATTTCACTTTTGTAAAAAAGTGCAAAAGTGAAAAATACAAATATATGCTAGCGACACCTTCCTGCGAAAAAGATTATAAAATTTGAGTTGAGCTGAATGCATTCAACCACGGATTAGGCTAGTTCAGCAACTATTATCAATGTGAGGGACATCTATGGGTCAGTTTCTTAACTGTTTATTTAGATGTAGTTGTGTTTCACTTTTCTGCAAAAGTAAAAGTTAGGAACGCTCTAACTTTTACTTTTGTAAAACTTGAGATAAGAGATAGAATTGAGTAGTTTATTGAAAAAAGACAAAACATTTATTCACTTTTGTACAAAAGTGAATTGAATGTAGTTAGGCCTTTAGATTTGCAAAGTATAAGTGAAAAGCACTGCAAAACGCACACATAGAATCAACTAGTCATTCAGCACATCATTCAGCACAGGTCTTTTCGTTGTTGCAATTCGCATCTTTTCTTCGACACGAAATGAAATTACAAATACAATAATAGGCGTTTTCCTTTGGAGGTGGCGAAGTACTTGCAAGTACTTTGCTAGCTTTTTTCAATGGAACAAATCAAATTGCTTTCCCATGGAAAATGTATCTACTCGAACATGAGAGCATGTGCAGTTGGTAGTACTAGATTAGGGTTTTCATCTACTCATAAGTACTTTGCCACCTCCAAAGGAAAACGGCTAATGTAAACAAATGGGTTTTGGGGGGTGAAACGTACGAAGGATTGTCTTCTATATTTGATATTCTCTGATCAGAACCCTTGGGAGAAAACCCAAGCTGACAGAATGTCTGTTCGCGTACCTCCCAAAACTACGAATTTCTGTGAATTTAGCCCAAAGTTCTGTCAAAGCTCATATAAAAAAAATAAAATTCGTAGAAATTCGTAGTTTTCGGAAGTACACGAACAGACATAATAGCCCTGTTTTTTAGTGCATTTTTATCTTCGCTTAGAAAAAATTAGCATGTTAAATACAACAACACTACGGAATTATACCACTTTGTTGTTGCAATTAACATGCTACTTTTTTCTAAGCGAAGATAAAAATGCACTAAAAAACAGGGCTAATATTTGGTTAACATTCCACGTTACCAAACACACCTATTATACGCCGAGTTTACTCGCTAGAAATTCCAGTTCTACTCGTTTGTTTTGTTTTTTTTTTTTTTGTTGATTTTACATTTTCTTTTTCTTTTATATCCGTGTCATTTTGTTCTTCGCTTTCTGTTTCTTTCTTCATTTTCATTAGCGAACGAAGTCGTATGTGAACGAACGCGAAATACGTTTTCTGCGACAAAAGAGCGAAAATATGAACAATTCTATTCGATTGCGCTGTTTTTACTTTGTGAAAATTGTTTAAAAAGTTAACTTTTATAAAACTTTAAAAACACTTCGTTAATCCAAGCTGCACAAAAAACTATAAAATCTTCGTTGTGCCATCATTTGTTGTATCTACAAGAAAAAAAAACCTACTTACATAATTAAAATAAAAAGGAAAAAAAAAAAGAAACCGATAGGAAAAAATATTCAGTGAAAAAGGATTCCGTCGCAAAGTAAATCAAAAAATAATAAAAAAGTTAAGATTGTTAAAAATAAACAAAGATAAAGAGAATGTAGAGTTCCAAAATAAAAAAATTTGTTCTTTTGTTGGAGACGACGTCGTTTTCTTTGTTGTAAATTTCATTTTTCGTATCTTCCCTCTGTGCTCTCTGGTTACCTCCCTACTGCTTCGCCTTATTGAAATTCGCAATTTTTAGTTCATATTCGTTTCTTTTGTTGGTCTATATTTTATTTTTGTTTTGTTTTTTTTTTTTGTCCATTATTTGATGATCCAGATCCACCCTCGCTTCGCGAATCGCTTGGAGTTTTTCATCATTAAACGAGTTCGATTCGCATAATATTCAGTGTTGCACTACAACATCCATCTTTAATTTTTATAAAACCACACAAAAAAGTGAACAAAAGAATAAAGTTAAAAAGAAGGAAAATTATATAGAAGTGTATCGTGAAAAAAATTAGAGAAATCAAAGAAAATGCCCTGCGATATTGGGAAATCGTCGGATATTGAAAATGTGGATTGGAGTACCGGCACCGGATCGGGTCCTCACTATACCAATGTTGTCAGGTGAGTTCATTGAGCTGAGCTTCTTTTGCAGCTTCTCGCTTCGAGTCTTGTGCTTGTTTGACTTTAATTTAAGATATATATATGTAGATATACATCCATATATAGTTATAGTCCATAACTATGTACACATAACGAAGATGTATGTGTTTGGAAAATGGCTGGACTGTGTTGACTGAGATTTTAAATTACAATTTATGTTAATAAGTTTGTTTGTTATACCTATTTTATTTATTTTTCAAAGCTTGGAAAAGATAAATTCCAATATATAGGTGTATACCTATTTCTTATTTTTAGGTGGTTGGGTTTGGGATAACTTCCTAGGTCAGTGACTGTTTAAGTTGGTTCCAAAAATTCGTGAAGATCGTAGTCGATCTTATGTTTCCTTACGTGTATAATGTTTTCAGTTCCTGAACCTCAACAAGTCAACTAATCAATGATTTTAAATTTTAAAACGTTTTTCGCGGTTGTTATAGGTACATTGGTAAAGACCTCAAATCTATTGGACCAAACCCTGCAATACTAGCTCAACTAAATACTTACGACTAAGTACAATTGAAGCAAAAACCAGATAATGTACCTATATAATTTCAAACTATTGAAAGTTAAAGAAATGACAATACTCTTTCCTTTTCCTTTCTAAACCCATTTAGTTAAAAAAGGTCTTAAAAAGAGGATCGTTTTATTTAAAAATAAAGACAGCTGCGGTCAAAATAGCAGTAAGAAAATCAAACCTAAATTATTCAATAAAAAAATAGACACATAACACTTATTAACCATTTTAAAATGTATTGTCACATTAATTATAAATCCATGTAATGCGAAGAAATTGTTTCATTTTAACAAGTAAACAAGAAAATTGTCTTCGAGGTAAAACAATAGTAGTATTCATTAAAATTAGGAAAATAACCGAAAATTTGATAGGTAAAAATGATAAGAAAAGTGGTTAATATTTGTAGACCCCTTATTGCTTATTACTGCTTCACATCGTCGTAATCCAAAAAACATAAGATCCCTCCAATAGGATAATTTTCCATACAGTCTCCACTGTGACCCGGTTTTCAGGATTTTTCTTTAAAATACCTACCTACTTCGCATTTAAAATTATTTTTGTCGAAACTTGAAGTGTGTTTTTACAGTGTTTACTACGGGTATAAATATGTGAATACTATGGGGCTTCGAAATCTTATCTTAGAACTTGAAATTAATAATAAAATAATCATAAGATCAAAAAAGAATATACCTATTATTACCAAAACCTTGTAAACAATACTATTGTTTTGACCGCAAAAAAATACACTTTTAGAGCATTCAAGTGACGTTTGGAAAAAAACCGTTATTTCAGGAACATTTTTCTTCGGGAAACAACTTGATTTAAAAACCAAACGCAAGAATGGAGTATTAGCTTAAGTAAAGTAAGAGTAATTACTACGTTTACATGTGGTGTTGAAGCGAGCTTGAAGCTCGCTTCAACTCTTTGTATACCTGGCTCGAGTTGAAATGAGCTTGATTCGACTCGATTCCGCTCGGGGAGCTGAGTCGAGTCGAAATTTGTGACGAAAAACCTGGGTCGAGGAGTTGGCTTTACAGATAATACACTTTGGTCTGTTTATTTGTATGTTTGTCTTCAAATATAGTTTTGTTTAAATAGATACGTGTAGTAAAGTACTCGTGTTAATTCAATTATATTTGCTTTGCATTAAAATAAATACATTAATGCCATTCATTTTTCTGGAATCTCAATACCATTTCAACTCAACTCTAAATGGAGCAATCAACTCAAGTAACGAAAAACCTGGGTTGAATATTCGACCCTATTTCAACTCGAGCTTTCGATTCTGCTTGTAAACGTAGTAATTGAAATTCGCAATTTTTAGTTCATATTCGTTTCTTTTGTTGGTCTATATTTTATTTTTGTTTTGTTTTTTTTTTTGTCCATTATTTGATGATCCAGATCCACCCTCGCTTCGCGAATCGCTTGGAGTTTTTCATCATTAAACGAGTTCGATTCGCATAATATTCAGTGTTGCACTACACATCCATCTTTAATTTTTATAAAACCACACAAAAAAGTGAACAAAGAATAAAGTTAAAAAGAAGGGAAAATTATATAGAAGTGGTATCGTGAAAAAAATTAGAGAAATCAAAGAAAATGCCCTGCGATATTGGGAAATCGTCGGATATTGAAAATGTGGATTGGAGTACCGGCACCGGATCGGGTCCTCACTATACCAATGTTGTCAGGTGAGTTCATTGAGCTGAGCTTCTTTTGCAGCTTCTCGCTTCGAGTCTTGTGCTTGTTTGACTTTAATTTAAGATATATATATGTAGATATACATCCATATATAGTTATAGTCCATAACTATGTACACATAACGAAGATGTATGTGTTTGGAAAATGGCTGGACTGTGTTGACTGGGATTTTAAATTACAATTTATGTTAATAAGTTTGTTTGTTATATTTTATTTATTTTTTAAAACTTGGAAAAGATAAATTCCAATATATAGGTGTATATTTCTTATTTTTAGGTGGTTGGGTTTGGGATAACTTCCTAGGTCAGTGACTGTTTAAGTTGATTCCAAAAATTCGTGAAGATCGTACCTAGTCGATCTTATGTTTCCTTACGTGTAAGGTACCTATAATGTTTTCAGTTCCTGAACCTCAACAAGTCAACTAATCAATGATTTCAAATTTTAAAATGTTTTTCGCGGTTGTTATAAGTACATTGGTAAAACCCTCAAATCTTTTGGACCAAACCCTGCAATACTAGCTCAACTAAATACTTACGACTAAGTAGAATTGAAGCAAAAACCATATAATGTACCTAGGTATATAATTTAAACTTTGAAAGTTAAAGAAATAACAATACTCTTTCCTTTTCCTTTCTAAACCCATTTAGTTCAAAAATTTTTAAAAAGAGGATCTTTTTATTTAAAAATAAATACAGCTGCGGTCAAAATAATAGCAGTAAGAAAATCAAACCTAAATTATTCAATAAAAAAATAGGCACATAACACTTATTAATCATTTTAAAATGTATTAAGTCACATTAATTACCTATAAATCCATGTAATGCGAAGAAATTGTTTCATTTTAATAAGTAAACAAAAAAATTGTCTTCGAGGTAAAACAATAGTAGTGTTCATTAAAATTGGGAAAATAACCGAAATTTTGATTAAAATGATAAGAAAAGTGGTTAATATTTGTAGATCCCTTATTGCTTATTAATGCTTCACATCGGCACTTCATACAGTCTCCACTGTGACCCAGTTTTCAGGATTTTTCTTTAAAATACCTACCTACTTCGCATTTAAAATTATTTTTGTCGAGACTTGAAGTGTGTTTTTACAGTGTTTACTACGGGTATAAATATGTGAATACTATGGGGCTTCGAAATCTTATCTTAGAACTTGAAATTAATAATAAAATAATCACAAGATCAAAAAAGAATATATTATTACCAAAACCTTGTAAACAATGCTATTGTTTTGACAGCAAAAAAATACACTTTTAGAGCATTCAAGTGACGTTTGGAAAAAAACCGTTATTTCAGGAACATTTTTCTTCGGGAAACAACTTGATTTAAAAACCAAACGCAAGAATGGAGTATTAGCTTTCAAAAAACCTATAGCACATTATGAGATGTGTCTTTGTTGTTTTTAACTTCCCATTCAAAGTTATTGTATTTGGTCCGATTTGTCGAAATGAAAATTTTGACATAGGTATAGGTATTCACGTTTCGAGCTCCCTAGAAGCGGAATCCATCATTTTTAGATAGATGTCTGTGTTTGTACGTACGTTCGTACGTTCCATCGCTTTTTTTCGTCCACCATATCTCAAGAACGAATAAAGATATCGACTTCGAATAAACTTTATTTTATAGATAGTAGTTTCGTAACGTGCGGAAAGGACTTTTAAAAAAATTTAATGAGCGGTTTTTTACTATAGCAATTATAAAAAATAGTTTTTGAATTTCTTTAGTCCTGAGTATCTCGAGAAGAAATCATGCTATCGACTTCGGGTTAAATTTATTTTACGCGTATTGACGAAATAAGGAATTGGTAAAAATATAGAAACATATCAACCTATAGTTTTTTTTTAAATAAAAAAAAAGTTGCTAAAAATTTTCGAAAAAAGTTGTTTGGCTCAAATATCTTGAGAACAAACAACGATATTGGCTTCGAAGTAATTTTATATCTTATATATAAAAATCGATAAAATTTTTAAAAATATTGAATTACCTATTAGTTTTTTTTAAAGCAAAAAAAAAAACTGCAAGCAATTTTAGCAATAATTGTTGAAAATTTGTTTTTTGCCTCAAATATCTTGAGAACAGACAATGATATTGGCTTCCGGTTAATTTAATTGTTAATACTATTTATTTATTTATTTATCTACGATAGGTATATAATCAACAGATTTGAAATTACAATAACATATTTAAAAAGAAAAAAGTTTAATTCCTAGAATTACATTTATGGTTTAGATAAGCCAACAACAAATTCTTAAAAACATTTCTATTAAAACTTATATCTAGATTATAATAAGCTTCGTTAAAATATTTACAACAATTACTTAAAGGCTCACGTTGTCCAAAACAAGTTCTGTGCGCAACCTCAAATAATATTGGCCTTTGTCTTAAACCTCTTGAAGGAGCATATATATTTATTAGAGCAAGTAAATTTTCACAATCAACAAAATTGCATAATATGTCACGAACAAACATTACACTATACATTTCGCTGTGTGAGTGGAGAGATTGCATTCCTAATAACAAGCATTTGGATCGATAAGGATACTGTGAAGTGTTTACAAAACCAAAGAAATTTCTTAAAGCAAAGCGCAAAAAGTTTTTCTGAACCCTCTCAATCCTAGATAGGTATATCAGTTTGTGTTGTTGGATTCCAGACAACACAAGCATATTCCAATGAAGGCCTTACAATACTACAATAGAGTGATTTAAGAGTATAGGGATCTTTAAACTCTGACGAATTTCTTTTTAAAAATCCCAGCATTGAGTTAGCCTTAGAAATAACCGAGTTAATATGAAGCTTAAAGGTTAACTTTTCGTCAAACGTAACACCAAGATCCTTAACATCATGAACAACATTAAGTGTGACATTATGTAGTGAGTATTGTGGAACTATCTGATATAAGGACCTATAATAAGACATTGAAGCACATTTATTAACATTTAATTTTAGGTCATTAAGGGTGCACCACCTACAAAAAACATCTAGATCATTTTGAAATAATAAGCAATCATTTACGCTGGAGACTGCGGCATACTAGATTATAATAAATTGATAGCTTTTGCAAAAAATATTCAACAAACAATTTTCTAAAAGCGAAAAAAATATCTACAAGAAACTTAACCTACCAAAAATTGTTGAACATTTTCTTAGTCTCAAATATCTTAAGAACAAACATTGATATGGGGCATTGGGAAAGTTTAGCTCTGCATACTAGGTGGTAGTTCAAATTTGTAAAAGAAGTAATAAACAGTTTATAGAAAAAGGCTACAAACATTACTCAACAATATTTTTCTCTGATATCTCGAAGGCAAAACATATCTTGTCTTCGCTTGCTTGCATATTTAATACCTGAAAAAGTTTTCGAATATCGAGAATCGGCGATTTTTTAATAAAAAACTAATATTGGGCCTCTAGCTTCTGAGGGCACCAATGGGAAGTTACTAGTGTGGGTCACACCCAGCCTCTTTTTAAATGTTTTTTTTTTGCATTTTAAGTCAATGTTTCAATGTGCGTAGGACTGTCATGCCGAAGGTGTGGGTTCGATTCCCAGCCGTGCCACCTAAAAACAGAAATGTTTTATCCGAGGTACTGCCTCTTGCAAAGAACTGACAAATCCTCCAAGAGTATACCTACTTGTCATGAAAAAGTGCTTCTTGTTTAGCCGTTCGGACTCGGCAAAAAACTGTAAGTCCCCTCCACTCCTGCCAACAACACGCACACAGGAATGGTTGTGAGTTGTAAGTCACTATGCCCTGGTTCTCACGAGCTGTTGCGCCACTCAATTTATTTTTAATTTTTGTTTCAGAAACTGCCCCCTCTGCCTCAGGGAGGGGAGATACTTCCCCCCATACAATTTTTTTCTTAGAATAACCCCAAGAACCACACCCTAAAATACTTCCACTCAGTTCCGGGACACCCTGTAGGTATACTCTTACTTAATTTGATGAAATAATTTAAATAATTAAAAAAAATAATCCGAAAATTTATGCCAGGTGACTGCCTGGAGAGAATGGGAGCCGGAGCTGCAAGAGTTAACTTTGTTTAACTTTTAGTGCAGCATTTTTGACATTTATTCCAACTCCGTCTCCCATTTTGTTCAGGCAGTGAAGCAGAAATAAAAAAAATAAAACTTCTGCCTTTCTTGGGAGTGTGTTAAAAAAATGTTAATTGAAAAGAACATACAAATCTGACAAAACCTGTTTAGTATTACATTAGTTAGTTTTGTTACGAGCAACGTTAATACGTAGCTACTACAACATGTTTTTTTGAGTTTGTTATTCTAAGGCCCACCCAAACCAACACCAAACATTCGGCAAAGCTTCAAAACTTTCACTCGTTTAAATTAATACATGGCGGTAAATGAGAGCAACCAAACTGGCGGGATGAGATGAGATATCACTAGCAAAACAACAACAAAAACGAAATCGTAGTTGTCGTTTCGAATGTTCGCAGTAGTTGGAAGAGCCTTAAAGGCTCTTTAAAAATTAGTTTACATGACGGTAAAGGAGAGCAACACCACACTGACGCGATTGTTTTTTACCAAAAGTACTTCAGCATTAAATTTAATTGTTGTTGGGCATTTAATTAGCATTTAATAAGCGCTTTATTCACAAAATATATGTTCTGCTGACCTTGCTCTGCTAACTTGAGGGACATGATATTAAGTATATGTATACCTAGCGTGACCACTTGTACCCAAATTACCGGTACAGTACCGAAATTTAACGCTGTCTACCGTGTACCAAAGAAATGCCTCGGTACACAGAAATGTACCGAAATCAAATTCATATACCTACCGTAATGTACTCGCCGAAGTTTCAAAATCTCTAGTGGACAAAATTTATTAAAAAAATGGTCGAAATGGTAGCACATTGCCTAAAAGAGTCAGTAAACCTGGAAATTTGCTTTTCTAGCCACCGTCCAGCAAATAAGCTGATTCTTACAAAAACTACTGGGGAATATCAGGTATAAAACGCAAACAGCCAGTCTTTGGATAACCAGTCTTTAAGTGCTTTGTCCATTGAAACCGTTTTTCCTCCACAGATTTTTTAATAACTGACTTATAACTGGTCGGTGGCAAGCAAATCCCATTTCTTTCAAACGACATTATTTCTTAAACGGTTTTTATCACTATTTTTGCATAAAAGTTGAATACCTACATATTCTAAAGTGTTGAAAACCCGTTACGCACCAAGTTTCAAAAGAATGTATAAAGCCGTTTTCGAAATATGTATGTATTGAGTTTAAAAAAAAAAAAAGATGGGGAGAATGATCAAATAGCACTTTGTATCAAGATTGAAGAAAATCGATCCAGGCGTCTAGGCTGTAGCCGAACACACAGACAGACTGACAGAATTGTGAGACGCACCTTTCGTAAAGTTCTTAAGAATATTATTTTTCTCTACTCGTACGAAAAGTGGCACATTATACACCTGTTCGTCAAGTGCTTAGAAGATAGACAAGCGGTTTTTGGTTCAACACCTCAAAGGCTTGACTTTTTATGTCGTTAGCTCTCGGTCTATGTTTAAAATTTTTTTTACCTTTGGTAAACCTAATGAAAAACGTTTAAAAATGGTTCTTTTACTTTATTCCCACTGTTTTGCTTGAATTTGTTTTTAAATACCACTGCTGTTACTTCTGAAATTATATTTTGAGTTTTCTGTTGATTGATCAAGATCCTTGTTTCATCTCAAAACATCATCCAGAGTACAAGCTAATTTTTGTAAACACTCCGAAAAATCTAAAATGGAAACCAATACCCATTTAAATAAGTAAATATTATGCTAATTAAAATGTCACAAAAATAAATAAAAAAAAAAATGTTTTTAAGTTCGCAACAATACAATAATTATTATATTAAGTTGCTTACATTTACTTTCATTTTTAGAGCCTTAGTTAAGATAAACAAACAATAAATATGTAAGGCAATTGTAGAATATTTTTTGAATTGTACCAATTAATTGCATCCATTTAGCAATGGAGGCCGCTGGAGATTGTTTACATATAGCAAACACAACATGAGGTCAAACGAGTTTATCACTCTGCTTTCTGCGTCATATGTCTGCCAGATCTAAAATATATAATATGTATAATATACATAGGTATAGGATGGAGATTGATGAAGCTCTTGGTTACTTATGGAAACTAAACATGCATGACTTGATTGGATTAATTAAAATATAACATGGTTGGTGTGTTGTGTACCTGTTTCTATGTTGGCTTTGTTTTCAAAATTTTTTTTTTTTTTAATGGGATTTGTTGATTTCGCGAAAAATTATTAAAACAATGCATTCTTTTGAAATTGAAAAACAAACAAAAAATTTACATAATATTCCCAGAATGGTGAGATTATTATTTCGTAGAAAATTAAGGTAAAATACTAGTTTGAGTCTCTGGTTTTGTTTAATTTCATTGATGAATAACGGTTATTCAAATTAGCTTAACTTTCAACTTACATATTAATGGAATGATAACAGATAACTTAGGATTATTAATTGAAAATTATTACTAGATGGGCCCATAACTTTTTAAAATCCTTAAGCCTTGTTTTAAATTCTTCTTGCACGCAAGCAACCAAAACTTTTTTTTTAATTAGATAGTGATAATCTGATAATACTTTACAAAATAAACAGTATTTAAGTTAAAAATTGATTGTATCCTTGACATGGAGTGAACTACTAACTAGACCGTGAATATATTTTTGTTCGTTCGAAAATTGTTACTAACTACTTTCAGCATGCTATCATAATAGAAAGTGACTCCAACTTGACTTTGCTTTCTGATCAAACATGAGAACTGTTCTCTTCTGAAAACAATCAAGACGGCGAAAAACAAATAAGTTGTGCTATTTGTATTTAATCCATTGAAATATTAATATTTAATTCTTGATAATTATTGTTAATTAAAAAGTTAAAATCCTAAATTTCTAATTTAATTATGTAGGTACTATATACATATGTATGAAGGTTTTATAATACAAATTCTATATACTACTGAAATAAATCAGCCAAGTAGAAGACTTAGCATTAAGGATTGGACTTGTTGAATTATTGATTCAAAATAGCTTTTTATGGCCTTTAGTCCTATAAATTGGCGTTTCGTTCGGCTTACTCACTTGAACTCATCAGTGACATAGTGAGGGCTTTGTCATACGCAATTTATATTAAGTTCAGTTCAACTTACATGGTACTACATATGTACATATATACATATAATATAGTATTTTAGAAACAAATGTAAGAAGGTTTAGTTGCATATGATATACAGCTGTGAACATGAAAATAGCAGTGGTTTTACAGACATTGTTGAATGCTTTCTACTTTTGGTTCTAGACTGTGCAATTAAAAAAAAAATGCAATCAGTGAAAGCCTTAATCATGAGCATTGTTAAGAAAGAGGAAGCTATAGTTAATTTTCAATGCTTTCAGACTCAGACTAACGGTAGATTTAATCGTTGGGGATCGTTTTTGAAGCGAACACTAAAATAGCTGTAAATATTCGATTTTTTTACTTTTTTAAGTGCTATAAACCGAAAGCAAGTGAGTTGTAGTAGAAGAAATGTTTTTAAAGAAATATAAACATACAAAAGCATTTGAAGGGTCCAGGGGAAAAACGGCTTAAGTCCACTTTAATTGATTCCGAGAAAAACGTAGTTGTAAATATATTACTAAAATAATGGATAATTTAAAGAAAAATAAATAAAACTAAAATTTTTTTTAATGAGCACGAAGTACTCAAGTAAGCAAACATATATTGATTTTAACATCTTGAATTTTTTGCATGATAAGCTGACATGAGTCAAAAGGACCTTCGATGTCTTAACCAAAATTTTGAATTTTTTGATTTGAAATTTTCTTCCGAAAGAACCGGACATGATAATTGGAACCGGTTTTTTGCTTTTTATTCAGACACCTCTAGATTTTCAAAATAGAGTTTGAAAATAAAATAATTTTCACAAGCGTGACATTGGACCGTTTTTGCAATTCAATTTGTTAGACAGGACCTCGACCGGATGTAGATAGAATATCTAATTTTTTTTTGTTTTAATTATTTACCTGACGTGTCACTAGGTCTGTTCACAAGTTTTTCTTTTTTTAATATCGCTTTGTTTAATTTTTGGAGCAAAAAAGATAGTTTTGGAAAAAAGTTTTTTTAAAGAGTGTACTATTTTGCGTGTTTTCAAAATCCTATGTGAAGAGAGCTATACTACATCAGATAGTACCCATACAAATCTGTAAGATGTCATCATTAGTTTAATTTTTTCAAAAAGTGGACTTGAGCCGTTTTTCCCCTGGACCCTTCATTTGTAATATTTTTGTTTGCAAAAGTTCACTGATGAGCAGCGCAAATTAGTTCTTTTGCTGCTCAGAGGAGGTAAGTCATACCGGGAAATGCAGCACATTTGTTGTTGCTCGGGTAAAATGATCGCAATTTCTCTAAAATATGCGCAAAATCCAGAAAGAAGAGATGAAAAAAGAAAAATAACATCCCATGGCGGAAGGAGGATCGTGTTGAGGTTCGTTAAGAGCTCAATCTGTCTATAAGTGATATGTCTTGGAGAAAAAGACTACCAGAGGCAAATTTAGGAGCAATCATAAGCTATTTTGAATCAATAATTCAACAAGTCCAATGCTTAATGCTTTGTCTCCTACTTGGCTGATTTATTTCAGTAGTATATAGAATTTGTATTATAAACTATGCCTGGCCCCGGGCAAAAAAACTTCCAAGTCTTCTACTTGGCTGATTTATTTCAGTAGTATCATTGTATACCCACTCTATAGTATTCTCATGAAACACGATTTTGTAGGTTGACATTTGGTCGATAGATTCGCTGTGATCGCCTTACCGAGATCCCTTAACAAAAATTAGGATTACATTTGGACGCATAGATGGCCACGAGCTTTTTTTCTTCATGGGAATACTATAGAATTTATATACAATGGTAGAATAGAATTTGTATTATAAAACCTTCTTATATAGCTGTAAAATGTAGTTGATGTAATTGATGTTGTTGCACAGAAATAGGCCCCAGTATTCCACATGAACGGTTAAACATAGGTACATCATTTTTTCGTGTATTTTAAACCCACTACTATTTTCGTGTTCATTTATGTAAAATACGATAATTTAAAATGATTTTACGTTATGTCCTTGAATCTTGGTACTTTCGCACCATTATATGAATGACCATACTTCCAATTAACCTTAATATCTTAAAAACAGGGAGTATTGCATAAGGTGCAACAAAATCCAGTAGTATTCTATACTTTTATTAATTTTTAATCAAACACTAAAAATTGTATGCTGAAATGTGTTTTAGTTTTTGAGAAAATCAAAAGTAGCTACTTAACTACTTTTAGGAGGAGGAATCAAGAAATTACCTACCTAAGTCCCGGATGTCAAATTACAGAAAAAATTGTTGCCTACGGCTTTGACTTTTAACATTTACCTTTCTGAAGTGGTGCTGGTGTACTTTACGTGATTTCTTCCTTAACGTCGACCTTAAGCTTTTTTTAAGTTCATGGTTTGCTTATGCAAATTTTCTTTTTATGGTAGTCCTACAGAAAAAAGCCTGAAGCTGACAGGTTTGGTCTCAAAATTCCTGTTTTTGAATTAACATTGTTTGAAAATTATTCTGGTTAAAAAAAATAACTAAATGTAAAATCTCCCCAGGTGTTAGACAAAAAAATATACTCAAAAATATTAATAAACAAAAAGTTATTAATATTTTACATAGTAAATGGACTTTTGGCTCTCCCTGTTTAATACTGAATAATAACACTTCGTTCTGAATAATTAATTACAGTAGACATCGAACCATTAACATACATATATTGAAAGCAAAAGTTCAAATTGGAAGTCAATTGCCCGTCAAATTATAAAAATATACTACAAATATATTTGTATACAAATTATAAATTTAAACATTCTTAATGCTAATTAAAATTAGAGCTAGTTACCATTACTTCATACTTTTGGCTAAAATCTGTGGCAACCCTACCAGATCATGGAGTTCGTACATAACCATTTCCAAATTAAGTACTTATGTATGTATACATATGATACCGTTAAAATGCGAAAACCAGTTAAAGTGCACATTAACTAGTTAATGTACGAATTAACTGGTCCGACTGGCGATTGGGTCTGCAGCAAAAGATATTTTAACTGTGGTCACGTCTTACTCTGGCATTCTGCTTCTGCTAATACAGTTGAATTCCATGTTGTTCTAGGTCTTCCAACCCACCCACCATGCACTCTTAGGATTCCATTCAAAGGACTGCTCTGCGATTTCATCGTTTGGTTTCCTCAGTGTGAGACCAATCCATTGCCATTTATGATTTCTTATGTCGACGTCCAGCCGGTTTTGACTTGTCCTGTTTGATATAATTTGTGGCCAGCGAATCTTTAGGATGTGGCGTAAACAGCGATCCACAAAATCTTGCAATTTCCTTGAAATGGTAGACGTGACTTTCCAGGTTTCACAAACAAACATAATATAACAGCACGGACTTGACATTGGATTCGAAGAATCTCAACTTAGGGAGATTTGACTGAATTTATATATTGAATTTATAAATTCTACTTTTAGCGTCCAGATCCGTACCGCCGTTTGCAGAAACAATACTGCCAAGGTAGTTAAACTGTTCGACTTCTTAAACTCGCGTCCCCTGTAGAATAATACGCTGCTGTGTGGAGCGGCCTGTGAGCATAATTTTTTCTTTTTGCAGTTTATTCTTAGACCACTCGACTCTCCCTTCAATTGCAGTGTTTGGCACATCCCGTTCAGCCCACTGATGTTATTTGCCAGTTGACATAATAGCCCTGTTTTGTTGAGAAGGTGCAAACCAGCCAGTTGAAATTTTACATGCAGTACAACAACAACCACCAGCTCCCAATAACTTTAACTTTTTTCTGCAGTCAAATGTGACTAGCGAAGAATGCTTTGGAACAAATTGGAACTATGGAATCCTCATACAAAAAGAGCTTTATAAATCAATTTGTTCCGCATCGTTTTGTTGAAAAACTTTCGCGCAACTGTATACAGTTTTCAACAAAACACGGCTAATATCATCGGCATAGTCTAAATAACTCAGCCTTTCGAACGGTCTCCGTTGAATTCCTTGTCGCTCAGATGTACCAACACTGGCCAGCAGGAGGAGAATTGGCGATAGAATATCCCCTTGTCTAACACCCTGTTGCAATTCGAAGGAGTCGGAAAGCTGACCATGTTGTAAAACAAAAAACCTTGCGTTGTTGTGGAATCTTTAATAATTGCAACAATTTTTCCGGGAATTCCTCTACCAAGCCACGATCTCCATTTACATTCTCGGTTAACTCGATCAAAGGTCTTCTCAAAATCCCCAAGCATGAGGTAAAGCGGTGATTGAAATTCCATCGACTGCTCGAGGACGATACGCAGGCTGTTGATATGGTCGACACACGATCGACCAC
Source organism: Dasysyrphus tricinctus (assembly GCA_963921185.1). Lineage (NCBI taxonomy): Eukaryota > Metazoa > Arthropoda > Insecta > Diptera > Syrphidae > Dasysyrphus > Dasysyrphus tricinctus. Next base: position 193,761,522 of record OY992532.1, on the reverse strand, counting down.
TGCGGAAGCCAGCTTGATGTCTATTGAGTGTACACTCGATTCTATCCTTTATTCGCTCGAGAATGATATGGTTGTCATTAGTTTTGAGAAAACGGACAAAACGGTGATACCACGCCAATTGTTGCAATTCTTAAGGTCACCTTTCTTTGGCAGCTTGACCATCAAAACATCCTTCCAGTTCTTGGGATAGCTTTCATTTTCCCAAATGATTTGTATCAACGTATGTAAAATACTAGCCGCTGTTACGGGGTCGGCTTTCCGTCAAGTTCAGCTGCCTTCTTGTTTTTGAGGAGGTTTTATTGATGTTTAAATTTCCGATACAGAAGGGAGTTCGCTGTCAATACCTCTATAGGACCTTCCTACAACGTAGCTGATCCTCAATTATTGATACCAAAAGTGTGCCATCCACATTCATTACAGGATGATTAGTGTTGCTTTTTTTCCCAATTACATCTTTGGATATTTGGTACAATTTCCGGATATCTCCTCTTCTTACAGCGTTTTCCGCATTATCTGCGAGTCCATAACCTCACCTTCCTGTCACGTCTCACACAGATATAGACCGTCTCTGTGCAAGACGATACTAACTTCGCAATTCAGCCTTTTGTATAACATCTCTTTCGGCATTTATTTGCATTTTCAACGATTTGCGAAGTTCGATTTTATCCCAGGTGTCTTGTCTTGGGATATCCACGAGTCTCTAACTCTCCGTGGTTACATATAGGTCTAGTTACGACAAATGCTGGGGTCATTTAAAGCATTCGTATTGAATTTTGGACTCCATGCTGCATCTTGTGCTTGTCTTTTTATGACAGCGGTGCATAGTTTAAGACTCATCAGAACCAAATGGTGGTCACTTCCCACATCGGTATTTCTTATACTTCGAACATCACATATACTGACTTCCACCATCGCTGCTGAATCATGATATGGTCAATTTGGTTATAGTTTGACCGTCCGGATGCATCCAGGTGATTTTGTTGAACGTCTTATGCTTAAATACAGTCCCAATTAGCACAAGACGATTCGCATCACAAAAGTCGACTAGCAAGCCATTTTTCCCATCGCGCGTTCCAGACCGTAATTGTCTGATCCGACTTAGACATTTCCCCATGACGACTATGATATCGGCTTTCGGAACACTCTTGTAAACCGAGTTAAAATGAGTGTAGAATGCGGTTTTGTCTTCCTCGGTCGCTAGATTTGTGGGGGCGGAGTGTAGCACTGTATAGTTGTTATGTTACAAATTTTTGAACGAAACCTTACTGGCATTAGTCTCGCAGAAATGGGCTCTCAAGATATAAGACTACGCCTTTCTTTTTCGTTCAACATAATTCCAACACCATGCATTCTTCAAAAAAAAAAATCAGTTTCCCCTCTAGGTTATGACAAAAAAAAAACCTTTATTCCAAATTTGAAAAAAGACACTAAATAGACAGATAGAATTGCAATGCGCCACCCACTTTTTTCGTGTTCTCTAGCATCGTAAAATGTCATGTTTTTGATTGTTATCTCGAAATCCAAAACTTGCCCTGCTATTGTATCTATATCGCAAGTAAAAAGCATATTAGATGTACCGTTAACAACCACTATAGGGGATGAAAAACCAAATCTGAACAGGTTGAGAATTATTTGCTTCCATTTGAAACCATAATTTAAGGCCATTCAAACATCAAACAAAAATTTAAAAATATATAACGACAACCCTAATGTGCATACGTGCCGTTTTATCTTTAAAAAGTTTTAAATACAAATGACCTCTATAATCTTGCCAAACCAAACCAGTTAGCTATAATCAGCCCACTACTTGAACTGACCACTGTTTTAAGATAAAATAATTTAATTTCTATTATTTTTCAATCAGACGATTCATACATATACAAGAAACAATACATAAATAAATATATTTAGTTATTTTTATTTTTATCCTTATGTTTATTATACAAAATCGACAAACACGTCATGAGCAAAACAAGAACTTGTGAATTCAATATTATTAAATTTGAGTTGCGCATTTCTTGCAAAGTACCTATTGCTGATAAAGATAATATTTTGTGTACAAAATAAAGTATTTATACGATGCCTGTTGGTAGAATTGATAATAATAAACAACAACATAAATTACGTATAAAACTTTTTCCCATCAGCTACATACATACAAATATACAACCAATAAAATGATAATGATATCATTTTTCCAATAAATTGTTATTTTTGTATGACTAAACAACGGTAGTATTTTTGTATAAATAAGTCGGTGTGTTAAAGTTACATATATGTATATGAACAATCAGGAGTGTGAAATATACTATCTTATAAAAAAAAAACAATTAAACAGAATGAGATATTAATTGTTATAAAACCAAAAAAGGTAACGATTGCATTGTTCTTTTTTGTTGTATTTATAAAATACGTGAATGCAATAGAACACAATGTGTATTGTATAGGTATTTATGTACATATATCGATTATTCATAAAAAAATATATTTTATTTATTATTTTTTATTTATAAAAGCTTCAATGAAGTAGAATATGTAGTTATAAAAGTATAGCACAAAGCACTTCAAAGAAGAAAACACTTGAAAAGAGAGCATTTAATTTGCTTATTCTCTTAAGCATTTATGTACAAGAGGGATGTTATGTATATTGTACATAAATGTATAAATCGATCTAATCGCAAACAGAGCAATCCCAACCAAAGTTGAGGTCATCAGAATTCTCTTGTATCGTCACTTCGACAAGATTGAGTGATATTGCGTGACTTGAAGTTGAGAATCAAATTTCAGATTTACTTAATTCGTACATTTGAATTTCTACAGAAAAGTTGGAATGAAGTCGAGAGTATTGAAGATAGTAAAATCTTAACTTACGCGTAAGAACCGAACCGCTAGATGACCAGTGAATAAAAGTAATTTAAACCTCGATTTTGTTTTCTATACTATTTTATACCTACTATTTAGAGCAAGTTAAAATGCATTCTTGCGAATATGTTTGCAAAACATAATTGTCAGGTGGTCAAACAAGTCAAACCCGACATTGCATCGAAACCCAAGGTCAAAGACAGTTTGACTAGACTTATAAAATGCGTCCAACATAATAAGCGCGATAAAAATAACTTTTTGATTAAATTCACTCCTTATGATAAATACGCTAAATACTGAGCTTTTTCGAAAAATAGTTGCGTGATGTTGAAAATGAAAAGTACATATATGTATACTTAAATTTTTCAAACCTAGCGATGGCCTTACGAGTATTTGACAAGTTTTCTTGTCTAGATTTCCCCTACCAAAGCCTTTCCAGGGCCTTATCCCACGTGTTTTTACTAATGAGGGCCTCATGAGTATATGACAAGTTTTTCTTGTCAAGATTTTCCCTACCAAAGCCTTTCCAGGGCCTTGATTGAACTTGACAAAAACTTGTAATTTTTCCCAGGTGGGTTAAAAAAAAAAAAATAAATTATTTGTTCATAGGAAGTATATAGATTTTGTTTCTATATTTTACACTCTTTAATGCCCTAACCAATTATGAACAAACGAAATTCCAGAAAATCTTTGAATAAATCGTGCGAAAAAAACAAGATCGTCGAATTAGTGATTTCTCCAATTAAGTAATCAAATCATGAAATATCTGTTTATAATTTTGCTGAAGAAACGCAATCCTATTAGGATTGACAATTATCAGTTGATGATTGATGAATATTGAATTTTGTTATTTAACAACGCGATTGATAAATGTTGTTATCATTGAAAATGATATAGACCGTTGGGAGTTGCAAGAATAATATTAATTTTCAATGAATATAGCAGTTTTTTAACATAAAATACGCTCTATAAGTCCGACCGCGGAAGACCTTCTATATTAGGTAGGTTATGAATTTGTTTGGAAAAAAGGAGCCCTAACTAGTCTTTAAGGTCTCAATTCAGAATAAAATAATAAATATAAATAAATTGGGTGGCGCAACAGCTCATGAAGAACCAGGACCTAGTGACTTACAACTCACAACCATTCCTGTGTGCGTGTTTGTTGGCAGGAATGGAGGGGACCTACAGTTTTTTGCCGAGTCCGAACGGCTAAATGAGAAGCACTTTTTCATGACAAGTATACTCTTGGAGGATTTGTCAGTTCCTCGCAAGAGGCAGTACCTCGAATAAAACATTTCTGTTTTTATGTGGCACGGCTGGGAATCGAACCCCCACCTTCGGCATGACAGTCCTACGCACTAACCATCAAGCCACGAGGTACTACCTCAATTCAGAATCTTTTCTTATTGACTTTTGAAACAACATCTTTCAATGTTTATTAATTATCATTTTGATAATTGACAATGATAATTAGGGTGACGTATCCAATGATAATCAACTAGAATAATCATTGATTAAAGTTGACAAGATGTGAACAAACTAGCCCTAAGAGAATGCGTTTAAATTCCTATTTGCACTGCAATTCACTTGTTTGAGGCCACTACTTTCGCAATCGTTTTTCTCGATGAAAATATATGAGAAATGTTTTTCCTGGCAATGTTTGATACCTGTAGTACCTATACATTAGGGTGGTGGCGAATGGGCCTAATTTGGTTCTAAATTTTTTTTTTTTTTTATAATCCGATGGAAATCTTCAAAAGACACTCGGTTAGAATCGGTACCAAGTAGCGTGGGACTCTTACCGCACTAAAACCACCGGTGAATCAGGACCAATCTATGAAAGATCGACAAATGATTTTTATTTCTTAATTTTAAATCGCGTTGGGGGAAGTTTAAAGTTATAACACGTTCCCATAGCTTTTAGACCATCAGCTCATGAGGCTTGGTTCTTCTTAATCTTCGAACATTGTTTCGTACATTTAGGACGGTCTCCATTTCAGAGTTTGTATGACTTTGCAGTCGCTGGTTGTGTGATACAGCGTGTTTTTTAACCACTTTTGTAACCATTTCAATTTGAAGGTCACGATGTAGATCGCTATTTCTTATGTACCAACGGGCATCAATTATTCCACGAAGGACCTTGCTTTGGAATTTTTGGATGGGTTCAGCATTTGTTTTCTTTGTACAGCCCCATAGTTGGATGCCATATGTCCAAACGGGTTTCAATACTTGCTTATATAACATTAGTTTGTTCTGGATAGATAGGTCAGAGTTCTTTCCTAGTAACCAGTACATTTTTCTGTACTTCAAGTTTAGTTCTTCTCTTTTCTTTTTGATGTGCTCTTTCCATTTAAGCTTTGCATCCAAAGTCATTCCAAGGTATTTGGCGGTATTGGAGTAAGGTACTGTTGTACTGTTTATATAAATTGGAACATTGTTTATGTTTTTATTTGTAAAGTTTATATGCGTCGATTTTGTTTCGTTTAGTTTGATGCGCCATATCTGCGTCTAATCACTAACTTTATCGACTGCATTTTGCAATTTTTGTGTAGCCTTCGTAACGGATTTATCTGGCACCAATATTGCAGTATCATCAGCAAAGTTGGCCATGATAGCGTTGATGTCCACTGGAATATCCCTTGTATACATATAACATATACAGGGTTGGTCCTAGGACACTTCCTTGTGGTACACCGGCTTCAATTTTCTTTAGTTCCGAGTAATTTTGGTCGTACCGTACTCTAAAGAGTCGGTTCGTAACGTAGGATTTCAGTATTTCGTAGTACTGCCTGGGAAGGTCCCTATGCAGTTTGTACTCAAGTCCCAAGTGCCAAACCTTGTCAAAGGCTTGAGCAACATCTAAGAATATAGCCGAGCATACTTGTTTTCCTTTAAATGCCTTTTCCACAACATCCGTAATTCGATGCACTTTGTCTATCGTGGAATGTTTATTTCTAAATCCAAACTGATGGCTCGGAATAAGTCTTCTTTCTTCTATTATTTTACTAAGCCTTTTCAGTAGCAGTTTTTCAAAAACTTTTGCCATGATTGGCATAAGCGAAATTGGTCTGTAAGATGTTACTTCTGTTGGTGGCTTACCTTGTTTAGGTATAACAATGACTTCTGCAATTTTCTTTTAAAGGCATTTCTTTCAAAACCTGAGCAGTTATGAGATCGTGATTTTTTGTTAGACAACTTATGTTGACACATGCTTCTTACTTCTTTGAGCGTGACAAAAGGTATTTCGCATTCGTCGTTTCTATCAACAAACTCTAAGGGATCTGTAGCTGTGTTTGCTGGGAATGGCTTAAAAACATTCGCTAGATGTTCAGCGAAGAGATCAGCCTTTCGTTTCGGATTTCCGACCCATTCACAATTTTGAGACTTTATTGGCGGGTTTTGTGTCTGTGGTCTTTTTAAGCGCTTAGCTGCTTTCCATAAGGAGTATTCTGTAGAAGCATCCGCCGTAAAACAATTCAGGAATCTACTCAGTGAATCGTTTTTAAACTCACAGATTCTTTTCTTTAGTTCGTTGTTAAGACGGTTATAAACTGCCTTATCACCTGGAAATCTCGTAACTTGCCATTTTCTTCGAGCTCTTCTTTTTTCTAATATCAGCTCCTATATTTCGACAGGATATTTTATTACTTTCTCTCTTGAGTTCGAAATAGTTGGAGTACTTTCTTCTGCAGCCTGTTGCACATCAGCAATAAATTGTTCTACTTCATGGTCAATTTGATCAATTGTTTGCATAGGGGACCTGAGGTTTATAAAACTTTCAAGTTTATCTCTGAATTCGTTCCAGTTTGTTCTCTTATTCACGAGCTTAGGATTACTTTTTTCTATTATTTCCGCTTCACTCAGTGTTAAAATTACTGGAGTATGATCTGACGATAAGTCATAGTTACCTTCGACACTTATATGGTTTCGTTTAATACCTTTAACTACGAAAAAGTCTATAAGGTCTGGTATTTTGTTAGTATCAGATGGCCAATATGTTGACGAACCAGAAGAATAAAATTCGCAGTTGTATTTGCGGCCTGCTTGGCATAGCCGTTTACCTTTTGTGGTTGTGAGCCTAGATCCCCAGTGGGTGTGTTTAGCATTGAAGTCGCCACCGACAAGGAAGTTTTGTCCTAACAAATTAAGGAGTTCTGCAAAGTCTTCTTCAGTTGGAGAGCGCCTCGGAGGGCAGTATATAGCTGCTTTGCTGCTATCTTAAACTCTTTCTGTTTTATAACAATACTAATTGTTGATACTTGCATATTTTAAATTAGTAAACTTTGGTTCTTCATAGTGTGTTAAGCACCTAGCTTTGTCAGCTGGGTGCGGAGCGTGATAACACGTATAGTTTGGTAATTTATTATCAAGACTTTGTTCTATAGCGAGGTGAGTTTCGGACACCAAACAATTGTCTATATGCTCTATGTCTAAAAAGATGTTTAGTTCTGATACATGTTGTAAAAGACCGTTTGCATTCCATGTTGCGATTTTAAGTGTTCTGTTCATCATTGTTTCTTAAGAGCGACTTCTTCGCTTAGCTGTTTTATGTTTAAATCTTGTTTGTCAATCCTTTTAAGGATAAGTTCAAGCATTTCTTTGAGAGATGTTTCTTCGTTTTTCCGCACATTTTTTACAATCTGGGAATAGGATTTATTTTCATCACTTTTGCTTAGTGCAATTGCTTTTGCCGGTTGATTTTTAATTTTGTTTTCTACCGTTTTAAATGAGGAAAAAAAAATTCCCTAATTTGTTCAGATTTTTATTTTCATCCCCTATAGTCGCTGTAGGGGTAAATTAAAGCTCCACTTTTTTTGGCATACTCGGAAATTCGCGTAAAATCTGCCAAAAAATTCAGAGCGTGTAGGTGGAAAGTAGACAAGGACAAAATCCTACAGGGGGGGGGGGGAATTATCCCCCCTCCGCGTGGACGGGAGGGACAATTTAATAAAATAATTGCATAAAATAGAAAAACAAAAATAGTTAAAAAAACAACGGCAACACTTACAGTAATGTTTTGTAGCTTTTGGAAAGCCAGAAGTTCATGCTTACGGGTTGTGTTGAAATTGAGTTTTTTTGATGAAAAGTTTTGGAAAACAATTGTTTCAAACTCAACATTTTGAAGAAAAAATATTTTTTTTTTCAAAATTTTATATTTGAAAACAGTTTTTGCTGAAATCGTTTATTCAAAAAACTCTATTTGAAAATAAACTATAAAAATGGACTTCAGGCTTTCCAAAAAAATACAAAACATTACTGTAAGTGTTGCCGTTGTTTTTTAATTAATTTCTTTCTATTTTATGCAACTATTTTATTAAATTGCCCTTCCCGTCCAAGCGGGGGGATACATTAACCCTCTCTTATAGGATTTTTTTCTTGTCTATTTCCCTCCTACATGCTCTGAATTTTGTGTCAGATTCTACGCGAATTTCCTAGTATGCAAAATAAAAAAGGGAACTAAATGTTCCCCTTCAGCGACTATAGCGGATGAAAATAGAAATCTGAAATAATTAGCGATTTTTTTTTTCTTCATTTAGAGCAGTTTAGGCTCATCCAAATATAAAAACTCAAAAAAACCCATTATAAGGACCACCCTACAATACATATTGTATAATAAAAAAGGATCACGTTGAAGGGAAATTGAAAATCCATTGGAATTTCACAAGTTATATGATTGAACTGCCAAAAATGGGTATAAAACGTTGCATCACTTGATTGGGGCCAAAGCAAAATATTGCTTTGCAAAAGTTAATGTCTTACTTTTTTTTTACCAAAAGTTCAAAATATTTGAGTAAGGTTTGAAAACTTGTTTTTATTTTAAATTCGAAGTACAAATGGGCGCAATTTGACGGGATCAGAATAGGGATACAAAAGATGATTTCAATAACAAACTGAGACTTTTAGAACGTGAAGTAGCTAGGAGAAGTGAAAGAAGTGATACTGCCGTAAACAATTATCTAGCAAATACTGAACACAATAGTAAAAAATGAAAAGGACGCAGAATTAAAGCAAAAATATCCGAGAAAAGTGGTCAAGTCTATAGAAAACCTCGAATTCCGCACTATTATTGTCTGAATATGGTAAAAAGTGATGTATTAGATGTATTAGTTGACGGTTTAAAGGATAATTCAAACCAGTGTTAATACACAGCGTAGGAAAATGAAAAAGAATTCAGCTGCACGGCAACTACACAAGGATCTTCGACAGGGACCTTGTTGCTTGGAGCAACGAATGGATATGGGTTATTTCCTCGGATATACAAATAGTACAAGAGCCGACAGTACGTTTTAGGAGTGTATGTATAACCAAAATCTGGGTATAAGGCCTTACAGGGACTTGTTTCGCGATATCGGAAACCAAAGTCTGTGTATGTGTTAGGGTCGTTAACAATTCAATGCACTTTTCAAAAATAGGACTACTCGGCTGGAAAAACAATCTAGTTTTTGGCGAGGGGCTAGAAAGTTTTACATAGATACTAGCAAGGGCCCAGAAAGGGTAACTCTAGAAATTCTCTAGGGCCTCGCCAGTGAAGTAACCTTTTTCCTCGAGAGACAGTCAAAAAAAGTTGTCTTTACTGGGATTCGATCCTGCAATCTTCTGATTGACTGTCCTATACCTTAACCACTGAGCTATTTCGCAATACAGTTGTGCAATGTATCTATTTAAAACTTTCTAGCCCCTCGCCAAAAACTAGATTGTTTTTCCAGCCGGGATACCTGGGGCCTATTTCAGCGCTACTACAACAGAGCTACATCAGCTAAATCAACTACATCATACCTCTAAATCCTACAACTACATCACTTAAATTTATATGATTCAAACATACAACTGGAGTTATGAAATAAAAGACAAAAAAGTTTAAAAAATTATAAATGTAACTGATGTAATTGTAAGATGAAGTTGTAAAATGTAGTTGATGTAATTGATGTAGTAGCGCAGAAATAGGCCCCTGGTGATGGGATAACAAGACTTATCCAACAAGTTTTTACTAGCGCGAGGGCCTCTCGAGTATTTTGACAAGTTTGCCTTGTCTAGATTTCCCCTACCTAAGTCTTTCCAGGGCCTCGTTTGAACTTGACAAAAACTTGTAATTTTTCCAGGCGGGAAAACAAGTTTTTACTAGCCTTCACGAGTATTTGACAAGTTTCCCCTGCCTCGATTTCCCCTACCAAAGCCTTTCCATAGATATATATAAATAAATAAAAAATTTTAAAAAATTTACTTTTTGGCGTTTATTAAAACTAATTTTAAACTTTTACACAATTATTTTAAAAATTACAATATTTAGAAACGCGTTTCGGAAGTAAATTCCATCTTCGGGCTAATTAACTTAATGATGAATTTGGGCTTTAGTTCTTCATGTATTGTTGTGCTTGTCTCTTTTCGTTTTTTGTTGTTTTTTGGTGAAGTTTTATTAAATTTGTTTGTTAATATTTGTGCTGTGTGTATTCGGTTGTCTTACTTTGTTAGCTGTAGTGTCTCAGTGCAGTGTCATATAGTGCATTTGTTTTTAGTGTTAATTTGTCGTTCAGTACATTGTCTTCCTCTAGTTTACGTGATTTGTATATTTCGTATTCTTCGAGGGCGTCAAGTAATTTCCCTTTCAAACTTCACCAAAAAACAACAAAAAACGAAAAGAGACAAGCACAACAAAACATGAAGAACTAAAGCCCAAATTCATCATTAAGTTAACTAGCCCGAAGATGGAATTTACTTCCGAAACGCGTTTCTAAATATTGTAATTTTTAAAATAATTATGTAAAAGTTTAAAATTAGTTTTAATAAACGCCAAAAAGTTTAATTTTTTACAATTTTTTATTTATTTATATATATATTTAACTACACAATTGGAGACGTCAAACTACAAAATGTACCTTTCCATAGCCTTATCCCACAAGTTTTTACCAGCGAGGGCCTCAAGAGTACTTCACAAGTTTTCCTTGTCTAGATTTCCCCTACTAAAGACTGTCCAGAGCCTTGATTAAACTTGACAAAAATTGCCATTTTTCAGGTGGGTGAAGACTTTTATATTGATGATCCGATAAATAGGAGCCATGATTTTCGATTTTTAAGGAACCCTTATCGGCCTTCTTTTGGAGACTTTATTTCGTTGATTTTTTTTTAAACCTCAAAAAGGTATGATAAAGTTCTCATAAAATGGTTATATCCTGAGTTCTATTAATCAGACCGTCAATATTGAGGTGTCTATGCTTAGGAAAAATGACAGAGCATCATTGCCAATTTTTTTTAATAATCCTGATAGTAAAAAAGGAGACCCAGCTCTTTTACCGTAACTATACAACAACTAATGGAAATAGTTACAAGTATCTGTTGGAATTGGCATATCCAAAGGTGGCAGAAGTTGTTGAACTTTTAAAAGATTCTTTTAGTGGCCTCAATCAAGATACGCAATTTTGTATACCATTTTTGGCAGTTCATCAATATAATCTTCAAAATTCCGACGGAATTTCCAATTTAACTCTTATTTTTTTATATTTTGATATACCTACATGTACTTGCTCACGGGTATCAAACATTTACAGGAAAATATTTCTTACAGCTATTTATCGCGAAAAAATAGCGGCCTCAAACAAGTGACGTGCAGTGTATAAGGCCCAAAGTATTCCTCTATTTAAAAAGAGTTCAAAGGATTCTTATTTATAATACCATTTATGAAAAGTTGAATGTTTACATAATCAGAGAATTATTAAAGTTTTTTTTCACTGTGCTTTGTTGGTCTTATTGATCATTATTAAATGAAAAGTTAATTCATTTCTTACAGCCTTAGTAAATAAATAAATACCGCTAATCTCCCTCGTCGCATAGGTCGTTTCGAAGAGATGTTGTTTGGTGGTAGCTTACCTAATTATTTTATGATCGCGTCGCGGAACAAAGTGGAACAGAGCGCTTTCGTGTTTGGTGTGTGTCCCATCGTAAGTGTTGGGCAGGAAAAATAGGAGAAATTATAACAAGCTCTAGTTATGATAATTAAAGCTGCCTAAATTTGCATGCTTAAAAAAAATCAACACAAACTACAAAAGCAACAACAAAATGATGTTATTAGTGTGGAAAGTTTATTTATTAGCTTTAATAAGGTTTACTTTAAATGTTTTTGAATTTCATTGTATGTTAAAAATAGTTTTTATAGGTCAATATGCGATAAAGTTAAGTTATTAAAGTTTAGCTTAAAGCGTCTGCATTGGGCTATTTTTTTTTAGAATTTTTGTTTACCATTTAATTAGTTTTAAGTAAAATCAAGAATTTATGTGAAATTTGAACTATTTTTGATGCAAGAGTTAAACGGAGTCAAAATTTTAACTAACCAAAGGTTTTAACAATACTCAAAACATAATTAATCTACATTTAGATCAGCATTTAACATTAGCCTTGTTTTTTAAGTGCATTTTAATCTTAGCTTCAAAAAATTAGCATGTAAAATACAACAACAATACGGAATTACCGAATTGTTGTTGTATTTAATATATTACTTTTTACTACGCGAAGATAAAAATGCACTAAAAAAACAGGGCTATTTGAGCATTTGAGTCGAAAAATCTAAAATAAAATATTATTTTTGTGAAAATCAAGTTTTTTTCTTAATTTTTTTTATTCGTAGAGCATTTAAATAGCTTATTAATATAGCACCAAACCCAATTTTAGTATTTAATGTTTTACCATTTTAGGAAATTTTTCTGCTAACTTGATTTAAAGTTAATAGAAAAATTGATTTTTACCATTAGTCTTTGAACAATAAATTTTATTGTTGGACTATTAATTAGCATTTAATAAGCCCTGCTGGCTTGAAGGACATGATGAAACAAATGCCTCTTTAAAGTGAATTCCACGAGAATTAAAACAACCAAGTGCTTTCTATTTATAGAGAGGCTCAAAAATATTGGTTCAACCATCATCAGTCATGCATAATAAACACACTTTTCTGGGGCACTAAAAGCAAAGTATAGTATAAAGCGTGTTGCCAAGGTGTAGCCACCAAATATGAATCAATGTTTATCTGACACCTCTGTTATATTTATTATCATTTAGGTATGCAATGGCCTCAATTCAGATTTAAACATAAACTTCGGTTCAATACTTCATTGGACGAATGTGCAGTGAATATTATTTGGTCTGTGTTTTTGTTTTCATGTCCGGCTATTTACCTATATACAATTAACAGTTTTTCACCTAAATTTAAAATTCTACTCCACAACTCGCTCATCATAAAATATGAACAGCAAAAAAATATAAATCTTTCTGTTACTTTTGATTTTTGAACTTGTGGCTTTAAGTATTATTTATTGTTGATTGCTTTTTACTACACCAGAGCTTAGTGCCTTAATCTTTTAAAATAATCACCGGAATTAATTATCACATCACATATGGACGTGCTCGTGCGATGTGTGCTTTCAAAGAGTAAGAATAATATTTCTCCTTTTGTTTGTTTTTTTTTTTTTGCTTTTTCTTTAATTTTATTTGGAAGGCAGTGTTTGAATGCAAATCACAGAGAAATCACGTTTTGGTTTAATACCATGATTAATTTTGCATTCGGATTAATCTTTAGAAATGTGTCCACACCCCAATAATAACACTTAAAACAGCAACATGGCGTGAGGCTTACCACGTGAATTACGTGAGCCATGTGACCCATAAAGATGATACTTAAAAGTTTTAAGAAGTGTTTTGTACTATTCATTCAGTTTATTTTGTTTGTTAAACAAACATTTGCATTAGAGTTCAAAATAAAATATTTGGAAAATTAAGATATCAAAGTTGGTAAACAAACTTGAAAGCAAAAAAAAAAGATATTCTGACGTATCAAATTGATGACAGATATCTCTTGATTTTTGATTAGTATCTTTTTATTATCAATAAAAATAAAGGAACAATTTTGATTGGTATATTCAATTTTATAGCTTAATCTAAGGCTCTCGAAGTTCAATAGACATTTAAATGTCGATGATTTAACGTTTATCACTATCGAATGACTTCATGGAGCCTTATTTTGAATTTATTTTTAAATCGATTTCCATAAATCCATTTCAAGCTCAACAATCCAAAAAGTAAAAACATAAAGCAATCCATAGCCGTCGCGTCATTGATAATACATACAGAATTAACATATAGATTAAGATTTTATCATATATTATATACATTAGGGTGGTCCTTATTTTGGGTTTTTTTGAAAATCCAACTTGGATAGGCATCAAATGACTCTAAATGGAGAAAAAAAAATTTCATAATTTTTTCAGATTTTTATTCCACCCCCCTGGTCTCCCTTTTTTCACTTCAAGGTACAAATAATGGAGTTAGGGTGATTCTTATAACACGCAAAAAAAAAAGTCAGAACTTATAGATTAGATTCAGATGAAAAAAAAACGTATTGGAGGGGGGGTCTATTTCCCCCCGTTCAGGTGGGAGGGGTAATTTTCTAAAAATTTGACCAAACAGAAAAAAAAATTATTAAAAAACAACGGGACCACTTACAATGGCATGCTATAGTTTTTTTTAAAGCCATGAATCCAGTCTCTAATATATTTTTAAATCAAGTTTTTATTGTAAATATTTTCTGAAAAAAATAATTTTCAAATGTAAAAAACTATTATTTTTGTTTTTATTTTTAAGGTTTGAAAATTATTCTATCAAAAAAACAAGTCGTAAGAATGGATTTCTGGCTTTCCAAAAAGCTACAAAACAATACTATAAGTATTTCCGTTGTTTTTTTATTAATTTTTTTCTATTCTATGCAAATATTTTATTAAATTGCCCCTCCCGTCCTCCTTTAGAATTTTTTTCTTGTCTAAATTCAACCTACATGCTCTGAATTTGTTTGGCAGATCTTACGCGAATTTTCTGGTATGCAAAAAAAAAGGGGAAATTTAATTTACCCCTTCAGCGACTATAGGGGATGAAAATAAAAGTCTGAAAAAATTAGGGAATTTTTTTTTTCTTCATTTAGAGCCGATTTGGGCCCATCCGGTATGACCTTTTTTTTAACGACCACCTTAATGTACATAATATGTACATACATATTTACATACATATACATATCTATTTAAATAATAGTTTAAGTTGAAACTTGTAGTAATATTCAATCTTTTTTATTTAACGCATGCAAGCATTTTGTAATCATTTTTATATCCTTGCCTTGCCTATCTCTGTGTAAGTAATTTGTGTGAAATTGCATTATGTATTTCTATAGATAGGGTGCCGCGTGTGAAGATAAAAATTCTTGACTCATTATGACTAAAAATCTGTTATAAAGACTATTTTTAAATATTAAATTATAATTCAATCCAAATGAGTTTCAAAAACGATTCTTTTTTAATTTATTGATTTATACTATACATTTCCATCTAACACTGAAATAAGATAAGTTTTACCTCAAATCTTCTCCAATTCTCGAAGATTTACCATACAAATGTAATTCGTAAATCTTGAAGATAAGAAATTTTTCTTGTTCAATAGCCTTTTCACACCGAACCTAAAACGCGGTTTTCGCGACAGTATCGGGTTTGGAGAAAAACCTAATCGAAAATATCAAGTTTTCTCATACATATTTTGTTACTTCAGAAACTTTGGTAAAACATAAGTTTTTGGTATACAGGGTGTCCTGTAAATAATGGATAACCTTGCAAGTGGTTGTAGCAGGCCTTATGACCTTTTCAGAAAAAAAAAATATAAAAAAAATATTTTCCTAGTGGTTACTATGTTGTGATGTTTTTTCCAAAAGTTGTTAACAAGTACTACTTTCCTCAAATACTTGAGCGCTACGACCATGGATGAAAAATTTTTACTATTTTTTTAATTTTGTAATTTTCTATAATAACTGTTGTAATAGATGGGTGGTAAAATTTAATAGTAGTTATTGCATTTTTTTTTATTATAATTTTTTACAATATTTTTTTCAGTACAAAAATTTATTTTCAAAAAAGTTTGACCACCTCTTATAAATTAAAATTGTATGAGAACATGAATGGCCAATTGCTTAAAAAAATTTGTCTATTTAATGCACTTTCCAAAATGGTATAACAAATGCTTGTGTAAAACAAAATAACCAAGAAAATTTGTCTATCATCTTATAAAGCAGCTTTTAGCATTTTCGCAAAATGTCTATCAAAATGTTACAATTACCTCCAAATTTGGGTTGGACAAAGATTTTCTCTTTTGATGTGTAAGAGGGTTCATTGCAAGTATAAAACTCGATTTAAGGTGTTGAAAGCCCCACCATTTGGCCACCATATTGAAAAACGAGTTCTAAAAAGTTTTCCGTGGCAACTTACATTTTATTGGTCTTAGAAAAAAGCTTTGGTACAAATTTGTAGCAAATTCAACTCTCTTCAATTTATGGTAACGTACTTTTTACCCTAAAGTTATAAATAAAAAAATATAATCAAAAACATGAATTTTTTTCAATGTTAAAATTTTGATTATAACTTTTTAATCCTAGGAGCTAGGACAAATACTTTTAAAAAACGAACTAACCTATTTTTATATATGGCGCTGAAGGATTCATTCGAGGCCGGATTCAGTTTTTTATTGTTTGTTTGGCACAAATAAGACATTCTATCTCACTTGCACTTCATAAGAAAAAACGAAACACCATTTGAATTTAAAAATGTGTTGTCAAAGTGAAGCTTCTTAAAATCTTTTTGTGTGGTGGAAACACTTATTAGATTTCTTTATTTAAGCCTTGTTTACAGTTCCCGTGTGCAAAAAAAAAACCTACGCAAATATTCTCGCATGTCAAAAATAATTGAGGTGAAAGGCAAAACTAGTTTTTGCATGATTAGTTTACAGATTCATGCAAAAAAAAAACATTTGCTGTCATGGAATGTCATGCAAAACAATGGACCGGCAATTGTTTTGCATGCGAAAAAATTGTGGTGAATAAAATATTTTTTTTGGATGGTCGGTTTACACTTCCAAAAAAAAAAATTTTTTTTCACCTCAAGGCTTTATTAGCATGCAAATAGTTTTTGCATCCAAAAATAATTATTTTCCATTTTTAGGCCTATAGTTTATTATTTAAGGGTAAATTAATGACTCAATGGGTGGCTTAGGCCAAGGAAAATGTTTTTTGCCTTGAATATTATTCAATTTGGTGCACAGAATAGATGGAAAATCATTTTGAAAATTTTGATATTTTTTCGCATGGGAACTGTAAACTATGCTTTATGCTATGTTTCCACCAAAGGTTTATCTCAGATTAGATTTAATAAATCTTTTTGGTGTTTCCACCGCACAAAAATATTTAAAAAAGATTAAATTTGACAGCACCTTCAAAAATGCAAATGGCGTTCCAATTTTTCTTATGAAGTGCGAATGAGACAGAATGTTTGATTCGTGTGAAACAATGAAGAACTGAATGCGAGTCTCGAATGAATCGTTCAGCACTATGTAAAAATAGGTTAGTTCGATTTGTAAAACTATTTGTCCTAGGAAGATTTAACAAGATTAATTTCTAATCTTCATGATTTACGAAATAAATTTGTATGGTAAATCTACGAGATTTAAAGGAGATTTAAGGTTAATCTCATTAAATCTCAGACTAGCGCTAGGTGGAAATGTAGCGCTAATCTAAGCTCGAATAAAACTTTTGTGGAAACATCCAGTTAAATGTTTCCACCAAAGTTACTAACGAGTAAGCAAAAATTAAGATAAGCTGTTTGTAAAAACCACAATAATGTTTCCGTGATGCCAGACAAAAATACAAACACAGCGCCTTTAAGCATCAAACATAAAACGCGCTTTTCGTTCAAAAAATGGTTTGCCTTATATGACAGCTCCACTTGACATGAACGATATTCAACATCCAAACCACAATGCAATCAGTAATCTGATTTGAATGGATATGTCACTGCACGGACATGGAGTTTTGTGCCTCCATTGTTTTTTTTTTTATTTTCAAGGCATGTTCATAATCCGAGCATGCCTCATGCAGAGTTGAGCCTGTATTTTAAAACCACTCGCTTTCCCATATATATTTTTTTGGTGGGCCATAACTTTACAAGTTTTCGATAAAACCGCTCTAAACCTAGTTTGAATTGCGAGATGAACTAAGCAAAAACAGCTTTTGAAGCATTCAGCCTTCAATTAAACGTCAACAAAAAAAAAGCTGACAGGATGCAGTCAAGCTATCGTCATGGCGAAGCAAAATTCACAATCTAAACAGGGCCTATAACACATTAAATGCGACGAGGAGATTCGCTCCCATATCTCTTTTCAAAAAAAGATAATCTGGGATTTAAGGAAAAACACTTTTGTGGTGCTTTCACCGGCTGGAAAGATTAAAAAGAAGATAAACTCTGATAGCACACTTCAAAAGCAAAAGGGTTTAATTTTTTCTTATGAAGTGGAAGTGAGGCAGAATTTTTTTTTCTGTGTCGAACATTAGAGAACTGAATCCAGCCACTAATAAATCCTTCAGCGCCATATAAGAATAGGTTATTTTGATTTGTTTAACAAGATTAATTTTTAATCTTGTAGATTAACGAAAACAATTCGTATGGTAAATCTTCGAGATTTAAAGAAGATCTGAGGTAAATCTTGGTTTAGTGTTCGGTGGAAACGTAGTATAATCCGCATTATCTGACCCGGTTCAGATCATAATAAATAAAACAGACAGGATCTTAGTTATATACCCTCTCTTTTTGCCTTATGTTTGTTTATTTTTCACGTGTCTGTTGCCTCTTTTCTTGGCACTATTGAGACACATTGACAATAGTCATTTTTGGATCATTGAAATAAATCCAGATAAAAAGCAAGATCCCATGTTGTTTTTGAAATCACGTGTTAGAAATTGATCCGCATCAGATCATGTGCATAATAAAATGCGGCTAAAATTAAATGAAAGTGAGGATTCATACATTCCGATTTTTAAATTGCAATTAGTAGACCTCTTTTGATATTTATTTCAGTATCGTAATGTACTATCCTCGAATTCTTCGCCAAATTTGTAGCTCGAGTACTTTTCTAGTTATTCAATTTTCCGCTAAAATAAGTCTGAAGTTCGCGGTAAAAATTTAAAATATTACTAATTTTACTTTTTATTTGTAACCTGAATTTGTAGCTCTAACGGGTTTTTCAAATATTCAAAAATCCGCTAAAATAAGACTGAAATTAGCGGACAAAATTTTGAAAATCATAATTCTGTTAATGCCCAAAATTGTAGCTTTTTGAATGTTAATTTGTTGCGCAAATATTAATTTTGTATCTTTTATGGATAATTTTTTATTAGTTTAGGTTTAAAAAAGTGCATTTCCGTTTCCACTACCATAGAACCGGAAAAGGCCAGCGATTTCGAAAAAAATAGATTTTCAATTTCTTTTTTTGCAAAAATGTGAAGCATATCCTATTCTAATTTGTTGCTCAAACTAAAAATTTGTAGCTCAAGCCTTTAAAATCTAAAAAAATGACAAAATACAGTCTGCTTAAGTTACGCACATAACGAAAACAGAAATTAAAAAAATTGGACAAGCATACCTTCATATTGTTTTTCTCAATTAATAAAACAAATTAAAAAGTTAAAAATGTCACCTTTTGTTCCTAAATTCCTCATTTGAAAGAACACTTTAGTATATTTGTATAGCCAGCTTCAAAATACTTTACCTTTGATTTTTAGCTAACTTTTTAGCTAGCGGGAAATTAAGTACCAAAAAAACCGTTAGAGCTAGAGAAAGCCATCAGTTTGAAATGTCTGAATCGCAATAGCTTCACAGACACAAATTATTATATACCAATACAATGAAAAAAAAAAATCAATCTGAAATCGCGACGGAAAAAAAATCAATTTTCAGATCAAAATCTGAATTTACCAACAGAAAACCCTATAAGTTGTTTTGCAAATTGTCATTATTTGCTTTCGCAAAATTATTTTTTTTTCCACGAACACTACCGTCTTCTCTTTCCAACAAACACAATATAATGCTTGCGATACAGCAAGATATGGAAATGGAAATCACAAGAGTTAAATATGGCTCTACGCATATGAAATCCTTGGAGTGATAGCGACACACAACTCCACAACACACTAAATGCCACAAGTGTGGATCCGGCTCTAATGTATTTTAATTTTGACACTGCGACTTTTCAAAGTTCGCGCCTATTGTGTTCAAGGACTCAGATAGAAGCACTGCCGCGTTAAGAAGAAAAAACGTATCTGACTTTTTGGTTGTTTTGGATTTAGGACCAGTTTTGACATCCTTGATACGGTCATCATTTTATTGTTTAATAATAAAAGCACTACCTTGTTCTTTTAGTGGTTTATGACATATCTATGTACTTTTCTTCTTAACACGGCAGAGCAGATGTCATAACAATTAAAATGTCAAACGAAAACGTCAGATAAATGTTTGGAGTGGGCGATTTAAGAGTTTTCTAAAACTTTTTGCCCAAACCAGTTTTATGGGTTAGGTGAAAAGCCTTATACCAATCAAATATATTTTATATTTGGGTGATTCTCCACTAAAAGCTCCTTTTCGTGGCCCCGGCCAAAAATGGTTGAACACATGAGAAAATTAAAAATATTTTACAGTTAATAATAGCGAAAGGAATGTTTCTAACTGGCCCACTTCTTAAATTTAAATAATTGGAAGTAATTAATTAGAAAAAAAAAAACATTTAAGGCCTAAACGTCATATCCGTAACGTGTCTCCTCCTCGTTTCAGCACAGAAAAAGTGATTTTCTTAGACCTTTTAAATAAATAAAATGAATTCTGATTAGATTCCAGCATACAAATATTGTTGTTTAGTAAAATTGTCTATAAAATAAAATTAATTCATTTATTACAAGTTTTACGACCTACTGTGATAAACGTTCTAAGCCTCGTGCAAGTAGACTCGATGGCGATAACAAAACATAAACGTGATGTCACGATTAAGAATATACTATGTATTATCTTGTATATACGTTTCGCTGTCGCGTTCATCAACAGAGCTTTTATTGTACTCTGCATGCGTCATTTACCCGTCATATCGCTAAAAGTAAAAGCATCCGGCTTTTTTATGATAACACCAAACAAACATTCGCTATTTGAATCATAAATATACTTTTTGACAGAATGCTCCTCACAAAAATACATCGCTTTGATTTTTGCATTTTTTCGTTCGCCTTCTTATCTTCGGATTAACGATGTCGATTCCAAAAAACAGTTAAAAAGTTATCGTGGGATTTTTAAACTTGAACACTTGCCAATGGCTTAAGGTATAACATTTATAAAACCGCTGGTTGGCCATGTTTGATCAGGTTGCTTTGGGCAAAAAATAACCACTAATGGTTGCTGTTTGTCTGATAACCTACATATTATATACCCAACATATAAGAGATTTTTTATGAATTGGGTATCAAATAAAAGCTGTTTTTGTTGTGTGCTATCATAAAAACTGTGTTTTTTTTTTAACTTTGCGTTGAAAACTATCTTAAACAATTTCAAAGTTGTGAAGGAAAATCGTCGGCTCTGGACTTTTGGCACCTCATATATGGGAAATTTGGGAAAAAATGATGACATCTAATTGGTCAGTATTTGGTCAGAAAAGGTTAACTAGTCCTAGAAATTGGTCAACCCTAGATAACTTGTAATCAAGGCTTAAAGTTTCTCAAGGCAACGCTCGATTTTTTGGCACCTGATTTGTGGGAAATTCCCAAAAAATTTAACCATCTGAAAGATCTCTAAATCGTGATGAAAAGTCAACTATTTTCAGAAATTGGTCAGCCATAGAATTTTTAAAGTTCGTTTCAAGGTCACAAAAAAACTTATGGGACCTCATTTGGGTCAATTAATACAAAAAAGTTTGCCATTTGAAAGGCCACTTCACGGTTATAGAAGGTCAGCTATATTAAGTAATTGGTCACCCAAACATTTTTTTTATGAATTTTTATTGAATTTGTTAAAAATAAATTCAAGGACATAGCGATCTTTGGCATCTCATTAATGGGAAATTTGCGAAAAATGTATACAATCTGAAAGATCTCTAGATCTTTATGAAAGGTCAGCTAGTTTCAGTAATTGATCAGGAATACATTTTTTTTAGTTAATTTTTAAACATTTTCAAGGTCATAGCGATTTTTGGCACCTCATTTATGACAAATTTGCAAAAAATTAACACTCTGAAAAGCCCTACGAACTATATAAAAGGCCAGCTAGTTTTAGTAATTGGTCAGTGCTAAGATGTGTTACAAAATTAAATCCAAGAGCTCTGATTATACTTTCAGAGCTAAAAAAGAACAATCTTAAAACACTCACAGTGCTTACTATTCGATTTTCAACAGTCAATTGATAATTGGTGATAAATATTGAAATTCGGCCTTGAAAATTTGGTTTATTAAAAAAATACTTATCAACTTCTTGTTCTTAAAGCATAGTACGCAGCTGAAGCGACAGTTTATTTGCCGTCACGTTATATGCAAGTTCAGGAAAATGAGATCTAAGAGCACTCAGCAATCTCAGTCTCGTGAACAGGATTTCTCAGAAATTTTGCTGTCAAATAACTGAGGAAAAAAATATTGGACTCGCTTGCTCAGTTTTTGACACTTCTTCTTCTTCTCTGAGATCTCATTTTTCTGAACACGCCTATTATTGCTGTCGAAAAATTGACAGTTGATAAGTTTGTTTTTTTTTTTGATATTTGAATTTTATTGAGAAAAATAAAAAATAATTTGAAAACAATTTAATTAATACAAAGCGAAACAAGAAGCTAACGTCAGGTAGGGAAACTGATACCACAGAACACATATTAAAGGTAATATCATTAGAGTTTTGATGTTTGTTTCTTCTGCGCATATATCAAAATTTGTGTCAAATGTCAATATTTGTTGTTGTTTTTACGTGTATTTAAGTCATCACGCTCCCAGCCATTTTTATTTCTGACAATTTCAATTTTAATTTGTTATTGTTTTTACGTGTGTTTTCTTCCTCACGTTCACAGCCATTTTTTATTTCCGACTGACAACCTGCGCACTATAACATCTAGGTTTGTGTACTGTAACAACATTTTAAAATGTCAATATTTTTGTTTTAATGTCAAATTATAAGGTCTGTTCCTTTACTTTGAATGTCTTTGATTTTCTGTGCATTTCTGCGCATTTTAGTGCAAAGTTGTGTCAAAGTTCATATAAAAAAAAAAATTTGACACAAGTTTGGACTCGAAATCACAGAAACCCAAAGTAATGGATTAGACCTATACCTAATGTCTGATATTTAAAACTCTCCATATATTTCCCCAATCTTTTTATTTATGTTTTCGCTGTCGATTTTATTAGAGATAACAGAAGTATTTTTGTTTTCACATCAGCAACGTACATATGTACAAAGCTTAACAAAGATTTGTGTCATACGCAATGACCAAGCCTTGTATAAATTTGTTTGTTGAATAACGAACTTTAGTATTTATCAATTATCAATCAATAATTGACAATGTTGTCACTTGCACGTTTCCTATTAACTTATATATTTTGAAAATTAAATAAATTATATGAAGGAAAAAGCCTCTGACATTTTATGAAGGCCTGTTTTGTACATAATAGCCTATTGAATAGACCATAAAATGAGGGGTATTAAGGAACAATTACGTGCAAGGGTTTTTATTATTGAATAAATGTTTGTTTGGCTCAAAAGCATGCTTAAAACCGAAAACCTTCTAAATTCACCCATGCGTTTCTGAGAAATTTTTCAATATTTTTGGTACCTAACTCGAAAACTAAGCCGAATTTGGCTATTTTACACTTAAAACTTTTTGTTCAAAATTAAATTTTCTACTGAAATGGATAGCTCAAAAATTTTTTTTTTTAAATTTGAGCAGGAAAAGTATACACAAAAACCAACCTAAAAAAAATCAAAGATTTCTAAATTTTTTAATAAATTGTGCATAACTTTTTTTGTAGCAAAGATAGGGTCAAGATATACATTAAGCAAATAAAGTAGCGACTAAAGACTTTAATATGGCATGTTCAAAAAGTTATATTTGTTCAAAATTGACAGTGATATGCCCATTCAAACTTTACCATTTCTTACAATTTCTCGCAGTTTTGGCCCGAAAGCCCCTTTTTCGGTACAATATGGCAAATTTCACTTTCGTAAATATGTTTGAAATTAAGATTTTGACTACGACTATTGAGAATTATTTAAAAAGCATGTAATTTCACAATTTTGTTTTTCGGCAGTTTTGAAGTGCTTTCAAACCTACAGACCGAATGGCTGTCATAAAGTCATAAGTACCACAAAATAGGCTTTCGGGCAAAAACTGCGAAAAATTATAAGAAATTGTAAAGTTTGAATGGCTATATCTCTGTCAGTTTTCAAATAATATTGCTTTTTTAACATGTCATATTAAGGCTTTACGACTCTACTTTACTTTGTTTAAGTATGTCTTGAGCGTATCTTAGCTCCTAAAAAAGTTATGCGCTATTTAGAAAAAAAAAATAAAAATGATTGATTTTTCAATTTTTTTTTTTGTGTTGGTTTTTGTTAACTTTTCCTGCTTAAATGTTTTTAGGAAATTTTCTAAACTATCCATGTTGGTAGAAAATTTAATTTTGAGCAAAAAGTTTTAAGTGTAAAATTGTTAAATTCAGCTTAGTTTCCGAGTTATATCAAAAATATGGAAAAGTGGCCATTTTCTCAGAAACGCATGGGTTAATTTAGTAGCATTTTTGGTTTTAAGCATGCTGATGGGCCATGCCAAACAAACATATTCAATAATAAAAACCCTTGCACGTAATTGTTCCTTTTTAAAAGGTCTATTCAATAGGCTATAATGTGTACCTATATAAGTTTCAATTTTGTTTCCATTTACAGTAGATATATTGTAAATTAAAAAAAAATTTTATGATTAATTTTCCTTTGTTTTAAACAATTTTGTACTTTAAATTAAAGAGAAAATCGATATAATAACTAAAATAAAAGTATCTAGAACAACATATGTCACCCTGCAGAGAATGTGTGAACGTAAATAAGTGTGCATTAATGGTCAATGTCTATAGTAATTTATGCTCAGCATATCCTTCTGACACGAAACAATACAACGGCTTAACATCGATTGACGAAACCACAAAAGCCTTTCTATATATTTCTATACATTTATAGCCAGCACACATTCCCGTTACAATACAGCGCTTGTCAGATATTGTTTTAAACACTCTCATACTATCTAATTTGACAGCCTTGAATAGCTTTGCCGCACTTGCACACGAAATTGACAAATAATTAGACTGGTTCTATGTTTTACAAAATGTAATGCAATACATTTAGATAGGGCATGTCACACAAATTGGGATTAGACTGTTTGAAAGGGAAATGTCAAATACATTATTTGATTTATCTATTGTAGATATACCCAACTGTTTACGTCACTTTACTCCTTTGAATTCATTACTATATGTACATAGTAAAGGTAAGGTTATTGATCTCTATTTATATGAGGGTCTTCTTTTTATCAACTTTTAGAACAGAAAATCTCACTCCATGGTTGTCGACTGTGGACGTGAAGTGTAGAAGTTGATGTCGAAGTAAAAGACCACCACCTCCTTCTGCTACTGCTGCTGTCTCATTGCGGCGGCTGAGAGTGAATTAGTGGACACAAATTGAATTGACATTCTTTGCAGCTTAATAGCGGGGAGAAAGAGGTAGTGTTTCACTATACCAATACCATTTTCTATAAATTTTCCATTTTCAAACCGAGAAATGGTCAAGTAAGGAGTTTATCTCTGGTCTGGACTGCGTGCTGTGCTATTACCTATTTTGTCGTCATATTCATAGCATTATTGCAGCTTTGGGACACACGAACATGACTCTGACAGCATTGCCATAATTTTTACTATGTTTTGAAGGAACTCCATATCTTGGTTTGGTCCTTATCATAGGACAGGTGAGTATTTCCCTGTTGGCCCCTTCAGCTGCTCATATAGTTGTATAGTGTTGTTCCGATGATAGTTTTCCATTTTTTTTTAATGGATTTACAGTCCATTTGGTCATTTGCAATGCAATTCACGACGTTGATACAAAACTACAAACACTGGTACGTGTTTGCTTTGATAGCATCGCGTCCGCCATCTATACATTATATTATATGCCTTTGACTATATATAAATGACAAAGACAATCAGATAAATAACTATATTTAAAAAGACAAGTTTTAACCGCAGATTCTCGTACTTGTAAGTGGTTTGCTATTGGACGTGCAAATTATTTATGACCAATAATAAGTACCTGGTAATGTGAAATGTTTTGCAGCTCTGAACTATGTCTCTGTCAAGAACTTTAACGTTCTAAACCTAATTGTACTTTTTTATTGGTGCATTCATAAAAGGAATGTTTGCGCGATAAAGTCTGGACGTTGCGAAGAACTTTGAAAGTGTTATCTTATGAAAGAAAGTGTCAAGTTATGAAAGAAAATTATATAATTAGATTGTAGATATACATGCATACATATTTATATACATGTACTTCTTGTATTTAATAAAAAAAAAACACAGTTTTTTGAACGCCAAAATGCATAGGTACTGGAAAGTGTATAGGTAAATGATGCAATAATAATCTATTATTAAATACTTTATTTGTTTAAAATAGCTTCATAAACCTATTCGATGGTTCTTTTAATGCATTACACAAGCTATTTCGTGTTTTTGGAATATCTAAACTTGCCGAACTATCCACATCCATACGTTTCTATAATATTATAGGATTCGAATATCCAACTTCTTTAGAGTCCTTAAGCCGTGGATTGCTCAATTAACTTCTCTTAATGTCCAATATATTCGTTTAAAAATATTTCCAAATTTACGGAAGCTGATTCCTATCTTTTTGTTAGAGATTGTTGTGGTTTTATTAGAAAACTATATCAACAGTGACATACCAATAAACCCCACTTCAGACCATTACACCTGTTTTCCGGCATATGATATGAACGCTGGTTACTTTTACTTTTTTTAATTGTAAAAATAATAATTGTATCCATCGACATCATCCAAATAAATTTTATTTTCATCTAGAAAAGCACTGTATCAGATTTAATTCCACGTCATATAAGCATTCTGCTTAAATTCAATCAGTTTTGTTCTTGTAACCAATCCAATGTCTTAATTTCTTAGTTATTCATAGAGTCACTGGAATTGGAAGTCATTCATAAAATAAAAATTCTGTCTGCTTCTGATATTGATTCACTTCGGATAAATAAAACAAAAAATCTGTTCCATCAACTTACTAACTTAACGCTTCGATCATGAGAACTGAGAATTACGCCTGGTTCTATTTAAGTAGCGCACAGTGTATAAGTTTGCATATTGTGCTGTTGAGTTATTAAAATTATTATAATAATTATTTTTTTAAATATTCTTCTTTTAAATAAACTAAAATTATTTAATTACTAAAAATTAAAAGCTGGTTTCACATTCATAACGACAATACTGTCGACCTTGGTCGATAGTTAAGCATTCTTATTCAACGACCGACACAGAGAATTCACATACAAAAAAAAATAGTTTTATTTAGAAATTAGATTTGCGAAAATTCGATTTAATTCCACCCACCTTCAAAACATAGCTTCTAGTTTTATTGGCATTAATTCAACCAATTTTGTTTGTGAATTTTATAGAATGGGATAACTATTTTTTGCATTTCCAGAGGCCTCGGAGAGTTTTACATGGATCCTAACTATGGACATTCTCTAGGGCCTAGCCAATTATGTAATATTTGCCTCCAGCGGCAAAAAAGGAAAAAAAGGTGTTCGATTCTGAAATCATCTGTCAACCAGTCCAATACGCTAACTCCTGGGCTAATGCCCAATACATTTGCGCAATGTTGCAAATGAATAAGTTTATACTTAAATTTTTCATACCAATTTTTGATGAGTATAAAGTTTTTGTGTTTTTGTTACATACTAGCTATTTCTGATGAGATATCAAAACTAGCCCAACAAGTTTTTATCAGCAAAGGCCGAAAGAGTATTTGACATCAAGATATCCTCTACTAGATTTCCTCCTGGAAATTTTCCCAGAGCCTTGAACGAACTTGGCAAAAGCTTGCCAGTTTTCCAGGCGCGAAAGAACGGGATTTCTGATACCCACAGTTTCTCCATACTTTTCGGACGCATGAGTGTATTTCGGATCACACGTTTTTCTGACTTACACTGTATAAAATGAGATTTAATGACTAGGGATTTTTTGTTTCAATGCTGTTTTTTGTAAACTGCATGTATAGGAAGTCAATATTTTTATATTGAACTGGAATTGAAAAGGTGTGAAACAGTTAAAAAGTCGAATCGAATCCAAAGGTTAACGGCAAGCGAAAATTTCAATTGTTTGACTATATCGCATAATGTCTAGAGTTGACCAGTATCTCTAGTCAAATATGCGTTCCTTTATTTCTAGTCAAATATGCGTTCCTTTATTTTTTTTTAACCAAATCATACAAAATTTCTTTCGATTTCTTCCTATTTTCGCAAGTTTGGTAATTGTATGTAGATTTAGATTAGATTAGATTAGATAGTTTATTCATCAATTAAATTTCGGTTAACATCAATAGTTTCTTATTTGAATAATTTAGGGCATGGCGTTTCTGCCGTCAGCCCGAGTGACAATATTTCAATATTAGTTGCTTTCTTTTGAAGTATTCAATTTTATATAATATAATATGTACTTTAAGTATATTAGATTTTTTTTTAACACAAATTATAATTATATTCAAACCTCGCTGATTAAGAACTTTTAGTTTAGTTAAAACAAAAACATTTTCAAGTACCAAACAGATTAATTTAAAGTTAAAACATTTTTTGATAAAATTATAAACAAGAACATCCCTTAAAAGTTTTCATTTATTATGTGTGTCCTGTAGGACATTGCTGAGTTATGTATTCATAGAGCCGCAACCAGTCATCTCCATTGAGAAAGCTCCTCACTTCATCTTCCTGCAAGTTGTTCTTCCCAAAGAAAAATCTCCTGTGCTCCATCAAAATAGGGTATGTTCCAATGAAATGGTAGATATTTTCCGGGACGCGCATGTTGCATAAGGTGCAGATATCAAGCAGGTCATTTCTATGTGGCATGTGATTCAGTTTAATTAGCTCTCCTCTAGCTTTGAAAATAGTGCTTATCATTTTATTTGAGAAATTTTCTTTGAAATAGTTCCTTTCATTTAAATTGTAATTGACTGAAGCGTAAATAGTTCTTTCACTCGAAGACCTAGCTCGTTCAATGAAAACGTATCTTTCATTCTCGTCGATTTTTTGTATGACCTCGTAAAGCGCCTTTTTCCATTCGATAGCATTTACCTCGGAAAGGTTCAAAATAATTCCACATTCCGCTGCAAGATCAACCCAATCCTTGTAATAGAGGGCATTTCTTTGAATAGCATCCATCAATACAATCTTCGGCAGTCTACAATCCTGCATACCCCTAACTCTCACCAAAAAATCAGCACTATGCCTCAGCGTAGACACATAGAGTGTAGACAGTCCCGTCTCCAAATGGTACATATATTTTGGTGTATTAGCTGGTAGTAAAAAAATTCTTCTCAGGAAAAAACGCAGGATATTTTCCACTTTCTCAAATTTCCTCACTCCCCAAACTTGAGCACCATAGAAAAGTATTGCCTTGGCGGTTGCATTAAAAACTCCGTATTTAGCGTTCACTGAAATGTGCTTGTTGTTGAAAATTTTCTTCCAATTTGAACATATGGCGGTTCTAGCTGCATCAGATTTCAATTGCAAGTGCTTATCCATATTTAAGTTGAAGGTTATTAACATTCCCAGATATGTGTACTCTTTGACCACCTCCAAGTCCCTCTCGCCATACTTCCACTGTTCTACTCTCGAAGTTCTACCTGAACCATTTTGAAAAATCATTACTTTTGATTTTTCAGTATTGACTTCAAGACTCCATTGTTCACAATAGTCCAATAACCTATTTATCATTAATTGTATGTATTGTATATGAATGTCGCCTCTAAGGAATCTATCTAACCAAACTTTCCTACCCAAATTCAAAATTGCTGTACCTTCCTTCATTACTCAACTTTTCGAAATTTCGGTATATTCGTCACTTAGCTATGTACATTTATCGACTACACTTGATCATCAATTAAATTAGATCAAATTGGGTGGCGCAACAGCTCGTGGAGAACCAGGGCCTAGTGACTTACAACTCTCAACCATTCCTGTGTGCGTGTTGTTGGCAGGAATAGAGGGGACCTACAGTTTATTGCCGAGTCCGAACGGCTAAATAAGCAGCACTTTTTCATGACAAGTATACTCTTGGAGGTTTTGTCAGTTCCTCGCAAGATTTGTCAGTTCATTGCTATCATCAACTTGTCTTTAAAAGATGTGGTTGACAATACAGGGCAACTGATTGCAAATTGGCTATCTGGGGCCAAATTACCGCATCAGTTATCGAGTAATACGTGACTGAATTATGTGAGTTTAGCATTACCGCTCACGTTTCGAGCATTCTAGTATACCAAAATTTGATGTGGTTACTCGTTCATTTGATCACTGATGGCACTCACTCACTCGGTCACTTAAGCGATAATTTGGCCCCTGTGTCTCGTGAAAATACATCTTTCAAAGACAAGTGGAAACCTAAATTCCTTCTATGTACATATTGCCAGTTGCTCGGAAACAAATATAATTACCTATTATATCCATAATATATACATACAACGCATTAAGAACCCCTGGCCAATAAATAGAATTCATAATTCGTACTATCGATTTTAAGTCATGCTTATGTCCAGTACCTATATGTTCCAAAAATTATACTATCTACAATCTAAATACATCCATACTCGAAACGAATATAATTTGTATCTCATGCTCAAGGTTGACCTTAATCATCCTTAGTCATCATCGCATCCTCATTCCCCAGCAACACATTTGTTCACAATATTTTTTTTCTTCTTTGTTTGTTTTCGTGAATAGCAGAAATAAATTAAGAAAACGAGTTGATAAAAATAACACAAAGTTTCTTAAAAGTAGTCGGACCAGGCAAGAGTAATCACCCAACAGCAACGACTCTTCCAGAATCACACCACGGCACACATTTTGTATAATTTCTTTTTTTGTTCTTTTTAATGCGTCGCAGTGGGAATTTATTTGCCAAAAACTGAAATGAGCTTTATGTTGCTTTTCAAAAAAAAAGAGGTACATTGACTTAATAAGATTTTATATAGAACTTGTTCTCCCGTGGGCCTGCTGTGTTGCAGCAAATTTTATTTATTTATTTGACACAATGAAAAGAAATCTGTTAAAAACGACTTTTAATTATTTGTCGCAGTTTCCTTGTAACATTAAGGTAGGTGGAATTTGTAATACTTATTCGAAAAAAAGTAGGAATAGATTTTTTACTTCAACAGGACTTATTTTTAGTTAGCATTAGAATTTACTGTGATAAAATCAGAAGAGGGAAAGGTTCCAAACAAAATGTTTCTCTTAATTATCTTTTTTTTCTTTGAAATTGAATATTGGTACCTATCGATATCCATGCTTCGTTTACAAAATCGTGAAGTTGGAAAACTACATAATTCTGCCATAATCTGGGAATCAAGTTAAATTTCCTGGAAGTTTATAAAATATCTCGCTCGCATAATCTTAAGTTTTCAGAATAAGGCATTTTAAATTTCAGCATTCTCTAAGGATTCAAAAATATATCACACTTCTCACAATCTTTTTTATCAAATACCATCTTTTAAACCTTTACAACACTTGTTATGAGTGTAAGTTTATAACATACAATGACATCTCTTAATCAATAAAACGTGAATCTCTATTAAGCATAAACAATTTTATGGAATGTCCTTAATTGCCTTACTCTTCTTTGAGACGTTTTCAAATATAAAACTTCCTTCCCTCGTTGCTGTTAATGACTTTCTCTAACGTTGCATATACTATGCCTACGTTATGAATGAACAAATAACATAGGTCAAGTATGTTATATCTGCCGGCTACATATTCAACTATGTATTTGAGGTGTATGCTGTTTTTGTTGTATCTAGTCGCAATATAGAGCAAAGCCAGAGTCCTTTAATTATATTTCCAACGATGTATAGGGTAGTCGGTCTATTTGTCTCTAAAGGAAAACACCAACACCGCCTACTTAATGCACAACAACGTTCTCTCCAAATATAAATAAAATGACTGTCCCTGAAATGTTTCACCCGTTCGGTCGATAAAATTGCCAGGAAGTTTGTGGTTAATGTGCTTCGATAAAATTATAATAAAAAAAAAACACTAGGTATAGTTTACGCTGAACATATTCAATGGACAAAACAATGTTGTAAATTACGTTTTAAGACTTTAAATAAATAGACCAATTATTAACAAATTTAAACAAACTTTTCCATTTTTTGTTTTACGACTAGTTAATAATAGAACAAGTTCACTAAATTTTCACAAGTATTAATTTAATCTGTGTTGAAGCAAAAAAATAAACCAACTTAAACTATTCCTTGACACGCAGCCGAAGGGTGGGTAAACATTTTTGTCTCTGCCTTGAGTACGTATATAAAATTTCAAGTTCATGACCAATTGCGCATACTTGGCAATTAGCCAAAGCATTTAAGATCCCCGAATGTGAGTTAAGGAAGTTAGTTATAAAAAAGTACATTTACTTATATACATACATACATACCTACATCGATAAAAAATTGGTTCTCTTGATACCAATTTATCAAGTCTGAAAGTCGGATACAGCAGTTTGTTTACAATTAAATCTACCTTTTCTGTCTTTTATGTACTGTTTTTGAATTCAGAAAAATTGTTGCCAAAATGTTTTCATTAAAGAGGAAACTAGTCATGATTGGAATTACCGCAAAGGTGTTTTTGGATATGTTTCATTGAATGTTCTTTTTTTCAATTCCAATGACCCAATAGATTTTTCTTTGTAATTATTGTTGTGAGATCTTTGAATAAAGTCAATGAGGTTTTTAATGATGATTTGGAAAGTAGACACTAGGGCTCTTGATATCCAGGTATCCGGTACTTCCCGTGTAGCAAGGTATTACCCGGTCGAGATCAAGACCTCTAGTAGATACCATACCAAATGTATAGGTACTATTTCGTAGTAAGAGAATTTTTGTCTAAAGCTTTGACTCTCATCTTATATGCATAATGTTTCATTTACCGCAATACTTAAACTATCTCATTTCATTTATCTTTATTTTCTATTTTTATTTCAGATTCGGTTCCAGCAGCAGCCAAGCTTCACAAAGCAGTGGTGACATTTGTCGAATATGCCACTGCGAAAGCGACCCACAAAATCCACTTCTTACACCATGCTACTGCTCAGGTAGTCTTAAATACGTCCATCAAACCTGCCTTCAGCAATGGTTGACCGCTTCCGAGACAAACTCCTGCGAATTATGCAAATTCCCTTTTATAATGCACACAAAAATAAAGCCCTTCAATGAAGTAAGTGCAAGACAAAAAAATGAAATTAAACACACTCATATTGAAAGTTAATAAAAAAAAAATTATATTTTCCAGTGGCGAAGCTTAGATATTTCTGGTGTTGAGCGAAGAAGACTCTGCTGTTCGGTGCTGTTTCATTGTGCTGCAGCGTTATGTGTTATTTGGTCACTTTGTGTGCTTATTGAAAGAGCTGCTGAAGATGTCAAACGTGGAATTATCGGTAAGTTGACTCTTATTATATTTGAATCATTAGAAAAAAAAAAAACAAAAATTGATTTTCTATGTTTTCTTGCTTCTATAGATTGGCCATTCTGGACAAAATTGGCGGTAGTGACCGTTGGTCTTACTGGAGGGGTTGTATTCATGTATATTCAATGCAAAGCATATTTACACCTCTGTCATAGATGGAGAGCAAGAAATCGGTAAGAATAATCATAACCTGGGCCCAGATCACGTAAGACGATTCGATTGAACGATCATCGTTTTAACTCTACCTGTCTCTATTCACATCTACAGGAAAATATAGAGAGAGTAATAGTCGAAACGATGATCGTTCAATCGAATCGTGTTACGTGATCTGGGCCCTGTTTAAGTTGTCCAAATTCATAAGATACCTTACTTTAAGTTTAAAACAAAAAATTATTATTAATTCTGTTGAAAATAAGAATGACATAAACAATTCGCTGTTAAATCAACAGTTGAAATTCACTGGCAATGAGCTTGTTACCGAAAAGAAGACCCGTGTGCTATCCTCTCCTATGTTGAGAATTCCGTTTAAATTCTGTTTGAAAATCTAGATCTATGTTACACAGATCGAATCCATTGACCCCAAAAAAAACAGGCGTCATCGAAAATTTAGAAATATTTGAAGAAATTA
Source organism: Dasysyrphus tricinctus (assembly GCA_963921185.1). Classification (NCBI taxonomy): domain Eukaryota; kingdom Metazoa; phylum Arthropoda; class Insecta; order Diptera; family Syrphidae; genus Dasysyrphus; species Dasysyrphus tricinctus. Next base: position 193,727,393 of record OY992532.1, on the reverse strand, counting down.
AAGCCTGCGAAGCCTTACAATTTTCCGAATAACTGAAATACAACGTATAGCTCATTATATACATAAATATAGACTTAACATTAATTCACAGAATCGTTATAGTGTTTTTATACTTTTTGTCTGTTCTCTTCAACTACTTATAATACATAAACAAATTTAAAGCTGTGTCCTGCATTAAGACCTAAATGAAGACAAATTTCACACCTCAAAGTTTATGTCTTGTAGCTATCATTTGTATTCATCTTTTTTAACTTTCTTAATCAACTAAGATCTACTACAAAAATCTAAGGCTTCAAACGAGCCATTAGTTTATATTCAATTTTTATTCAAGCATCTGAAAAACCTTAAATTTTTGTTTTCTTTTAGAATTCTTCTTATACAAAATGCTCCAGAGAAAGTTCATCCGCTATCACCGCCATCACCAGTATTACATAGCCGCAGCATACCCCACAATAGTAATGCGTTAGTTTCCCATGCGAATACAACGAACAACTACAATTACAACTCCTTTAACTATCCATCAGCTTCTGCTGCGGCGGCTGCTGCTGCAACAGGCGCCCGAGAACTGGAAGATCCGCAAGATGTCGTCGATATCCAGCCCACATCGGTAAGCAATCTAGCTCATCAGTCGGTATCTAATGGAGCCGGTCAGTATCCACAGACAGGTCAGCATGGCCAAATTGTAGCCAACATAGAGAGCAATTCACATAATTACGATCGTGACTGGACTTTAGATGATGTCAGTCAAATATCCTCATTTCGTCCGTGCCCACAGGGTTCGGGCAGCATGACACCCTTTCATGACTCCATTCACAATGTGCTTGAGCATTCGCACAGTGGCAGTAATTCCGTGAATGGATCCCGTCAAGATCTGAGCCCATCAATGGCATCAGGTGCGGGAGCCGTGGCACATCCATTACAACCGCACAATACTGCCAGCGTCAGTAGCAACAGTGAGACAACAAGTCGAACCACCAATTCATATGTCTTCAAGCCGACCGCCACCACTTCGTCCGGTTCGATCTTTACACCAACAAACCCGCACTATCATCACCATCATCGGTATTCTAATTCCTCGGTGTTCCTTGAGAATCGAGATATTCTCAATGACTCTGGCTTCCCAAAGATTAACTATAGGCATTCGAGTGTACTTACATCGCCTGACATCAGCGATAACTTAGATAAATTCCTTGGCAAAGATCTAAGGCGTTATTCGGATACAAAGCTTCTAGCTAGCGACACCAACATTGTGAATTCCAAATTTGAACACACTGCAGCTGATAGTGCGACTAACACACCAGCTGCAATCGCTATTGGTCCACTGCAATCCACTGACATCTTCGAAAGTGCCATCCAAAGGGAACAAAGACGGACTTTGTTCCGCCCTGGTGGTGATGCTTCAAATCCCAGAAGCAAGCTGCGACTCTCTCTAGATACCATCGAAGATGGCTGCGGTCCGATAAGTGTTAGCACGACAACAACAACGACGGCTGGAGGTGGCGGTGGCACAACCAGCGCAAGTGATTGTGCCAAGAGTGAAGAACAGTTAATTGACAGAAATCGTTTGTTCTTCAAGTCATTGCCAAATCTGAGCAGCAGTTGTGAAAGCCTTATTAAGAAGTAAAATAAGTTATTTTTAAAAGAAACAAAAAGCGTTGTCATGTCCATTTAGTTTGCGTGGAACTTATATAAATTATATCCTGATTTTGGGAGGATGACTGAAAAAAAACTTTCTCTTGGAGGTAAACAAACAAAAATTAAACAAAAATCGTCTATGCGAAATGCATATACGCCGTTTTAAGCTGTTGTGCCGGCCAAAAAAACTGTGGTTGTGCTACTAAAGTGGTTACTAACAGAAATAATTTTTGTTTTTCGATTTATTTTCAAAAAAGAAAAAAATTTTTGATTTAGGGTTAAAAATAGTTTTTAATTTAAAAAAAAAAAATTGTCAGATCAAAAGTAATCTATAGGGATGTCGCTTTGTTTTGTAAAAATATTGCTTTAAGTTGAAGATGTTTTCCACAGCTCAATTGACTTGTTTCTTTTGGGCAAATAGTGTAGAATATGAATACTGTCTTCAAAGTCTTCTAGTAGTTTTAATTGATAGTATTATTTAGCAGAATGTCATTGGGTTCATAAGTGTTATCACATTCAAGCAGTGAAACGATCCACACTCTGCATAGATTATCGTTACGATTTATGCTGCTTCGATTTTCGTTACGATTCATGACAATATTACAGTGTGCTAATTTGGACTAGGGCATAGTCAACGTTTGCAAGATAGCACATCAAATGATGTTCAAGCTTACTCGCGCACTGAGTGTGAATTATTGTTCTGTCCTCATTTAACGACTTACGCACTCACCACAGCCATAACTAAAGTTTTGGGGACTAAATTAATCTTTAGAGCATTGACCTCGTGACCTGTTTTTTCATTCTGAGCTTCCACCTCTAGAAGTTCACTGATAAATAATATAGGCGATTGTTGTTTACCTTTGGATGTAAGACACCTTGCTTCTATTGTAGCTAAAATATTTTTCGAAACTAAGTTACGGGGAGAGTACTATAACTCGGGCGACAAATTGTAATGACAGATATTGTAAAAAAATGAAAAATTGAAAATTGATCCAAAAATGAATTTTTAAAATATTAATTTATACCACAGCATATGCATACAAAAAATAACGGCATAAAAATTGAATGTGATTTTTTTCTTTGATCTACGAGCAAGTAGGTATGTATACTTTACACTTTACCTTATCAATTGCATTATACATAAGTATGTATGATAAACACATACATATGTATACATTAGGAAGCATATGCAAAAGAATAGAATACCACCTCGCTAGTGTGAACTTTTTACAATGCATTGCATTGTCATGTCTGTTGCTCAAGAAAATGTTGACATTGATGCCTGCCAGACGACTTAACATACGCTAAGTGGAGCAACGGAGTTGCGGTAGCAAGTGTGTCCCCGAAATAGAGATTAGAAATCAGAGAATATCAAATAAAGAAACAAATCCTCAGATTTGCAAAGATACATAGAATCAACTAGTCATTCAGCACATCATTCAGCACAGGTCTTTTCGTTGTTACAATTCACATCTTTTCTTCGACACGAAATGAAATTACAAATACAATAATGTAAACAAATGGGTTTTGGAGGGTAAAACGTACGAAGGATTGGCTTCTTTATTTGATGTTCTCTGGTAGAAATCTTTGGAACCCGCGAAACTGACCATCCAAGGTTCTATATTTGTGTAAGGATTGATCCATATTCATTTATTAACATCAAATTAAGACCTACTTTTAGTTATTTTCAATTTTCTCGAAAACAAGTAGACTTAAAAAAAAAAACAGAAAAGAGCAAACAATACAAAAAAAACTGAGTATAGTCTCACAATCAGCTCTATTGAAGGTATCATAACAGGACACTGTTTAATAGGTAGGCACGCAGCGCGACTTAGCGTACTTTCAAACGATTTCTGCAGAAGATGTATGAACGAGGAGGAGGAAGAAACGATTCCTCACCTTCTCTGTACATGCCCTGCTCTTTCCAACTTAAGAGATTACTTCTATAACGATCCTGGTGATCTGGCACACATAGAAATTTATAGTCTCGCACGCTTCGTCAGGAGCTCTTAAGTTATTTAGCGCGTAAGGAAGGAGTTTTTAAGATTCATGTGGTATCACAACGGACCAACTTTGGTCTAAGTGTGTCAGTATTAAGTACTGACAGCCTCTTCTACCTAACCGCACCTCACAATTTTGAATCAATACGAATATGAAGAAGAAAAACAGAAAAAAAAATACAATATGTATTTTTTCCGAAGTTTTGAGTTTGAAATTATTTTTTTTCAAAAACTTCATAGAAATTACTTGATTTAAAAACAAGATGATAGGAGAGATACATATATAGCTTAAGAAAAACGTAGTATACATAATTGTAACATTGATTTTTGAATGTTTTTTTCCGCCCAAATGGGGGCAGATATACCCCCCTCTTATGGTAAATAAATGCTTGTATCTATCTGATCTATAAAAAACCGTTATTTTTTCTTGTCGTCCGAGTTATCGTTTTCTTGCCTACGTTACTTTCAATTGCATTAATCAATATCTATACAAACATGTTTGATTTGTTTTGAAAATAATTTAACTATGTATCTATGTATGCCTATAAGACCTATAATATTTTTTAAAACCATTGCACAAAAATGTTTTGAAGAAAAAAGGAAAATAAAAAGAATTTTTCAGTTATTTTGATAATCAAAAGGTAATTTAGGAACAGGTGGGTCCAGCTGAGCTGAGAAAAACATCCTACGTTGAGAGGAGCTTGAACTTACACCTCAGAAGTCATGCATTAAATCCATTACACCAATTTTGTCTGAAAAGCAAAAAGCTTTCTATTTAGAGTTTGAAGGTCGTGCAGAGTCACCAGCAATGTTCTACATATATGTATATCTGAAGACATGTTACCATTTCAAACAGTGAGAAGACTTTTACTTTAACTTAATTATGGGGTTGTCAAATTCACTATGTCCAAATTGAATGAAGTTGCAGGATAACCAAACGAGGATGGCAAGAACAAACAACAAAGAGCCACAGAATTAATCCTGGGTTGTAAATTGATAAATATATAACGGATGATTTTTTATTTTTGAAGATTTGGAAAATTATATTATTTGTTATAACTTCAATATTGATTACAAACATTTCATAAGACTGTAGAAGACTCCATTTAAAAAAAAAAATTACATTCATAAAAGTTCAACAAATACTTGTATAATTGTTGCATTTTCGATCTTTATTTAGCCAAAAACAATAAATTATTTGAAACGCAGTAATATTTTCGTTGAGTAACAATTTCTAGTTTAGATATTTTTTTTTATAAATATATTGTATTCTTATTTAGTTTTTAAGTCATAAATATTATATTATTACTACTGACTACTGAAAATTCTATAAGTATACTCTTTTTCATTTCTCTTATATTTTAAGCTTATAATGCATTTTTTTTAAATTTAAGTTGAATAAAATATAGCGGCTTTGTATCATAATCAATGTTTGTATATACATGAAGTGATAAATAAAATAATGAATAAAAATAAACTAGAAGAAATAGATAAGAGAGGAAGGGAGAGAGAGAGAGTTGATAAATAAAGAGTTAAATATAGTGAAACATATTTTAGTATTGACATTTTTAATAAAACAAAAAAATACAAACAAGAAAATTAAAACATTATAAAGAAACAAATATGAGTGAAGTATGTATGATTACTATTACTAAATTATTTTTATTTTTTTTTTTAGATATTGCATCAATCGAGAAAGTAAATAAAAATCACAATACAATAGAAACATAAAAAGGGCAGATTAAATATTTATCCAAGTTCTTTTAAACATCAGTTTTTATTTAATTATTGTTTATCTGTGATTATTATTTTTATTTTATTTTTTCTTAAACACTTAAACACATTTTATGTTTCGAACAATAATTAATACAAAACAAAACAAAAAAACAGGTTAAAAGTCCAATTATTATAAACCATTATTGTGTAGAAATAACTATTTCAACAATATTATTATGTATTTATGTGAACAAAAAAGAAAACAATAAAAATGATAACTTAATTCAACTAAATCTTTACTTATATCTTGTTAACTTAAAAAGTATTGCTAAATAAAAATTAAAGCAAATACATATATGTTGATAATAAAAAATCAAAACAAATTCATTTGAAGCTGTATTGTGAATTTGAAATGAACAGAAACAACTTGCGATGAATAATAAAAAAAATTATATAAATGAACAACTTTGCGTTAAATTTTTCTAGTTCATAGGAAGGCATGTAATCCAGCCAGTAAATATTATTAGTTACATACCAGTCACATAAGTTTTTTTTAATCTTGAACCCATAAATTCGGCTAGTTAAGAATAAATAACTTAATGTACATAATTGAATTTATTGCTATTCAAATGCAATTGATTTAATTGTTTTGAAACCAGTCCCATTAATTATTATAAATTGATTACAGCACGTGAAAACTGCATAGGTAAATGAGGTGACTTACACTGTTTTATCTTAACTTGCTATTCAGATGGAGTTTAATATAAAAACACAATTTTCAAGTAGGTATATTTTGAAAAAGGAATTGACGAGCGCTGCTTACATTACATCATCTGCATCAGCATCACGACTGTCCTACAATTAGTACTACAATTAGTCGAGCAATTTGTGCAGATGCTGTAAGATGTTTTTTTATAAAATGTTCTTCGGGTCCATGAAAGTTGCAATAAACTTTAGTTCTACATAGTTCTTTGACAGTATTAACACATTATACCAAACAGTTTATTCTGGATTAAGAGGGTCTACTAAATCACAACTTGAGATAAAACGTTCAAAACCGAGCGGTCAAGGGGACATATCGATTAAAATTGAATCGGCAGTTTGAAGAAGGGAACAAGTGCCATCATGTATACACACAATGAGCAAATATTTCACAATAATTGCACAAATAGCCCAGGAAAATTAGACGAAAAGCTGAATTTTGGTGGAGAGCAATGTTTTGACGTCATAAGCATTTCCTAAAAAGTACCCTAAATTTGGGTGGACGAACAAATTTGACGGTGGAGGGAAAGGGTGTTAAATTCAGGTGTTTCGTAATTTCCTGAAAGCTATTAATTTTTTTTTTTTTAAGTGTAGGTACAAACTGGTGTCAGATTCTATAATTAACTAAACGAAAGCAACCGTTCGTTTTTCAAAAACGAAAAAAATCGTGCTAAAGGGATAGTTAGCATTCTTTATCGCATTTCGTTTGTTTTATTTGATTCGCTCAAGGGAAATATAAGTGTCATTATTTTTAGCCATCAAAATATAGTCGTCTTGATTCAAAACAAAGTGATCATTCTTTTTTTTATAATGGTATATTTGTTAAAATTTGGAGAAAAACGAGGCACATATCTCTAGATCTCGAAGAATAAAAATAAGAATAGAATAAACAAAAATAAAAAAGGTTTTTAGTGGAAGGAAAAGTCATAACATAATCAGATAACACTTAATTGTCATAAAAAAAACTGGCAAATTATTTCTTTTTTGTGTTAGATCTTAATAAACTTCACTGTCTATCATGAATTTTTAGACTCAATCTTGGTGCTTTCATACTTATTAAAGGCAGTGAGTGCAAAAGTGGTGTAACCCATTTTTTTGAAAAATAGATACTTTACCTTTTGTCTCTTATTTTTAAATTAAAGCATCAATTCTAAGCCACCATTCTATATTCTTAAATATCAAAGCTTTCAAAAAATGTGACTCAACTCAATTAAATAGTATTTTAAGATCAATTTCAACATGAACAATATGTTCAAAAAAGTTGGTTGCACTTACAACCTTATTTATCTGCCTGCTTTGTCATAAAAAGCCATGCTATACCACTAAATATTAGAAACGTGAAGTAAATACCAAGTTGTTGTTTAATTTCTTTCGCATGCACGAATAAGTCTTTGGTTTTTAAAGTTCCATTAAGCAATTCTTTCGCACAAACGAAAACTTTAGTTCGCTTTTGGCATACAGAATGTCACTTCTGCAGCTTAGTTTTTTTTAATAAAATTTATATTAAATCACAGTAGCGTGTCTGCTACATATCATGAAAGTTACTGATGACCTTAGATGTGCTATAGACCATGATGAAGTATCTTTTATTGGTTTACTTGATTTTTGAAGGCCTTTTATACGGTAAATCATAGTGTTCTTATTTCAAAAATGAAAACGCAGTTCTGGTTTCGGAATCACTGGCCGAACAGAATGGTGTAGCTGTAGTTGCGGCGGGTAGCACTGTCAAAGTAGAAAGATACAAAAATAGTAAACAGTACCACAATGAGAAGCTGTAAATGTAGGAAAAAATGTATGATGTAGCAGAAGTTAAACAAAATTCAACTCTAGCTACAAGCTGCAGCTACATTCATTCTGTTCAAGGGGTCAGGCTTCATGGATGCCTTCGTTGTCTGTAATTTATGAAGCAATATACACTACAACTTGTAAGAATATACGTTTGGCAAAAACTGTATCCTTTTAATAACATACGGATGTCAGATATTTTGTAGCTCAGAATCAGACCGAAATTTGCCTTCAACAACATAATTCGTTACATGTATAATTTAAAACGTTTTGACCATTGGAGGGCTCACAGCTGTACCGAACCAAGTCATACATTTTTTTTTCCAAAATTACTGCTATGCTCTGAACAAACCTTAAATCTTTTCATGTCTGTAATGAACTAAGTCAGAAAGTGTTTAGTTCCTAAGATAACGGTAAAAAAACCAAGTCAGTAACTTGCATTTTCAATTTCTTTCGAAGCAAAAACGAACCAAGTCAATGATATGCAGTATTTGTATTTTTTGCAGTGTTTCAGCTAATACCAATTTTTTCGGGAACGTGTCAGTGATGTATGCAGTGTTTGTAGTTTTAAGGTAATCAGTGGCGTAACTAGGATTTTGTTTTGGGGGGTTTTCTTAGGTGCAAAAAAATATAAAACAAAACTTTATATACGGTGTCCGGTAATTCGTCAATAATTTATTTTAGGGCATGATTCTTGGGTATATTCTAAGAAAAAAATCGTATGGGGGAAACTCTATTATTATAATTTGACAACTCTTATAGGGTTTTCGTTTGGTAAACCGGAAGAGGTCTTCGGAACTCTCCGATCCAGAATGCCAAGCGAACGAGTTGCAACACTTTTTTTTGATTTGATTTGATGAATTTGAGTAAACTCCTCACTTTAGAACCAATTCCAGAAAATTACATGAAGATTACGATGAATGAGAGGATGAAATGTCTAAGCTACTCACTTTTCCCATTGTTTGCTTTTAATTTAGCACTATGCAAGATCACGATTCCAAATTTAAATAACGACAAAAATTATATTTCCCCATTTTGAGGTTTGAATTTTGCGTATGTGTGGGTGCTTCTGGTTTTGATTTTTTTTTTTCAAATCCAAAATCGATTTTCTCTTCTTTTCAGAAGAAGAACTGTCATATTGTTCCAAACGAACGTTTTCAGAAGCATTCGGAATGATTCCGGACGACCAAACGAAAACGGATATTACTCACAATGACTTAATCAAATCAAAAAAAAAATTAAAGGAACAAAGAGAAACAGGGCGGTAAATGAGTACGGGCTAGAGGCTAGCTATTAGGTACAATGTGGAGGAGTTTTTTTTAAGTTTATGATTAGGTACTGTCATATTTGCAGCTCTATTCTTTTAAAATTTGTATTCGGAACATTTTGTAAAGATAAGCTTTATATCAAACATTTAAATTTGTTTTGTATGGTCTGGGGGGAGGGGCAATTGCCGCCTTTTCATTTTTTAATAAGAAGATTATTTGGAGAAGAAACTAGAATTTTCCTTTTTACGAGTAAAATATCCATTGTAGTAATTAGGTAATGGCAGTTTATTCACTAAATCTCTTATTATCTTCGAACTCACTTTTTGTGATTTGGTTCGGTACAGCTGTGAGCCCTCCATATTTCCACATATAAAAAATGTTTGCTTGGATGCACGCATACCTAAATTACAATACTCTTCAGACATTACATAACGTTTTCATAAAGAAGGAACCATTATTATCTTTCTAACAAAATTGTGTTTTCAAGTTCAATTCGTTCTTAAATATTCAATCAGTCAATATTCACTTACACTGCATCTTAGCGCCAATTCTTTGTTTGTGTTGTCAAACTCTGGAACTCTTTACCCGACATAATATGTACGTATGATTCGAGGAAGTAAATATTTTGATCATGTTCTCTTTAGGTATTTGGCTGAAAATTCTTAAATCCTATCTATTTTTAAATCTTTAATTTTACAATTAAATATGAAAAACTCCAACTTTTCAGAAATTAAAATATATAATATGTTCCTACATTTTTGCAATTGCATATACAAATCAAAATTCTGGATAGTGTTAAATGTAAATTATAAATAACTTTCTTTATTCCTGTATAAATATTAATAACTTTAAGTTCAGTTTATTTCGTTATAAATATTAATTCAATTAAATCTAACTTTGGCTCAAAACGACTTATGTCTATTGTAAAAGATGGAATGAAATTAACAGTCAATAGATTAGAGAAAAGCATGCAAGGACTTCATGTTGTAGCAAGTTTTGTCAACAAAATTATTAAAATTGCATTAATTGATGGCAATTTTTTTAAACGATTTGTGTTTGGTTACATTTCCTTATTATAAAACACAGTTTTTGGGGTGCCGGCGGTAAGGCCGCCATCTTGAAATAAAGTGAGTTGGTTTTTATTCAATAACTCGATTAAATTTTATTTTACAACAAAATGATTAAGAAATATAATTTATACAATAAAATTGTCCAAAAATGAGTTATTTACTAACTCTGTAAGTTTATTAATCCCTCCCCCCCCCCCCCTCAAATGTGTTGCCACGGGACAAATTTAGGGCACTTTTTAGGAAATTCTTAATACTGCAAAACAAAGCTCTCCGCCAAAATTCAGCAGGTTGGAATTTTTTCGAATTGATAGTCTAAAAAGATATAGGTATGTGAGAAGTAAGAAAGTTTTTTTTTCGATTTAACAAAAATTTGATTTTTAGACTTGTTCCCTTCAAACTTTCTGCCCTATTACACGACGACTTTAGAGTCATGACTTTTTTCGAAATTAAATGAGTGCGAAGGTGAGATCAGATGTTTTTTCTCGTTCGCACTCATTGAATTTCGAAAAAAGTCATGACTCTATAGTCGTCGTGTAATAGGGCACTTTCGATTCAATTGAATCGATGAGAAAAAAAAGGAAAATCGAAAAAAAAAATATTTTTTGCCGAAACTAAAAGTTATTTTCGAAAACTTATTAAGAACAACTTATAAGAAGAAATGTAAAGCTTTTTTTATTGAGAAATAATATGCAAACAAATTGGGTTAAAATCGTTGAAGGCTAGCCTAGAATTTACTGATAAAGGGGGTGGAATGTTTTCCTTTTTCCACACATTCTGAAAAAAAAAAAATAAAAAAAATGATTTGAATTAAAATTTTTATTTAAACTATACAACAAAATAGATACAAAACACTTGAATTTATTATTATTTTTATTCAAAGAAGAATAAAAAGAAGAAAATGAATAAACAGAAACACTTTCAATATTACTGTTATTCATTGTAGATGATATACAAATATCTTTCAACATCCTTTTCATCACTTTCTGCGGTATCAGATTTTTATCAAACTTTAGAGAGGCATAAAACATAGAATTATCCATTCATTAAGGATTTTTTTCATCAAAAGCATAGTTTATCAAGATAATAAATTAAAACAGAAATAACCGTCAAAATTTGAATACTTTAACAGATAATTTCAAACTTTAAATATGTAACTCATACCTTGGTACCTATACCAATAGTAAGTTTGCTTTTAAGACCAAAATGTAAGCATCAGTCACGTTCAAGCTGCAGTTAAAATTTTGCATATGATTTTATTTAACTACCTACATAGTAGAGGCACAAAACTAAAACCCTGTGCACACATGCTCGCGATCTATCAAGGTTTTTTAGCCTTTATTCAAACCTCAAAAACTGCCCAAAAAAAGGTTTTTTTTTGTTTTATTTATTTTATTGCCTTAAAAGGAGTATTTCATGATTCGCAAAGATAATTTGGTCTCCTGCCTTGCTTCTAAATATTGATTTTTTGTTTTCATTGTTGAGAGCAAACAGGCAAACACCTATTAGTCTAAGAGTCGACAGCAAATTTTGGGAGTGGAGGTATAACCAACATCGGAGTATGAGGAATTATAGGTACATTGTATCGTGATATCAAATACCAAAGTCTGGCAGGTTTTGTTTTCAGCCTTTGGGAGGGGTGGGGGGTTAAAAAGTATTAGATCCTCTGATTTTTTTCAGGGTTATAACCTCTTTAATTTATTTTTTAAAAATTGGATAAGATTCCCTGTCATTTTTCCTAAGCGTAAACACCACAATTTTGACGGTCCGATTAATAGAACTCAAGATATAACCATTTTACGTGAACCTTAGCATCCCTTTTTTGGAGATTTTCAACAAAACAAAAAATCAACAAATAAAGTCTCCACAAAAACGCTTAAAAAGGTAAAATTATGTTTAAAAATCCATCATATAAAAGTTTTGATCATTGAGAATGATGCAGACAGTTGCTTATAACAAGAAAATTAAAAAAACATAAAAGAATTGTTGACCAGTTTATTGATAAATTGAGTTTAAAAAACCAATTTTCAAGGTTTATCAAATATCAAATTTATAATTGACAACCGTAATAGGGGTGTATGGGTCCTATTTATCCGATCACCAAGATAAAAGTCTTGAAACTTAGGGAAAATGACAGAGCATCATATCCTATTTTTACTTGCGATATATGTAGGTACTATAGGGCAAGTTTTGGATTCGTGCAAAAAAAAAAAATTCGAGATAACAATCAAACATGACATTACATGATAGAGAACACGAAAAAAGTGGGTGGAAAAATTCTGTCTGTCTGTCCGTACCTCAACCTTCAGCCTAAACCACTGAAGCGATTTTCTTCAAACTTTGAACTTAAGGTTTTTTTGTAACTCTCCAGAGGGAAAATTGAAATTTTTTTTTTAGCTCAAAAAATAACGGTACTTGCCATACAACCGTTAAGGAAAAGCTTATTTATCTCAAAAACGGCTCCAACGATTTTGATAAAAAAATCAGTGTATTATTGTAACCATGGTGTACTTTCGGTAAGAAAAAAAATCACCAAAAACATTTATTAACGGTACCTGCCATATAACGGTTTTTTTGATTTTCGGTTTTCTCATTAACCGCTCATCCGATTTCAATAAAAAATTTTGTACAAAAGCTTTGTTAAAATATAAATAATACTGTATACCAAAATTTTGGAAAAAATAAATTTTGGATTTTTAAAAAAAGATTGAAATTTTTTTTTTGAAAATTCAATATTTCAAAAACGGGTTGATGAATTGTTTTGAAATTTCAATTTTAAATGAATGGGGGCTATCGTGAATAAAATTTCCCACGGAATTTCTCCCATCTTCTAAAATTGGAACGGCCAACAATTTTCCACTGTTCCTTGTAGGTTCAAATTTGGTCGATCAAAATGGTAGTCCAGTGGCCAAGGAATATTAATTTTCGATGCCAATAAATTCCTAAAGAGAAACTGCGACCATAATTCACATTCCCAGTTTTCGACAATGGGAAAAATTCCATGGGAAATTTTATTTACGATAGCCCCCAATATTAATATATACTCAAATTTGGCATACCAATTTTTTTTTTGAAAAATGTTACAAAAATTTTATATATAAAAAATTAATTTTTAAGAAAACGGCTCCAACGATTTAAATTTTTTTTTTTGCATATATTCATATTTTTTTCAAGTAATCAGATGGCATACTTTTTTTTGAGCTCTAAGTTATTTATCAGACTGTTTTTACAATTAAAAGAACGATTTACCTAAATGCTTTTTATACTTTTTCTATAATAACTTGAATATTTTTTAAAGTTCTTAAGTCCCACACAACTTGAACATAAGTGCAAGTAGGTACGTGCGATCCGGTCGTGCATTTTATTTAAAAGTGAGTTGCAGTTCTTATGACCCTACCGTATAAATAAGAAACTTCACGGCTTTTAAACCCCCACCCCCACCAAAGGCTGAAAACAAAACCTGCCAGACTTTAATCACGACACATGTACCTATAATTCCTCATACTCCGATTTTGGTTATACCTCCACTCCCAAAATTTGTTGTCGGCTCTTGGTCCATACGATTCTAAAGTCTTACTGTAGATTAGATATCAGTTGCCATAATACCTAAATAGAAATATGAATTTTGCAGCGCTAGCGCATCAACTCAACCCAAATCAATTAAAGTACAAACAAAAAACTGAAATTTATTTAATATAGCTTTAGGTATTTATTTTTTAGAAACGTGGACAAAACTACAAACAAATAATAAATAGGAATTATATCAGTCTAAAATGCTTTCTTCCGTTATTTGGAATTTTATGCTTTAACTCCTCCATTCTGCCCCTTTTCAGCATCGGCAGCCTTTGTTTGAGTCTCCTGCTTGTTGTCCTTGACATTTAAGTGAGCCGGTCCTGTTTGTTGAATTTGGATGATTTTCTCATTTGACTTGTCCTCAATGGCAGGTTTTGGAATGCTCACAGTCAAAACACCATCCGATGACAGAGTTGAGATAACTTTATCTGAGTCGTAGTTCTTTGGAAGTGTGTAACGGCGGACGAAATGTCGCGATATGTACCCATGGTCGTCTTCTCGTTCTTCGTGTTTGCCTTCGACGACCACAGCATTGTCTACCACTTTCACAGAAAGTTCACTTGGCTTAAATTGCTGCACATCCATGCAGACCTGGAATCCATCCTTGCCGACATTGGAGACTGCTATGTTTTGGTTAGCACCTTTGGAGCGGAGCATCATAGCAGGACAATCTTCCATGCGGTTTGCCAAAGCCAGCGGTAAACGGAAAACACTTGGACGATGACTACGGTGAATGATGTGTGGATTGAGACCTAGCCCAAAATCGCTTCCGTAGTATGGCGACGACATGCTGTCCAGGTTTTCAGCCAAATCCAAAAGAAGTTGAAGTGAGGACATTTTGCTTTAGTTTTTTTAAATTATGGAAAACTGTTTTGAACTTTATTTTTATTTTTTAACTGTGTTCAACTTTTAGCTTTTATTCGCGGGTAGGGTACTTGTTTTTCTTATTATTGCTTTACGTACAACGCACAATTGCTTTGAAACTGTACTGAAACTGTTTATTAAGCCGTTTGCCCAAGCACTTTTATACTGATTTTGGGAGAGACGAGAAAATTCTAGGCTTATCTCGAAAAGAATCTCTTGCTAAATGGCGGTGCTCTCACTGAACTCAGAAATGAGAATGACATCATACATACATACAACAGTCTTCTCTTTACTGTTTTTAATTCAGCGCTTTATAACCATACTATACTTACATGTTTCTCCTTCTACTTACTCAAACATCTCTTTACAAATCAAAAAAAAAGTAAATAACTACAAAATTCCCCTAGTTCTTTCTGGAAAATTCGCACTCTTTCAATTTATTTACATATCAAAAAATTAATATAAACAGGGATGAGTATTTATTACTTCAAATACTATAGTTTGTTTGGTTACTTTTGTAGCACGAAGTTCAAAAACTGTCTAGTGAAAAGCACTGCAAAACGCACACATAGAATCTACTATATTCATCAGCACAAGTCTTTTTCTTGTTGCAATTCACATCTATTCTTCGACACGATATGAAATTACAAATACAACAATGTAAACAAATGGGTTTTGGAGGATGAAACGTACGAAGGATTGGCTTTTTTAGGTATTTGATATTCTCTGTAATAAATACTTACCCCTGCTTATATTTACTTTTTGATAACTAAAATGAAAGAGAGAACGTGAGTTTTCCAGAAAGAACGAAAAGGGGAATTTTGTAGTTATTTACTTTTTTTGATTTGTAAAGAGATGTTTGAGTAAGTAGAAGGAGAAACATGTAAGTATAATATGGTTATAAGGCGCTGAATTAAAAACAGTAAAGAGAAGATTGTTGTATGTATGTATGATGTCATTCTCATAAGAGTTCAGTGAGAGCACTGCCATTTATCAAGAGATTCCTTTCGAGATAAGCCTAGAATTTTCTCGTCTCTCCCAAAATTAGTATAAAAGTGCTTGTGCAAACGGATAAATAAACAGTTTCAGTATCAAAGCAATTGTGCGTTGTACGTAAAGTAATAATAAGAAAAACAAGTACCCTACCCGCAAATAAAAGAAAAAGTTCAACACAATTAAAAAATAAAAATAAAGTTCAAAACAGTTTTCCATAATTTAAAAAACTAAAGCAAAATGTCCTCACTTCAACTTCTTTTGGATTTGGCTGAAAACTTGGACAGCATGTCGTCCCCATACTACGATTTTGGATTAGGTCTCAATCCACACATCATTCACCGTAGTCATCGTCCAAGTGTTTTCCGTTTACCGCTGGCTTTGGCAAACCGCATGGAAGATTGTCCTGCTATGATGCTCCGCTCTAAAGGTGCTAACCAAAACACAGCAGTCTCCAATGTTGGCAAGGATGGATTCCAGGTCTGCATGGATGTGCAGCAATTCAAACCCAGTGAACTTTCTGTGAAAGTGGTAGACAATGCTGTGGTCGTCGAAGGCAAACACGAAGAACGAGAAGACGACCATGGGTACATATCGCGACATTTCGTCCGCCGTTACGCACTTCCAAAGAACTACGACTCAGATAAAGTTATCTCAACTCTGTCATCGGATGGTGTTTTGACTGTGAGCATTCCAAAACCTGCCATTGAGGACAAGTCAAATGAGAAAATCATCCAAATTCAACAAACGGGACCGGCTCACTTAAATGTCAAGGACAACAAGCAGGAGAGTCAAACAAAGGCTGCCGATGCTGAAAAGGGGCAGAATGGAGGAGTTAAAGCATAAAATTCCAAATCACGGAAAAAAGCATTTTAGACTGATATAATTCCTATTTATTATTTCTTTGTAGTTTTGTTTCGTAAAAATAAATAAAATACCTCTATGTTACATTAAATTTCAGTTTTTTTTGTACTTCATTGATTGATTTGGTGGGTCGAGCTCAATTTAATTCTGACAAACGATGGCCGATTCGGATCTACAATTTTTGCTACCTCGCGTTTGTTTCAATGGTAATTAATTTGTAGGTTTAATTGCAATAATTACATAGCTATGTCGTAGTGGTCTAAGAGCCGACAGCAAATTTTGGGAGTGGAGGTATAACCAAAATCGGAGTATGTGGGATTATAGGTACCTACATGTATCGTGATATCAAATACCAAAGTCTGGCAGATTTTGTTTTCAGCCTTTGGGATGTGTGGGGGGTTATATAGTGCTAGATGCCCTGATTTATTTTCAGGGTTATAGGTACCTATATAATCTCTTTAATTTATTTCTAAAAAATTGGATATGATTCCCTGTCATTTTTCGTCCAGTTAATAGAACTCAAGATACCTATAACCATTTTATGTGAACCTTATCATCCCTTTTTTGGAGATTTTCAACAAAACAAAAAATCAACAAATAAAGTCTCCACAAAAACGCCAATAAAATTTGCTTAAAAAGGTAAAATCATGTGTCTTATTTATCGGATTACCAAGATAAAAGTCTTGAAACTTAGGGAAAATGACAGAGCATCATATCCTATTTTTTAAAAGTGAATTGAAGTTCTAATGACCCTTCCATATAAATAAGAAACTACGCGCCTTTTTAACCCCTACCCCCACCAAAGGCTGAAAACAAAACTTGCCAGACTTTCATATTCCAAATCACGATACAATCATGTACCTATAATCCCTCATACCTACTCCGATTTTGGTTATACCTCCACTCCCAAAATTTGCTGTCGGCTCTTGGGCTATAAGTACTAAAGGGCATTCACGCAGCCTTTACTACTACATTTATTGATTTTTTTACTTGCGATATAGGTACTATAGGGCAAGTTTTGGATACGTGCAAAAAAAAAATTTCGAGATAACAATCAAACATGACATTAATATGATAGAGAACACGAAAAAAGTGGATGGCACAATTCTGTCTGTCTGTCCGTACCTCAACCTACAGCCTAAACCACTGAAGCGATTTTCTTCAAATTTTGAACTGAAGATTTTTTTGTAACTCTCCAGAGGGAAAATTGAATTTTTTTTTTAGCTCAAAAAATAACGGTACTTGCCATACAACCGTTAAGGAAAAGCTTATTTATCTCAAAAACGGCTCCAAAGATTTTGATTAAAAAAAATAGTATATTATTGTAGATATGGTGTACTTTCTGGTAAGAAAAAAAATCACCAAAAACATTTATTAACGATACCTGCCATATAACGGTTTTTTTGATTTTCGGTTTCACTAACCGCTATCCGATTTCAATAAAATTTTTTCCACAAAAGCTTTGTTAGAATATTAATAATACTTCATACCAAAATTTTGTTTTTTTAAAAAAAGATTCAAAATATTTTTTTTGAAAATTCAATATTTCAAAAATGGGTTGATGAATTATTTTGAAATTTCAGTTTTAAATGTATATTAATATATACTCAAAATTGGCATAACAAATTTTTTTTTGAAAAATATTACAAAAATTTTATATAAAAAAAAATTAATTTTTAAAACGGCTCCAACGATTTTAAAATTTTTTTGCATATATGTACTCATATTTTTTCCAGTAATCAAATGGCATACTTTTTTTGAGCTCTTAGTTATTTATCAGACTGTTTATACAATTAAAAGAACGATTTAAATGCTTTTTATAACTTTTTCTATAATTATTTGAATATTTTTTAAAGTTCTTAAGTCCCCCACAACTTGAACATAAGAGCAAGTAGGTACGTGCGATCCAGTCGTGCATTTTAGGGGAGAGGGGGGCACCCTAGGACACTTTTTACAAAAACCAACCTGGAACACTCATACATCACAATATAAAATTTTTTCTTGAATGACGTTGTTCTTTGGTATTTTTCCTTTTAAATAGATGCCCTTTTATCCCTTAGTTTGATTGTTATACATATATATTTTTCTTTTAAAAAAACTGTTATAACTGTCCAAATCTGCCCCCCTAAGGGGGTAGTTTTGGACAACCCTGGGGCAGTTTTGGACATGCCTTGAAAACGCATTAAATAAAGTTTAATTCCTTATTAAACAATAATAAATTATTTCAAAACATAACATTAGTTAAAATAAGTCGTGGGAGATTGTCTTTCTCTAATTCCTTAGCGTACTGGAAAGCAAAATTATAGCCAAGCCATAATTCATTTTCGAAGATTTGATGAAATAAAAGTCTATATCTTCTTCCGAGGTGCTAAATACTTGGGCGACAGTATGTTTTTAATTGTATCCACTGTTAACTTTTTGAAACGCTGTTTATTATATTTAATTTTAGTCTGGTCTGGATATGTCCAAATGTGCCCCTCATCTAATGTCCAAAAGTGCCCCAAGTAGACAAACAAACTAAACTTTTTTTCTTTTTTAAACAATGTTAAACAATAAAAATATTGTTTAATAAATCATCACAAAATAACTAAATATGATAATAAAGAACTTTTTTGTGCGTTGATTCCAGATAGTTTTTTTCTAAAATGCTTACGTCTTAAGCCTGGTTTATACATCCATGTGAAGTGTAGTTTTCATTGAAAAAAATAATTTTTTTCCTAGGCGTGAAAAACTGTCAAAAACTAAAAGCAATTATTTTGGCGACAAGGAGGAACAAAATTATCTCGAAACAAATGCAACTCAATGGGCTTTTTGCAAACAAATATTATGACGAAAACTATTTTTTTGAAAACCTTTTGGTTCAGTAGTTATTGATGTTTCATTTCAAATTTGATTTCACTTCGCTTTGAAGTATAAACTAGGCTTTAGATCGAAAAAAAATACAACGGATACCGGAATACAAACATTTATCTTTAATTATTTTTTAAAAGCTGATATCGTCCCAAATGTCATCAGATATCTATTTGAGGAAGAATTGCCACTGTAAAATTGTAATGAAGTATTAAAAAGTATTTGTTTTGATACTTTTCTGGCCGTTGTCCTAAGCTGCCCCTGTCCTAAACTACCCCCCTCTCCCCTATTTATTTTCGATAGCGTTATATCCCCAGTAGTCGCACACTTAGTAGTGTATAATAAACTAATAGTTTACTGTGAGGAAACCATCATACAGCGTAATTATGTGAAGTAAAATTATTTAGCTGCCTTAACTCAAATATTTGTTACTTGGGTTTTATTGTAAATAATATGTCTGTTCGCGTACTTCCCAAAACTACGAATTTCTACGAATTTTATTTTTTTCATATGAGCTTTGACATAACTTTGGGCTAAATTCGTAGAAATTCGTAGTTTTGGGAGGTACGCGAACAGACATAATATAACTCCTTTTTTATAGAAAACAAAATGTGAAAAAAGCCAAATTCTCCAGTAGTCGAACACTAGTTTCCTAAGCTCGAACATAAAGTTTCCTAAAGTTTCGAGCATAAAGTTTCATAAAGTTTCGAACACTAGTGTTCGAACAGGCAACTAACAAATTTGGTATCCTATGTTCGAACAGTCAATTTATTAATTACATAATTACTAAGCTTAAGAGTGTTCCGGACTGAAATCATATTTCATAAAAAGATTGTGAAGCGTGTACTTGTCCGATCAAAACGATTAAGGTGTTATAGACAGAAAAACTTGTTCTCTATAGAACATCATTGGACAAACAAATTTAATTTTGTGCTCTTATATTTGGTAAAGCCTTTAAGAAAAGGAGAATATCGCGAAAATGTTAAATGTATTTACTCTAAGCATTTTTTGCAAAAAAATGTTTAATAACACGAAATAACATTTTTTTTAAGACAATTAAAGAAAATTTTTAATTGTGTACCTAATAAAATTTTAATAATACAAAATAAAAATGCATGCTAATTTTGAGAAAAAAAAAACGCATTTTTGATAGTCAATTTTCTATACTTAATGGTATTTTTTTAACATTTTTTTAGTGGATATGAATTCAATTTATTATTCACGATTTTTTTTAACTATACTTACTTACTTAAGGTGGTGCTTCAGTCCGGGGTGGACCAGGGCCTCAACCAACTAGCTTCTTCCAGCCGGCTCGGTTTCTGGCTAGCTGTCTCCAGTTTCGCACGCCAAGTTGGTTGAGGTCCTCTTCCACTTGCGTGCGCCACCTTTTACGCTGTCCACCTCTACTGCGCTGTCCCACGGGGTTGGATTCAAATACTTTCCGGGCCGGAGCATTGGTGTCCATTCGCTCTAGGTTACCCAGCCAACTCAGGCCTGGTTCACACGAGATTGTACCGCACGATTTTTTGCAGTATACATCCGTGCGAATGAGCAGTGGCGTATAAAGTTTACATAGAGCCCTTCACACGACGTTTGTACGGCAAGAAAACGTACTCATCTAAGTACGTTTATCGAATACTCAACGGACTTATAAAAAAAAACGAATTAACTGCGACGTATCGTCTTCCAGTGGCGTATAGTTTTATAAAGTCTTGTTTACACGGTTTAAATCCACGTTGGATATTTGTTCGTTGGCATCGAATGATGCTCCAGTGGAGAGAAAAGCCGATGTACACAAGAAAAAATTAATCGACCGATATGGTTAGTTTAAAAAAATTATAACTCCGGTGATACTCATTGGATCCTGTAGATTAAGGTCTTAAAATAAAGAAGAAAATTTTCATCAACGTTTGAGCTTAGAATAAAATAAAGGGAAATGAATTGGGTTTTATTCACCCTTTTAGTATGAACATTTTTGCCCCTCCTCAATGATTTTCTTACACAATATAGCCCGTTATGTCAGCTTTCTGTAACATTGAAGATTCAATCAGTAGAACGGGAGCTATAATTTTTTAAAGCCATCCATATCAAATTTTAATTAAAAAAAACTCCATGTAGATAACGGGATCTTCTCGCTGGTGGATGGTCGTGGACAATGGTCCAAGCAGGTAATTTCAATGCAATTGTTTTGATTTGTCGATCAATTTAAAATCAAGAATGTGTCGCTTATATACCACGTACGATAATGAATGCGGTTTCAAAATAACCGTAATTTTATTTATATGTGATATTTAAAAACAACAAGAAAAAACATCAATGCACTAAAGAGAGATATGCACCCCGATTACAGAATCCGACGAATGAGCTGCGGAGGGAATCAGACTCAATTTTAACATTTTTACTATGAGCCAAATGTTAGTCAGATTCCCTCCGTAGCTCATTCGTTGGATTCTGTAATCGGGGTGATGAGTTCATATGCGAAAGCGCTCAAATATTGCCGTTATCTCCATCCAACGGTATTCTAGGACTCTTATTTTTTTAAATTTATATTTAAATCAATAATTTCCATCATCCGTCCAAATTTCAGCTTTCTAGCCCTTTCCTCGATGTTTGCAGTTGGCGGCAAAGGAAGAGGGTGCGAGAGACTCGATCGGAAAAGGACCTGGCGATTTCTTGCGACAACTTCGAACTTCCTCACAGTATTTCCCTGTTGGGCTTTGGTCTGGATATCCGTAGCATTACCTTTGCTGTCCGAGTCAACGTTGGCTCCTCGGAACGTTCGGACATCTTTGATACTGGAGGAGTACCTTGCGTCGATCGCAATGTGGTCAATTTGGTTGGCGGTTGATTGACCAGGAATTCGCCATGTCCCCTAATGTATATCGAGATTTGGGAACTGCGTACTAGCTACCACAACGTTTCGCCCCGCAGCAAAGTCGATTAGCCTGAGTCCGTTATCGGAGATGGTGTCGTGCAGGCTGTATCTTTCGATTGTGCCACACTAAAGACGTCTTCTCTTCCTAGTTTGGCGTTAAAATCACCCAAGACAATTTTAATGTCAGCTAGGGCATTGCTCATATGTCTTGTCCAGGAGCTCGTAGAATTCGTGTCCTTGGTGTCGTCATCTTTCTTCTCTGATGTGGGGGCATGCGCGCATATCAGGCTGATGTTGGCGAACTTAGCCTTGATGCGAATTGTCGTGAGGCGCTCGTTCACATAGTTGAAACTCAACTCCACAAAACCACATCCACCGTAGTAGATATCGCAGTCTTTAAGTTTTCTTTTGCCCGGCCCATCCTATCGCACTTCTTGGATGGCGGTGATGTCTACTTTGTAGCAGTCTAGCGCCTCCACTAAATGTTCGGCTGCACGTGGTCTATAGAGAGACAGAAAATTCCACGTGCAGATCCGAAGTTCGTTGTCCTTATTTCGTTTGCTAGGTTCGTCAACAGTAAATCCGTCCGTATCAGAGGCTTGTTATTGTTTCGCAACTAAGATAGCTTTACATGGCCGGAAAGTCACCCCGACGGCACGACCCCCAACCTGGAGGACCAGACCCTGTATATATAACTCCAAGGGCGGGGAGCCGGATTAACCGCTCCTTATAGGCCTGAGCTCCGAATATGTCGTAGTAGCCCGTATAAGGTGTTCACTAAGTAGTTCAGCCTAACTGGAACTGTAGACGCCACCGTTGATTCCATCTTGCTGCTGCCTGGATGAAGGAGAAGTGCCTTAGTGGGAACACTCCTCCCCCCCTCTCTCGTTTGCTGCCCCCTAAAACCGTCCACAGGGATTGGAACCCCATCTTCAGTTAAAGCAGGTACTAGGCACCCGATGTTAACCACTTGGAGGTGATAGAGTAGGAGTTGATGGACAGAGGTTCGCTTTGAAAAAAAGCTTATGGACGCTTGTGTCCTCTTGAATGCACCGTGTCTATACCCTTTAAACATCGTTTTTTAATCATATAATCATTATTGTATAATTTGATTTTGAAATTTTTAATTCTTAAAATGCCCTTTTTGGCAGGGTCCAGTATTTGAACACCTATTTTTTCCTTTCTTCCAGTGTTCAAGGAGAAACTCATGTAATTGTTAGCTTCCCTTGTTCGAACAACTTTTTGAATTGTGTTCAATCTTAAAATCCGTTAAACGTTAAACCAAACAAATCCACAAACGCAATTTGATCAATAAAACTGAGAGAAAGTTACTTCTATGCATTTTTTTATTGAAATTATGTTCTGAAGAATTTGGCTTTTTTCACATTTTGTTTTCTATAATAAAACGAGTTATATTTACTATAAAACCCTTAAAATTGTTTTACATAATCGCATTTTTCTCAAATCGACTCCACAACTTTTCGTAAAAAGAAATCAATAAATAAATTTTAGTACAGGCTACATTGGAGTGGGAAACCGTTTTTCAAAAATTGGTTAATAATGGTACCTCACAAAGAACCATTTTCCTTATCTTCGATTTTCTAAAAAACGGTATAACTGATCTCAATAATTTTTGTATACAATAATAAATATACCAAAATTTTCAAAAATCTTTATTGGATTTAAAAAAAATGTTACAAGATTTTTTGAAAATCAATTATTTCGAAAACGAACAGTTCGATTTTTTTTTTGAAACTCAGTATTTAAGGGTTTTTTTTTAACACTTTTTAGAATATTTTAGGAAAAAAATTTTACTTCTAAAGAAAAAAAAAATGGTAACTTCCACACAAATGTTAAAAAAAAAAACGTTTAGCAAAATATTTTTTTCTCAAAAACGGTTCCTACCTAGGTTAATTTTCTTATATACAAATTTCAACAAGATGTAATAAAAAAATATCAACATTTTCAAAAAAGAAATTTTTGAAAAAAAACTAATTTTTTTTTTGAAAATTCGATATCTCAAAAATGGGTTGACACATAAATAAATACTAAAGAGTTGCATAACAAAAGTTTTCCTTAGAAATTATTTACGAATTTGATATACTAAAAATATTTTTTCAAGAATTCAGATGGCATCATCTTTTTTCATCTCAAACTATTAAAGGAGTTGTTTTAGCCAATTTCAATATCGTACCTATGTATTCATGGTTTTAAAGATTTTTCTCTCATAATCCTCATGTCTTAATCAGAGTTGGGAAATAATGATGAAAATTTTCAATTAGAATTACTTGTATTGTAGGTAACTGCAATCTGAACACATTTTTCCATTACTTATTAAAATTTAATTGCAGAAATTCAATTACTCATTACATGTAATTGACAACAAAAGTGATCAAAAATGCAGTAATGATTACGCTTTGCAGTAATCATCACACAAAAATGTAATTCATTAATTGCATTTGCCAATTACATTTTATGAGATTTTTAATTTATAAAAACATGTATGTATGTATGTATGTAATAAATCACAATCAGAAAAATCAATTACCTTGAATATAATTAGCATAGTATTATTTTTTCAATTACTTGCAAAAACTCCTTACTTTTTTTCAATTACAAGTAATTTGGAAACTAATATTTTTAATTAGTAATTTGTAAGTGAATTATTCAGTTACGTTTACTGTGAATCAAAAAATTGTACGTACATTTAATTTTCTTGAATAAAAAAGCGTTTACTAAGCAAATTGGCATGATTTGGTAAAACTTTTGCAGTTTGTGTATTGTTTATTGAAAGTTTGCCAGAAAAAAGACAAAATTTAATATTTCAAGCTTTTTTAAATAAAATAAAAAAATGAAGAGAAACGAAAAAAATACATCAAATAATTGCAAGTACAGTGCCTTTAAAGTCAAATTTCTTTCAGATTAGTAATGAAAGTGCCATTTTTGGGCTCTAATTATAAATTTGAGACGGTTGTTTATTAAAAACACAAGCTTTGAGGTAACTTCTGTTGGTAAAGTGTTCCGCTTCTCAATAATTACAGATTTGAGAGGATTTTTGATAGTTTTTGAACTTTATTTACCAAAAAAGCCCCACAAATGCTTAATGGGGCTAAGGTCTGAGGATGGTGGTGGATGAGGCAGCTAAGATTTTACACTGTAAAGCAGCCACTTGCTTACTAATATAAACTAATGCTTCCGGTCATTGTCCTCTAACAGTATAAAATCATTCAGTAACTCAATTCTTTCAATACTGGCCTTAAATGTTTTACTCAAATATGCAAATTTTTGTGTTTTTTGCATCCATAACTCTCCAAACCACAATGCGTTCACCTTCATGTTTCACTGTAGTCTTTAAATTGCTTGCCAATACTTTTGTGTTCGGTTTTTGGTATCAAATCTTCGACCGTTAAATCCAAAAATGTTGACATTTTTTCGTCAAGTAAGATAACATGAACTGTTCTAAAAACCAAAACAGAAAACCGTGTTAAATAATTATTGCAAATCAATTAACTTCTAGCCGCAAAAGTCTTAAACAAATAACTACAATTTATATGATTTCTGTTGCTGTACGTGCAATTTTTGATACAGTGTACAAGAAATGGAAATGTTTGTTTTTTTTTCAATTTCAATTATGTGTAATGGTAATTGCAAAAAAGTTCAATTACTAATTAAGTGTAGTTGAAGTAAAGGTAGAAATAAATTACAAAAAGTAACAACTACTATCACATAAACCATTTATTTCCAAACTCTAGTCTTTACATATACAATTTTTTTAAAACCCTCAGCCTCTTGAACATAATAGCAAGTGCGTACGACCCAGTCGTGCATTTTCTTATTGGTTTTCCTTACTCTAACTCTAAACTCTAAAGACGCGTCCAGATCAATAAAAATTTGCGTTGTGCGCCGTGTTCGGCGCAAATATTTGTGTGAATGCAAAAAAATACGCCAATGTGGACGTCCGGACGCACACAAATTTTTGTGTCAAATTCAACGCACGCTATCCGATTCCGATGGATTTTCGACGCACAAAAAAAATTTACGGCGCACAGGTGTTTTGATGTGGACGACATAAAACGTTTTAATGAAAACTGAGCACTCAAGCACGGAATACTTCGAAAAAAATTTATTTCAAAATTAATTTGAATTTTCAGCGAAAATATTTGTGGTGAATACAAAATTCAAGGCACACGACGCACAACGTAAATTTTTATTCAACGCGGCTTAAAAAGCTATTTTTGCTCTTTACGTGCAGTAACATTTTTTTTAAATATTGTCTTTAACAGATCTGTCAAACTTTAGTCCCCTTTCACACGAAGAAACAAGTTGCTGGAGATTTTTTTGACGTTTTCTTTTAATCTCCTTAAAAATCTCTTGTACCTTTCATACGAGGAAACAAATCTCCAGGCAATTTTTGAAATTTCTTTTGTAATTATATTGGTTGAACACACCTAAACCTAGATGTGAAAGGAAATGTCAAAAAATCTCCTCAAATCCTCGACCGGGGAGATTCTGTTCGCCCCTCTTTCCTCCTGCCCTTCTCACCTTGGAACTAAAAGTTGCTGGCAACTCAGTTTCCTCGTGTGAAAGGGCACTTACCGAAACGTGAAACGTTGATTTCAGATAAAGGTAGATATGAATTAATTGATGTTCGCCAAAACGAATAGGCGGGATGATTTCTGCCAGCAGAAAACAGAGTTTATGGGAGAGAGAGAGGAGTGATGAGCGTCAAATGGCATAAAATCTTCTACGCTGAAAGAACGAAGTAGAAAACAGGAAGACAGGACGTCTGCATAAATAACACAATCAGCCTTATTATGAGTTTCACGTGAACAACATTCCACCCGGAAAAATTGACATTTCACTTTCACCTGAAAAATCAAAATTCCCATTTTTTGTGAGTGATAAACAGGTGGTGCTTTGTTTATTTTAATGCCTACAAATTCCGGAAACCAACATTTTTCGGGTGAAATATTTTCCGGACGAAACTCATAACAAGGCTGAATGAAAAAAGGTACTAGGTATACATTTTTTCAATCAGAATAATTTATCCCGTGTGTGCTTGAAGTATTGAAGCAGATTTGTACTGGTGGAATTTATCCCCTTATGCCGGATCTACACGGTTGGAAAACTGCCAGTATAATGACAAAAGCAACAACAAAAGAATGGACAAATTCATTCTTTTTGTCATTATACTGGCAGCTTTCCATTCGTGTAAATCCGGCATTAGGCATAATGATAAACAATCCGTCATTCCTCGCGTTCCAATGTTTATTCGCTATGCTATCTAGCTATCCCAAAAATTTTGAGATAACTTGAGTTGTTGTTGCGTCAGCTGTTATCAGCTGCTTTTTAACAAGGGATTACAACAACACAAAGCTATCCGGATAACTGAGAATAACCAGCGGAACGTGCCCATTTTTTTACGATTTCAATTCCGGTATCTTTTTGTTGGCCGTTTTCAATCCGCAACCGATTCAATAGGGCTTTTTAGCAAATACGAATGTTCATTTCTAAATGTCAAACTCAGGAACTCGGCACAAAGGCCAATACACTCCAGTTCAACAGAATGAGCACATGGATTTTCGTAGTTGGTTTGTCAATTTTTTTTTCAAACATTGTGCATTGCCCGAGAATAAATATAAACAATAAAAACTATTTCAAACACTTTTTTTTATATCCATCCATTAACTTTTATTACCAGTTTCAATATTTTAGCTTATTGAGTTGACACAAAAAGACTGCACTTTCCTTATGGAAAGACTTTGATGAAAAATAGCAGTGCTTTTGAACTAACCTTTCTGTTTTCTTTTCCCAACATCATAAACAAACAATAAGGATAATCAAATGATTCATTAATGCACAATGCTAAAAAAAAATGGAAAAAGTACCTTTGAAAATGTGTGTCCTTATTCATTTGAAGTGGAGTGTAAATGTTTGGATTCTTTTTGTGTTGGTAATTGCGTCTGTCAAACGTGCCGAGTTCTTAGCTGTCACTTTGACTTTGACAATTTGGTAGAGATCTCTATTCGACCAAATATATCAATGGGCACGTTCCGATGGTTATTCTCAGTTATCCGGATAGCTTTGTGTTGTTGTAATCCCTTGTTAGAAAACAGCAGATGACCGCTGACGCAACAACAACTCAAGTTATCTCAAAATTTTTGGGATAACTAGATAGCCTAGCGAATAAACATCGGAACCAGCGTTGCCATAGTGGCATTATTAATGCTAAATCTAGCATTATACAGGAGTGAAAAGCATTTTGAAATTTTAAAATTATGCCAAATGCTTTTTTGGCATTATCTGTCTATGTTTAGCATTCTTGAATGCTAGATTTCATTTTAAAAAACATTCAATTACAATAATCTAGCGCCAAATTGTTATTATTATTGTTAAAACTTTGATCTTATGAATTTCAAATGTGATCATATGACGGCTGACTGAATTACATTTCAGCCGATGATGGACTTCCTTAGGCCACTGAATAGTCGTTGGTGAAGCAGTTCATTGCACCACCAAATTTTTCGTTGAGTCAGTAAATTTGTTTTATAAATAATTGTAATATTTAGTTGATTTATGAATGAAAAATTGGTTATTTAACAAACTATTTATTTGTGTATGAATGACTATTCACTAGCTCGACGAAGTCCATCATGGGCTGAGTTCAAATATACGCAGGGATTCGGTGCAGTGTAAGCAAAGATGTTTCAAATGTCAAGCAGTAAAATACCTAGCCAAAGCTACAAATATTCGAATCAATTATATTATTTGTTATGTTAAGACTATTTTTAAATCGATTTTGAAATCTAGCATTCTGTATTTTGGGCTTTCATACGATTTAGCATTATAAAATTTGAAATCTAGCATAATGAAATTTGAGATTATGGCAACACTGATCGGAACGCGAGGAATCACAACAGCCGCTTTTGTATTTATTAATTATATTAGGCGTTTTTCTTTTTTAGCTCCGAGCATAGCACTGAGCTGTCAAAAAAAGATCTGTGTTTCTTTTTTAGCTCCGAGCACTCAGAGCGCTCAACTTGTGTTTCTTTTTTAAATCGGAGCTAGCTCGGAGTACGCTCCATGAGCTCAGAATAAAAAGACCGAGCGAATGGAGGAAATAGCTGAGCGCAGCCAACTTCACTCTTTCCTTTACTCACTTCTAGTAGCCGCGTTCGACACATCAATTTCAAAACACAATTTGGAAATTTTTCGACTTTTTGATTGGCCAGCTGTCTGATGAAAATTAAGTTATTACTTAATTTTGGTGAGTTGAACGCATCGCAATCGTATGACAGTTCAGAGCTCGAATGTGTTTCAAAATTATATCGGAGAGCTCTGATCATACTCTGCTCCCTCAGTCCTCAGAGCTAACTCCGATAGCTCGAGCTCTACTCCATGCTCTGCTCAGAGCTAAAAAAGAAAAACGCCTAGTACGTAGGTAAATGTCATATTTAACGCACAAAATGCCTTCGAAGCTATAATAACTCAATCTCGAATACAAAAATCCAAGTTTTGGTTTAAACAATTTTTTTTATTTATGTAGGTGGTAGAAAAAATGAACTAACAGTTACACAGTAACATTACAATGCGGACAATTTTGGTCTCGAACAACGAAACAAGGTACCTATAGATAAATAAATAAATGCGATGAATGAACTTTTAAGATTGCTCCATTTTATCAGTCTTCTTGTCCCTATGATTATTTGAGTCTTCTTCTTCGTTCCCCTTCACGCTCAAATGCGCTGGTCCAGTCTGTTGAATCTGTACTATTCTTTCGCTGTTCTTCAATGCCTTTGGTGGTGGTGGAGCTTTGACTGTTAAGACACCGTCCGTCGATACCGTTGAGATGACGTCTTTGGCATCGTACCCCTTTGGCAGCTGGTACTTTCGTACAAACTGACGACTTATGTAGCCATGGTCATCTTCACGTTCTTCGTGTTTACCTTCCACTACAACGCTGTTGCCAACAGTTTTTACCGTTAATTCATTTGGCTTGAAATGGCTAACATCCATACACACTTGGAATCCGTCCTTTCCAACCGTGTAGTTTTCTTTGGAATGTCCCTTGTCACCCTTTCGTCGAATCGTTTGAAGTGACCTTTGGTATGGTGAAAATCGCCGAATAGGACTTAATTGCAATGAAGCCACTCTTGGGCGATAGATATCGCATGGATACAATCCAAATCCAAAGCCATCGTCCAAGTCGGGATATCTACGATAGCCGTCGATTTCATTAACAATATCAGCCAACAATGGAATGAGTGACATTTTTATTTTTTCTTGAGAACTTTTAACTGCAAATATGTTTTCAGACTTCAGATAAAAAGTATTTTCTTAAACTGAATTGATTTTACAAACCGCACACACACAATTCTCTTTAACAGATTTTTTAATACTGAAGAAAACAACCACCTCTTCCACTCTTATATTTATTTTTTGATAACTAAATGGAAAGAGCGTGAGTTTTCTAGAAAGCACGAAAAGGAGAATTTTGTAGTTATTTACTTTTTTGAATTCGTAAAGAGAAATTGGGTAAGTGAAGAGGAGAAATCATATAAAAGTAGATGGTTATAAATCGCTGAATTAAAATGTAAAGAGAAATCATAGTTGTGTGTGTGCTTATGTCTCATTATTAAGATTTTAGTCAGACGGAGAAGGAGATAGGAGACTGGAGAACAGAGAATATATATCATATTAGGTTTGTTTGGTTTCTTTTGTAGCACGATGTTCAAAAACTGTCAAATTATTGAAAGAAGGGGAAAATTCATTCACAGAGGGGAAAACTTGCTACAAAGTTAACAAACGCGAAAAACCAATTTTGTATCACTTTTGTGTACGAAACTTCAAACGTGACACACACCATCTAATACTACAGGCAAATCTTAAGACACACACAAACAAAAATACACACAGACGTGGATTTGACAGTTTTTTACTTCCTGCACACAGAAATTTGTGTAGCAGAAATTTGCAAGATTTTTCATGGAGGGGGAAATTTCTTGCTCTCTCATTTTGCTCTCTCGTTGCTACACTTTGGGAGTTAACAAACAGGAATTTGTGAAATGTAGTGCGACGTCGTACGAATTCGTACGAAATTTCAGTAACCAAACAGACCTATTCTCTGCTGGAGAACCTCAATTTATTAAAGAGTTCCCTTCGAGATAAACCTAGAATTTTCTCGTCACTCGCAAAAATAGTAGGGGTATTCATGCAACTGCGTAAAACACTAGATAAGTTTACGATTTGGTTAATTTTATCTTTTGGTTAATGAACTGTCAAATTTTGTATGGGAAATGGTTTACACAATTTGGTTAATTTTATCCAAGGATTTAGCTGCGGAAAATTAACCAAATATTTGGTTAAACTTATTCAAACGTCATTGTGACTTTTAGAGATTGAATTAGGCGTGTTTGTGACTTTAAGAATCAGGCATGTTTAGAAACATGATATAAATGATAATATCTCGGAGAACTAAAAAAGTTCTGAATGTGTTCTGTTATTATTGCATTGCAATTAGTTGGTGATAAAAGTTGTGAATTAAAACGTAGTTTACACAAAAAAAAAATAATTAGAAGGTCCACATTTACTCAACGATTAAAGGCTCTGCCCAACCAACGGGAAATTATAGCGAAGCATTCACAAAGACAGTTTTTTGTTGTTTTTTAGTATTGAGATCATTCACATTAATTTCGTGTTGGTTTGGGATAGCCTTTAGGAAAGCTACTTTTCGTAAATTATTAAGGTAGAACTATAAATTCCCACCCAAACCAATGCGAATCTTTCGTTGACGACGACGAATGTGTTATTTTCATTTACAACAACGTGTTGTTATTAATGTTTTTGTTGTGGTCAACGAATGATTCGCACTGGTTTGGAAGATTCTGAATAGTCGGAAGCTGTTAGAAACAGATGTCATTAGCCAATGCAAAGTATCTTTCTAAACTCTCAAAATCAGAACTAAGCCATAATTCACTTTTTCTCTTTTTTTCGTTCCTACCTCAACAAATTTCTGTTTCACTTTAGTGAAGTGTACTCGGGGGCGCTCTATTCACTTCCGAAAGCAAAATTTAACGAAAATGAAGAAAAGTACATTATGGGCGTAACATATGATTTGTTTGTATTCGCTGATTTTCGTCTGACCACTGCCGTGAGCTTGCGACTAATATATTTCTAACTTACAACGCGACTATTTTCATGAATATTAAGGTAGAACTATAATAATTGTTGATAGTTTACTGAAGTGGTCGGTTGAAAATGAGCGAATACATGAAAACAATACTCATCTCACGGGAATAAAACTGACATTTGTTGAAGTTGGAACGAGAAAAAGAGAGGGATGATTCATTTTACTTAAGTGGAATATTTTTCACTTCTTCTTTTGACTGTTTGGAAAGCAACTTTTCGTGGGTTTTAATCCAGGTTTTTTGTCACTTGAATTGAGTTGAAATGGTATTGAGATTCCAGCAAAAAGAATGGCATTGATGTATTTATTCCAATGCAAAACAAATATAATTGAATTAAATAGATGTCGACGAAGATTATTTTAGAGATTTACATAGTTACCCTCAAACAAGCTGCAATAATATCCCAGTGCCTCCGAGTACTGTTTTAGAACTTCTCTCATCATTAAATGATGATTACTCATCTGGTCCAGATGGAATACCCCCTATACTATTGAAAAAGTGTAAATTTATACTTGTTCAACCTCTGCTATTTTTGTTCGAGATTTCTTTGAGGACAGGAATATTTCCCAATTTATGGAAGAAATCGTTTCTCACACCAATCTTTAAAAAAGGTGACAAATCTGATATAATGAACTATAGGCCCATAGCTAAGCTCTCTTGCATTCCAAAGATTTTTGAACAAGTTGTATGCGAGAGCCTGGCATTTCATACTAAGAGTATTATATGTGATCAACAGCATGGCTTTGTGAGAAGAAAATCAACCGTAACAAATCTCCTTACTTTTTTGCATAAGTGTTCTAATGCCTTAGAAAACGGGAATGAAGTTGATTGCATATACACTGACTTTTCAAAAGCATTCGATCAACTTAGTCATGAAATTATTGTATTCAAACTTAAAGCCTTTGGTTTTCCGATGTTTGTTATTTCATGGATAAGGTCCTACCTTGAAAAAAGATGTTACCAGGTAAAATTCAGAAATTGTCTTTCAAACTCATTCAGTGCTCACTCGGGTGTACCTCAAGGAAGCCATCTGGGTCCGTTTTTGTTCATTCTCGCTATAAATGATGTTACTTCATGTATACGCTATAGTGATATTCTTATATATGCTGATGACATGAAGGTTTTTAAAACAATACAATCTTATCATGACCATATTCTCCTGCAGGCTGATATTGACTATTTTAATGTTTGGTGTGGGAAAAACGGCCTTTCTCTTAACCCTGTTAAATGCCAAACTATAACTTTCTCTAAAAAACGAGAAGTGAGTGCTTTTGATTATTCCATTTCAGAGCACACACTCTGTCGTGTTTTTAATTTCAAAGACCTGGGTGTTCAATTTAGTTCAGATTTAGATTTCAAAGTACATATTAACTATATTGTAAATAAGGCGAGTTCCATGCTTGGATTTATAAAACGCTGGGCAAAGGAATTCAACGATCCGTATGTTACTCTTTCCTTATACAATTGTTATGTAAGACCCCATCTTGAGTACGCCTCCCAAGTATGGACTCCCTTTTACGAAATTCATAAAAGCCGTATTGAATCAATACAACATAACTTCATTCGCTTCGCCTTGAAAGGTCTTCCTTGGGCTGATCCGTACAACTTGCCACCTTACGAACACAGAATCAAGCTTTTGCAACTTCAAACTTTATATGAAAGGCGTGTTAATAATGATTTAATATTTTTCCACCAACTTATCAGAGGTGAAATTGATGCACCTGACTTGTTAGCCTGTATAGGCATTAACTACCGCGGAGGATCCCACCACCTACGAAGATTTGAACTTTTTCACGTTCCTTTTCATAGAACCAATTATGGTATACATGAACCTCTTAATCGTATGTGCAAACTTTTTAATTTGAACGCTTCTTCTGTTGATTTTAACATTAGTAAAGTAGGATTAAAAACATTGTTGCGTACCAGTGCTCCACTCTCGTAGTTTTTTAACGCCTTGGGAGATACCTTATTTAAATGTTTTATATTATATTTAATTTAATTTTGTTAACTTTATTTTATAATTATTATGTTGTTTCATATTATATTTTGTATTTTGTTTAATTTTGTTAATTTCTTGTATCTTTTTATGTGCTTGTGTTAGCTTGCTTATTCTACTAACCACTAACACATGCACTCATGATGAGCCTCTGTTTGTAGTATGCAGCTTGCTTTAAGCTCTCTACAACATGAATTCTGAAGTGTAAAAAAAAAAACAGGACTACTTACTACACGTATCTATTAAAACAAATATATATTTGTACAGGTAGACACACATGCAAATAAACAGACCATAATGCATTATCTGTAAAACCAACTCCTCGACCCAAGCCGAACGCGCCCAAATATTTGACGTTTAACGAACAGCTGATTCAATTACACAGCATTTAACCAAATTAATAAAAAGGTCGTTCATGCAAACTTTTTCGTAAACTTATCATTTTACACAATTTGTAAACTTACGACGTTGCATGAATACCCTTAGTATAAAACTGCTTGTGCAGACGAATGAATGAACAGTTTATTTAAAGCAATTGTGCGTAAAGCAATAATAAGAAGAACAAGTACTTGCGAATAAAAAGTTCTACACCATTTATAAATTAAAAAATAAAGTTCAAAACAGTTTTCCATAATTTAAACAATTAAAGCAAAATGTCCTCACTTCAACTTCTTTTGGATTTGGCTGAAAACCTGGACAGCATGTCATCGCCATACTACGGAAGCGATTTTGGGTTAGGTCTCAATCCACACATCATTCACCGTAGTCATCGTCCAAGTGTTTTCCGTTTACCGCTGGCTTTGGCAAACCGTATGGAAGATTGTCCTACTATGATGCACCGCTCCAAAGGTGCTAACCAAAACACAGCAGTCTCCAATGTTGGCAAGGATGGATTCCAGGTCTGCATGGATGTGCAGCAATTCAAGCCAAGTGAACTTTCCGTGAAAGTGGTAGACAATGCTGTGGTTGTCGAAGGCAAACACGAAGAACGAGAAGACGACCATGGGTACATATCGCGACATTTCGTCCGCCGTTACGCACTTCCAAAGAACTACGACTCGGATAAAGTTATCTCAACTCTGTCATCGGATGGTGTTTTGACTGTGAGCATTCCAAAACCTGCCATTGAGGACAAGTCAAATGAGAAAATCATCCAAATTCAACAAACGGGACCGGCTCACTTAAATGTCAAGGACAACAAGCAGGAGAATCAAACAAAGGCTGCTGATGCTGAAAAGGCGCAGAATGGAGGAGTTAAAGCATAAAATTCCAAAACACCGAAAAAAGCATTTTAGACTGATATAATTCCTATTTATTATTTCTTTGTATAGACCGGGAGGCGGCAATACAAAATTCCCACCCATCGAGGTAAAGAAAAATTTGGTTATATTGCATTAGGTTGCCACTTGGTGATATAGAAAAACTTGGTCGTCCACCCTGTATCCTGGTCAGACCGGCTGGCCGACCAAAAGAAGTGGTCATATTTTAGGGGTGCTACCACCCATCGAGGTAAAGAAAATTTTACTTACATAGCGTTTTGTCTTCGTTAGGTGATATAAAAAAGCTTGGTCGTCCAGCCCATACCCTGGTCAGATCGGCTGGCCGACCAAAAGAAGTGGTCACTTTTTAGGGGTGCTACCACCCATCGATTAAAGGATGAAACCTACATCAAATTAAAGGGGCAACTTTCACCTATCAGAATTTCAAGGTCGTCCGGGGCATAGCTTGGTCACTTTCTCTGGCCGACCAGATTTATGCATTTATCTAAGATTATGCGATACTCACTTGTACACATTAATTATATACTGAATGTCCGAACCTAATGCTTCAAACTTTAATTGGTGAAAGACCAGGTCATGACCTGTCAGAATTCCATAACTTGTCCATACTAAATCCTAACCAGTTGGTAGAAATACCTAAATAAACTGCAATTATGATCAAAGCTAATTTTTAATTTATATTTTTGGAGTTGAATGATAAACAAAAATTCCATTACGCAATATTTTCTAGGTCTATTAAAAACTTGCCCTATTTTTTCAGTTTCTTAAAAGGTATAAAACTTATCACAAGCAGTCTTAAGTCGAAAGTTATAGCCATTTTAATCTAATAAGAAAGAGTTCTGAAACACCAAATTTTCACATAGCATCATGAAAGGAGAATGAGCAAATTGGCCCATATGCTCAACACAATTGTCATTACATTTTTGAAAAGGTTATTGCTACGACATCATTTCATTATATGGCCGTTAAGCTCTAAACCATGGGGATCGCGAGATATTTGGCTTCAAAGTACCGAAAAGAACAATAATGCAACTCCGCATTTGGACATTGTCCAACAACAACAAACTGGTATAATTCCGTATTGTTGTGGTATTTAACATGCTACTTTTTTCTAAGCGAAGATAGAAATGCACTTAAAAACAGGGCTATTGTCATTAAGCTGTAGATCATGGGAAGAGATATTTGGCAAAAACGATTTATAGAACAATAATGCAATTCCGCGTTTGGAGCTGGTCTACCATGTACTTGTACTTCATTTTGTTGTATTGTCCTTAAGCTGTAGATATTTTGCATACAAAAACAGACAAATAGAAAAATAAAGCAATTCTGCATTGGGTGCTGCATTACCTTCTCAACACGAATGTGTCATATATGGTTGAAAAGGTTATTATGATATCTTCGAAAGATATTTAGCTTGGTGTGGATGGTTCTGGTTTTAATTAATTAAAAACTGACGCAGTGTGTGATGATCCGAAGCGGCCTCCCTTTCAAAACTTATTCCATCCACACTAAGCTAAATAAGTTTCGAAACCCATGGTTAAGAGCTTAATGACCATATAATAAAATGAAGATATCATAATAACCTTTTCAACCATGTATGACACATTCGTGTTGAGAAGGTAGTGCAGTACCCAATGAAGAATTGCTTTATTTTTGTATTTGTCTGTTTTTGTATGCAAAATATCTACAGCTTAAGGACAATACAACAAAATGAAGTACATGCAATAACCTTTTCAACGATGAACGACACATAACTGTGTTGTGTACTTGGTAGACC
This sequence comes from Dasysyrphus tricinctus, assembly GCA_963921185.1. Taxonomy (NCBI): domain Eukaryota; kingdom Metazoa; phylum Arthropoda; class Insecta; order Diptera; family Syrphidae; genus Dasysyrphus; species Dasysyrphus tricinctus. Next base: position 193,689,901 of record OY992532.1, on the reverse strand, counting down.
AGCTCCAAATACGGAATTGCATTATTGTTCTGTAAATCGTTTTTGCCAAATATCTCTTGAGCCCCATGATCTACAGCTTAATGACAATAGCCCTGTTTTTTAGTGTTTAGTGAAAAAAGTAGCATGTTAAATACAACAGCAATACGGAATTATACCAGTTTGTTGTTGTTGGACAATGTCCAAATGCGGAGTTGCATTATTGTTCTTTTCGGTACTTTGAAGCCAAATATCTCGCGAACCCCATGGTTTAGAGCTTAACGGCCACATAATAAAATGATGTACTCACAATAGCCATTTCGAAGACGTATGACATATTCGTGTTCAGTTGGTAAACCAGCCCCCAATGCAGAACTGCATTATTTTTCTGTTCGCCTTCTTTGATGCCAAATATCTCTCGAACCCCTTGGTTTACAATTTAACGGCTATATAACAAAATGAAGTACATGCAATAACCTCTTTAAAAATATACCACACATTACTGTTGACTTGGGAGACCGGCTTCCAATGCGGAATTGCATTTTTTTTTAATTATTGCGTTTTTGTCAAATATCTCTCGAACGATAAAACTTTCACCTTAACATTCTTGAAAGAAAATTAAGTACTCGCAATAACCTTTTCAATGAAGTATGACACATTTCTGTTGAGTTGGCAGGCCAGTGCCAATGTAGAATTGCATTATTATTTTATTCCACTTTTTGGATGCCAAATATCTCTTGAACCCCATGGTCTACAGTTTAACGGTTACCTACAAAAATAAAGTAAATGCTATAACCTTTCCACCGATGCACAACACATTGATGTTGAGCAGGAAGACAATGTCCAAATGCGGCGTTGCATTATTTTTCTTTGCCGTGCTTTGAAGTCCAATATCTCGCGATCCCCATGGTTTAGAGCTTAACGGCCATATAATGAAATGATGTCGTAGCAATAACCTTTTCAAAAATGTAATGACAATTGTGTTGAGCATATGGGCCAATTTGCTCATTCTCCTTTCATGATGCTATGTGAAAATTTGGTGTTTCAGAACTCTTTCTTATTAGATTAAAATGGCTATAAATTTCGACTTAAGACTGCTTGTGATAAGTTTTATACCTTTTAAGAAACTGAAAAAATAGGGCAAGTTTTTAATAGACCTAGAAAATATTGCGTAATGGAATTTTTGTTTATCATTCAACTCCAAAAATATAAGTTAAAAATTAGCTTTGATCATAATTGCAGTTTATTTAGGTATTTCTACCAACTGGTTAGGATTTAGTATGGACAAGTTATGGAATTCTGACAGGTCATGACCTGGTCTTTCACCAATTAAAGTTTGAAGCATTAGGTTCGGACATTCAGTATATAATTAATGTGTACAAGTGAGTATCGCATAATCTTAGATAAATGCATAAATCTGGTCGGCCAGAGAAAGTGACCAAGCTATGCCCCGGACGACCTTGAAATTCTGATAGGTGAAAGTTGCCCCTTTAATTTGATGTAGGTTTCATCCTTTAATCGATGGGTGGTAGCACCCCTAAAAAGTGACCACTTCTTTTGGTCGGCCAGCCGATCTGACCAGGGTATGGGCTGGACGACCAAGCTTTTTTATATCACCTAACGAAGACAAAACGCTATGTAAGTAAAATTTTCTTTACCTCGATGGGTGGTAGCACCCCTAAAATATGACCACTTCTTTTGGTCGGCCAGCCGGTCTGACCAGGATACAGGGTGGACGACCAAGTTTTTCTATATCACCAAGTGGCAACCTAATGCAATATAACCAAATTTTTCTTTACCTCGATGGGTGGGAATTTTGTATTGCCGCCTCCCGCTCTAAGTTTTGTTTCGTAAAAATAAATAAAATACCTCTGTTACATTAAATTTCAGTTTTTTTTGTACTTCATTGATTGATTTGGGTCGAGCTCAATTTAATTCTGACAAACGATGGCCGATTCGGATCTACAATTTTTACTACCTCGCGTTTGTTTCAATGGTAATTAATTTGTAGGTTTAATTGCAATAATTACATAGCTATGTCGTAGTGGTCTAAGAGCCGACAGCAAATTTTGGGAGTGGAGGTATAACCAAAATCGGAGTATGTGGGATTATAGGTACATGTATCGTGATATCGAATACCAAAGTCTGGCAGATTTTGTTTTCAGCCTTTGGGATGTGTGGGGGGTTATATAGTGTTAGATCCCCTTATTTATTTTCAGGGTTATACCTATATAATCTCTAATTTATTTCTAAAAAATTGGATATGATTCCCTGTTATTTTTCGTCCAGTTAAAAGAACTCAAGATACCTATAACCATTTTATGTGAACCTTATCATCCCTTTTTTGGAGATTTTCAACAAAACAAAAAATCAACAAATAAAGTCTCCACAAAAACGCCAATAAAATTTGCTTAAAAAGGTAAAATCATGTGTCTTATTTATCGGATTACCAAGATAAAAGTCTTGAAACTTAGGGAAAATGACAGAGCATCATATCCTATTTTTACTTGCGATATAGGTACTATAGGGCAAAATTGGATTCGTGCAAAAAAAAAATTTCGAGATAACAATCAAACATGACATTACGATGATAGAGAACACGAAAAAAGTGGGTGGCACAATTCTGTCTGTCTGTCTGTCTGTCTGTATGTACCTCAACCTACAGCCTAAACTACTGAAGCGATTTTCTTCAAATTTTGAACTTAAGGTTTTTTTGTAACTCTCCAGAGGGGAAATTGAAATTTTTTTTTTAGCTCAAAAAATAACGGTACTTGCCATACAACCGTTAAGGAAAAGCTTAATTATCTCAAAAACGGCTCCAACGATTTTGATAAAAAAAAATCAGTCTATTATTGTAGATATGGTGTACCTTTTAGTAAGAAAAAAAATCATCAAAAACATTTATTAACGGTACCTGCCATATAACGGTTTTTTTGATTTTTGGTTTTCTTATTAACCACTCATCCGATTTCAATAATTTTTTTTCACAAAAGCTTTGTTAGAATATTAATAATACTGCATACCAAAATTTTGGAAAAAATAAATTTTGGATTTTTAAAAAAAGATTCAAAATTTTTTTTTGAAAATTCAATATTTCAAAAACGGGTTGATAAATAATTTTGCAATTTCAGTTTTAAATGTATATTAATATATACTCAAAATTGGCATACCAAATTTTTTTTTGAAAAATGTTACAAAAGTTTTATATATAAAAAATTAATTTTTAAGAAAACGGCTCCAACGATTTTAAATTTTTTTTTTGCATATATTCACATTTTTTCAAGTAATCAAATGGCGTACTTTTTTTTGAGCTCTTAGTTATTTATCAGACTGTTTATACAATTAAAAGAACGATTTAAATATGCTTTTTATACTTTTTCTATAATTACTTAAATATTTTTAAAAGTTCTTAAGCCCCACACAACTTGAACATAAGAGCAAGTACGTGCGATCCAGTCGTGCATTTTATTTAAAAGTGAATTGAAGTTCTAATGACCCTTCCATATAAATAAGAAACTACGCGCCTTTTAAACCCCCACCCCCACCAAAGGCTGAAAACAAAACTTGCCAGACTTTCATATTCCAAATCACGATACAATCATGTACCTATAATCCCTCATACCTACTCCGATTTTGGTTATACCTCCACTCCCAAAATTTGCTGTCGGCTCTTGGGCTATAAGTACTAAAGGGCATTCACGCAGCCTTTACTACTACATTTATTGATTTTTTTACTTGCGATATAGGTACTATAGGGCAAGTTTTGGATACGTGCAAACAAAAAATTTCGAAATAACAATCAAACATGACATTAATATGATAGAGAACACGAAAAAAGTGGGTGGCACAATTCTGTCTGTCTGTCCGTACCTCAACCTACAGCCTAAACCACTGAAGCGATTTTCTTCAAATTTTGAACTGAAGATTTTTTTGTAACTCTCCAGAGGGAAAATTGAATTTTTTTTTTAGCTCAAAAAATAACGGTACTTGCCATACAACCGTTAAGGAAAAGCTTATTTATCTCAAAAACGGCTCCAAAGATTTTGATTAAAAAAAATAGTATATTATTGTAGATATGGTGTACTTTCTGGTAAGAAAAAAAATCACCAAAAACATTTATTAACGATACCTGCCATATAACGGTTTTTTTTGATTTTCGGTTTCACTAACCGCTTATCCGATTTCAATAAAAATTTTTCCACAAAAGCTTTGTTAGAATATTAATAATACTTCATACCAAAATTTTGGAAAAAATAAATTTTGTTTTTTTAAAAAAAGATTCAAAATATTTCAAAAATGGGTTGATGAATTATTTTGAAATTTTAGTTTTAAATGTATATTAATATATACTCAAAATTGGCATAACAATTTTTTTTTGAAAAATATTACAAAAATTTTATATAAAAAAAAATTAATTTTTAAAACGGCTCCAACGATTTTAAATTTTTTTTGCATATATATGTACTCATATTTTTTCCAGTAATCAAATGGCATACTTTTTTTGAGCTCTTAGTTATTTATCAGACTGTTTATACAATTAAAAGAACGATTTAAATGCTTTTTATAACTTTTTCTATAATTATTTGAATATTTTTTAAAGTTCTTAAGTCCCCCACAACTTGAACATAAGAGCAAGTAGGTACGTGCGATCCAGTCGTGCATTTTAGGGGAGAGGGGGGCACCCTAGGACACTTTTTACAAAAACCAACCTGGAACACTCATACATCACAATATAAAATTTTTTCTTGAATGACGTTGTTCTTTGGTATTTTTCCTTTTAAATAGATGCCCTTTTATCCCTTAGTTTGTATGTTATACATATATATTTTTCTTTTAAAAAAACTGTTATAACTGTCCAAATCTGCCCCCCTAAGGGGGTAGTTTTGGACAACCCTGGGGCAGTTTTGGACATGCCTTGAAAACGCATTAAATAAAGTTTAATTCCTTATTAAACAATAATAAATTATTTCAAAACATAACATTAGTTAAAATAAGTCGTGGGAGATTGTCTTTCTCTAATTCCTTAGCGTACTGGAAAGCAAAATTATTTGCTTGAAGATAAACCAAGCCATAATTCATTTTCGAAGATTTGATGAAATAAAAGTCTATATCTTCTTCCGAGGTGCTAAATACTTGGGCGACAGTATGTTTTTAATTGTATCCACTGTTAACTTTTTGAAACGCTGTTTATTATATTTAATTTTAGTCTGGTCTGGATATGTCCAAATGTGCCCCTCATCTAATGTCCAAAAGTGCCCCAAGTAGACAAACAAACTAAACTTTTTTTTCTTTTTTTCGTGCAAAAAAAAAATTTCGAGATAACAATCAAACATGACATTACGATGATAGAGAACACGAAAAAAGTGGGTGGCACAATTCTGTCTGTCTGTCTGTCTGTCTGTATGTACCTCAACCTACAGCCTAAACTACTGAAGCGATTTTCTTCAAATTTTGAACTTAAGGTTTTTTTGTAACTCTCCAGAGGGGAAATTGAAATTTTTTTTTTAGCTCAAAAAATAACGGTACTTGCCATACAACCGTTAAGGAAAAGCTTAATTATCTCAAAAACGGCTCCAACGATTTTGATAAAAAAAAATCAGTCTATTATTGTAGATATGGTGTACCTTTTAGTAAGAAAAAAAATCATCAAAAACATTTATTAACGGTACCTGCCATATAACGGTTTTTTTGATTTTTGGTTTTCTTATTAACCACTCATCCGATTTCAATAATTTTTTTTCACAAAAGCTTTGTTAGAATATTAATAATACTGCATACCAAAATTTTGGAAAAAATAAATTTTGGATTTTTAAAAAAAGATTCAAAATTTTTTTTTGAAAATTCAATATTTCAAAAACGGGTTGATAAATAATTTTGCAATTTCAGTTTTAAATGTATATTAATATATACTCAAAATTGGCATACCAAATTTTTTTTTGAAAAATGTTACAAAAGTTTTATATATAAAAAATTAATTTTTTAGAAAACGGCTCCAACGATTTTAAATTTTTTTTTTGCATATATTCACATTTTTTCAAGTAATCAAATGGCGTACTTTTTTTTGAGCTCTTAGTTATTTATCAGACTGTTTATACAATTAAAAGAACGATTTAAATATGCTTTTTATACTTTTTCTATAATTACTTAAATATTTTTAAAAGTTCTTAAGCCCCACACAACTTGAACATAAGAGCAAGTACGTGCGATCCAGTCGTGCATTTTATTTAAAAGTGAATTGAAGTTCTAATGACCCTTCCATATAAATAAGAAACTACGCGCCTTTTAAACCCCCACCCCCACCAAAGGCTGAAAACAAAACTTGCCAGACTTTCATATTCCAAATCACGATACAATCATGTACCTATAATCCCTCATACCTACTCCGATTTTGGTTATACCTCCACTCCCAAAATTTGCTGTCGGCTCTTGGGCTATAAGTACTAAAGGGCATTCACGCAGCCTTTACTACTACATTTATTGATTTTTTTACTTGCGATATAGGTACTATAGGGCAAGTTTTGGATACGTGCAAAAAAAAAATTTCGAAATAACAATCAAACATGACATTAATATGATAGAGAACACGAAAAAAGTGGGTGGCACAATTCTGTCTGTCTGTCCGTACCTCAACCTACAGCCTAAACCACTGAAGCGATTTTCTTCAAATTTTGAACTGAAGATTTTTTTGTAACTCTCCAGAGGGAAAATTGAATTTTTTTTTTAGCTCAAAAAATAACGGTACTTGCCATACAACCGTTAAGGAAAAGCTTATTTATCTCAAAAACGGCTCCAAAGATTTTGATTAAAAAAAATAGTATATTATTGTAGATATGGTGTACTTTCTGGTAAGAAAAAAAATCACCAAAAACATTTATTAACGATACCTGCCATATAACGGTTTTTTTTGATTTTCGGTTTCACTAACCGCTTATCCGATTTCAATAAAAATTTTTCCACAAAAGCTTTGTTAGAATATTAATAATACTTCATACCAAAATTTTGGAAAAAATAAATTTTGTTTTTTTAAAAAAAGATTCAAAATATTTCAAAAATGGGTTGATGAATTATTTTGAAATTTTAGTTTTAAATGTATATTAATATATACTCAAAATTGGCATAACAATTTTTTTTTGAAAAATATTACAAAAATTTTATATAAAAAAAAATTAATTTTTAAAACGGCTCCAACGATTTTAAATTTTTTTTGCATATATATGTACTCATATTTTTTCCAGTAATCAAATGGCATACTTTTTTTGAGCTCTTAGTTATTTATCAGACTGTTTATACAATTAAAAGAACGATTTAAATGCTTTTTATAACTTTTTCTATAATTATTTGAATATTTTTTAAAGTTCTTAAGTCCCCCACAACTTGAACATAAGAGCAAGTAGGTACGTGCGATCCAGTCGTGCATTTTAGGGGAGAGGGGGGCACCCTAGGACACTTTTTACAAAAACCAACCTGGAACACTCATACATCACAATATAAAATTTTTTCTTGAATGACGTTGTTCTTTGGTATTTTTCCTTTTAAATAGATGCCCTTTTATCCCTTAGTTTGTATGTTATACATATATATTTTTCTTTAAAAAAAACTGTTATAACTGTCCAAATCTGCCCCCCTAAGGGGGTAGTTTTGGACAACCCTGGGGCAGTTTTGGACATGCCTTGAAAACGCATTAAATAAAGTTTAATTCCTTATTAAACAATAATAAATTATTTCAAAACATAACATTAGTTAAAATAAGTCGTGGGAGATTGTCTTTCTCTAATTCCTTAGCGTACTGGAAAGCAAAATTATTTGCTTGAAGATAAACCAAGCCATAATTCATTTTCGAAGATTTGATGAAATAAAAGTCTATATCTTCTTCCGAGGTGCTAAATACTTGGGCGACAGTATGTTTTTAATTGTATCCACTGTTAACTTTTTGAAACGCTGTTTATTATATTTAATTTTAGTCTGGTCTGGATATGTCCAAATGTGCCCCTCATCTAATGTCCAAAAGTGCCCCAAGTAGACAAACAAACTAAACTTTTTTTTCTTTTTTTCGTGCAAAAAAAAAATTTCGAGATAACAATCAAACATGACATTACGATGATAGAGAACACGAAAAAAGTGGGTGGCACAATTCTGTCTGTCTGTCTGTCTGTCTGTATGTACCTCAACCTACAGCCTAAACTACTGAAGCGATTTTCTTCAAATTTTGAACTTAAGGTTTTTTTGTAACTCTCCAGAGGGGAAATTGAAATTTTTTTTTTAGCTCAAAAAATAACGGTACTTGCCATACAACCGTTAAGGAAAAGCTTAATTATCTCAAAAACGGCTCCAACGATTTTGATAAAAAAAAATCAGTCTATTATTGTAGATATGGTGTACCTTTTAGTAAGAAAAAAAATCATCAAAAACATTTATTAACGGTACCTGCCATATAACGGTTTTTTTGATTTTTGGTTTTCTTATTAACCACTCATCCGATTTCAATAATTTTTTTTCACAAAAGCTTTGTTAGAATATTAATAATACTGCATACCAAAATTTTGGAAAAAATAAATTTTGGATTTTTAAAAAAAGATTCAAAATTTTTTTTTGAAAATTCAATATTTCAAAAACGGGTTGATAAATAATTTTGCAATTTCAGTTTTAAATGTATATTAATATATACTCAAAATTGGCATACCAAATTTTTTTTTGAAAAATGTTACAAAAGTTTTATATATAAAAAATTAATTTTTAAGAAAACGGCTCCAACGATTTTAAATTTTTTTTTTGCATATATTCACATTTTTTCAAGTAATCAAATGGCGTACTTTTTTTTGAGCTCTTAGTTATTTATCAGACTGTTTATACAATTAAAAGAACGATTTAAATATGGTTTTTATACTTTTTCTATAATTACTTAAATATTTTTAAAAGTTCTTAAGCCCCACACAACTTGAACATAAGAGCAAGTACGTGCGATCCAGTCGTGCATTTTATTTAAAAGTGAATTGAAGTTCTAATGACCCTTCCATATAAATAAGAAACTACGCGCCTTTTAAACCCCCACCCCCACCAAAGGCTGAAAACAAAACTTGCCAGACTTTCATATTCCAAATCACGATACAATCATGTACCTATAATCCCTCATACCTACTCCGATTTTGGTTATACCTCCACTCCCAAAATTTGCTGTCGGCTCTTGGGCTATAAGTACTAAAGGGCATTCACGCAGCCTTTACTACTACATTTATTGATTTTTTTACTTGCGATATAGGTACTATAGGGCAAGTTTTGGATACGTGCAAAAAAAAAATTTCGAAATAACAATCAAACATGACATTAATATGATAGAGAACACGAAAAAAGTGGGTGGCACAATTCTGTCTGTCTGTCCGTACCTCAACCTACAGCCTAAACCACTGAAGCGATTTTCTTCAAATTTTGAACTGAAGATTTTTTTGTAACTCTCCAGAGGGAAAATTGAATTTTTTTTTTAGCTCAAAAAATAACGGTACTTGCCATACAACCGTTAAGGAAAAGCTTATTTATCTCAAAAACGGCTCCAAAGATTTTGATTAAAAAAAATAGTATATTATTGTAGATATGGTGTACTTTCTGGTAAGAAAAAAAATCACCAAAAACATTTATTAACGATACCTGCCATATAACGGTTTTTTTGATTTTCGGTTTCACTAACCGCTTATCCGATTTCAATAAAAATTTTTCCACAAAAGCTTTGTTAGAATATTAATAATACTTCATACCAAAATTTTGGAAAAAATAAATTTTGTTTTTTTAAAAAAAGATTCAAAATATTTCAAAAATGGGTTGATGAATTATTTTGAAATTTTAGTTTTAAATGTATATTAATATATACTCAAAATTGGCATAACAATTTTTTTTTTGAAAAATATTACAAAAATTTTATATAAAAAAAAATTAATTTTTAAAACGGCTCCAACGATTTTAAATTTTTTTTGCATATATATGTACTCATATTTTTTCCAGTAATCAAATGGCATACTTTTTTTGAGCTCTTAGTTATTTATCAGACTGTTTATACAATTAAAAGAACGATTTAAATGCTTTTTATAACTTTTTCTATAATTATTTGAATATTTTTTAAAGTTCTTAAGTCCCCCACAACTTGAACATAAGAGCAAGTAGGTACGTGCGATCCAGTCGTGCATTTTAGGGGAGAGGGGGGCACCCTAGGACACTTTTTACAAAAACCAACCTGGAACACTCATACATCACAATATAAAATTTTTTCTTGAATGACGTTGTTCTTTGGTATTTTTCCTTTTAAATAGATGCCCTTTTATCCCTTAGTTTGTATGTTATACATATATATTTTTCTTTTAAAAAAACTGTTATAACTGTCCAAATCTGCCCCCCTAAGGGGGTAGTTTTGGACAACCCTGGGGCAGTTTTGGACATGCCTTGAAAACGCATTAAATAAAGTTTAATTCCTTATTAAACAATAATAAATTATTTCAAAACATAACATTAGTTAAAATAAGTCGTGGGAGATTGTCTTTCTCTAATTCCTTAGCGTACTGGAAAGCAAAATTATTTGCTTGAAGATAAACCAAGCCATAATTCATTTTCGAAGATTTGATGAAATAAAAGTCTATATCTTCTTCCGAGGTGCTAAATACTTGGGCGACAGTATGTTTTTAATTGTATCCACTGTTAACTTTTTGAAACGCTGTTTATTATATTTAATTTTAGTCTGGTCTGGATATGTCCAAATGTGCCCCTCATCTAATGTCCAAAAGTGCCCCAAGTAGACAAACAAACTAAACTTTTTTTTCTTTTTTACGCAATGTTAAACAATAAAAATATTGTTTAATAAATCATCACAAAATAACTAAATATGATAATAAAGAACTTTTTTGTGCGTTGATTCCAGATAGTTTTTTTCTAAAATGCTTACGTCTTAAGCCTGGTTTATACATCCATGTGAAGTGTAGTTTTCATTGAAAAAAATAATTTTTTTCCTAGGCGTGAAAAACTGTCAAAAACTAAAAGCAATTATTTTGGCGACAAGGAGGAACAAAATTATCTCGAAACAAATGCAACTCAATGGGCTTTTTGCAAACAAATATTATGACGAAAACTATTTTTTTGAAAACCTTTTGGTTCAGTAGTTATTGATGTTTCATTTCAAATTTGATTTCACTTCGCTTTGAAGTATAAACTAGGCTTTAGATCGAAAAAAAATACAACGGATACCGGAATACAAACATTTATCTTTAATTATTTTTTAAAAGCTGATATCGTCCCAAATGTCATCAGATATCTATTTGAGGAAGAATTGCCACTGTAAAATTGTAATGAAGTATTAAAAAGTATTTGTTTTGATACTTTTCTGGCCGTTGTCCTAAGCTGCCCCTGTCCTAAACTACCCCCCTCTCCCCTATTTATTTTCGATAGCGTTATATCCCCAGTAGTCGCACACTTAGTAGTGTATAATAAACTAATAGTTTACTGTGAGGAAACCATCATACAGCGTAATTATGTGAAGTAAAATTATTTAGCTGCCTTAACTCAAATATTTGTTACTTGGGTTTTATTGTAAATAATATGTCTGTTCGCGTACTTCCCAAAACTACGAATTTCTACGAATTTTATTTTTTTCATATGAGCTTTGACATAACTTTGGGCTAAATTCGTAGAAATTCGTAGTTTTGGGAGGTACGCGAACAGACATAATATAACTCCTTTTTTATAGAAAACAAAATGTGAAAAAAGCCAAATTCTCCAGTAGTCGAACACTAGTTTCCTAAGCTCGAACATATTATGTCTGTTTGCGTACCTCCCAAAACTACGAATTTCTACGAATTTAGCCCAAAGTTCTGTCAAAGCTCATATGAAAAAAATAAAATTCGTAGAAATTCGTAGTTTTGGGAAGTACGCGAACAGACCTAAAGTTTCCTAAAGTTTCGAGCATAAAGTTTCATAAAGTTTCGAACACTAGTGTTCGAACAGGCAACTAACAAATTTGGTATCCTATGTTCGAACAGTCAATTTATTAATTACATAATTACTAAGCTTAAGAGTGTTCCGGACTGAAATCATATTTCATAAAAAGATTGTGAAGCGTGTACTTGTCCGATTAAAACGATTAAGGTGTTATAGACAGAAAAACTTGTTCTCTATAGAACATCATTGGACAAACAAATTTAATTTTGTGCTCTTATATTTGGTAAAGCCTTTAAGAAAAGGAGAATATCGCGAAAATGTTAAATGTATTTACTCTAAGCATTTTTTGCAAAAAAATGTTTAATAACACGAAATAACATTTTTTTTAAGACAATTAAAGAAAATTTTTAATTGTGTACCTAATAAAATTTTAATAATACAAAATAAAAATGCATGCTAATTTTGAGAAAAAAAAACGCATTTTTGATAGTCAATTTTCTATACTTAATGGTATTTTTTTAACATTTTTTTAGTGGATATGAATTCAATTTATTATTCACGATTTTTTTTAACTATACTTACTTACTTAAGGTGGTGCTTCAGTCCGGGGTGGACCAGGGCCTCAACCAACTAGCTTCTTCCAGCCGGCTCGGTTTCTGGCTAGCTGTTGTAACGGGGCAATAGGATAAGGACCCGGGGATAGGATTGGGATTCAGGGAAGGAAAAAGAATTTGAAAAGTGAAACAGGAAACAGGAAACGGATAGGAACCGGAAATAAATTTGAATGGGACTAGGATAGGCTGGGAAGGGTACCATTGCTTAACGGACAGGGCTGTGGCATGCTGGCGTAGCACGGCTAAGCTCGCCGGATGTAGGGGGGGATCTTGCCCCTCCGTTAAACCTCACCTCGCTACAAAAATTAACTTCATGCCAAATCTCTCAAAATTCCCACTTATTTTCTTTTTCAACCTACTGAACTATCACACGCCTAGAGCCTGCAGCTGGTATTGCAGGTTGACCATTTTCCCCACCACTCCTGATGGAACCTGGTTGGTCGAATCTTCTTCAGGTTCCCCTATGACGCTTACGTCTACGGCATCGTTACTCCTCACCGTTCATGACCACCGCCCTCCACACCCCCTTATAATCAAAACCTCACATCATCATGTTTATGCTCTCAGAAGTCCGAAAAATAAACAGCCATTGAATTTGGTGTGGCTCACAATCATAATTTTTATTAAAAAAGAAAAGGAAAGCTAAAACATTTTAAGAAATACAAAGTTTAAAGCCAGAAGCCACCGAATATGGTATGGCTAACATTAATACAAAGTGTTATACAACAATAAAAAAAACGTTGAAATGATTGATGGTTTTTCAATAGGGAATGAACTTTTAAAAAATACAAAAAGGATCAACACGAACAAAATTTGCTTTAAATGTTAACGGATACAATCAATCTCTAAACGTAATTTATTAAAAAGAATTCAGAATGTACCGGAAAGAAGTGAAACACGTCGGTGGACCTTTCTGTCTCACTTGGAGGGGGGGAATTCTCTCAGGGTTACTATTGAAACCCCGGAAGTATCCTTCGCTCCAACAACCTAACCTGTCGACAATAAAAAATTGGGGCTGAGCCCAGTCCCACCCTTTACCAATGTCGTTGAGGCCAATGTTCGCCTCGTTAACCCGAGTCCTGCCTAAAGAGCGCTCTGTAGGTGGCTGCACCTCTTTTTTCGTGCGTCGATATTCGCGGGGGTACTCGGGGGAAACTCGTTTCAGCTTGCCGACTGACGGTATCGACGACACACTCCCTTTCACCACCTTTCTAAAATCTTGTACAGGATTTCAATACGCAAATGAAAAGTAGGTATAAGATAATTTAAATGAACAAAAATTTAAAATTCAAAATTTTGCCAACAACCAAAAACCTTAATACTAAAAGCATGCAATAAGAATATTGTTCTTCGCCCTCTCTAGTTGAGTCGGAGTATCTTCTTTCGTTTTCGTTTATTTCTGGTGTCTTTAATTTTTTTTGGTTTGTGTACGAACTCCCGTGGTATACTACGTTTTGTTGTGTGGTTAAATAAATGCGACGTTTATCTAAGTTCCAATAATATAGGGTTGGTGTATTAGATAATGTATGGTGAATATGTCTTTTTTTGTAGGGTGACACTTTCAATTTCGTTCGAAAATATATTTATAATAGATAAAAAAAAGGTACTTATCGGTGTTCCTTTTGAATTGATTTCGGACTAGATGAAACTAAATCCAGAGTATTTCCTTTTTTTTCTTGTCTTCAGCACAGGTCCGTTTTCTGAATTTGTCCAAAATGGTAGATATTGTCAACCAATATGGCGGCACCAACTCTGCCCTTGGCGATGACCGCCAGCCTTCAGCACCGAACCCTAAACCGTTAAGGTTTATTTAAATTTTAAATTTAACACCAGTTATAACAAAATTTTCCTTACCTATCGAAACTTAAATATTTTCTTATTTATTAACCACGTCGTTTATCACCAATGGAGATCACACTTCTTAGAGACTTTACTATAAAATTAATTAAACTTTGTTCTTTAAATTTTCAATATAAAAAAACTAATCTTTTTTTTCATTTTTACCACTCTCCGAGATTAAACACCTATTGGCACGGACCATGCACCACGACAATTTCTTTCGAACTAACCCCTTTTTGTTCTCCTACCTCTATCTACACCGCAAATCATCATCCAGCAACACAAAAGAAAACCCCTATTCCATTGTTTGGTGAGGTAAATGAAATCCGTTGGGGTTAACACTATCCCCTTGGAGGAGCCCTCTCTCCACGTCCCCCCTCAATTCCTTTGAAAAACAAACATTAACCTACCACGGTGTGTTCACCGCCCAATCGGTAATCCCATCCATAAACCCCAACCGCTGTACAACTCTAATTCACCCCGAAACCTACCTCTGTCTAATTTCGAGATTTGCTAGCCGCAAGCTGTCATTTCAACTTCGTACCTCGAAATCAAAATCCAACTCAAAACAAAGTTGTATTCTGATGGTGCGGGACGGCTTCTTCTTAAATTAAATTTTTCCTATTTTCTATTTACTTCCAAATAAATTTTAGCAAAAAAAAGATTTATTTCCTACGATGTTAAATCTCAAAGGCACAAAAATAATTCACGGTTTATCATTTGAAGTTTCCGGTTTTGCTGGTGGACATCGAAGAAAAACAAACTTCTTTCGAAAAAAAAGTGCCGTCCCGTCTCGACGAAACAACAAAAAGTATTTCATCCAGACGGCCAACTGAGTTTTTGTTTGGATGACGTTCGAGTAAGCCATTCGACCCGAAGAAAAAAAAATTCCTGAAGGAAACCATCCGTATAATCCCATGAAACATGCTGCGGCCACATCGGGATCTGGAAATTGGCGTACGCCGTTGTTTCTCCCGATAGCGAGGACCTCAACGAATGGGAAGTTGCAACCAGTAGATTTCTTCAGCCGAATGCACAACTGAATTTTGTTCTGTGCATCGAAAAGAATCTGTGGCTATTTGGACCCATTTGGCATGAGGTCACCACCACCGACGACGGGGACCCCAGGTCAGTTGTCGTGGCAATACGACACCAACCAAGGTAAAAATATGCAACCAGTGCAACAAAAAAAACATTATAACTACATATGTAAATTCCTTTATATATATACTATCGCAATAAACCGGTCGTTTGTACTTAGTTAAAGTAAAGTTGGTGTTTTTATTGTTTATTAGTGGGAAGTTTATTCTCTTGTTTCGTGGAACATTTTCTTGCCCTATATGCGCAATGCATGGTAGCGTAGTGCATCATTTTGTGCCTTTTACTTGGGTGCAACTGCCATAGTGTATTGGCAAGTTACTTTCCTAGGCTGCCGTAACAAACCTCCGGATTTGGGACATTTTATATTGCTACAAAGACGGTGACAGGCAGCTCTTAACTTCTTTTGACGTTGGGGATGAACCCACTTTCAAAAGCCGGGCATTTATTCTCAGCCTTCTTTTTTTTTTCTCTCTTTTTCTTTAGTTTCCTCCGTCTTATGCTTCTACTACTCATTAGTCGTGCTTCTAGTAAAAACTAACAACTATTCTTTGCTTTTCGTAGATAGAAATAAGGTTATTACTTTCCGATTCAATTGACTCCAGGAGATCAATTTTCCAAAAGGAAACTGACTGAGTCATTTTGAATTCATTGAGTGTTTCGTGTGGCAAGTCATTTGCTTTTGCTGTATATGGACTAGGTCTACAAGTTCACAATTACACACATGGAACAACAAAGATATCACAGTTAGTTAGATTTTTATTGCACATTAGGTAGTTATTGCACTTTAGACATCGGCGCTTCTAGTGATATATATATAAATATGGCTTCTAGTTCACTATGTCTGTTTCGAGGACCAGTTGAATGGAATCTTAGGAGATTGGGACAAGAACAAGGTTTATTAGGACACATTAATTTATACTTGATTGATGCCTGTACAATAACCTGGCAATAAATATTGATTAAATCAAAGGTTTACAAATTAAAATAATAAAAAAAATACTAAATCGAAAAAAAACAAAAATGTTGACTTAAAAAAAAACATGTTTACTGATTAACTTATGGAAGCTATCAGTAAAATCTATGGTCCCTACACTGAATGCACAAACTAATAAAGTACATGAATACACCGACAAAAAAAAAGTTAAAAACTAACTCGTATACAAAACTAACTGAAACGATTAAATGAATAAATAACAATTAGGTAAATAAATAGACTCTTGTAAAACTGCAAATTAAATAAATAAATGGACTCGAATATAAATCTATGTAAAGTAAATAAATAAACTATAGAAAATAAATAACAAATATATAACTGCAAATAAATAAATAAATAAATAAACAAATAAATAAATAAATAACTAAAGAAATAAATAAATAAATAAACACATAGATAAAGCTATAAAGGTACACCGGAAGACTTAAATTTGAAGGTCGAAAACCTTATCAGATACAAGTAACCAGTTAAACGGAATGGAATTAGGTTCTTATGGAGGGGAAAAAAAAAGAAAAGTAGTATAGTTCATAGTTTAAGATTTTTCTGTTGATTCTTAGGAGACATTCACATGAGAGGTTGCTAGGAACAGTGGCATATTTACATATATATCACAGATTTTTGGTATTATACCTATCACAGATTTCGTTGTTGTTGTAAAGCTATTGTTTAATGTCTTTGGCATGGAATATCCCAATTTTCTTGCCCGCCAGATTTTCAAGTTCGTAATTATTCTTTCCTACTTCTTTAACTACTCGACATTTCACGAATTTTGGGCATAATTTCGCCGATAAATATTTAGACGTGTCGCTTAAAATGAAATTACGTCGGTAAACCTCCTGTCCAGGAACATACCTCACGTTTCGAGTGCGCATATTATAGACTTTGTCGCTTTTCTCTTTGGCTTTCATTATTCCGTCTTTAATTTTCTCGCGAATACACTGCAATCTGTTTTGCCGTGGGAGAGCCAACAGCTCACCATCGTCAACTATACTAAGCTTCTGAGTCAGTTCATATCCGCTACCATGAGTCATCATATTTATGCCAAACAGGGCAAAATATGGAGAAACACCGGTAGCTGAATGAACTGAACTCCTCAACGCGCCTGCGATATCACTAAGGTGTATATCCCAGTCGCGTTGGTCTTCTTTCAGATACGAGCGTATAGCCGCCAATAGCGTTCTGTTGACCCTCTCCGAGGCGTTGGACTGAGGTGCATAATTGGCGGTTCGAAAATGTCGAATACCGTACTTTTGTAGGAGAGTTTGGAAATCTTTGGCGACAAATTGTTTGCCATTATCCGAATGTATGACTTGCGGCACTCCAAATGCATTAAAAATGTCATTTCGGAGGAACTTTATTATGCTACTGGTATTTGCCGACCGTAAAGGTTCCAGAAAAACATACTTTGTTAAATGTTCTAACACAACAAACACATAGGCATTACCGGACTTTGACCTTGGGTAGGGACCCAAGAAGTCAACATATAATTTTTGAAACGGACGATTGACACTGAAGGTAGTAGTGATAGGAGGACGTAAAATTTGATTAGTTGGTTTACATTGCTTACATATTGCACATTTCGTAACGAATTCCCTTATTTGCACTGTCATGTTCGGCCAGTAAAAGTACTGCCGAATACGATGTAGTGTTTTTGCCACACCCCCATGAGCAGCCTGTGGTGGATCGTGGGCCCGCTCAATGACCCCTTCGGTCAAACCAGACGGTACCCACAAACGCCAATTATGCTCATAGTTGGGCTCTTCGTATTCAACAGCGAATGAGCGTTTGTACACAAAGTTGTCTACAATTTTCAAATCAGGCAATTGTTCCTGGTTAGACTGGATTGTTGCGATTAGATCTTCATACTCGCTTGACTTGAACTCGTCCGAAGCAAGATCTATCAACGGGGCGATATTTCCAATCTCCATACTGTCTACGTGTGCCCGAGAGAGTGTGTCTGGCACGACATTTAGCGTTCCCTTGCGGTGCTCTATGTCGAAGGCATAGGTTTGCAATTCTAAACTCCACCTAGCCAGCCTCCCACTCAGGTCCTTCATGGTCATCAACCATTTGAGACTGGAGTGGTCGGTGATTACGGTGAAATCCATACCCTCGACATAGGGCCTGAACTTTTTGACTGCCATTACCGCCGCCATGCACTCCCTCTCGGTCACACTATAGTTTCTCTGACAAGAATTTAGCTTTTGAGAAAAGTATGAGATCGGGACTTCTCCTCCATTCTCGTTCTTCTGGAATAGTACTGCTCCGATTCCAGAGTCAGAAGCATCGCACTGAATATAAAATCTTTTCTTGAAATCGGGATGAGTAAGGACAGGGGCGGTTGTCAAAACCCGTTTTAGCTCCTCAAACGCTGTGATTGCCTCATCTGTCATTTTAAACTTCACGTCTTTTTTCTTAAGTGTGTCAGTTAGGGGGGCGGTCAGGCTGGAAAAGTCTTTGACGAACCTCCTATACCACCCTGCTAAACCAAGTAGCCGGCGGACTTGTCGTGGGTTTTTCGGCATCGGAAAATTAACTACCGCTTCGATCTTCGCTGGATCGGTCTTCAACATCCCACCACCAACGATAAAACCCAAATATTTTAGCTCTTTAAAGCAAAACTTTGACTTTTTAAGGTTGATGGTGAGGTTGGCCTTTCTCAAACACTCGGCTACTTCGTCCAGCATGGTGATATGGGTCTCGAAATCCGGTGCGATGATCAACAAGTCGTCTAAATACACGAAGACGTTGTCCCTGAGTCGTGCAGGAATTACCTTATCCATTAAACGACAAAGCCTTTGAGCTGCATTGCACAACCCAAATGGCATTACCTTAAAATGATATAAGGGTCTCCCCGGTACCGCAAATGCAGTTTTCTCCCTGCTCTGTTTCTCCAGCGGTATTTGCCAGAACGCTTCCTTGAGATCTACACTACTTATAAAGTAGGTATTGGGTAGACGACTGATAAGCCCTTCGATATGAGGAAGAGGGTTAGCGTCCTTTTTGCTTAACGCGTTGACCTTACGCGAATCCAGACAGAAACGATACTTAATAGTACCGTCTACTGCTGGCTTCTTTATAAGGACTACGGGCGAGCACCAAGGACTCTCGCTCTCCTCTATAACGCCGAGCTTAAGCATTCGATCTATTTCCTGGTACAGTAAGGCTTGTACCGCTGGCGAAACAGGGTAGTGACGCTGCTTAACAGGCTCCGCGTCTCCAGTATCGATGACATGCTCCATCATCGTCGTTTTTCCGAGACCGTGTCGATCATAATCTAAAAATTTTCGCCTGACCGTCTCCAACTCAGACTGCTGCTCCGGTGTTAGCTGGTGAGCATTCAGTAGGTCTGCTTCTTCCTCTGGAACCGAAACAGAACTAACAATATTTGGTGCAATATGAAACATCCTCCAAAAATCAACCCCGAGGTATAATTCCTGTTCCAAACTGGGCACCAGGAAAAATGTTATGGGCTGCTGGGTATTTTTGTAGGTGACTGGAGTTTGAACCTTGCCGATGATGGCTTGTGATTTCCCATCAGCGGTTCTAACACCCGCCTTATACGGAAGTATAATCATTTTCATATCCTTTACCAAGTTCATACAACCCTTCCCTAAGATGCTCACGCTGGCCCCGCTATCGAGCAAACCCAGCATCTCTTTCCCACCAATATCCACCTTCGCATATGGCCTCGGGTCGGTATTGAGGTCTAACACCGTCGTTGATATATTTTTCTTAGTTTGTGATCTAAGTTTATATCTATCTCTAGCTTTTTTAATCCTTTTTGTAACTCCCATTTCCTGTCTATTAAAAATCTTGTTTCTAGCTATTTCATATTCCTTTATTCTAATATGTAGTGGCTTTATTACCCTTTGCTTAACACTACCTTCGCCTGTTTCTTTTTCCTCTTTTTCACGTGTTAATATTTTAATATTTTTATCAATTTCCGCAGGTTCTTTTATTCTTTGGATTGGGGGTTCTGTGTGGAACACGAATCCCCCACCGACTTCGTGTTCCTGGACCTGTTTTCCGGATTGCACTTCTGGCATCGCGGAGTAATAACTCCCTCTAAACCACATCGGTAGCAGAAGAGATTTCTGGTAGTAGATGGGCAGTCCATGAACGCGTGGCCTTGCTGTTTGCAATTCCAACAGGTCAGGAATTTGGAATCGCTCGCCGCACGAGATGCCTTTGGTCGAGCTCCAGACTGTTGAAACGCCGCCACTTGTTCATCCCCGAACGAACCATGATCATCATCTAAATCCAGCTCATTAGCGACATACCGATTGGTTGGCCTGTGAGCTTTGAACGCTTCTCGGTCCCTATCCGGAAATGCTAATTCAGCGTCCTTGCACGCCCTACGCAGTTGGTCCATCGTGTAGATGGCTTGAGGATAAACCATCTGACTCAATCTTCGGTTCAAATTGCGTTTCAGAATCAGAACCAGCTCCATTTCTGGAATCTGCACCCTGAGCTGGGATCTGAGTCTATTCACAGCGGCAAAATATTCATCACTGGTCTCTCCGGCGCCATGCTTGCGATCCATCATGTCCCTCATGATCTCGTAATCGGACTTCGAATTCCGAAATTGGCGCATTAATGCGTCTCGAAGCATTGGCCAGTCGGGACGATAATGAGATCGCTGGAATTGCCAGTACCATTCTTGCGCAGCACCGGATAGCAAGAGGTGAAAATCCCTCAGAATCTCAGTCCAGGGACAGACATACTGGCTCTGCAAAATCTCCAAACGGAACACAAAATCCTCTACGGTAAGTACCTCCAAATTCCCATCGAAATTTAATCCCCATTTGTTTACTTTTATAGGAGTTTTACTATTCAAATTTAAAAATGAACGAGAATTGACGTGTGGTTGCGGAAGGTACCCACCGTTAGGATTCCGAGTTCCGCCATTTGTGTCCCGAAGATCGGTCAGCTGGCATCCTCTGCTTTCGGACCCCTGGTCCCAATAAGGAATCCGATTCATGTTTCCATATGGATTTTCTATTGGCACAAATGGCCGTGAAGCTACCGGTTGTTGCAACTGCCGTGGAGGCTCCGGAACTGGTCGTCTCACTGGTATTTCCCCCGTGACTTCCAACACACTTGGGCAACGACCCGTTGCTTCACCTGGCCTAACTGAGGGTGCTACTTGGCGAATAGTTTCCAATTCGGCGAAATTTTTCTTCATTTCCGCCTTCAAGGACTCCGACAGTTCGTTTCGAAGAACCGAGGTATAACGTTCGCAAGCGCTAACCACGGCGGCGTTTATAGCAGCCACAAGATCTGTCGATACGTTGGTACCACCTCCGTTTTCCGCGAGCTCTATCAGAGGCCCATTATTTCCCGAATTAATATTTTGGTCCGGCCTTTGCTCCCCATTCGCTATGGCTTCATTATTTGTCAGGCCGCTATAAGCCGGCGACGTCAATGATTCGGCCGAACCACCTGCCTGACTGACTGGCCTTGGAATTTCAGGTGGTGGAACCGAAAACATTGGAGGAACCGAGAAAGCTGAAGGAACTTGGCCTACGTCTTTGGGTTGGCTGCTCGTTGTGGGCTCGCCCTGTTTAGTTTGTACTGGCGAGTGTCTTAAGGGCATTTTTACTAAGTTTTTTACAAGGGTATTGAAGTGTGAGCGAGTGGTTGTACGACCCTGATTGTATAGAGTATTAATAATTTCTTTTTCTATTTCAGAGTTCATCACCCCTTATCCTACCTTGCCGTAGCGAACCTTCCTCGATCTGAAGCCACCAGAACCAAAACAAAAAAGAAACCTTAAATGGAATATATAAAACAAAAAAAAAACGCTCACCAGTTATTCCTTAGCTCTTAAGAACCCTAGTTTTTCCTTTTTTTTTTTTTAACTTCTATTTTATTACGCTTTATTTATAAAAAAACTAAGACAAAATGTAAACCTATAATTAACTTACTACTAAGCACCTATCTAGACTAAACCTATTATTTCTATATAACAAACTATCTTACCTATAATCTAAGCCTATAACTAAACTTAACTTTAAGATTTTTTTTTTCTTTTTCGCTGTTTTTATCTATATATATTTTTTTTTTATTTTATTGATTTTTAAAACAATTATACTTATACTATCCACTATCTAAAACTATGCATAAAACCCAACACCTGTTAAAAAAAACTAACCTAAGTCGCTAACGTACATTAAAACTATCTAAACTATATGAAATCGTGGCTATGTTTATTTTTACTTTTTTTTTTTTTTTTTTTTACTTATCTAACTGCCAACTTAAATTTCTTGCTACCTTGATACAAACTATTGGTGAACAAACTTCACTTTAAAAATAAGTGCCTACATCCACACAATTTCGCACTAGATGATTCCTCTAATTTGATTTTTTTTCTATGTAAATTTCAAAATGTTTCTTTTTAACTAACCAAAATTTTTAACTTTGACTCTGAAGCTATTTTCCTGGCTTTTTTTTCTTTTCTTGCTCTCTTTTTCATTACTTGCGGGGATGCTTTGGGCAGCTATGAACGGTGGTTGATTTTGTTCTTGTCTACGGATGTGATGCCTCAGACCGGATACTTTTTCATTTTTTTTTTTTTTTTAAGTTCAGCAGCATTGAACATAAAACACACACACACACGAACAGATGTTACATTTGATGCTACCGCCAGGATTGGAATTCTTCGTCGCGATTGATCGGGCTTTCTCACGAGCAATCCCGATCAAGACTTACGATTCCTTTCAACCCTGATTGCAGCAACGAATGTAACTACACAGGACACTAATCACACTGGCTTTCAGATGCAACTTCCTGTCGCAATTCGGTAGGTACGCCTATGGCCTTCCAGTCGAAGTCATACCGGAAGTCGGAATCTGATTGCCAGTGTAATTAAACATATAGTAAACAGTTCCTAGTTGTCTCTACTGCCATCTCCGAAACACCCTGTCGCGTTTGATTTGGTATGCCTAGATGCTTTCCAAGTCAAGACTTACAGGTTGCTTCAGTGGTGTCAGCAAAAAAACTTTTAACTGTTTGGACAATCACGAATAACAAGGACTAACATTGGACTTTACGTATGGGCGCCATTTGTAACGGGGCAATAGGATAAGGACCCGGGGATAGGATTGGGATTCAGGGAAGGAAAAAGAATTTGAAAAGTGAAACAGGAAACAGGAAACGGATAGGAACCGGAAATAAATTTGAATGGGACTAGGATAGGCTGGGAAGGGTACCATTGCTTAACGGACAGGGCTGTGGCATGCTGGCGTAGCACGGCTAAGCTCGCCGGATGTAGGGGGGGATCTTGCCCCTCCGTTAAACCTCACCTCGCTACAAAAATTAACTTCATGCCAAATCTCTCAAAATTCCCACTTATTTTCTTTTTCAACCTACTGAACTATCACACGCCTAGAGCCTGCAGCTGGTATTGCAGGTTGACCATTTTCCCCACCACTCCTGATGGAACCTGGTTGGTCGAATCTTCTTCAGGTTCCCCTATGACGCTTACGTCTACGGCATCGTTACTCCTCACCGTTCATGACCACCGCCCTCCACACCCCCTTATAATCAAAACCTCACATCATCATGTTTATGCTCTCAGAAGTCCGAAAAATAAACAGCCATTGAATTTGGTGTGGCTCACAATCATAATTTTTATTAAAAAAGAAAAGGAAAGCTAAAACATTTTAAGAAATACAAAGTTTAAAGCCAGAAGCCACCGAATATGGTATGGCTAACATTAATACAAAGTGTTATACAACAATAAAAAAAACGTTGAAATGATTGATGGTTTTTCAATAGGGAATGAACTTTTAAAAAATACAAAAAGGATCAACACGAACAAAATTTGCTTTAAATGTTAACGGATACAATCAATCTCTAAACGTAATTTATTAAAAAGAATTCAGAATGTACCGGAAAGAAGTGAAACACGTCGGTGGACCTTTCTGTCTCACTTGGAGGGGGGGAATTCTCTCAGGGTTACTATTGAAACCCCGGAAGTATCCTTCGCTCCAACAACCTAACCTGTCGACAATAAAAAATTGGGGCTGAGCCCAGTCCCACCCTTTACCAATGTCGTTGAGGCCAATGTTCGCCTCGTTAACCCGAGTCCTGCCTAAAGAGCGCTCTGTAGGTGGCTGCACCTCTTTTTTCGTGCGTCGATATTCGCGGGGGTACTCGGGGGAAACTCGTTTCAGCTTGCCGACTGACGGTATCGACGACACACTCCCTTTCACCACCTTTCTAAAATCTTGTACAGGATTTCAATACGCAAATGAAAAGTAGGTATAAGATAATTTAAATGAACAAAAATTTAAAATTCAAAATTTTGCCAACAACCAAAAACCTTAATACTAAAAGCATGCAATAAGAATATTGTTCTTCGCCCTCTCTAGTTGAGTCGGAGTATCTTCTTTCGTTTTCGTTTATTTCTGGTGTCTTTAATTTTTTTTGGTTTGTGTACGAACTCCCGTGGTATACTACGTTTTGTTGTGTGGTTAAATAAATGCGACGTTTATCTAAGTTCCAATAATATAGGGTTGGTGTATTAGATAATGTATGGTGAATATGTCTTTTTTTGTAGGGTGACACTTTCAATTTCGTTCGAAAATATATTTATAATAGATAAAAAAAAGGTACTTATCGGTGTTCCTTTTGAATTGATTTCGGACTAGATGAAACTAAATCCAGAGTATTTCCTTTTTTTTCTTGTCTTCAGCACAGGTCCGTTTTCTGAATTTGTCCAAAATGGTAGATATTGTCAACCAATATGGCGGCACCAACTCTGCCCTTGGCGATGACCGCCAGCCTTCAGCACCGAACCCTAAACCGTTAAGGTTTATTTAAATTTTAAATTTAACACCAGTTATAACAAAATTTTCCTTACCTATCGAAACTTAAATATTTTCTTATTTATTAACCACGTCGTTTATCACCAATGGAGATCACACTTCTTAGAGACTTTACTATAAAATTAATTAAACTTTGTTCTTTAAATTTTCAATATAAAAAAACTAATCTTTTTTTTCATTTTTACCACTCTCCGAGATTAAACACCTATTGGCACGGACCATGCACCACGACAATTTCTTTCGAACTAACCCCTTTTTGTTCTCCTACCTCTATCTACACCGCAAATCATCATCCAGCAACACAAAAGAAAACCCCTATTCCATTGTTTGGTGAGGTAAATGAAATCCGTTGGGGTTAACACTATCCCCTTGGAGGAGCCCTCTCTCCACGTCCCCCCTCAATTCCTTTGAAAAACAAACATTAACCTACCACGGTGTGTTCACCGCCCAATCGGTAATCCCATCCATAAACCCCAACCGCTGTACAACTCTAATTCACCCCGAAACCTACCTCTGTCTAATTTCGAGATTTGCTAGCCGCAAGCTGTCATTTCAACTTCGTACCTCGAAATCAAAATCCAACTCAAAACAAAGTTGTATTCTGATGGTGCGGGACGGCTTCTTCTTAAATTAAATTTTTCCTATTTTCTATTTACTTCCAAATAAATTTTAGCAAAAAAAAGATTTATTTCCTACGATGTTAAATCTCAAAGGCACAAAAATAATTCACGGTTTATCATTTGAAGTTTCCGGTTTTGCTGGTGGACATCGAAGAAAAACAAACTTCTTTCGAAAAAAAAGTGCCGTCCCGTCTCGACGAAACAACAAAAAGTATTTCATCCAGACGGCCAACTGAGTTTTTGTTTGGATGACGTTCGAGTAAGCCATTCGACCCGAAGAAAAAAAAATTCCTGAAGGAAACCATCCGTATAATCCCATGAAACATGCTGCGGCCACATCGGGATCTGGAAATTGGCGTACGCCGTTGTTTCTCCCGATAGCGAGGACCTCAACGAATGGGAAGTTGCAACCAGTAGATTTCTTCAGCCGAATGCACAACTGAATTTTGTTCTGTGCATCGAAAAGAATCTGTGGCTATTTGGACCCATTTGGCATGAGGTCACCACCACCGACGACGGGGACCCCAGGTCAGTTGTCGTGGCAATACGACACCAACCAAGGTAAAAATATGCAACCAGTGCAACAAAAAAAACATTATAACTACATATGTAAATTCCTTTATATATATACTATCGCAATAAACCGGTCGTTTGTACTTAGTTAAAGTAAAGTTGGTGTTTTTATTGTTTATTAGTGGGAAGTTTATTCTCTTGTTTCGTGGAACATTTTCTTGCCCTATATGCGCAATGCATGGTAGCGTAGTGCATCATTTTGTGCCTTTTACTTGGGTGCAACTGCCATAGTGTATTGGCAAGTTACTTTCCTAGGCTGCCGTAACACTGTCTCCAGTTTCGCACGCCAAGTTGGTTGAGGTCCTCTTCCACTTGCGTGCGCCACCTTTTACGCTGTCTACTGCGCTGTCCCACGGGGTTGGATTCAAATACTTTCCGGGCCGGAGCATTGGTGTCCATTCGCTCTAGGTTACCCAGCCAACTCAGGCCTGGTTCACACGAGATTGTACCGCACGATTTTTTGCAGTATACATCCGTGCGAATGAGCAGTGGCGTATAAAGTTTACATAGAGCCCTTCACACGACGTTTGTACGGCAAGAAAACGTACTCATCTAAGTACGTTTATCGAATACTCAACGGACTTATAAAAAAAAAAACGAATTAACTGCGACGTATCGTCTTCCAGTGGCGTATAGTTTTATAAAGTCTCGTTCACACGGTTTAAATCCACGTTGGATGTTTTTTCGTTGGCATCGAATGAGCTCCAGTGGAGATAAAAGCCGATGTATACAAAAAAAAAATTAATCGACCGATATGGTTACTTTAAAAAAATTATAACTCCGGTGATACTCATTGGATCTTGTAGATTGAGGTCTTAAAATAAAGAAGATGAATGAGGCAATAAACATGCGTTTTTAGTTTTTCAAAATTGTAAAAATTTTCATCAACGTTTGAGTTTAGAATAAAATTAAGGGAAATGAATTGGGCTTTATTCACCCTTTTAGTATGAACATTTTTGCCCCTTCTCAATGATTTTTTTACACAATATAGCCCGTTGTGTCAGCTTTCTTTAAAGACCTTAACATTGAAGATTCAATCAGTAGAACGGGAGCTATAATTTTTTAAAGCCATCCATATCAAATTTTAATTAAAAAAAAACTCCATGTAGATAACGGGATCTTCTCGCTGGTGGATGGTCGTGGACAATGGTCCAAGCAGGTAATTTCAATGCAATTGTTTTGATTTTTCGATCAATTTAAAATCAAGAATGTGTCGCTTATATACCACGTAGGATAATGAATGAGGTATGAAAATAACCGTAATTTTATTTATATGTGATATTCAAAAACAACAAGAAAAAACATCAATGCACTAAAGAGATATGCACCCCGATTACAGAATCCGACGAATGAGCTGCGGAGGGAATCAGACTCAATTTTAACATTTTTACTATGAGCCAAATGTCAAAATTGAGTCAGATTCCCTCCGCAGCTCATTCGTTGGATTCTGTAATCGGGGTGATGAGTTCATATGCGAAAGCGCTCAAATATTGCCGTTATCTCCATCCAACGGTATTCTAGGACTCTTATTTTTTTAAATTTATATTTAAATCAATAATTTCCATCATCCGTCCAAATTTCAGCTTTCTAGCCCTTTCCTCGATGTTTGCAGTTGGCGGCAAAGGAACAGTTAAGAGGACGCGAGAGACTCGATCAGAAAAGGACCTGGCGATTTCTTGCGACAACTTCGAACTTCCTCACAGTATTTCCCTGTTGGGCTTTGGTCTGGATATCCGTAGCATTACCTTTGCTGTCCGAGTCAACGTTGGCTCCTCGGAACGTTCGAACATCCTTGATACTGGAGGAGTGCCTTGCGTCGATCGCAATGTGGTCAATTTGGTTGGCGGTTGATTGACCAGGAATTCGCCATGTCCCCTTATGTATATCGAGATTCGGGAACTGCGTACTAGCTACCACAACGTTTCGCCCCGCAGCAAAGTCGATTATCCTGAGTCCGTTATCGGAGATGGTGTCGTGCAGGCTGTATCTTTCGATTGTGCCACTAAAGACGTCTTCTCTTCCTAGTTTGGCGTTAAAATCACCCAAGACAATTTTAATGTCAGCTAGGGCATTGCTCATACATATGTCTTGTCCAGGAGCTCGAAGAATTCGTGTCCTTGGTGTCGTCATCTTTCTTCTCTGATGTGGGGGCATGCGCGCATACCAGGCTGATGTTGGCGAACTTAGCCTTGATGCGAATTGTCGTGAGGCGCTCGTTCACATAGTTGAAACTCAAGACTTCTTGCCTAAGTCTGCCTCTAACAACAAATCCACATCCACCGTAGTAGATATCGCAGTCTTTCAGTTTTCTTTTGCCTGGCCCATCCTATCGCACTTCTTGGATGGCGGTGATGTCTGCTTTGTAGCAGTCTAGGGCCTCCACTAAATGTTCGGCTGCACGTGGTCTACAGAGAGACAGAACATTCCACGTGCAGATCCGAAGTTCGTTGTCCTTATTTCGTTTGCTAGGTTCGTCAACAGTAAATCCGTCCGTATCAGAGGCTTGTTGTTGTTTCGCAACTAAGATAGCTTTACATGGCCGGAAAGTCACCCCGACGGCACGACCCCCAACCTGGAGGACCAGACCCTGTATATATAACTCCAAGGGCGGCGAGCCGGATTAACCGCTCCTTATAAGCCTGAGCTCCGAATATGTCGTAGTAGCCCGTATAAGGTGTTCACTAAGTAGTTCAGCCTAACTGGAACTGTAGACGCCACCGTTGATTCCATCTTGCTGCTGCCTGGATGAAGGCAGCTGCCCCCTAAAACCGTTCACAGGGATTGGAACCCCATCTTCAGTTAAAGGTACTAGGCACCCGATGTTAACCACTTGGAGGTGATAGAGTAGGAGTTGATAGGCAGAGGTTCGCTTTGAAAAAAAGCTTATGGACGCTTGTGTCCTCTTGAATGCACCGTGTCTACCCTTTAAACATCGTTTTTTAATCATATAATCATTATTGTATCATTTGATTTTGAAATTTTTAATTCTTAAAATGCCCTTTTTGGCAGGGTCCAGTATTTGAACACCTTTTTTTCCTTTCTAGTGTTCAAGGAGAAACTCATGTAATGTTAGCTTCCCTTGTTCGAACAACTTTTTGAATTGTGTTCAATCTTAAAATCCGTTAAACGTTAAACCAAACAAATCCACAAACGCAATTTGATCAATAAAACTGAGAGAAAGTTACTTCTATGCATTTTTTTATTGAAATTATGTTCTGAAGAATTTGGCTTTTTTCACATTTTGTTTTCTATAAGAAAACGAGTTATATTTACTATAAAACCCTTAAAATTGTTTTACATAATCGCATTTTTCTCAAATCGACTCCACAACTTTTCGTAAAAAGAAATCAATAAATAAATTTTAGTACAGGCTACATTGGAGTGGGAAACCGTTTTTCAAAAAATGGTTAATAATCCTTATCTTCGATTTTCTTATCTTCGATTTTCTAAAAAACGGTATAACTGATCTCAATAATTTTTGTATACAATAATAAATATACCAAAATTTTCAAAAAAACTTTATTGGATTTAAAAAAAATGTTACCAAATTTTTTGAAAATCAATTATTTCGAAAACGAACAGTTCGATTTTTTTTTTGAAACTCAGTATTTAAGGGTTTTTTTTTTAACACTTTTTAGAATATTTTAGGAACAAAATTTAACTTTTAAAGAAAAAAAAATGGTAACTTCCACACAAATGTTAAAAAAAAACGTTTAGCAAAATATTTTTTTCTCAAAAACGGTTCCTACCTAGGTTAATTTTCTTATATACAAATTTCAACAAGATGTAATAAAAAAATATCAACATTTTCAAAAAAGAAATTTTTGAAAAAAAACTAATTTTTTTTTTGAAAATTCGATATCTCAAAAATGGGTTGACATATAAATAAATACTAAAGAGTTGCATAACAAAAGTTTTCCTTAGAAATTATTTACGAATTTGATATACTAAAAATATTTTTTCAAGAATTCAGATGGCATCATCTTTTTTCATCTCAAACTATTAAAGGAGTTGTTTTAGCCAATTTCAATATCGTACCTATGTATTCATGGTTTTAAAGATTTTTCTCTCATAATCCTCATGTCTTAATCAGAGTTGGGAAATAATGATGAAAATTTTCAATTAGAATTACTTGTATTGTAGGTAACTGCAATCTGAACACATTTTTCCATTACTTACTAAAATTTAATTGCAGAAATTCAATTACTCATTACATCTAGTTGAAAACAAAAGTGATCAAAAATGCAGTAATGAATACGCTTTGCAGTAATCATCACACAAAAATGTAATTCATTAATTGCATTTGTCAATTACATTTTATGAGATTTTTAATTTATAAAAACATGTATGTATGTATGTATGTAATAAATCACAATCAGAAAAATCAATTAACTTGAATATAATTAGCATAGTATTATTTTTTCAATTACTTGCAAAAACTCCTTACTTTTTTTCAATTACAAGTAATTTGGAAACTAATTTTTTTAATTAGTAATTTGTAAGTGAATTATTCAGTTACTTTTACTGTGAATCAAAAAATTGTACGTACACTTAATTTTCTTGAATAAAAAAGCGTTTATTAAGCAAATTGGCATGATTTGGTAAAACTTTTGCAGTTTGTGTATTGTTTATTGAAAGTTTGCCAGAAAAAAGACAAAATTTAATATTTCAAGCTTTTTTAAATAAAATAAAAAAATTAAGAGAAACGAAAAAAATACATCAAATAATTGCAAGTACAGTGCCTTTAAAGTCAAATTTCTTTCAGATTAGTAATGAAAGTGTCATTTTTGGGCTCTAATTATAAATTTGAGACGGTTGTTTATTAAAAACACAAGCTTTGAGGTAACTTCTGTTGGTAAAGTGTTCCGCTTCTCAATAATTACAGATTTGAGAGGATTTTTGATAGTTTTTGAACTTTATTTACCAAAAAAGCCCCACAAATGCTTAATGGGGCTAAGGTCTGAGGATGGTGGTGGATGAGGCAGCTTAGATTTTACACTGTAAAGCAGCCACTTGCTTACTAATATAAACTAATGCTTCCGGTCATTGTCCTCTAACAGTATAAAATCATTCAGTAACTCAATTCTTTCAATACTGGCCTTAAATGTTTTACTCAAATATACAAATTTTTGTGTTTTTCCATATTGTTGTTTCAATAAAAACAAGGTTGCAGACACCACTTGCATCCATAACTCCCCAAACCACAATGCGTTCACCTTCATGTTTCACCGTAGTCTTTAAATTGCTTACCCATACTTTTGTGTTTGGTTTTTGGTACCAAATCTTCGACCGTTAAATCCAAAAATGTTGAAATTTTGTTCGTCAAATAAGATAACATGAACTGTTCTAAAAAGCAAAACAGAAAACCGTGATAAATAATTATTGCAAATCAATTAACTTCTAGCCGCAAAAGTCTTAAACAAATAACTACAATTTATATGATTTCTGTTGCTGTACGTGAAATTTTTTGATACAGTGTACAAGAAATGGAAATGTTTGTTTCTTTCAATTTCATTATGTGTAATGGTAATTGCAAAAACGTTCAATTACTAATTAAGTGTAGTTGAAGTAAAGGTAGAAATAAATTACAAAAAGTAACAACTATCACATAAACCATTTATTTCCAAACTCTAGTCTTTACATATACAATTTTTTTAAAACCCTCAGCCTCTTGAACATAATAGCAAGTGCGTACGACCCAGTCGTGCATTTTCTTATTGGTTTTCCTTACCTACTCTAACTCTAAACTCTAAAGCCGCGTCCAGATCAATACAAATTTGCGTTGTGCGCCGTGTTCGGCGCAAATATTTGTGTGAATGCAAAAAAATACGCCAATGTGGACGTCCGGACGCACACAAATTTTTGTGTCAAATTCAACGCACGCTATCCGATTCCGATGGATTTTCGACGCACAAAAAAAATTTACGGCGCACAGGTGTTTTGATGTGGACGACATAAAACGTTTTAATGAAAACTGAGCACTCACGCACGGAATACTTCGAAAAAAATTTATTTCAAAATTAACTGGCTGAACAGAATGCAAAACGGAGCTGGAATAGATGTCAAAAATGCTGCAGCCGGAGCTGCAAGAGTTGAACAAATTTTAACTTTTACTGCAGCATTTTTGACATCTACTGCAGCTTTTTTGACATCTATTCCAGTTGCGTCTTGCATTCTGTTCAGCCAGTAATTTGAATTTTCAGCGAAAATATTTGTGGTGAATACAAAATTCAAGGCACACGACGCACAACGTAAATTTTTATTCAACGTGGCTTAAAAAGCTATTTTTGCTCTTTACGTGCAGTAACATTTTTTTAAAATATTGTCTTTAACAGATCTGTCAAACTTTACCGAAACGTTAAACGTTGATTTCAGATAAAGGTAGATATGAATTAATTGATGTTCGCCAAAACGAATAGGCGGGATGATTTCTGCCAGCAGAAAACAGAGTTTATGGGAGAGAGAGAGGAGTGATGAGCGTCAAATGGCATAAAATCTTCTACGCTGAAAGAACGAAGTAGAAAACAGGAAGACAGGACGTCTGCATAAAATACTAACACAATCAGCCTTATTATAAGTTTCACGTGAACAACATTCCACCCGGAAAAATTGACATTTCACTTTCACCCGAAAAATCAAAATTCCCCTTTTTTGTGAGTGATAAACAGGTGGTGCTTTGTTTATTTTAAGCCAAGAGAAGTTCGGGCGAAACTCAGCTTTAAAAATTCCGGGAGAACCAACATTTTTCGGGTGAAATATTTTCCGGACGATATTCATAATAAGGCTGAATGAAAAAAGGTACTATACATTTGTTCAATCAGAATAATTTATCCCATGTGTGCTTGAAGTATTGAAGCAGATTTGTACTGGTGGAATTTATCCCCTTAGGCATAATGCAGTAGCGTAGCTACTGCGGTATCAGCCGTATCAATGATACGGGGTCCCCGAGATATAGGGGCCCCCGAGATACAAAGTACTCCGCGTGTATAAGAAAATGTTCATTGAGATGCATCCGACATACAATGCCAGTTACATATTGGGGCATATTCATAGATGTTGTTTAAGATGTTGCTTGATAAAACTGGAGTTTACCTGATGAAGTTTTAATAAGATAGATTCCAGATTTGCCTATCAACGGCCAAAACAACATCTATGAATATTCACCATTTTGTTTAATGTAGGTAGGTACCTTTTGCCAATTTGGTTTGCATGTGTCCTTTCCATATTTATATTCCTATGTATCTCTATCTTAATCCTACCAACTAATGCAACCGTAACTTGAACTTTTTACTTGAGATTATAGGTACTATCAAAGACCGTATAATACCAAGATACCGCATCTCAACCAACCACCAAAAATCAGCTCTAGATGCGGTCGGTCGGGGGAAGGGAAACATTCCCACGTATTGTATCACATCCTCATTCACATTCGAACTCACATAACACATACAGACATGCAAGCCCTTATTCACCGCAGACCCACGACTCAGCGACCGCGCCACCGACGATTGTAAAACTTATACATAGACGGGGTTCTCTCTCACACATCTATGGGGTCACCACTGGGGTCGTCACAGTACTAGCGCTTTGACTGCGAATTTTTACACTAGATGCAATATCTTGGTATTATACGGTCTTTGGTACTATAAGGCAAGTTTTGGATTCGTGCAAAAAAAAAAAATTTGAGATAACAATCAAACATGATATTACGATGATAGAGAACACCAAAAAAGTGGGTGGCACAATTCTGTCTATCTGTCTGTTCGTCTACAGCGTAAACGGCTCGATCGATTTTCTTCAAACTTGGTACATAGTGGTTTTTGGTGATTCTGCCGACACGTTTTTTTCATTTTTTTTAAGAACCAAAAACAACGGTACCTGCCGTACAATTTTTTTTAGCAATTTTACATAATCGTATTTTTCTCAAAAACGGCTCGACAACTTTTCTTAAAAAAAATTCAATAAATTTATTTTAGTAATGGCTTCCTTTGGGTGGAAAACCATTTTCCAAAAATGGTTATGAATGGTACCTCCTAAAGAACCATTTTTTTAATTTTTAATTTTCTTCAAAACGGTACAACCGATTTCAACTATTTTTCTTATACAGAAGTTCCAAAAAAATAAATAGTTTTGTGTGCCAAAATTCTTGAAAAATTATTTTTTGGATTTTTAAAAAATGTTTCAAAATTTGTTTGGAAAATCAAATACCTATTTTGAAAACGACAAGATCAATTTTTTTGAAACTTGATACTTGAGAGTTTTTAAGTACTCTCTAAAATATTTTTAGAAAAAAATTTACATTTATGAAAAAATTAAGTATTTAGTATTTAAGTATTTATTTAACATGATTTATTCCTGTACAAATAAGTTTACACTTTTTGATAGTACAGTGAAGATATGATAAATCTTATGATAACAATTTTGAAATAACCTATGTGTGATATAATAAATTTAGAAAGAAGAGAAAGAAAAGAAAAAGAAAAAAAGAAGAGAAGAAAGAGCTATATAATCAGAAACTAGATTTAAGAATATAAATATACTAGGTAGTTTTAATTAAGATTATAGGTTGGTGAAGATCAATTATTATTGCTTGCATAAAATTGAAACAAAGCTTTCTTAAAGTTATTATTATTATTTATTTGTTTTATTGATGTAGGAAGACTATTCCATAGGGAAATTGCGTAGATAAAAAATTGACGTTGAGTGACTAAATATTTATACTTATGTGGAATAATTTGTAGAGTTCTTTGGGATCGTGCAAGTGTAAGCTTTTCAAACAAGTATTCTGGAACTTTATCAGTTGTAATTTTATGAAGAGCTATGACCGTTCGGTATTTCAATAAGGCATCAAGTGTGCATCCCATTATTCGCTTGCTGAAATCTGAAATATGGTCTCTTCGGGTTTTGTCGAATATGTACCTCGCACAACTATTATAGGCAACGTTCAGTTTTCTTCGCGAACTTGAGTCCATATCAGCAAATAGTTCACAACCATAGAGAAATATTGGTAGAATATAAGATTTAACCAGCTTAAGTTTGACTTCGGTTGATAAAAATTTAGCTGTAGGGCTCAAACTTCGAAGAATTCCATATGTAGTCGAAACAACTTTGTTGACTTGGTCGTTCCAGGTCAATTGTTGGTTTAAAAGTATGCCAAGATTTTTGATTTTCGAAGAAAACTGTAAAATATTATCATTTAGTAAAAGAGGGGGGAAATTATTTGTGTCTGGCGATGTCCTATCAACGACCAATACTTTTGTTTTAGATGCATTCAAGTGCAAATGGTTATTAGTAGACCAAGCAAAGATATTTTTCAATTCTTCATTTAAAGTTGAAATACTTATTTCTATTAATGATTTTGGGAATGTTAAATAAATTTGGACATCATCTGCATATATATGAAATTTGCAATTCTGTATGCTATTACAGATATCATTGATGAACAATGTAAACAGCAATGGACCCAAAACAGATCCTTGCGGAACACCTAAGGGAACCGGTTGACTGGAGGATGTTTTTTGTCCATTAAACACTACCTGAGATCGTCCTTGAAGATATGAGTTTATAAGAGTAGAAGCAGTGCTTTCAAAACCAAACTGTTCCTTTAATTTATTATTTAAGAGTTTATGTTCAACCGAGTCAAATGCCTTCGAAAAATCTAAAAATACTAAGACCGTTATCAGATCTCTGTCAATTCCTATGCGTATATCATCACTGACCTTAAGTGAAGCTGTAATACAATTATGCTTAGGTCTGAATCCTGATTGAAAAGCAGTTATGAGCTTTTGACATTCGGTGTGCTTTTTAACCTGTTTGCTTATTATTGTTTCAATTACTTTGCTTAAAAACGGTAGTATAGCAATTGGCCGGTATTCGAGATTTCTAGATGAAGAGGTTTTTGGCAGTGGCAAGATTTTTGCCCTCTTCCAGCTATCAGGGAAAACGGATGTCGTTAGAATGGTGTTGAAAATATGAGTAATATGATTTAATATAACTGGAAGTAAAATTTTCACAAAATCTGGATGAATATTGTCAAGTCCCATCGCTTTTGATTTTACAGCAAATATCGACTCTCCAACAATATGTGCATTAACACAGTGCAATGAGAACAAGGCTCGACGAGTAGCATCAGCATTAGTGTTGTTGTGAGAATATTCCGATAATGGTTCAACCCTTTCAATAAGTGAAGACTGAATAAACTTGCAATTGAGAGCATTAAGGTCGACATCACTTTCTATTGAGTTGTTGTTAGATTTTAAACCTAACTCACGTACGTGCTTCCAAAACTCTGTGCTTGATTTGTTATTATCTAACTTTAGTCGATAGTATTTGCTTTTATTAAGGCGTATTAAAGCTGTCACTTTATTTCTAAGCACTTTAAACTCTTTATAAAAAGGTGCATAACCATATCTTCGCCATCTCGAGTACATATGATTTCGCTTTTGAACCAACTCATTTACTTCCTTGGAAAACCATGGAGCACTTACATTCTGAATATGTCGTTTTTTTAAAGGAACATGTTTTTGGAAAAGAAAACAAAGATTTTTTTCAAAAACAGACACCTGTTCGTTAACATTGGAAGTGCAGTATAAGCTTTCCCAGTTCAGAGAGGAGCATTCAGTAAAAAGTTCTTGAATATTTATGTTTCGCTAACCTACCTTCCATACAAAAGTTAAAAAACCGCAAAGGAAAATATTTTTTTTCTCAAAAACGACTCCTACGATTTTGATTAAACTTTTTCTATATACTAAAATTAGTACGATTTACTATCAAAAATTATAAAATTTTACTTTTAGCAACTATTAACAGTGCCTGTCATAGAACGTATTTTTTTATTTTGAATTTTCTCGTTATCCGCTAAACGAATTTAGATGAATTTTTATATAAAAATTTCAGATAAAACTAAATAACATTGCATATCAAAATTTTCAAAAAAAAGTTTCAACATTTTTTTTGAAAATACGATATCTCAAAAACGGGTTGACAATTTTTTTCAAATTTTGTTTTTATATACATAAGTATATACTTTAGATTTGCATTCCAAAATTTGTTCTTAAAAATGTTTTAAGAATTTTATATAAAAAAAATTAATTATTTAAAAAACCGGTCCAACGATTTTAAATTTTTGTTCCCATACAATCATATTCAATCACGAATTAAGATGGCATTCTTTTTGTTCAGCTTAAACAGTCAAAGGAGTTGTTTTAGCCCATTTAAATGCCGTTTTTCATGCTTCTCTACTATTTTCTCTCCTAATTTGCATGTTTTTATATACAATTTTCTTAAACCCACAGTGTCTTCAACATAAGAGCAAGTACGTGCGACCCAGTCGTGCATTTTATTTTTATTGGAACACACACCATCAGTAGGTAGGTAAAGCCAAGGAAATTTAGATGAAAAAAATGGCAAGATTAGGAAAAAACTCTTGTAAAACTGAATTTTGATGGAGAACTTCGATTTAACGTCTTACTGTATGCTATGTTCCCACCAAAACGAAATCCGAGATTTAAGCTAAAAAATTTTGAGATTTCAAATTGCTGGAGCAGAATTTCATGGAGATTTCATTGAAATCCAGAGATTTTATTGAGATTTCATTGAAATGTCTATGAAACTTTTTCCCAGAGAGCGGTTCAAAACATAAAAAGTTTTCAACCGAAATCTCAGATTTCTTTTTGGTGGGAACAAAGCATTAGGTATCTGCAAGAACTTCATGACCAGTTTAGTTGAAAAACTTACTAAAATTCCATGTATCTATTGGTTAAATGCAATTTTTATTCAAGTACATCTCCTTATTATAAAACCTGATTTTTGGGTGGAACAGGTAAGGAGAAGCCTGCTATATCGAAAAAAGGTGTGAGCCGCGAATTTGTTTTCGAATAACTCATTCGTAAATAATTTTACAACAAATTGACGAAGCAGTAACTTTTGGACAGTATTATTATTATTATCTGAACTGCTGTTAACGAAGTCTATATACGTTGGTTGGCGTAAAAGTTATACCGTTTCAAAATTTGCCTTTTGATTTTGTGCCGTTAAGGGACATCAGAATTTGTTTGAAAATATCTAGAGAACAGTTAGCTCATGGGACTCTACACAAATACACTTTTTCGTTAGAGCAACATACTTCGGGAGAAACGTGCACTAACATTACAAACGTTGATTGATATCTTTTCCACACAACCACTGCAGGGGGTCCCTAAAAAATGTTTGATACGGGGACCTCGAAGTGCTGGCTACGCCACTGGCATAATGATAAACAATCCGTCGTTTTTTTACGATTTCAATTTCGGTATCTCTTTATTGGCCGTTTTCAATCCGCAACCGATTCAATTCGACCAAATATCAATCACAACAACTGCTTATGTAATTGTACGTAGGTATAATGTCATATTTAAGGCACAAAATGCCTTCGGAATAAAAACTCAATTTCAAATACAAAAAATCCAAGTTTTGGTTTAAACAATTTTTTTTATTTATGTATAAGGTAGAAAAAATGAACTAACAGTTACACAGTAACATTACAATGCGGACAATTTTGGTTTCAAACAATGAAACAAGGTTTATAAATGCGATGAATGAACTTTTAAGATTGCTCCATTTTATCAGTCTTCTTGTCCTTATGATTATTTGAGTCTTCTTCTTCGTTTCCCTTCACGCTCAAATGCGCTGGACCAGTCTGTTGAATCTGTACTATTCTTTCGCTGTTCTTCAATGCCTTTGGTGGTGGTGGAGCTTTGACTGTTAAGACACCGTCCGTCGATACCGTTGAAATGACGTCTTTGGCATCATACCCCTTTGGCAGCTGGTACTTACGTACAAACTGACGACTTATGTAGCCATGGTCATCTTCACGTTCTTCGTGTTTACCTTCCACTACAACGCTGTTGCCAACAGTTTTTACCGTTAATTCATTTGGCTTGAAATGGCTGACATCCATACACACTTGGAATCCGTCCTTTCCAACCGTGTAGTTTTCTTTGGAATGTCCCTTGTCACCCTTTCGTCGAATCGTTTGAAGTGACCTTTGGTATGGTGAAAATCGCCGAATAGGACTTAATTGCAATGAAGCCACTCTTGGGCGATAGATATCGCATGGATACAATCCAAATCCAAAGCCATCGTCCAAGTCGGGATATCTACGACAGCCGTCGATTTCATTAGCAATATCAGCCAACAATGGAATAAGTGACATTTTTATTTTTTCTTGAGAACTTTTAACTGCAAATATGTTTTTAGACTTCAGATAAAAAGTATTTTCTTTAACTTAAACTGAATTGACTTTACAAACCTCGCACACACAATTCTCTTTAAAAGATTTTTTAATACTGAAGAAAACCAGCACCTCTTCCACTCTTATATTTATTTTTTGATAACTAAATGGAAAGAGCGTGAGTTTTCTAGAAAGCACGAAAAGGAGAATTTTGTTGTT
Source organism: Dasysyrphus tricinctus (assembly GCA_963921185.1). Lineage (NCBI taxonomy): Eukaryota > Metazoa > Arthropoda > Insecta > Diptera > Syrphidae > Dasysyrphus > Dasysyrphus tricinctus. The sequence goes on along the minus strand of OY992532.1, from coordinate 193,650,011 downwards.
ATTTACTTTTTTGAATTCGTAAAGAGAAATTGAGTAAGTGAAGAGGAGGAGAAATCATATATAAGTAGATGGTTATAAATCGCTGAATTAAAATGTAAAGAGAAATCATAGTTGCGTGTGTGCTTATGTCATTCTCATTATTTAGATTTAAGTCAGACGGAGAAGGAGAACTTCAATTTATTAAAGAGATTCCTTTCGAGATAAACCTAGAATTTTCTCGTTACTCGCAAAAATAGTATAAAACTGCTTGTGCAGACGAATGAATGGACAGTTTATTTAAAGCAATTGTGCGTAAAGCAATAATAAGAAGAAAGAGTGCTCGCGAATAAAAAGTTTAACACCTTTTATAAATTAAAAATTAAAGTTCAAAACAGTTTTCCATAATTTAAACAATTAAAGTAAAATGTCTTCACTTCAACTTCTTTTGGATTTGGCTGAAAACCTGGACAGCATGTCATCGCCATACTACGGAAGCGATTTTGGGCTAGGTCTCAATCCACACATCATTCACCATAGTCATCGTCCAAGTGTTTTCCGTTTACCGCTAGCTTTGGCAAACCTCATGGAAGATTGTCCTGCTATGATGCTCCGCTCTAAAGGTGCTAACCAAAACACAGCAGTCTCCAATGTTGGCAAGGATGGATTCCAGGTCTGCATGGATGTGCAGCAATTCAAACCCAGTGAACTTTCTGTGAAAGTGGTAGACAATGCTGTGGTCGTGGAAGGTAAACACGAAGAACGAGAAGACGACCATGGGTACATATCGCGACATTTCGTCCGCCGTTACGCACTTCCAAAGAACTACGACTCAGATAAAGTTATCTCAACTCTGTCATCGGATGGTGTTTTGACTGTGAGCATTCCAAAACCTGCCATTGAGGACAAGTCAAATGAGAAAATCATCCAAATTCAGCAAACGGGACCGGCTCACTTAAATGTCAAGGACAACAAGCAGGAGAATCAAACAAAGGCTGCTGATGCTGAAAAGGCGCAGAATGGAGGAGTTAAAGCATAAAATTCCAAAAAAGCATTTAGACTGATATAATTCCTATTTATTATTTCTTTGTAGTTTTGTTTCGTAAAAATAAATAAAAACCTCTATATGTTACATTAAATTTCAGTTATTTTTGTTTGTACTTTTTTTTATTAAGATTTGGGTCGAGTTTCAATACAAAAAAGTTGCATATTCTGGCAAATGGTGTCGGATTCGGATCTACAATTTTTTTACTCTATAAGAAGCGTGGGGTTTGCTCTCTGAATAAATTAAAATTTCATAACCAGGGTTATTATGAGTTTCACGTGAAAAACAGGCCCTTATTGCGAGTGTCGTTTGCTTTCGATAAACGACTTTTGTCGAAAGTCGATTATCGAAAAAATAAATTTTGGTGTTGAAAATTTTAATCTTTTGAACCAAATTTTTCGTAAACAAGTCAAAATAAAAAATCTCACAATAATTAAGATTTTCAATACTAACATTAATTTTTTCGATTATCGACTTTCGACAAAAGTCGTTTATCGAAAGCAAACGACACTCGTAATAAGGCCCATATTCCACCCGGAAAAATTGACATTTCACTTTTCGCCTATTGCGAGTTTCACCCGAAAAATAAAAATTCCCTTTTTTTGAGTACTAATTTCGCGCAAAATGTAGCGTAATTAAGATTTTAAATTATCACTTATCTTTTGGAGTTGAACAAAAGATAAACAGGTGGTACTGGTACGCTTTGCGCAAGTTTTTTGTTTATTTTAAGCCAAGAGAAGTTCAGGCGAAACTTATAATAGCTTTAAAAATTCCGGGGGGACAAACATTTTTCGGGTGAAATATTTTCCGGGCGAAACTCATAATAAGGCTGAACAATAATCGTTTTTGGCGGTGTTGCAGCTTAAGCATTGGGCTACATTTATTTATGAACTTCTGTGCTGCTTTGAATTTGTTAGCATAGGTACTTGAAAAGTATCAATGAAGGCCAACCTCCCGTTTGTTTCAATGGTCTTAGTTTGTAGGATGCATATTTTTAATTGCAATAATTACATAGCTATGTAGTAGGTACTATAGGGCATCCACCCAAAGAAAGCCTTATTGAATTTTTTTTTAAGAAAAGTTGTCGAGCTATTTTTGAGAAAAATACGATTATGTAAAATTGCTAAGAAAATGTATGGCAGGTACCGTTATTTTTGGTTCTAAAAAAAAAATTTAAAAAACGAGCATAATCACCAAAAACCACTATGTACCTACCAAGTTTGAAGAAAATCGATCGAGCCGTTTAGGCTGAAGACGAACAGACAGACAGAATTGTGCCACCCACTTTTTTGGTGTTCTCTGTCATCTATCGTGTTTGATTGATATCTCAATTTTTTTTTGCACGAATCCAAAACTTGCCTTATAGTACCTATATCGATGAACCTGTCCAATGCTTTGAATCATTCCAAAATTACAAAAACCCTTGTACCCCATTTTCTTAGAGCATTCTAATAACTCAGAAATTTTGGATACCGTCCGAATATTTGATTTTACCAGGATAATGAGATTTGTTTGTTGTCCCACAGCATTTGGCTCTTGGACCTTACAATTAAAGTTTTTATTACTTTTTACTTTATTTACATAATGTAGTCCAGTCAACGAAGACTCAAAATCATAAAATAAATGCAATAAATCATGCTCTCTGGGTTATTATTTTATGTGGTAGTGGTGACCCCCAGGTATAACATACTAAAAGTCCCCAGCCCAGGGCCGCGAGCTTTAGCCAGAAGGGGGTTAAAGGTCCCCTTTTGTAACTTTTCGGGAATTTTTTGAAAACTAAGCGTTTAAGCGGCAAAGTGTACACGACAAAATGAAAGAATAATAAATTTCCTACAAGAAAAGTCTTAATCGTATTTTCGGTAGGATCAAGGTTAAGAAAGATACGAGCAGTAGAAAATTCAAATAATTGAAAAACAATGTTTTTGTCTTACAACATCAATGGTTTTTGATCAATTTACTCAGAAATATCGGAAAAAGTAAGTATATATTGATTTATGGTCATCCCAGGCACATTACGAGAGCAAGTTATGGTGTAAAGAAGGTGGTCTTGCTTAAAATGTCCTTATTTAATTTTTTTTTGATACAGTGTTTATTTTCATATGAGAAACACTGTTTCTTCAAGGTAAGAAGTACACAGCATTTTTCAAAGCTATTGGCCAATACTTTATGAAATAATTTTTGGACATATTCTAAGAAATAAATTATATAAAAGGGGAGGTGTATTTCCCCCTCTTTTCTAAAATGGGGGGCAAATTCCCAAATCATTGAATTAAAGTAGAAAAATAGCTATTTAATAACAACGGAAATACTTACAATACTGTGCTATACCTTTATTTAAAGCTCAAAACAAATTGTTTGATTATATAAGAAATAAAGTTTACAATTATTGAAAAATTCGTTTGAAAACTCAAGATTAAAAAAAAAAATTGAAAAATTTTGTTCCTTGATTTTTCATTTTTAATTTTACGTTAAAAAGTAGTTAATTATCTTTTGTTATTTAATGTTGTCACAAGCCTTTAGTCGAATGCTGAAAACCAGACGGTCTTAGGAGATTTAGTTTTTGAGAAAATTGAAAATTATAAAAACCACTTTTTTTTAATCATTTTTGTTGATTTAAAATGATTTAAAAAAAGTAGTTTTTATAACTAAAGCTCCTTAGACCATCTAGTTTTCAGCATTCGACTAAAGGCTAGTGACAACATTAAATAATAAAAGATAATTAACTACTTTTTAACGTAAAATTAAAAATGAAAAATCAAGTAACAAAATTTTTAATTTTTTTTTTTTTAATTTTGAGTTTTCAAACAAATTTTTTAATAATTGTAAACTTTATTTCCTATATAATCAAAGAATTTCTTTTGAGCTTTAAATAAAGGTATAGCACAGTATTGTAAGTATTTCCGTTGTTTTTAAATAGCTATTTTTCTACTTTAATTCAATGATTTGGGAATTTGCCCCCATTTTAGAAAAGAGGGGGGAAATACACCTCCCCTTTTATATAATTTATTTCTTAGAATATGTCCAAAAATTATTTCATAAAGTATTGGCCAATAGCTTTGAAAAATGCTGTGTACTTCTTACCTTGAAGAAACAGTGTTTCTCATATGAAAATAAACACTGTATCAAAAAAAAATTAAATAAGGACATTTTAAGCAAGACCACCTTCTTTACACTATAACTTGCTCTCGTAATGTGCCTGGGATGACCATAAATCAATATATACTTTTTTTTCCGATATTTCTGAGTAAATTGATCAAAAACCATTGATGTTGTAAGACAATAACATTGTTTTTCAATTATTTGAATTTTCTGCTGCTCGGCCATTCCAAAAATTTCGAAACCAAGCAACTCAATTTCAAATTAAGGAAAAAAATATATTTAAATATGCCAATATTTACAGTACATATTAGAGTTAACGAAAAAATTGTAAATATAAAATTTTACTTGTTGTTGTAAACAGGGCCGGCCCGAGTGAAATTAGCGCCCTGCGCAAAATTCATCATTACCGCCCATCAATTGCGGTCAATGCTGGAAGAAATCATATCCTCATTTTACCCAAGGGGTAGACTTTGCAATGCTTTTTTTTATTTAACACTTTTTTGTCCCTACCTACCCTCTTAACTATGTTGGTACCTAGGTTGTAGATGGACACGACACTTTTGTAAACACATAAAAAAAACTGAATTTGTTCGAACTATGTAAGAACCACTTTAATGTTCATTAAAATATACAAAAAGATTTTATACTTCAGAATTATGTTCAGCCTTTAGCAAAAATGTAAACACGCTAGACGTTATATAAACTAATTACTACTGGACTCTGACTCTGCGCATAGCGGATCTACATAATATACTCTCAATATAGATTCTTTTTCCTTTCTTTTGTTTTGAGTTTTTTAGTTTGACCACAATAAGAACACTGGCACATAAATAATGAAATTAGATAAGTCAAAAAAATCCTTTTTTCTTATTGAAAATAATGCCAGGCAACAACAAAAAAATAGAGAAAAAGAAATTGAATAAACAAGATTCCCTCATTAACGACAAACATCATCATAATCATAAATCATCGCATCATCATCATTCATTATTTCCATATTTCAGTCCTTTGTCTCAACACATAATAAAACAGTGCTACAATTTCATATTTCACTCATCGATAGAAGCCAATGCCAAACTAAAACATAAAAAACACTTAACCAGAAGAGTTTAATTCATAGACGCAAATTTTTAATTTGCGCGCTGTTATGTCAATGAGTATGAATTTTTCATCTAAGAATTTCTGTTAGATTAACATTTCTGGCTTCGATTTCATATAGAAAAACTGTTATCGTGCGCATGTTATCACCATGCTGGCTGTAGTGTTAATTGTCTGTATTTGCAGTTGAAGAATTTTGTTTTTTGTTGCACAGCATAGGAGTGGGTTTGGGTTATGAAAATAAAATAAATGCCTTCACTCACACACACGATGGTGAGTGAGCTGAGAATAACGTCGACAGTTTGAAAAAGAGAAAAATAACAAATAGGTATGTATCTGTTGGTAAAGGCGAACAAAATCGTGCACTTTTCAAAGATTTTGTGATGTAGTTTTTTGTTACTGTGGGTGAGAATAGGAAGGTAGACATCGACTTATTTTTAGAATAGTAGATAGATACCTATATGTATGTATATTATAACTGTGTTTAAATTCAGAATAATTTGGTAGTTATATACTGGGTATCACTATTGGTGTGAGAAATAAAAATTAAAAAAGTAGGTAGGTGTAGGTAGTGGTTACGAGAAGTGGCTTTGTTAATGCCTGCTCAAATCGCCCCTTGGGTTCAGCGCCCTGTGCATTTGCACCGCTTGCACGTATAGCTTGTCCGGCCCTGGTTGTAAAATAGGCAAGTGATCAAAAAAGCTCATACTTTATCTTTCGTATCTAGGCATTTTCGGCATTTTTGCTGCTATCAGTTCTCTATAAATTGTGATGCAAATGGCGATGTGCAGTTAGGTTTTTATAAGTGTTTTCAATACACTACTTAAATTTGGAACTATTTTTCTGATAGGAGTGCTGTAAAAATAGTATTACGCCCCAAAATGACTGAACATTTCATGTCTTCTCCGTTACCGAAAAATGACAAAAGTTGGTATAAATGGTGAACTATATTAGTGTTTGTAAAATTATTCCGCATACAAAGCAAGACTTGAAAAAGGATTATGGTGGATTTTTTATAGATTTTTAAATCATGTCTTACTGTCTAAAACAGGGTAACGGAGAAGACAAAATTGGACTTTCTCATCCAAATTTCAACGACTCACATGCACTTTTTTTGATGTGTAAACATCCTTGCGCTCGGTATGGGTAAAATTGAAAATCGGCTGTAACGGATATGGACTCACGGTTCCTTTTGGAACCATTTTGTTTGTTGTAGGCTTTGTATATTAAAACTATAGTACTATCATGCGCAGTTTTTTTTAGGAGGACGCACAGCCGTCGAAGGCGCCACATACAACCGCAAATTTTGTCGTCATGTGTTGTGTAGACATGAAAAGAAGGGAAATGTCAAGAATCGAAGACAAGTAGTAAGAGCAGGAGGATTATGGATTAATGAGCTGTCAAAAACTAGAAAAATAAAGAAAACGAAAAAATATTTCTCGTCTCCTCTTTGAATTCAACTACATATTTGTTTTGAAGGCAGCCAGAGGAATCAAGGAAAAACAGAAAAAGAGGCTGAAAGAGAATGCTGAGTGAGCTGCTTGCGTCGTCGCCTCTTCGGTGTCGTAGGTCATAGGAACGAGGATAAAAACATTTTTTATACAGATTTTGTTATAACATAGATATACAATAGACCAGCGGTTCCCAAAGTGTGTTCCGCGGAACCCTGGGGTTCCGCGGGAGAGTTTTCAGGGTTCCACAAATTTCTTGAAGTATAAAGAGTAAAATACAAACAATAAAAGAAAAATAAGAACAAATTTCCACAAAAAAAAATTTGAACAAACATTTTTTTGGAGATTATATTTTTTAATCGAAATGTGAACTTTAGGGTCATAAACTGTTTCATGAGTAAACAAATCATTAATTGGGGAAAATGTATTGATATATGCAGCGGCGGTTAAAGGGGTTGTTTCAAATACTAAAAACTTTGCTCCTAGAAGTACCAGCAGTCACTGTATTTTCCATCGCTATGCACTTGTTATGAAAATAATGCCAACTCTCGGTGAAGCTGTGAAAATAGTAAATTTTGTAAAGAGTCGTCCTTTCCAATCGTGATTGTTTAAATTTGTTTGTTAAGATATGGGCAGTCAGTACGAATCGCTTCTTCTTCATACTGAAATCCGATGGCTTTCCAGAGAGAAAGCTTTATCCAGGTTATTTCAACTTTGTGATGAGTTGAATGTGTTCAAACTGAGAAACAATATGTCTTCAACTGCAAACCTCTTTGATGTATTGCATGATGAGCAATGGATTACGAAATTAGCTTATATTGCAGACATTTTCGAGAAGATCAACGATACTGCTACAGCTCTGCAGGAAAAATCAATTACAGTATTTTTTGCGAGAGACAAACTGGCAGCTCTAAAAAGAAAAATTTATTTCCGGTTCTTAGTCCAGTTAATTTGTGCTTGCGAGCAAATTTTGGTCTAGTTTTGATTTTGTCCTTCCTTTATGTTTTCGGGGGTGCTGACTCCGAATCTGAGGTTTGCCAACAAAATTTCGTGACGCAACATGGAAACAAAAGCAAAATATGATGTAAAAATGCATTTCTTGGGAGTTTTTCACGAATGGCTCGAAAACTACCAACTATTCCAAAGTGACATCAAAGTACCATTAAAAGTATACACAATTTCAAATAAACCTCTATTCAAGGTTTTTTTCTGCGACAACCCATTTGGACTCAAGCGCTAGTCGAAAATTGACGTATTTGTACTGTTTTCGAAAATCCACTCGAAAGCGCTAAGAAATTACTTTGTGCGACAAAATTTGAATTTTTATTCTGTAACATGAACCAAGATATACTTTTCTGATGGTCTTTGATGCGTTGAGTTCGAATCTGGCCTTGGAATTGCTCTAGAACGTTACGTTTTTGAGATATTCGAATCTAAGTATTTAAAAAAAAATGCATTTTTTTATGCAAGTTTGAAGTTATATCCATCCATTATTATCCATTTGGTAAGTCTCGAAAGACCCATGCTTGATTACTTTCAGGATACAAATACTGACATCGAGTGGGTACAAAATCTATTTCTAATGAAAACCATTAAGCCTATGACCCTGAGTATACAGGAATACGAATCCATGATAGATCTGCAGAGCTCCCCTTCATCAAAATTGGTATTTGATTCTGTATCATTAAACGAATTTTGAATTGGTATTACAAATGAATTCCCTGAGCTTGCCAAAAGAGCTTTATTGAATTTGCTACCTTTTGTTACAATGTACCGCTGTGAAGTAGGCTTTTCAGTGTATACTTACACGAAAACTAAATACAGATCGAGACTAGACGCTGCCCCAAATATCCGAATACAACTTTTGGACATAGAAGTTAATTTAAAAACAAATAAATCAAACAATGAAACAGATTCATTCTTCACACTAAACAAAAAATTGATTTTGAAATGTGTTTGTTTTTCATTTTTTGCTATTGTCAGGGTGGGGTTCCGAAATATATTTGGGCATTGTTTAGGGTTCCACAGCTTAAAAAGTTTGGGAACCGCTGCAATAGACTGTAGATGATGCGAAAATAGAAACATATGTAGGTATGAATATAGGTATATTTTCTCATATTATTGAGGGTAGGTTTTGTTGTTGTGTTGTGAGTAGCAATTTTCGACGATAGGTATGTATATATCTTTTGGTAGGTATTTAAATTGAAATTTTCTCATATTATGATTTCGATGGTTTTGGTGGCTAATATAATTTTAAGTTGTTATCTATTTTTGCGAAGTTTTGATTTGCAAAATTTGACCTATATTTGAACTTAAAATAATATTTTAGTTAGAAAAGTAAAGAAAGAATTTACTGAAATATTTGTAATTTTTCAGTGTCTGTAAGTGGGAATCCCTATGCTTTTAGATGTGTATACATATATGTATACATACCTACCTACCTACATAGGTACATAATAAACTTTTTATCTAAATAGCTTTACAGATTTATTTTGAATAAGTTGGTAGGTAAGTAGCGAGAGTGACCTAGTTATTCAAAATAAATTTTGACATATTTTTACGTTGATCTCAGAATCAATAATTTTTAGAAAGATAAAGGAAGACATAATGTAGGTACCTATCGATTTCGGATAGATAAGAGTTTCAAAAAAAATGGAACTAGTAGCTTTTTTAATATATGTAGGTCTATATAAAAAATCTGAAAATTGTTGAAAAAAGTTTTTTAGCGCGATAATCTTGAGAATATGAAATAGTTTATAGTAAATACCTACATAATTATTAAAATTTATAAAAATACTCAATAAACAGTTTTTTAAAGCGAAAAAAAACTACAAGCTTAATCAAAAATTGTTGAACATTTATAAAATGTGTAAAATGTATCAAAAAAGTGCTCCACAAGAACCAAAAGATCTTTCGCGAACTGGTTTCAGATTTCCTAAGGATGAAAGGCACGACTGGGTCGCACGAACTTGCTATTATAATCAAGAGGCTGAGCGTTTAAAAAATTGAATATAAACACTAGAGTTGGGAAAGAATGGTTGATTTGATAGTAGGTAGTTACTTTTTGTAATTTATTTCTACCTTCTTTTCAATTATACAATTACACATAATTGAAATTGAAAAAAAATTATACATTTCCATTACTTGTAAATGTAACTAAATAAATTCACTAACAAATTAATAATTAATAATTGAAAAAAATTAGTTTCCAAGTTAGTTGTAATTGAAAAAAGTAATGGGTTTTTGCAAGTAATTGAAAGAATATCACTGTTCTATGTAATTGCAATTAAGGTGAATGATTTTTTGGATTGTGATTCATTACGTACATGTTCTTGTTAATTAAAAATCTCATAAAATGTAATTGATTTTTTGGATTGTGATTCATTACGTAGGTTTTTATAAATTAAAAACTTGTAAAATGTAATTGACAAACGAATAACGAATTTTAAAAACATGAATAGGTACGACGTTGAAATTAGCTAAAACAACTCCTTTAATAGTTTGAGGTAGAAAGAAGTTCCATCTGAGTTCTTGATCAAAAATGATTGAATTAAAAGAAATATTTAAATCGTTGAAGGGGTTTTAAAAAAAAATATTTTTTTATATATCAAATTCTTAAAATCTTTTTTAGGAAAAATATTTGAATGGAAATCATAAGTATTAATTTATGTGTATATAAAAATTAAATTTCACTTAAGATTATCAACCTATTTTTCAGATATTGAATTTTCAAACAAAATAGGATTTTAGGTTTTTTATAACTTCAAAAACTTCTTTTTGAATGCAATATATTATTAGATCTTATTTGAAATTTGTATATAAAAAAATTAACCTGAATCCATTAATTTCAGGATAGTAAGAAAAATCAAAATAAGAAAAAACCGAAAAGTTTTATAAAAATCGTAGGAACCCTTTTTGAGAAAAAAATACTTTCTTAAACGGGTTTTTTGACAGTTTTGTCGAAGTTACCGTTATTTTTTCTTAAAAGTGAAATTCCTTCTTAAATATACTTTAAAATGTTAAAAAAAAACCCTTAAATACTTAGTTTTCGAAATTTATAATAGTAAAAAAATGTTTGTTGTTCATCATTTACATAAACAAGCATTGCCTGAGTACCTATCTGATATGAAAAAAATGATATTTTCAATAATTTAAGAAATTTTCCTTATAGCGAATTTTGCCTTAAACTTCTTAAATCTTGTGTAGTTTTTTGTGAACCCAAAAATTATCATTTTTCCTTACTTACCTCTTTATCTCATCTTACATTTCTCAGTCTAAAATGTATTCTTTTCCACATCACCCAGTGGGGTAGAATACTAGACGCGTTTTTTTTTAAAGAGGTTTCCCCAGTAGGCCTAGTCCTCCTTCTAATACTACTAAGATATTGCACAATGCGCATGCGTTTTTTTTAATGAGGTATCCACGGTAAGCCTATTCCTCGTATCATTCTACTTCTAATTTTTTTGGTTTTTTTGTTTTTTTTTTTGTTTTTTTTTTTGTTTTTTTTTTGTTTTTTTTTGTTTTTTTTGTTTTTTATTTTTTTTTAATAAATATATAAATAGGAACTATTAAGGAACTTCGATATTGCAAATGGCACATGCGTTTTTTTTTAAGAGGTATCCACGGTAAGCCTAGTCCTCGTACTACTTCTACACTTAGAACTACTAATTTTTTGCATATAATAATAATTATTGCACTATACAAAAAGTAATTTATAATATTATAAAGTTTGAGAAGGGGTAGAAAAATAAATATCACAAGGGGTCCAAAAATAAAAGGAGCAAAGAAATTCACCTATATTAAAAGTAGTAAAAAAATATTGCACGTAAAAAAAGAAAATAAAAACCTAAAGTAGTTCATCTATGTAATGATGGATTTTATTAAGAAAAAAATTATACAAACTTAAAAATTCTTATATCCTAAAAGTATTTCTTATATATAATACAAATATAATAAAAAAATGTAATAATATAATAAAACTCAAAGATATTTCCTTCGTACGATATTTTTATTTTATTCTAAAATTAAAATATGTACATATCATTGTAATATTATAGATAATTATACTTATTTTATAAGTGAATACTTAAACTATCCTTGTTTTTGTTTGCTTAAATTTTTTGTTGCTTTTCTTGTTTGTTAGTATTATAAGTCCTCTCAGCAGGAACTTGATAATAATTTCCTTGTGTTCCTTCATGCATTCTATACCGAAACTATTATTTTCCAGTATCTCCGCACACCATGTTTCTACAATTTTTACAGCAATTTGTTTTTCCGTGATATCCCTTTCAAAAATTTCCTGGAGAATCTTAACAGTTCCTTCGAAAATAATCGAAGGAACTGTTAACTTCCCAAAGTCCGAAGTTGTTGCCACAGTCTCATATGCTCTTAGCTTAATGAGTAAAGTGTGCTGTCTTTCTTTGCTAGCTTCGTTTTCATCTATCATAAAATTGCAGCAAAATTCACATCTCAATTTTTTCTTAAGTTTTCCTGCTGCAAACCCGGCGTAATATGCAGCAGCTGCTTTCTGCAGATTTTCGGATACTGTTTCGGTATTCATGCTTTCATTAACTTCGTCTTCATCCTCTAAAACAAAGACGTCCACTAGCTGTTCATCTGGAAGCGCTTCTTGTTCAGGGATGTCATCTTCATCATCTACCATATAGACGTCCAGCTGTTCATCGTCGTCGTCTTCTTCTTCCTCTTCTTCTTCTATGACGTACACCACCTCCGTCTTCAGGATGTCGTCCTCGATGGGGACTTCGAATTCGAAGTCCTTGTCCTCCTCGGTGGCCTTTTGCAGGTCTGCTTCCTGTATGAGTGCTTCGGCCTTAGCATCCTCATACCCCGAGTGTTCTGGCGCGCTAAAATTGTGGAAGATAATTTGCTTGAGATTCCTAATGAATCTCGAAGCCGAAGGGTTTCTTTCATAGGAACCCCTATTACACCTTAGCATAGAGAATAAATTCTCCGCTACATCGGTGTTCAGATGTGCTAGCAGGAAATAACTCTGCTCATCGCTTTTGAGGTATTCCCACATCTGCAGAATTCCTTGCAATGTTTGCTGCAATCCTTTGAAACATGGTGGGATTGTCCTGGAGCTACTGGATTTCCACGTGGATATCCATTGCCTAGCTTCTATTAGCGTATTTAAAGTGTCCGTGGAATCTGCTAGCACTTGCTTGTTAGGATTCCTTGAGTATCGCTGACCATTATTCAAGGTATCGAAAATGTCGTTCATTTTCTTGATAAACCTTGCTGTATCCACGGCGGCTTTCTTCTCCTGTTCGGTCTTGAAGCAGTTACTTTTGATTGCGTACATAATTCCCGTGTACACGGTGTCGCTGAAAACTTGCGTCACCAACTTAACCGACATCTTCTCAAATCCATTAGGATAGACATGAGATCGGGTGAGTTTGAAAAAAAACCTGAAAGGTATTCGCTTTTGCGTCCTCCTCAAAAATTTTTTCCAGCACTCTCCAATCTACGATTTCATCACCTATATGGATGGCATGCTTGAGAAGTGTGTTTCTCACGCATTTGAAAAGATGCGGATAGTCGTGCAAGAGAAATATCCGTTGATCTTCTATGTCCACATAGGGATTTTCCTCAATCGGTGGTGTTGCGAGCTTTTTGTACGCCAACACGTTATTCGATCCTTGGTCGCAGCTTGTTGCGACGACAGTTAGTCCACAGTTTATTACTCCAGTAATAACTGTAACTATCATCTTCGCCAGAGTTTCTCCATTTGGCGATCCCATATAATACGCGATGGTTTGTTTCCAGTTTGTGTTGAGACCTCTAAGCGTAAAAACCATTGCCTTAGAGGCCACAACACTGGTCCTTCCCAGCTCGCCAAAATCAGTGAATCCGTATATAACATCATCCTTGATGTTATATTCCAGTTCCTTCTGGATAGCCATCTCATCAAAAAGAATGACGCTCTTCTTTTCCATGGCTGTCATTCCTTTTGATTTCTCCTTCAGCAATTCCTTAATTTGGGGGCTGAGCCCCGCCGGCAGCCTAATTTCAGAATGCCATCGGTAAATCGTACTTACCGATGGCATCTTGAACCCTATAGTAATAAGAAAAGCATAGCACGTTGGCGACTTAAAGAAAACCTTTAGAAAAAGTTCTTTTTCCTTTGGCTTCCAAGGTGCTTTGCTGTTGTGGAAGAGTTGCGAAAAAACAAAAGTTCGCAACTCTTCGGAAAAATTTTTCATTTGAAGCTCTAAATTTTGCTTCAAATTATATTTTGGACATCTTTTTAATTTTTTTGGCGTAAAGAAAATACGACGCCGAGCTTCTCTTACGCGAGAGGGCTTCGGCGACGCTTTGTAGGAATGGTACCTGGGTGAAGGAAACTGTGAAGGTGAAATATTAGAAGAAAACGGTACCACGCCCAACGATAAATCCTTAACATAAGTTTTTGTTGAAGCTGCAGCTAAGTTCACCAAAGATACAGCTGGGCTGCTAGGCATAACAGAAGCTGCAGGTGCAACGGAACGTAGAGGGGGAAGTGGACGTGAAGTCGAAGGTAGAGGAGGAGGTAAATATGCACGCGGAGGCGCGGAACTAGCTCCTGCAGATGTGACCGTAGAAGTCGGCTGCTTTGGACACCTCCACGCATCCATAATGCTAAGGCATACAGGATCAATGGCATCGTCTGAGCACTTGCATACTGAAAAGTATGATAATGGCAGTGCATTTGGAACCAGACGTTTTTGTGTACCTCGCAGTATTATATCTTTGAGGTAAAAATGTGCTTCGCAAATAAAGGACCTATCATGAACGTCGGAAACACATCCGTGTTTTTGCCAAATTGGTCTTCTTCTGTCTTGAGGAAATCTGAAAAAAGAAATGCTACTCGGCCGATGCTGCACCGCACCGCATTTTGCGTAACAACACCTAACCATGTTTGTTCAAGTTTTTATTATAAATTTATAAAATACAAAAATAAAATAGGTTCAAAATAATTTTTTTTCACACTTGTATCTTTTTTCCACTTTCAAAATAATTTTTTGCACTGTATTTTTTTTTATTTTTTCACAAAAACACAATTTTTTTCACACTTGTATCTTTTTCCACTTTCAAAATAATTTTTTGCACTGTATTTTTTTTTATTTTTTCACACAAACACAATTTTTTTCACAATACCACTAAGATTATTGCAACACTTTAATATTTCTTATAGACAAAGATTTTATTCTAAAAAAGAATAATTTTATTAGGACTTACAGATTTTTCACACTTTAAGATTTTATAAAAAAAAAACACAGAATTTTTCTATTTATCACAGCAATATATTTCTTTTTTCAATAATTTTATTTTACACACAATAATTTTTTTCGGAAAACACTTAATTTTGTTACACACCAACACTTACAGAAATATTCACGTCACGGAAATTGTTAATTGTTAAGTACGTATAAAAATGTATTTAATTTATATAGGTAGCAGGGTAACACACGAAGGAAATGATAGGTATATGTAATTTAATTGTATAAAAAAATATTGTTGTTTTATTTTATTATTATTGTATTAAATGTATGTATACGCATATAAATATATAAAAGCAAATTAATATATGTATAAGCAAATGAATAAAAAAGTAAATAATAAAAGCGTGTTAAAAAAGCAAGCAATAATATGGATTTAAGTTAAAAAAAAACTTTCAACCCAGAACTAAAAACTTACATACACCAGTGGTGGAAAAAAGTTATAAATTTAGCAGGGTAGGTATGGGGTTTGAAAAAAGGCAATTAAAGTTGGGTAGGTAGGTAGGTACCTATCAAGGGCAAGAAATTTCACAAATTTCACAATGAACAAATAGCACTATTTTCCTTTTTTTTTTTTTAATTTTCAATATTAATTTTCATCTAATTATTCTAATAGCACATATGTAGGTATAATGTACCTAGTTTGTTGTTCAAATATAGCACTAAACAAAATCACTATCACTATTAAGCAATATTGCAATAAATTCAATCGTCGTTCACGCACTCGGAAAAGCAGCTCAAAGCCAAGATCGCGACAAATGAAATGATTTTCAAGCATTAAAATTTTCAGCCGTTAAGGAAAAGCGCGCAAAGTTTTCATGTACAAAAAACAATCCTGCACAAAAAAACACCTACATTTGTACAAACTAACCCACATATATCAGAATATACAACCACCCCTTCCTCTTCCACCGCAAAACCCAAAAATCCAACACACTTGCCTATGTTTACCTACCCCTTCCTCATGCAACACAAAAAAATCCTACAAGCCAAAGAGAATAGCCAAAATTGTTTTGTGTCTCTTGGCTTTATCTTCATATAAAAAAAATGTAAACAAAACCAATAACAACCCAAAGCAAAATTGAATATTTTCTTCATTATGTTCTTTATCAAGTCCTTCATTATATCAATATACTATTGAAATAATGCCTTCTACCTGAATCACTCACACTCTCATAAATTTTTAATACCTCTTTCCCGTTCTAATAATTATCTGACGTTTCTTATTCTCAGCCATTCGCTGTAGTCTCCAAAAATGCTATAAACGAATTCGTTCTCTCCACAACGGGTTCCGCGTATTTTGCCTAGATGTCGCCCCCTTCGTAGGTGTCCATAATAGTACTATGGTTTTTATATACAAAGACAGTAGATAATTTCTCTCAGAATGTTCGTCTTGACATTAAATATCTAATGGAGTCACTTCGTTTCATATCTTGATTGGATGTCAAGATGCAATCATATCTTGACAGAGATATTTGACATACATTTTGCCAGGTGAAGATTTTGTTGCTTTTGTTTCTAGAAATTTAATTTTTTATTTCATTATTTTGTATCCATATGCTGCTTTTTTGGTTTGTGATATTAAGTGTTATTTGCAATTTCTTGATTTGAAATGTCATAACATGATTTGCCAAGTGGCGCATTCTTTTATATTTCTCTGTGGTTAATGTGTCAAAAAGAAGTGTTGTGATGTCATATTTAAAAAAGTTACTTTGAGTTACTTTTCATTTAGGAACGACAAAGCTAAAAATATGGCTGATCTGTCAAACAAATTGGGTGAAAAAAAGTCGAAATAGATTTGGAATTAAAAATCAAGAAGAAATTGTGATTTCATTATTGGAAAGAACTTTTATAAGCACTTCGTAAATGCATACATTTTTCAGATTAAATTTCATTTAACTTCATTCTAGCACAAAATTTAATTTTTAAGCAAAAATGTTTCCAATTTTTTTTATCATTCATTACTTGCACAAATTTCTTTACTACAAATCGATCAAATCAGATAAAAAAATGTCGCAAAACCTGGAAAAAATGTCCAAACTCACTATCGACGCCGACGGTAAAATCAATAAAAATAAAAATATATTAGCTTTATATTTTCCCCCAGATCTGATCTGGATTGTATATGCATAAAAAATAAATAAATTGGGTGGCGCAACAGCTCGTGGAGAACCAGGGCCTAGTGACTTACAACTCACAACCATTCCTGTGTGCGTGTTTGTTGGCAGGAATGGAGGGGACCTACAGTTTTTTTGCCGAGTCCGAACGGCTAAATGAGAAGCACTTTTTCATGACAAGTATACTCTTGGAGGATTTGTCAGTTCCTCGCAAGAGGCAGTACCTCGAATAAAACATTTCTGTTTTTAGGTGGCACGGCTGGGAATCGAACCCACACCTTCGGCATGACAGTCCTACGCACTAACCATCAAGCCACGAGGTACTACATTTACATTTACATACATTGTATATGCATACATATATTACAAAAACAACACAAAATCCGACCTTGCTTTTGGATTTCGATTTGCAAATTAATTCTGACCATACACCCTTTGTACTTTTTTGCAAAAATGAGTTTTCTCTCTCACAGGTAGATGGCTTTTTGTGTTGAAGATAGGGAGAACATAGAGAATAGAGAAGAGAGAAAATACAGAAACAAAAGGATAAACGGGGATCGGATAGGTATATAACACTCTTGTCGCACTGGGATCCTGTTTGTTTTATTATGATAATCTAATCCGGATCAGATCTGGGGGATAATAAAATTAAACTATTACATATTACAAAAATGAGATCAATTCCAAACCGAATGATCGAGAAGCAAACAAAAGATAACTCAAAATGAAAACATCGTGATTTCAGCTGCTTTTAACGGATTAACCATTTCAACACAGTATCAAAGAGATGAGTTGGAAAAATGTACTCAAAGTTACTTTTTGACACTTTTTGACACTAATTGAAGTAGCTTAATTTGTGATGGTTTATTTGCGGAGGATTTTTCTCGGAAGGAGTTTATGAATGGGTAAATTCATTATAATTTGTGTCGTGCAACCATTTTGTTTTAGCGCTTGTATTACAGATTCCTTATTCTTGCCATACGTGGTAGTGACCCGATCCCTTACCTTTAGGTGAAAACGAATGTTTACACATCTTCCACGCGAGTCCTGGTACTCACACATTTTTTAAAGTCTGAATTTCTTTGATCCCCTTGCCTAAAATGGATCAAGGTAACTAAAAAAAAAATATGTGTTAAATTTCATTGAAATCGGTTGACGTATACATGTGCTAGCGAGCACTTGAAGTTTTTCATATAAAAAACATGGTGTTTTGACAGTCTTTTACTCAAAGGGCCCGTAAAAGTGTAAATGTTGATGGAAAAGCTTTAAACTTGGCACATAAACTAAATACCATAAGGAGTATACAAATATATTTTTTTTATTTTTGTAAATAACAGTTACTCCATTTAAAATAGCAACAAATGCACAAAAACAACGATTTTTAATTAAATTTTTTGAAGGGGCTAATATTATGCAAAACTATTGAAAATATTTTTTTTGATACTCTGTACCGTAGTTAATTTATGTGCCAAGTTTAAAGATTTTCCATCAACTTTTACAATTTTGCTGATATTTTGAGTAAAAACTGTGAAAACCCCATGTGTTTTGAATGAAAAATTTCAAGTGCTGGCTAGCACGTGTTAACGTTAACCGATTTCAATGAAATTTAACACACATTTTTTCAATTGCCTGAATCACTTTTATCATTGATGACAATAATTTAAAAATACGAATTACAATATAACTGAACAAAAAAGAAATCTTTAATCGTACGTGTCTTCTCCGTTACCATCTTTCATATTTTTTCTGTTATTAAAATGAAACTTGGCATTAAACCAAGGATGGTTTTTGATAAATGTTGGTTTTATGAAAGTGTGCAAAAAAAATCAACTTCATATCTTAATGGACGGCGCAAAATTTTAAACTTCAAGGCAATGGTCGGAAATTTCTAAATCGTACGTGTCTTCTCCGTTACCGTCTATTTTTTTTAATAAACTTACTAAATTTCATAATTTTTTGGTGAAACTTCTGTGTCGTGTACTTTGTGATGAATTCTTAAAAAGCACTGAGTTTCATAAAAAAATATTAATTTCTTAACAAGAAAAATCTTACTACAAGCGTCCGATTGTCATCTCCGTTACTTTGGAATGGCCGTGCTCGTATCTTTCTTAACCTTGATCCTACCGAAAATACGATTAAGACTTTTCTTGTAGGAAATTTATTATTCTTTCATTTTGTCGTGTACACTTTGCCGCTTAAACGCTTAGTTTTCAAAAAATTCCCGAAAAGTTACAAAAGGGGACCTTTAACCCCCTTCTGGCTAAAGCTCGCGGCCCTGGGCTGGGGACTTTTAGTATGTTATACCTGGGGGTCACCACTACCACATAAAATAATAACCCAGAGAGCATGATTTATTGCATTTATTTTATGATTTTGAGTCTTCGTTGACTGGACTACATTATGTAAATAAAGTAAAAAGTAATAAAAACTTTAATTGTAAGGTCCAAGAGCCAAATGCTGTGGGACAACAAACAAATCTCATTAGGGAGACGGACACAATCCCGAAATTCTGAATCCAGAAAACCCAAAATCCCGAAAATCCAAAATCCCGAAAACCCAGAATCCCGAAAACCCAAAATCCCGAAAACCCAGAATCCCGAAAACCCAGAATCCCGAAAACCCAGAATCCCGAAAACCCAGAATCCCGAAAACCCAAAATCCCGAAAACCTAAAATCCCGAAAACCCAAAATCCAGAAAGGCCAAAATCCCGAAACTATATTGAAAAAAGGTTACAGCCATTACTGTGACTTTATTGACAAAGTTCCCAAGTAACATCGTTGGAGCTAATAGAAGCAAAACTGTTCTTAAGCAGCTTGTAAGCAGTGAAATCCAAAGCTTAAGCTCTTAAATAGATTATTGCACAGCTCCCTACATTTCATATAAAAATGATGTTCTATAATCGAAGTTTCAGAACACTTTTAGCTCTATTAATTTTATAACGACTCACGATTTAAAAATAGCTCTTTAATAACGTTCAACGTTTTTTAAACGAGCTAACTATTGATATCAGCACATAAAGAAGCATTGTAGAGCTGCTTAATTTCATGTTCAAAATACTAACGCATGACTTTATAGAAATGTCAAAAAATAGCACTTCAAAAGCTACACAAAAAACGGCTGTAGAGTTTAATTACTAATACTTTCACACAAACTCTTGTGAAGTTAACACTAGCGCATGCGCCTGAAATCTCTCTGAGCATTATAAAATCTATCTCTGAGCATTGGGAAATGTGAAGCAGTGCTGCTAACCGTAGAATAATTATGCTACATGTAGCATAATTTGTGGTCCTGTATGATGTATGATTGAAATTCATTATCATACGCAAAATGTATGATAATTTGTGATATTTGACTTAAATACAAAATTTCGCAATCCAAATTTAAAAGACATCAAGTATAAACATAAATCTACTCTTTTTCTTAAACTTTTTCTGAATGCAGCCATCAGCCTTCTACTACATTTGTGTCGTTGTCAGTGCTGAGAACCGTAGAATAATATTATGCTACATGTAGAATAATTTGTGGTCCTCTATGATGTATGTTTGAAATTCACTATCATACGCAAAATGTATGATAATTGTTATATTTGGCTGAAGCTTGAATGGCTATATCTCTGTTAGTTTTCAAATAACATGTTGCTTTAACATTTCATATTAAGGCCTTAAAACTCTACTTTACCTTGTTAAAACATGTCTTGAACGTATCTTCGCTCCAAAAAAAGTTATGCGCAGTTTAGAAAAAAAATTAAAAATCTTTGATTTTTCGATATTTTGTATGTTGGTTTTTGTTTCCTTTTCCTGCTTAAATTTTTTAAGAAATTTTCCAAACTATCCATTTCGATAAAAAATTAAATTTTGAACAAAAAATTTTAAGTGTAAAATTGCCAAATATTGAAAAGTGGCCAGTGTGACCATTACACAAATAATAATAAAGGCCAAACAAATATATTGAATAATAAATACTCTTGCACGAAATTGTTCCTTTTTAAAAGGTCTATTCAATAAAGTGGGGCTGTTAAGGAGACCAACCTTTCATTTTGACCTTACGGGTTGAACTTTAGTATACAAAGAGTTCATGTCCTAACTTTACTTTAAAGAAGTGTTGGGAGGGTGTCAACACTAGGCGTTTTCCTTGGAGGTGGCGAAGTACTTGCAAGTACTTTCCTAACTTTTTTCAATGGAACACATCAAACGGCTTTCCCATGTAAAATGTATCTACTCACACATGAGAGCATAAGCAGTTGGTAGTACTAGATTAGGATTTTCATCTACTCATAAGCATTGTATATCCAATCTATAGTATTCTCATGAAACTCGATTTTGTAGGTAGACATTTGGTCGATAGGTTCGCTGTGATCGCCTTACCGAGATCCATTAACAAAAATTAGTATTACATTTGGACGCATAGATGGCCACGAGCTTTTTTTCTTCATGAGAATACTATAGAATTTATATACAATGTCATAAGTACTTTGCCACCTCCAAAGGAAAACGGCTACTGTCAGAAGGACAAGAGAAGGGTTGCCACTTACCAGTTTAAATCCCGAAATGTTGCTTATAAATCTAAGACCCAGGGTTGGGAGTTGACTCGAGAACTCCCGTTGGTTTCAACACTCTCGAAACCATAGGAGCACATAATTGTTTTTCTCCCACCCCTTCCCTTGTACGAAGGGGTAGAAAAAGTAGTTTCGGGAGAGAAAATTTGAAAAGCCAAGAAAAATATTCTAATTAATAAAATTTAAAGAAGGTGTCGACGCAGAATTTCACAATCTACTACATTAGATCCGAAGTTGATTGAAAACCTACTTTGGTTTGTTTCTACAGCCACTTTCAAGGTGATGCAGGGATAGAGAAAACAAATTTTTTAAATTAAAGTTTTTTTGTTTGAAAAATTTTTGAAATAATTTTTTTTTTTTTTTTGTTAAATGTACTTTTTATTTCATTTCAAGTCAAAAAAGTATCTAACTAATGCAAAACTGTGAAAAAAATCTACTGGAATTGCGGTTTTCTTGTCAATTTGATGACGACTACGCATTGTTTAGGAACAACACAATTTGTTCCTTTACCTGGGTTGTGAGACTTTGAAGTTTTAGTGAGGAAAAATGGTTCAATGAATCAATTTGAAAATTTACAAGAATATTGATGTTTTAAAAGTCTACAAATTTGCATACCAACGGAAGCCATGCAATTAATATTTGCAAAGAAAAAAAGATTTACGAAAAGACCACAAAACGTCAGTTTTTAGTACTTTTTTAAAATTAACGGTGAACGATAAAAAACAATAATTTTAACAAAATCTTAAAAAAGTCTTGTAAGACGCTTTCTTAAATTTCCAAAACTATCTTTGAATTTTTTATAACGTCATTATTTGCTGAGATATTGGTAATCAAGGCTAAAAGTTCTTTTTCATTCAAAGTCAAATAACCATGCAAACAAAAATTGCACGACAACAAAAAAAAAAAACTGAATTGAAGCTGAATGAACAAGGTATCTGATCATTACATTTGATTGATTCAAAAAAATTTATCCATAGAAATGAGGACCTTCAAAAAAAAATTTAAAAAATAATTTTTTTGTCTCGTCTCATTTCCTGCAATAACGCAATAACGGTACTTCAAAACATTTTTTTGCTAATAATTCTCGAAGCAAAAAACATAAAGCTGTAAAATACTTTTTGTTTTAACTCAATACGACCACTCGTCACAAAGATACAGCTCTTCAAAAAACACTAAAAAAAATTGAAAACAAATTTGTTCCTTTAATTTCGTTGACTAGTGTATTTATTTTAGATAAAAAAATGCGTTCTTTATATGTATATACATAAATATTTAGGGACTTTTTTTTTTATTTTACGTATGATAATTTTTACTCTGGTATGATAGAAATCAGCGCATTGTATGATAATTCATTGTGAACGATATGGCAGCACTGATGTGAAGACTCGATAGAGCTACAGCAAATCGACTATAGAGCTCAATACTAAACCTCTCTCAAATAAAATACTACTACTCAATATTAGGGTGTTCCACAATAAAATTTATTAGCCATGACTTCAACGGGAAAAATTAAACCAAAACTAGAAAATAAATGTATTCCTTTCACATTCTGGTGAATACCGAGTATGCACCACAAATATCAAATTAGATGCTAAATTCACATTTTTTTCATTAAAATCAATTGAACAGTTTACTAAAACAATTTTTTTAAATAATATTAAATCTATCGCTGAGTCGCAAAAGTACTTGCTTACGTGCTAAGAAATCATAATGCACTTCAATGTTGAATAGAATTTAAATAAACAAGAATTTTTTTTCCAGAAATTAGAATTAGCTAATGACTTTCAATTTCCGAACACCCTACTTTTTAAGTACTGAACGCAAAACTCTCATTTTGTGGAAACTAGCTCTAGAAGAGCTCGGTTGAAGACAAACTATGTTCATAATAAAAACTATGGCGACGGAAAAAAAAATCATTGAATAATTTTTCTTTATTTATTTAAACGAATGCAAAATCTTTCCTTTCAACAAAAACACAATAAAATATTGCAATGAAAACAAAAATATTTAATTTCATGATTTATTTAATTTATTTGTCAATTTTTTACATTGTTTAGGTAAACTTTTTTAAATATTTCACAGCGTAAAATAAATAATTTCGAAGGCGCGTTGTTATTTTTCGAGGTACCTTCAGTACAATTGTGATAAAACTAAACGCGCACTAAAAAATCACTTACATGGCACTCACAAATATTAATTTTATTTCTCACTACGACATTTTCTCTGCGAATATTTAATTAATTTCCGCGACATCACATGACCTTTTCGATTGCTACTATCACACACATGAAATACATCTCCCTAATATTATTTTAATTTATCATTTGTATTATCTAAACTAATACAAACAAAGTGCTGTCAAAAATGCTGCTTTAAAGATATCTAAATCATGAACCAAAGAGCTTCAAAGCCACACTAGCCACTGACAAAGAGCTGGCTTCGAGCAAAAATTAGCTCTCAAACCCAATGAATTCGCTGTAAGCGTGCTTTACACTTGCTTTAGAAGCGCATCTGGAGCTTCTTTTGAAATCAAAGAGCTTTAAGATTTGCTCTAAAAACGCTGTTAAAGCATTTGAAGAGCTAAAATTGTTACTTGGGTTTTAGGCTAAATTCACTTTAAAGTTCTGATATCGATAGCGATACATGATAAAGTATTTTAAAACAGAACACAATGAGTACCTACACATTCACTTCATCGATACCTGATACGCTTTCGCTCCTTTCAGTTTTTCTTATGTAAAAATATTTTATTGCAGCGATAGCGTATCGGTATCGGCAAAATAGTGTGGATCTGGCCTTATTGAATCTTAATCAAACAGTTTTAACAAATTAAAAACAGTTATGTTTCACAAATCTGAATTTTAACAGAATTCCGATATTTAAATTTGCTTTGTTTTGTTTTGTATTTTGTTTTGTATATGTTTTTTAACTTTTATCGTGTTTTGCTTGTTTTCTGACTTAGGCACATTCCTAAAACTTTCGTACACTAAGTTTTTTTATAAAAGATTGGTTTTAATTGATCATATCATTAAAATGGTTTTATTAAACAAACAAAGTAAAGAAGTCCCTAATTTCGAAGTAAGTGCATGCCATCTTCATTTAAAATAAAACATATAAAAGAATATTCACGTAGTGTACATACATTTATAGGTACATATGTGGAAAATCTATGAACATACTTCGGAAACATCTTTAAAGTTCGGATTTATTTTCGTTTTCTTCTTAACTCGTTATGTTTTACTATTAGTTCTTCAAAGCTAATTATTTTACAGATGAAAATTTTAACACAGTTTTTGCCTTTCCCATACGGGTAAGATAGAACAGAAATTATGTAGGTACATCAAAAATCTAGAAATACTTTTCCTAAAATTGAAATCCCGAAAAATTATATAAAATGAAAAATTTGCGCAAATTTTTCATTTTATATAATTTTTCGGGATTTCAATTTTAGGAAAAGTATTTCTAGATTTTTGATGTACCTACATAATTTCTGTTCTATCTTACCCGTATGGGAAAGGCAAAAACTGTGTTAAAATTTTCATCTGTAAAATAATTAGCTTTGAAGAACTAATAGTAAAACATAACGAGTTAAGAAGAAAACGAAAATAAATCCGAACTTTAAAGATGTTTCCGAAGTATGTTCATAGATTTTCCACATATGTACCTATAAATGTATGTACACTACGTGAATATTCTTTTATATGTTTTATTTTAAATGAAGATGGCATGCACTTACTTCGAAATTAGGGACTTCTTTACTTTGTTTGTTTAATAAAACCATTTTAATGATATGATCAATTAAAACCAATCTTTTATAAAAAAACTTAGTGTACGAAAGTTTTAGGAATGTGCCTAAGTCAGAAAACAAGCAAAACACGATAAAAGTTAAAAAACATATACAAAACAAAATACAAAACAAAACAAAGCAAATTTAAATATCGGAATTCTGTTAAAATTCAGATTTGTGAAACATAACTGTTTTTAATTTGTTAAAACTGTTTGATTAAGATTCAATAAGGCCAGATCCACACTATTTTGCCGATACCGATACGCTATCGCTGCAATAAAATATTTTTACATAAGAAAAACTGAAAGGAGCGAAAGCGTATCAGGTATCGATGAAGTGAATGTGTAGGTACTCATTGTGTTCTGTTTTAAAATACTTTATCATGTATCGCTATCGATATCAGAACTTTAAAGTGAATTTAGCCTAAAACTTTGTCAATAAAGTCACAGTAATGGCTGTAACCTTTTTTCAATATAGTTTCGGGATTTTGGCCTTTCTGGATTTTGGGTTTTCGGGATTTTAGGTTTTCGGGATTTTGGGTTTTC
Organism: Dasysyrphus tricinctus; assembly: GCA_963921185.1. NCBI lineage: Eukaryota > Metazoa > Arthropoda > Insecta > Diptera > Syrphidae > Dasysyrphus > Dasysyrphus tricinctus. Next base: position 193,624,058 of record OY992532.1, on the reverse strand, counting down.
GGGATTCTGGGTTTTCGGGATTCTGGGTTTTCGGGATTCTGGGTTTTCGGGATTCTGGGTTTTCGGGATTTTGGGTTTTCGGGATTCTGGGTTTTCGGGATTTTGGATTTTCGGGATTTTGGGTTTTCTGGATTCAGAATTTCGGGATTGTGTCCGTCTCCCTAATGGGGTTGGGGTCAGAATCCCGAAAACCGAAATCCCGAAAACCCAAAATCCCGAAAATCCAAAATCCCGAAAACCCAAAATCCCGAAAATCCACAATCCCGAAAACCCAGAATCCCGAAAACCCAAAATCCCGAAAACCCAGAATCCCGAAAACCCAGAATCCCGAAAACCCAAATTCCCGAAAACCCAAAATCCCGAAAACCCAGAATCCCGAAATCCCGAAATTGAAATCCCGAAAAATTATATAAAATGAAAAAATTTTTCTGGGTTTTCGGGATTTTGGGTTTTCGGGAATTTGGGTTTTCGGGATTCTGGGTTTTCGGGATTCTGGGTTTTCGGGATTTTGGGTTTTCGGGATTCTGGGTTTTCGGGATTGTGGATTTTCGGGATTTTGGGTTTTCGGGATTTTGGATTTTCGGGATTTTGGGTTTTCGGGATTTCGGTTTTCGGGATTCTGACCCCAACCCATCTCATTATCCTGGTAAAATCAAATATTCGGACGGTATCCAAAATTTCTGAGTTATTAGAATGCTCTAAGAAAATGGGGTACAAGGGTTTTTGTAATTTTGGAATGATTCAAAGCATTGGACAGGTTCATCGATATAGGTACTATAAGGCAAGTTTTGGATTCGTGCAAAAAAAAAATTGAGATATCAATCAAACACGATAGATGACAGAGAACACCAAAAAAGTGGGTGGCACAATTCTGTCTGTCTGTTCGTCTTCAGCCTAAACGGCTCGATCGATTTTCTTCAAACTTGGTAGGTACATAGTGGTTTTTGGTGATTATGCTCGTTTTTAAAATTTTTTTTTTTTAGAACCAAAAATAACGGTACCTGCCATACATTTTCTTAGCAATTTTACATAATCGTATTTTTCTCAAAAACAGCTCGACAACTTTTCTTAAAAAAAAACTCAATAAGGCTTTCTTTGGGTGGATGCCCTATAGTACCTACTACATAGCTATGTAATTATTGCAATTAAAAATATGCATCCTACAAACTAAGACCATTGAAACAAACGGGAGGTTGGCCTTCATTGATACTTTTCAAGTACCTATGCTAACAAATTCAAAGCAGCACAGAAGTTCATAAATAAATGTAGCCCAATGCTTAAGCTGCAACACCGCCAAAAACGATTATTGTTCAGCCTTATTATGAGTTTCGCCCGGAAAATATTTCACCCGAAAAATGTTTGTCCCCCCGGAATTTTTAAAGCTATTATAAGTTTCGCCTGAACTTCTCTTGGCTTAAAATAAACAAAAAACTTGCGCAAAGCGTACCAGTACCACCTGTTTATCTTTTGTTCAACTCCAAAAGATAAGTGATAATTTAAAATCTTAATTACGCTACATTTTGCGCGAAATTAGTACTCAAAAAAAGGGAATTTTTATTTTTCGGGTGAAACTCGCAATAGGCGAAAAGTGAAATGTCAATTTTTTCGGGTGGAATATGGGCCTTATTACGAGTGTCGTTTGCTTTCGATAAACGACTTTTGTCGAAAGTCGATAATCGAAAAAATTAATGTTAGTATTGAAAATCTTAATTATTGTGAGATTTTTTATTTTGACTTGTTTACGAAAGATTTGGTTCAAAAGATTAAAATTTTCAAAACCAAAATTAATTTTTTCGATAATCGACTTTCGACAAGTCGTTTATCGAAAGCAAACGACACTCGCAAAGGGCCTATGTTTTTCACGTGAAACTCATAATAACCCTGGTTATGAAATTTTAATTTATTCAGAGAGAAGCCCCACGCTTCTTATAGAGTAAAAAAATTGTAGATCCGAATCCGACACCATTTGCCAGAATATGCAACTTTTTTGTATTGAAACTCGACCCAAATCTTAATAAAAAAAAAGTACAAACAAAAATAACTGAAATTTAATGTAACATATAGAGGTTTTTATTTATTTTTACGAAACAAAACTACAAAGAAATCATAAATAGGAATTATATCAGTCTAAATGCTTTTTTGGAATTTTATGCTTTAACTCCTCCATTCTGCGCCTTTTCAGCATCAGCAGCCTTTGTTTGATTCTCCTGCTTGTTGTCCTTGACATTTAAGTGAGCCGGTCCCGTTTGCTGAATTTGGATGATTTTCTCATTTGACTTGTCCTCAATGGCAGGTTTTGGAATGCTCACAGTCAAAACACCATCCGATGACAGAGTTGAGATAACTTTATCTGAGTCGTAGTTCTTTGGAAGTGCGTAACGGCGGACGAAATGTCGCGATATGTACCCATGGTCGTCTTCTCGTTCTTCGTGTTTACCTTCCACGACCACAGCATTGTCTACCACTTTCACAGAAAGTTCACTGGGTTTGAATTGCTGCACATCCATGCAGACCTGGAATCCATCCTTGCCAACATTGGAGACTGCTGTGTTTTGGTTAGCACCTTTAGAGCGGAGCATCATAGCAGGATAATCCTCCATGCGGTTTGCCAAAGCCAGCGGTAAACGGAAAACACTTGGACGATGACTACGGTGAATGATGTGTGGATTGAGACCTAGCCCAAAATCGCTTCCGTAGTATGGCGATGACATGCTGTCCAGGTTTTCAGCCAAATCCAAAAGAAGTTGAAGTGAAGACATTTTACTTTAATTGTTTAAATTATGGAAAACTGTTTTGAACTTTATTTTAATTGTTTTAATTTATAAATGGTGTTAACTTTTTATTCGCGAGCACTTTTACTTCTTATTATTGCTTTAATGCTTTACGCACAATTGCTTTGAATAAACTGTTTATTCATTCGTCTGCACACGCAGTTTTATACTAATTTTGGGAGTGACGAGAAAATTCTAGGTTTATCTCGAAAGGAATCTCTTTAGTTTTTAATAAATTGAGGTTCTCTTATCCGTCTGACTTCCTCTTCCATACACAACTATGATTTCTCTTTATATTTTAATTCAGCGATTTACAACCATCTACTTTGTAGATTTCTCCTCTTCTCTTACCCAATTTCTCTTTACAAATTTAAAAAAATTAATAACAATGGGCACGTTCCGCTGGCTATTCTCAGTTATCCGGATAGCTTTGTGTTGTTGTAATCCCTTGTTAAAAAACAGCTGACAACAGCTGACGCAACAACAACTCAAGTTATCTCAAAATTTTTGGGATAGCTAGATAGCATAGCGAATAAACATTGGAACGCGAGGAATAATAACTACAAAATTCTCCTTTTCGTGCTTTCTAGAAAACTCGCGCTCTTTCCATTTAGTTACCAAAAAATAAATATAAGAGTGGAAGAAGTGCTGGTTTTCTTCAGTATTAAAAAATCTGTTAGAGAGAATTGTGCGCGGTTTGTAAAATCAATTCAGTTTAATTTTTTAAATAAAGAAATTCTTTTTATCTGAAGTCTAATTACGTACATATTTGCAGTTAAGAGTTCTCAAGAAAAAATAAAAATGTCACTTATTCCATTGTTGGCTGATATTGCTAAAGAAATCGACGGCTATCGTGGATATCCCGACTTGGACGATGGCTTTGGATTTGGATTGTATCCATGCGATATATATCGACCAAGAGTGGCTTCATTGCAATTAAGTCCTATTCGGCGATTCTCACCATACCAAAGGTCACTTCAAACGATTCGACGAAAGGGTGACAAGGGACATTCCAAAGAAAACTACACGGTTGGAAAGGACGGATTCCAAGTGTGTATGGATGTCAGCCATTTCAAGCCAAATGAATTAACGGTCAAAACTGTTGGCAATAGCGTTGTAGTGGAAGGTAAACACGAAGAACGTGAAGATGACCATGGCTACATAAGTCGTCAGTTTGTACGGAAGTACCAGCTGCCAAAGGGGTATGATGCCAAAGACGTCATCTCAACGGTATCGACGGACGGTGTCTTAACAGTCAAAGCTCCACCACCAGCAAAAGCATTGAAGAACAACGAAAGAATAGTACAGATTCAACAGACTGGTCCAGCGCATTTGAGCGTGAAGGGAAACGAAGAAGAAGACTTAAATAATCATAAAGACAAGAAGACTGGTAAAATGGAGCAATCTTAAAAGTTCATTTCATCGCATTTATCTATCTACTATCCTTTGTTTCGTTGTTTCGAAACCAAAATTGTCCACATTGTAATGTTACTGTGTAACTGTTTTTTCTACCTTTTTTACCTACCATAAATAAAAAAAATTGTTTAAACCAAAAATTGTTTTTTTTTTTTGTATTTGAGTTTTTATAGCTTCGAAGGCATTTTGTTGATCATTGGGCCTAAACACAGAGGATTAATTCTTCCAGGTACCTATTATTCTTCAATAGCACACGCGGGATAGGTAAAAATATTCTGATAAAAAAATGTTTTTATACTTCTTGAGAAGATTTATAGGGCTATCAAAAAAATGAAAATAAAAAAGTTGCGTTAAATACTGTTTTTTCTCAATAGTTATAAAAAAAGGTATTAAAATCAAGACAAAAACCCTTTCAATCAACTGTAACTTGTTGGCTATTTGTTTAAACAAATTAAATTTAAACCAAGTTGATAGAAAGTATTATTATAAACAATAAAATTTTTAGATTTTTACTTTGCGACATACTGGGGCTGAGATATTAATTCAAACCTAAAAATATAAAATTGCGTGAGTGCGCTGACTTACGAATGTTCATTAATTTATTACTCGGCTTCCGTTAGTCCTAGAGGGCTAGTTTTGTTTTCAATTGTAGGTTATATCAAGGACTTTAAAAATAAAAATTACATCATAAAATGAGCTTTTTTCTTAATAATCACGAAAAATTGATTGGTTTTAAGCCTTTCACATAAGCCCCTATAGGGCTTTCTACCAAGCTATCTCTTTCTATTTGTAATGGCACTTTGAGGGAAAACATTTGTGATATTTATTGTCTTATTTCACTTTTATTTCGCTTTTATGCACTATTTTGTGGATAATAGTTTATAAATTTGATCGATAATTGTTTATTAAGCATTTGCAAGAAATATTTTGCATTCAATTAGATTCGCCGCCGCCAATGTTTTCCCTCAAAGTGACTAGCTGCTTGACACTGACGTATTCGTGGAGTGCCCTATCGATCTATGAAGAAAAACAGACCATGCGTCTGCGCGCAAGGTCAGGCCCTTTTTCATGACGTTTTGACTGGACTATTACTTTCTTTAAAAGGTCTACTGTAATTGAGTTTCTTCTTTTCTAGTGTACGTGAATGGATATACGTAAAATATGTTCTAATGGCCTTTTCGATTGGGGACAGAATGACAGTTCTTGTTCTGAAAAGAAGAGAAAATTGGGTACGTTCGGACGACCCAAGGGACTAGAAATTAAGGCAAGTTTCTAGTCTCTGATTGGTCAGCTGCCAAAATATTGCTTTCCAATTAAGGCAACTTTATTGGAAAGTTGACTGGAAAGTAAGTCAAGAAAAATCTCCCTAGGTAGAACTAGAATAGTCGGAAGCCAACTTAAGTGGTCGTACGAAATCGAGCGAAAACAAGAAATTTATATGACGCGCACATAATTGCGAAGTGGAACTTTTCGTTTACTTTTCGTTAACTTTTGCCGTCGGACGTGAGAGCGCTCAATGACCGCTCTTTCGTAAGTGGGCGAATGCAAAATCAAAATGGTGGAAGCAAACTAACAAAAATTTGGCGCTTGGTGCAAAGTTTTCAACTTTTTTTCTGTTCTATGAATTAATGAGTGAAGTCAAATCAATTTTCTTTTAATTAATTTATATCACATCGAATTTTAGTGGTTTCACAAAATAAATAATTAAAAGCATATCACTCTGTGCTGTGAAAAAGTATGAGAAAATAAACATTGAATAAACAACTATGTATTTTTGTTTTTTTTTTTCACTTCCAACCACTAAGTGCATTATGGGTCACTTGTGAAATTGACGTTTCGGATAGCTACTTTTCGATCGGTTTTGACATAAGCTTCCGACAGCTTCCGCCTATTCTAGTTCTACCTTAATATCTAGTCAAGTGCACTTGTGTCAGAATATCAGCTGATTATATTTGGTCACTACACAGAAAGCTGAACTTTATTGATTTCTGATTTATTAATTTTTTTGCACGTTAATTTTTACCATTTTGTGGGAAGATTCTTTATCAAATACAAAGAAGAAAATTATTAACCGCATGATAAGTAAACAAATATAAGTTTTGTATGAGATTTGCTAATTTTATGTGTGGTTTCCTAATACAAAAATCAAATAGTCTTGAAAAACTTTTTTTTCAAAAAGCTTGTTTATTACAACTCGTTGAGGGTTTATTTCAGGTGTGAGGTTTTTCTTAGAAAAAAATATAATCGGTCCTTTCTTCACTATCAACTGAAGGTAAATTTTTGAAGTAAAATTCCAAGTTTGACACTTCAAAAAAACCTAGTTACCTAGTCAAATTTGCGTTCAACGAATGCAGTTGACTGAATATCAAGTCCCTTGGGTCGTCTGAACACAGATAATAGAGTTACATAGATATTGCATTCTGTGCAAATAAAAATGACAACTTTTTCAATCGACTATTTTAAGCGATTTGTCGGAGGCAAACCATGCAACCTTATCAAACAGAGCAGAATGTAACCCACAAAACACGATCATCCCCAAAAGACGCCCACCAGTGAGTTGGATTCCAAGATGCACATATTTCGATTTAACTTCGGATACCTATGCAACCCTTTTGAGCAGAATTCGTGTTCGATCATTCTTGTCAGTTCCACACACAGACACAGGCACACATTTTGGTTTCATAATCCCACTACAGCTACAGCCTTCTTCATCTTCTACTATAAAGTGCCTTTCACATGAGCCGCGAACTGCGAATGCGAATAAATTTCTTTAGGCAATTCCAAGCGCAAATATCAAGAAATAAGTGTTTTAACTTATCAAAAAAGTGAATAATTGACCCAATCTACAATTTTAAAAAGAAAACACCAACAAAATTTAGTTTAAATTGTTTAATTTAGCGTTTTTATATATTCTACGCGACCACCGAGATATTTTCTGCAAACTGCCAAACACTTATTCGCAATCCACAACATTAGGACGCATTCCACAAATCTGCGAATGAAAAATTCGCTCGAATTTAACCTCAAATTTGTTAGCACCCATTTTACTGATTTATTTTGTATGACTATTCGCGTCTGTCGGCGACCACTCATGTGAAAGAAATGTCAAAACTCACGACCATTCGCAATTCGCAGTTCGCTATTCGCATAGTCGGTTGAGAGTACCTGCGATCTGTGGGGTGTGATGTCGTCGTTGTGTATTTGTGTGTACAGGGCCGGCCCGAGCGAAATTAGCGCCCTGCGCATACTTCATCATTTCCGCCCATCAATTGCGGTCAATGGTGGAAAAAATCATATCCTCATTTTACCCAAGGGGTAGACTTTGCAATGCTTTTTTTTATTTAAAACTTTTTTGTGCCTACCTACTTTCTTAACTATGTTGGTAGGTACCTAGGTTGTAGATGGACACGACACTTTTGTAAATACATAATGAAAACTGAATTTGTTCGAACTATGTAAGAACCACTTTAATGTTTATACTTCAGAATTATATTCAGCCTTTAACAAAAAAGTAAACACGCTAGACGGTATATTTATAAACTAATGACTACTGGAATCTGACTCTACGCATAGCAGATCTACATATATACTCTCAATATAGATTCTTTTTTCCCTTCATTTGTTTTGAGTTTTTTAGTTTGACCACAATAACACTGGCACACAAATAATGTAATTAGATAAGTCAAAAAATCCTTTTTTCTTAATGAAAATAATGCCTGGCAACAACAAAAAAAATAGAGAAAAGGAGAAATTGAATAAACAAGATTCCCTCATTAACGACAAACATCATCATAATCATAAATCATCGCATCATCATCATTCATTATTTCCATATTTCAATCCTTTGTTTCAACATACAATAAGACAGTGCTACAATTTCATATTTCACTCATCAATGGAAGCCAATGCCAAAATAAAACATAAAAAACACTCAACCGGAAGAGTTTAATTCGTAGACGCAAATTTTTAATTTGCGCACTGGCTTTGTATATAAACTTTATAGTATTATCATGGAGTCGTTTTTATTTACGTGGTATTCCATCGATGGTGGCGCTAGTGAGCACCCATGTTGTGAAACATGTTTCACATTTTGACACCAGAATGGGGAATATTTTTTTATTTCGAGGTACATTTATTATAATCGTAAGAACGAGAAAGTCATATATTATTCTCGTAATAATAAATGGAGTAAGCGAGTGAAGTAGTTTTTCCACTTCCACCGCGCATGACCAAACAAAGTGGTAGAATAGAAATCGAATATGCTGTCAAATGGCAGAAGGAAAAATAAACAAATCGTTTTGTAAAATTAAATTGTGTGAAGTTAATTGTGTGAAGAAGAAAATCAAAAGAGCTGCAATAAATTAAAAAAAAGGAAGATTAAGAAACATCAATAAAATAGATAAGTATTTTGTTTTAATTGTAGATAAATATCTTTGCATTCTATTTTTTTCTTTGCTAATCATTTTTTTCTACCTACTTTCAGAAAATACCTACCTACATAAATATTTAATTGCATCAACAATGAACATAAAGATATCCTGTGCCGGGCAGCTGCTTGCCAGAAAAATATCTTCAATCAACAGCCAGCAGTTCCAGTGGATAAAAATCCAAAAATATAAAAATATGTGCTAGTGTTTTTTTTTATTATTTGTAATGTAAATACATACATGAGCTGATGAGAACCAAAACTCGTCATATCAATGCGAAAGAAATTTTATTATCAAATTAAATTGTTAAAGTAACTTTGAGAATACCTACTAAGAGAATAATTGTTGTATCTAATCATAGATTTATAACTCTATTTGTTATGGTTTGAAGGAAAACTATCTTAGTTTTCGTGGCATTGACATTGTTTTTTATACACCACTTGTAAAATTAAAATGCACAAAAATAAACAAATTTGTAATTCCATGTACCTACCTATGTGAATTTTAACGAAAGTGTAGTGAGTGTTATTGATATCAGATTAAATAAAGAAAAAAAAAAGAAAATCTAACAAATTTTAAGTGTCTTGTTTTTCTTTTCGAAGCTGGAACTAGGTACATAATGTATTCTGTACTTTTGGTTAATCTCTTGTAGGTGGACAATATGAAGTGAACAGTTAAGTAAGTATCCTCGAGTTCTGAAAACAACACCAGCAGGTATAAGTACTCGAAAGAAGTGGGTGATAGGTATACCAAAATATTTTAATCATCTCATTGCAATGGGATCGTCGTTTGGTTGTGTGTCAAAAGTGAATGTTTTTCGGGTCGTTTAATACGATTAAAAGCAAATATATTTTGCCGAATGGTTAAAAAAAAAAAACAAAAATAGTTTTGTGTTCATTAATTAAAAAAAAAAATCAATCTAATACCCAACAAGAAACACATTAATCGATAAACACATTGGCTAGTGCGCGCTTCATAGCATGGATTGACTGTGGGCAATTGAAATCCAAGTTCTTTGGTATTTGGATTTCTTAAATTAATTATTGTGCACTTTTACGTGATGAATTAAAGACTATTTAGAAAATATATTTGCTTTTAATTAATTTAAATGAAGGAATCTTTTTATTAAACCACCAGCAAAATACTTTCAACTTCAGAGAAAGTTTTAATCTTCCTATTGTGTGTGCAAGTGAACATCTTGTTAAAATTTTAAAATTGTATTTTGCGTAGAAAAATCGATTTATAACGATATTGGAAAACTAGACATACCTACCACTGGCTGAACAAAGGTTGTAGGTATGCCATAGAAACTACCAAAAATGAGTTTTATATACCAAATTTTCTGAGTTTGATATAACTCCGTATTGATGTTGTATTTTTAACATGCTACTTTTTTCCAAGCGAACATAAAAATGCACTAAAAAACTTCGCTGGTTTATGTAATGCACTTTCCTTCATCAATTTGGTATATGTAAATCTTTCCCTATAAATAAATACGACAAAAACTTTCTGATTTTTTCAAATTACATTTATTTCTTAATAATAGAATATGAAGAAAATTTGAAAAGAAATATTTGGCATATAATATGGTGGTGGGTGAAAGTGTCTTGGCATGAAAGGAACTACGATGGGATCAGTGGCACAACAAGTTTACATATTTGTTAATGTTAAGAAACAAACGGTTCCATTTTAAAAATTATTTTTGTGTTTTAAGGTTTAAGCTAAAAAATGGCTTAAGAGGTAAATATTTTTCTAAGTCTAGCTATTAATAGGGTGAAACGAGGTTAAACAAAAAAACCTATACGATTTAAATTTTTGTTTGTATTGAAGGAAAGTACTTAGAGGATGGTTTAGAGCTTAATATTTTTGAATGTTACCATTAAATTTCTGATTTTGCAGAACTCGAGTTTTGAACATTCAAGTCTAATATTTTGAACTCTGGTTAAATAATTATCACTCTAAATAACCATTTCAAAACAAAATGATTATTTATTATTTATTTTTAGGGTACCTACTTTTTAATAGTGAATCTTATAACACCAAAATTAAGATGATAGCACCATTCATAGATTTTAATATACAGGGTGTCCCGGACCTGAGTGGAAGTATTTCAGGGGGTGGTTCTTGGGGTTATTCTAAGAAAAAAATTGTATGGGGTGAAAGTTGTATCTCCCCTCCCTGAGGCAGGGAGGGGTAGTTTCTGAAACATTGACTTTAAATGCAAAAAAAACATTAAAAATCAACGAAAACACATTTAATAATGTGTTATACTTTATTTGAAAGCTAATACTTCATTCTTGCATTTGGTTTTTAAATCAAGTTGTTTAAACGAATAGTTTTTGAGAAATTTAATTTCAAAGTCAAAATTTATTAAAAAAATGTGATTTTTTTTTATTAAATCGATATTTTTCAAAATTTTGCGTAATTAAGGGCTTTTTTTGTGTTCAATATTCAATGCCCTCATTATTTTTTAGTCCATCACCGAAAACCAAATGTAAAAATCTTTCTTAGTTTTTGAGCAATTAAGAAAAAACAAAAGGTACTTTTACCAAAAAAGCCCAAAAAAGGGTTAAATTATGGATAATTCATGAATAAATTCATTTTTTCGGGCTTATATGGGAAAAGTACATTTTGTTTTTTCTTAATTTCTCAAAAACTAAGAAAGATTTTTACATTTGGTTTTCGGTAATGGACTAAAAAATAAAGAGGGCATTGAATATTGAACACAAAAAAAGCCCTTAATTACGTAAAATTTTGAAAAATATCGATTTAAGGAAAAAAATCACATTTTTTTTTTCAATTTTGACTTTGAAATTTAATTTCTCAAAAACTATTCGCTTAAGCAACTTGATTTAAAAACCAAATGCAAGAATGTAGTATTAGACTTCAAAAAAATATCAAATATCAAAAAAAAATTCAAGGTACTCTTGCTTAAGAGAACTCAATTAATGCATAGCATTATACGAAAAATCAACGTTTATCTTTAAACGCGATTTGCGGCTAAACTAAGCGTCCTAGAGGCATCAAAGTTTACATCTTTGAACTTGATTTGCGGCTATACTAAGCGTCCTAGCGACTTATAAAATGCATATTCGTGATCTTGGAATGTGCCTGTTCCTAAAAATCAAAATAAAATTGGTAAAAAAGTTTTTTTTAAAACTTTCAAAAAAAATATTTTCAGTTTTTTTGGCTAAACCAATTTTTATTCTTTTTTTAATTTTTTTCGAATTTTGTGTGAATGATATTTTTTTCTTTAAATGCAAAAGGAACTTTGCATGCACCCAACCTCGCACCCACCCCAAATCCTATAATGGGCCCAAGCAGGGGGGTTGCAGGGGGCAGCGTGGCCCCCCATACACACCTCGCTGTTTATTCGTACTCTTGCTCAAGAGAACTCAATTAATGCATAGCATTTTACGAAAAAATGATTTAGGAATTTTATTCACAAAAAACCGCACAAAACGTATTTATCTCTCAAAAATTTCAAAGATCGACGTTTTTGCAAACCAAAAAGTAGATCTGAAGAAAAATCGTTACAAAAATCTGAAATAGCTTCAAAAAACCACGAAAAGTTTTTTTTTAAGAAAATCCTACAAATACTACCTATACAGTCATACAATATGAAGAACTTCCATACAAAATTACACATACACACGAAAAAAAAACACTATGCCAAATTTCACAGAAAGTACCGTATTCTCGGTTCCTCTGCTCTATTTTTTTCTTTTCCTCCAACTCCCATATATTTCATATAAATACCTATACACCCTTCTCATTCTCGCCATTTTAGCATTTTTTCATTTTCTACCACTTTTCCTTACCCTTCTACGGGGAAATATCACCATGCCAATAAAGTTCCTCAACATTCAAATGTCAAATCACCAAAAATTTCCTCAACTTTCGAATGTCAAAGAATGTTTATAGATACGGGGGCTTCAACATCAGATTGTGTAGAAACAATTGATGTCGATGATACTACTATAAAGTTTATATACAAAGGCACTGGTATGTCAATGAGTATGAATTTTTCACTTAGAATTTCTGTTAAATTAACATTTCTGACTTCGATTTCATCATTGAGTTTATATACATAGAGGAATCACGAAATCTTGCGTTAAAGCCCCCGAAGGTGTCGCCACATACACTAAATTGAGAATTTTAAATTTTGTGGAACGCATTGATTATAAAAAAAAATCAAGGGAAGCAAATGGCAGCTCACCAAGGAGTGCCAGGACAAAGAGAGAAGGTGTACGAGGGGTGTCTGTTTTTGTTATTTTGTGGCTTACATATGGACGCAGACCTATACAATATCCCTTTTCAGCGTTTGTATCTTATTTTTTATCTGTTTCAAAGCGTAGAGGGACGAGTTATGTATGTAATTTGTGCGTTTGTATGTCGATCGGTGATGGTCGCGTCAATTTAAAAATAAAAGGCAGGGAAATTTACATACATGTGCATTCATACATAAATAGTTTAGGTCTTGATTTTATACTTTAAAGATATTTTGTATGTTCTTTCTATTTATTGGGAATCAGAAACTTTTTGGTAGTTACAAGACTGTGTTTCTATGGTGTAAATAAATATTTACTGTGCACAGAGGTCGAAGATCTGTTTATATACGAAAATTATAGATTTGTACTGTGCCTATCTAGGTATAGAGTTACATACCTAAATGGATAGAAAGTTTTTTTTTTGTATGCAATTTGATGAACTGTAGCCTGGTCCAGGAAAATCAGACAAAAATTGCAAAACTACGAAAAAAATCATGAGCTTTGTTTTGACGTCTTAAAAATTTAAAGTTGCCTAAATTTAGACAGGGTAGCATTTTTTAGAGGATAAAAGGGGATACATTTCAGTTTTTTCTTTCTCGAAAACTATCAGAAATATGTCAACAATTTGCAACTTCGTTGTTCTTTAAGTGATTTCAATGAAGTTGACACAGGGATAGCTGAGATAGAATTTCAATAGAAACAAATATTTTCAAAACAGGGTGTTTCAAAAATATGTCAACATTTTGCAACTTCGTTGTTCACTGAGCAATCTCAATGAAACTGTGATAGCTGAGATAGAATTTTAAAAGAAAAAAATATATTTTCAAAACAGGGTATTTCAAAAAAAAAATTACAACATTTTGCAACTTCGTTGTTCCTTGGGTGATTTCAATGAAATAGACACAGTCGATAGCGATAATGTCGATAAATAAAAATTCAATAAAAAATAGGTTTGATAATTCCTCAAAAACTATGCAAGATTTTTATATTTGGTTTTCGATATTTGGTTACAAATTAGTAAGGGCATTGAATATTGAACACACCTATAGCATTTAATTACGCAAAATTTTGAAAAATACAAACTTGAAAAAAAAAGAATTACAATATTTTTTCAATTATTTTGATTTTGAATATTAATTTCTAAAAAATTATTCATTTAAACAACTTGATTTAAAAAACAAATAAAAGAGTATTAGCTTTCAAAAAAGCTATAGCAGATTATCTTACGTTCTTTCGTTGATTTTTAATATTCTTTTTTGCATTTTGTTTGTCTGTAATGTTATATGTTAGAGAAAAAAATAAAAAAAAATACCTTCAAGTCTTCCAGTCTGTCTTCTGCCTTTTAGATTTTGATCACTTCCTACGTACACGAATACACTGACAAATCGGCAGAAGTCACCAAATTAGGTAAATTTTTGGAAATTTTTGGAAATTTTTGACAACTTTAGCAGCTTCTAGAACTTCTTTGTCTTCCACTTAGCCTTCTGCCATTTTTGAAGCAACCTGTTTTAAATTTTTTGTTTTCTTTTTTATTCCGTCTCAGCTATCACCTGCTTCAATTTCACTGAAATCGCTCAAGGAACAACGAAGTTGCAAAATTTTAACATTTTTTGAAACACCCTGTTGCATTTTATTTATTCTAAGATAAGTTAGTTAGGTCAGGTACATCACATACCCACTAACAAAAAATTGGCAATATAATATGGATTGCCTTATTACCAAGTTTCTATTTTTCGATTAAAAAAAAGCAATCAAAAAATTGTTGAAAATCCAAACACAGCGCAAATACATTTATAATTTTCTTTGTAAAATTTTAATATTTTGAGAGCCAAACAAACGGCTTTTTCATTTGCCGAAAAGAAAAAAAAACAACAAAAAAAGGTACATTTTATTTTCTCTTATCCAAAAACAAAAAAATTATTGTCTGCCTGTTAAATGCTCATGCATGGCTCGTGTCCAGCGTTCGGACCTTACTCCAATTTTGAGGAATAACAAAAACTACTCCGCCACTCCACTTATTTGAAATCTATGTACTTCTTTTTTCCACACTACATGAAATTAAATCACAACACCGTCTTATTCAATTTTCCGGCCATCTCCGACTCTGAATGTTTACATCTGAAAGTATAATTTTAAACGGAATCATTTTTGTTTCTTATCTTGTTCGTCGTTTCTCGATCATATCGTGATTTATGATATTTTTTGTTATTTATTTTTTTGAAAATATAGTTTTGACAACTTGAGTTTTTCCTTCGTTTTCAAAATTTTCTATGAACCTACCTACCTACTCCGTATTTTCAACAAATCTGCTCCGAAATTTTGCTGCTGAGGTTTGAACCTTGCCATGTCCACCAAATACCAAAGCTAGCCCCTTATGCGTATAGGTAGATACATTGATGGTTACAACCAGAGATGAGTATATACTTCATATGTAGTAGATCTGCTTCATTAATTTATTTGTACGCATCTGCTACGTAGCGACTTATTTCTACTTCATTTAACTGATATCGTTTAGCTCAAAAATTATCAACCACAATTCACAACTTTTATATTATTTGAGTATAAAATTATATAAATTTGTGTAATTTTTTCATTTGGACGAGATTCAAGTTGAATTTGTGAAACTTACTATTCAAACAGCAGTAACTCTTAAACAAATAACAAGTGAATGTTAAGTTTTCGTTCTGAATATTAAGTAAAATGAAAATAAATTAGTTTTTGTTCCAAAATACTTTTGTTTCATTATCTGCTACACATTTTACAAATCTACTTCGTTTTTTTAGCAAATTTGTTTCACTTTCTAGGCTCAGCATTATCATCCCTGGTTACAACAAAGAAAAACAACAAAAAGTACACATTCCACAAAAGAAAGAAAATTGAATTTCTACCTGCAACCTGCTCATGCTCACTGCTCTTTTCAATGTTCATGTTGTGTTGGTGTAGGTAGGTGTTTGCTTCCCACATTTCATGAGATCCACAATTTTTTGTTTTTGTTTTTATGATGAAAGGGTTCAGGTATAAGGACAAATAAGGTGACATCTAGCAACATGATCCACAGATTAATTTTCTTTTATGAGTAAAATGGTTGTAGTCTTTGGATGCACAAGGCGACATCTGAAGTTGCTTTAACGTAGTATTTTCATTTAAACGAAGTGGTTCCTCTATGTATATAAACTCAATGATTTCATATAGAAGAACTGTTATCGCGCTCATGTTATCACCATGCTGGCTGTTAATTGTCTGTATTTGCAGTTGAAGAATTTTGTTTTATGTTGCACAGCATAGGGGTGGGTTTGGGTTATGAAAATAAAATAAATGCCTTCACGCACACACACGATGGTGAGTGAGCTGAGAATAACGTCGACAGTTTGAAAAAGAGAAAAATAGCAAACAGGTAGGTATCTGTTGGTAAAGGCGAACAAAATCGTGCACATTTCAAAGATTTTGTGATGTAGTTTTTTGTTACTGTGGGTGAGAATAGGAAGATAGACATCGACTTATTTTTGGAATAGTAGATAGATGTATGTATATTATAACTGTCTTTAAGTTCAGAATAAACTGGTAGTTATGTACTGGATAGGATAGGATATCACTATTGGTGTGAGAAATAAAAATTTAAAAAATAGGTAGGTATAGGTAGTGGTTACGAGAAGTGGCTTTGTTAATTAATGCCTGCTCAAGGCGCCCCTTGGGTTCAGCGCCCTGTGCATTTGCACTGTTTGCACGTATAGCTTGTCCGGCTCTGTGTGTGTATATGTATGTAGGTATCTATCTTTTGTTCGGCGCGGTAGCTTCTCTATTGTTTTTTTTTATAGTTTTTGTTCCTTTTTTAAGAAATCTCTTTTTGTTTATTTTTGTTGGCCTTGGCGGTAGAACAGAAGCTTATGAAGAAATGTTCAGCAGAGATAGTACAGTAAAATTAGAATTATTGTAAATGGAAAAAAATAGCGGCAGGCTGAAATTTTGCAGGTCGTTTCGGGGGTAAGTATGCAACTTAAATCTAAGATGGCGACCTCCTACCCCTTGCAGGGGCGCTGCCACGCCCACTTTTCTTAAATCCTGGTTTCTGAAGAAGCGGGTGCATCGATATGGATGAAATTTTCATAATTTGTTAATAATAGTCGTAGAAAAAATTAAAAAATTGTCCATAAGAACAAACTCTTTAAATTTCATGGAAATCCTTGGAGCAGTTTATGAGAAACAAAGAAATAAGAAAGGTGGGCGTGGCAGTGGGCGGATTTTACTTTAACAATTTTCTTAATTTTTATTTGAGCATACCAACAAATTATGAAAATTCCATTCGTATCGGTCGAGCCGTTTCTTCATAAACCATGATTGCCGAAAAGTGGGCGTGGCAGCGCCCCTGCAAGGGTTAGGAGGTCGCCAACTTAGATTTAAGTTGTATACCTACCCCCGAAATGACCTGCAAAATTTCAGCCTGCCGCTATTTTTTTCCATTTGGTCAGTAGTAAAATTTCTCTATTTACTGGACTAAGAAGGCTTGCGTGATCGGTAAAGGGGTAGCGTGGTGGAATTAAGGTTAGCTTTGGCATATATGTATGTACATACATATGTATATATTTTTTTAGATCGATAACTTACATTTATTGCTTTGATGGAACATGAACAACTGATTTTTTGAAACTGCCACCCTCACCATTAACTGCAAAACTATTGGCCTTCGACGAGAAATGTTGAGAATTCAGAAATGAACAATTGTTTTGACTTTTTTTCTCTTTGAGAAATAGGAATCGAAAATTATTTTGACACACATACACATAGCACAAGTCGCTTGTAATTTAGAGAATTTATATTATGAAAATAGGTGTGCAAGAAGTTATTATAGAAAAATGTAACGAAGATTTAAATTCGTTCATTTAATTGCTTAAGCAACATAAAATTGCTTAGATCTCAAAAATAAGAACTCCGGTAATCTTAAGTAATGATAATGAGTAATGAATATATACAATTATACATATGTATATGCAAACAAAAATTTTAACTCGTAGAAGAGGTTTTTTTAAAGGTATTTTCTTATTAATAAAGTTTACTAAGCATAAAAAAAGAAAGTTTGGCAGGTAGGCAGGTATGGCAGTTTCTAGTATTTATTACTATACGAATATAAGTACCAATACATGTAATTCAAACTCTAGTTTAAAAAACATTTAAGTAGGTTCTGTATGTTTTTATTTGAAAAATATACGAAATTTTGATCAAACATCTCTTGCGATTATAGGGATGATAAAAAACATGGGTCTCGCAATTGGATGAGAAACCATTTCGCTTTTTCGATTATCTTAAAAACTGTTTAGCTGATTTGAATCATATTTTTTCATGAAAAAGCTTACAAAAAGTTAAGGTAATGTACATAAGTATAAATATTTTTTGGATTTTCAAAAAACTATTTCTAAATTTTTTTGTCGAAAGCTCAATATTTAGAAAAAAACTTGGAAGGTTTCTTGAAACTAATTACTTAATGGTTTTTTAACACTTAAGAGTACATATAAACAAAAATTTTACTTTTATGCAAAAAAAAAAAAAATTTCAAATGTTAAAAAAATGGCTCCTACGATTAAGATATAAATGTTTCTATGCTTAAAAAGGGAGCGCTACGATATCCCGCAAACCAAAATCTCGAATAACGAAATCTCGCATTTTTTAAAAATCTTGAATAATGAAATCTCGCAAATTAAAAATCTTGTTTTTCATTATCTCGCAATTACAAAATCTCGCTTTTTACAATCTCGCATTTACATATCGAACCTAAAAATCTTGAAAATTTCAACCAAAATCTCGCAATTTAAAATCTCACAAATCGAAATCTCGCAAATTCAAATTTCAGACCAATGAGTCGCACACGGCTTTTAGAAAAAAATCTATTGATTATAACCTCTATAACAGTTTGGTCTAAAAGAACTCAGACAGTGGATTATATATTTTGCAGTAGGTAGGATATCTCGCAAAATTGAATTGCATATAACAAAATCGTTTTTTTAATCAAAATTTGAATTTGTGAGATTTTGATTAAAAAAATGTTTTTGTTGCAATGCAATTCAACTTTGCGAGATTTTGATATGCGAGATTTTAGTTTGCGGGATTTCGTTATTGCGAGATTTTTAGAAGCGAGATTTTATAATTGCGGGATTATGAAAATTGAGATTTCGTTATGCGAGATTTGGATTTGCGAAATTTCCTAGCAAACCCAAACTTAAATGGTCTACCAGTATTTATACAAAAACATTTTTACTATTTTTTGAAACAAAGCCACCCATAGAACGTTTTTTTTTATTTTTATTTTCTCATTATCATTATCGGCTGAACGAATTTCAATTAAATTTGGTATTCGAAAATCTCCAAAAAGTAAAAATAATCTTGCATATCAACACTTTCAAAAAGTATTTTATGAATTCAAAAATCAAAATTAAAATATTTTTTGAAAATTCGAAGGTTATTTCAAAATCAGGTTGACTTTTTTTTTTAAATACAATTTGTATCTACATATTAATAAATACTTAAAATTTGCATTCAAAAATATTTTCTTCTCGTTCCTCACTTACTTTGACTAGCTTTAATTCTTAAAACTTTAATCCTTTTCTAAGAATTTAATCTTTTTCTTTTATAATTCAGTCGTCACGTAGTAAAGCCGTTATTTTATCGAAGCCTTAATTAAATTAAACTTAAATTACTTGAATTTAAACATTTAAGACTAGGAGCCCACAGCAGATTTTTGGGTGTGAGTGATAGCAAAAAAAGAAGTATTGGCGTCGAAAGCTTCATTAAAGGCTATTCAAAAAATCAAAGATTTGCAGTCCGCAACTGGGGCCTTTGTGATTAAACAGTGCATCAAAAAATAAAAAAAGTAGGAATGGAGGATAATCGTGTTAGCCGAAATTGGTTTTCATCCCTACCTAGATAAGCTCCGCGGATCCCATATCGCGGAATCTGAGATCATTTAAGTTTTAATTAATCACTTAATTCGCCCTGCCAGACTGTGTAAAAAAATCGTTTTTCACAGAAATATACACAAGGAGGATCTTATCTAGGGAGGGGTGAAAACCAATTTTGGCTAACACGATTACACTCGAAGTTGCATTCATATTTTTTTTCAATGCACTGTTTAATCGCAAAGGCAGCAGTTGTGGATGCAAGACTTTGATTTTTTGAACAGCTTTTAATAAAGCTTTCGACGCCTATACTTCTTTTTTTGCTATCACTCACACCCAAAATCTGCTGTGGGATCTCGGTTTTTTTAAGAAAACCACTGGTCAAAGAAAATTTTAAGCATTTTAAAAAATATTTTTTTTTTTTAATTTGTTACTTTCACAAAAAATATATTTCAACTCAATTGCATGCCCTTGTTTACGCACTTGTATTAAAATTCTATTAATTGTTCCCATCACCTCTCCTATTAAATTAACCCTAACATTATTAAGAAGGGGTTTCAGTAATTACCTTGCTGAACCTTCATATTATTTCCAAATAATAAAATTTGTCGTCATTTTTTGAGAATAAGAAAAGGCAACTATTCAAAATTATTTTTTGTATCCCTCTCGTCTACGTAAGTGTTTTTCTACCAACAAAAATGTGTACCTACACTAAAATGTATTCTGTTCATTTTTTTTCTCAAATGCCTTTCTCTTATCCAGACAAAACGTAGCCAGCCTTGATAAAGAAGTATTTCATACATACAGCGATACAGCGTTCACATTTCACAATGCAATATAAAATATACATACATACACATAAAAAACTAAGGTACCTACATTTAAATACTCAACCAAAATAAACTAAAAACTGGAACAAACACACACACACAAGAAAAAAAAGAACAATAAGCAACTTGATACTCAAACACAATTTAGGGTAGCATCAAGTTTAAGTATTATTCACACGAGTTCGATCAAACTGGGACGTAGAGGTACGTCCCAGTCGGTTGAAAAATTGTTATTTTTTTTTCCTCTGCGTGCGATATCTATGGAACTATAGTATCTGTGGTCTGAACGTACCCAATTTTCTGGTCACATATTCACATTGCTCAATGCACATTACACATATCACTCTCAGTTGTGCCAGTGCCGTAAAAAAATAATATAGCACCTATGATGTTTTAAAATGTTCCGAAAACGAAGTATAAACAACAAAATTTTCCAAGGATTTTGTTCCGGGACAAATATTAAAAATTATAATTTTCTCGTTTTCGCTTTGTTTTGGATATTTTTATATTTAACTATCTCTACCTTTACTAAACTACAACTACAACAGATTTATTCAAACGAGCATTTGTAACCTGATCTGAAAGGAGAATGGGCAAATTTGTATGAAACATGGGCGTGTGCGGACAAGAATGGTTTTGTTTTTTTTTGGATGTGTTATAGTCCTTCAATCACCATGCAGAAATTTTTTCATTGTGGTGTACTTCAAAACAGAAAAAAATGCATTTTTGTTCTATGACCTTAACAAAGTTTTACTAAGTTTCTGGCTTCTGACTAATTCAAAAATAGAAAAAGAAAGTGGAACAAGAAATCTAGACAGTCTCAAGAATATTTTGTATATAAAAATGGCCATATAACATCATTAATAAGAACATTTACCATAAAACTATAATATTACAATCCTCACAATATTAAAAAATCCTGAGTAAAATAACATGTTTAAAAAAATTACTAAGTTGTTGAAATACGTAAGAACTGGGTCTGTTTAAACCCGTAATGCGTCCTTGGGATATTCTAAAACCAGTGTCAGTAGACGTTATGAAGTAAGAATAAAGCATTACACCACTAAAAATATAATCAGTATGCAATATTGCTCAATGCAATTGCATTATATAAACATTGAAATATCTTCTTTCCTAAATGAAATGCAATGTAACGTCCATAGTGAAAGTTGTTCCTGAGTAGCATACCTTTCATTTGACACTAATTTCATTAATGGCCGCTAACGCCCAAAGATGCCCATTCTCCTTTGTTCTTGTGCGGATAACGATTTTGTAGGAATGTTTGTATCAAACGTCATTTTTTAAATTTTTGAGTTTTATTCGCTTTGATATCATTTTATTAAAACAAAAAAAAACAAGTTTTTGAGTATAATTTTTGCTTCTTTATTATGAAAGCCCAATTAATACTCTTGAGACTTTATTGCAATTTTTTCACAAAAAAAAAGGAATTAAAGACAACCAAAAATACAAAATTATATAACTGTGATCGACTTTGTTTTTAAAAGATTAACTAATTTTTTTTCATTTGTTTGTTTGTTTCTAACCTAAAAAAAGCGTTAGATGTAGTTTTTTTAATTGTGTCTATTTTATTCAAAAATTGAACTTTCTTGAATTTCATTTTGGTACCAAAAGTACCAAAACAACTTAAAATATTCTTTTTTTGTGAATAAAATTAAAAGGTTTTAAGGGTATTAAGTGGTCTTTCATGATAAGGATGAAAAAATAATGCTCTATCACTTATTTTATTAGAGCCAAATAATAACTTCGCATATCTGCTTTCAAAAGTAATAATCGGTTTGTATACTTGGGCAGTTCAGGGGGCCCCCTAAATTGCGGGGCCCTGGGCCCTGGCCCACCAGGCCCATGCCTAAAGACGTCACTGAGTGCTGCTCATTAAGCCGTTCGGACTCGGCAAAAAACTGTTGGTCCCCTCCATTCCTGCCAACAACACGCACACAGGAATGGTTGAGATTTGTAAGTCACTAGGCCCTGGTTCTCCACGAGCTGTTGCGCCACCCAATTTTTTATTTATTTATAGAGTTCTTACTTAGCCAACAAAAATCGTAAAAATTCGAACCGGTATCGTTTTTAAAAAGTAAGTATTCGCAACAGTTCATACATATATGGTAATTTATTAGACAGGATGTCAAAATTGAAAGTGTCCGCAAATGAAAATGGCTTTAAAAAACACGTAAATACAACAATAAATGTTGACATTTAAAAAGTAAACAGAGAGACTTCTGAATCCGCTTGACTTATTATGATAGATGCGCAGAGCTGAATATAAATTAAAATGATAGTGGGGCATATTTATAGATGTTATATGTGCTGTTGCTAGGCAAATCTGGAGTTAATCACATTGAAACTTCATCAGGTAAGCTCCAGTTTTTTATATAGTAGGGGCGTTAGTGCACGATATGAGGTCATACCTTTCATTTCAACCTGACAGGTTGAGCTTGAATACTAAAGCTACGAACGAGCAGACGATTTGCAATAGTCGCAAATCTTTGCGAGCACTGAGGTCACGAAAAAACTCGCAAACATACCGCAAATGGTTGACGTTTGACAGGCTCGCAAACCTGCAAATACAAGTGTTCAGACGATTAACGACTGTTGTCCCAAAGTTCTCAAATAAGATCGCAAATTTTGCAGCATATTTGCGGGGTGTTCACACGATTTGCGCCAATATTTTTAGGAATGATATTTTTACTCATTTTCAGATTTGCGAACATGACATTTCTCTTTTGACAAATTTGTTTATTTGTTGATTTTTGTTGGAATAGTCTCAAAATATTATAAATACATGTGTATGCACATACATACATTCATACAAACATGTGTGGTATGTAAATTATGTTTATTTTGGCGTTGTTTTATGGGCTGTACATACATACATTGGGTGGCGCAACACTTACAACTCTCAACCATTCCTGTGTGCGAGTTTTGCTGGCAGGAATGGGCTGTAGGTTAGTTTTTTTTTTTTAAACCACGTAAAACTAGTTTCCATAAAAAATCGGAAAAAAAAAACAAATTCAAGTATGTTAAAAAAATAATCAAAATAAGAAGGTATCTACATACTAAAAACCACGGCCAATTACTTCAAGTACAACAACAAAATTCATCGCAAATGCCAGCATTTGCAGTGATCCATTTTCGTGTGTTTGCAAATGCTTGTGACAATCGCAAATACTCGCAAATTGTCACAAATGATTCTTGTGAGTGCTCACACGATTTGCGAAAAAGTCGCAAATGTATTTGCGATTTGGGCCTCGCAAATAATCCGCAAATGGTTTGCGAGCATTTGCAGGCTGTCCCAAAGATATGTTCAGACAATTTGCGACCAACGATTGCAAATTGTGACGCAAAAATAACGTCATAATCGCAAATATTTGCGACTTTTGCAAATCGTCTGCTCTTAGCTTAATAGACGCTGTTTAGATTGGGAAGGCTGAGGTCTCATGGTGGTTTCTGGACAAGATAAGTGGGGGGTCAGGGATGTCGTGAGGCATAAAGAAAACATAAACATCCGACGCATGAGTCTCATTTTGTTGTTGTTTCAATGCGCAGAACATTGTAGTTGTTGTTGTTTCTATGTGTTTTGAGGCCCCTCAAATTTTCTAATGTAGACACGATGAGACTCACGAGTTCGGACTCAATTTTCCCAATCTAAACAGGCTCATAGTTCATGTCCTAACTTTACTTTTAAGAAGGGCTGCCAAGGTGGCAGCACTGCCAGAAGGACAGGAGAAGGGTTGCCATTTACCAGTTTAAATCCCGAAATGTTGCTTATAAATCGAATACCAAGGGTCGGAAGATGACCCAAGAACTCCCGTTGGATTCAGCACCCTTAAAACCATAGGACCACATTAATGTTTTTCTCCCACCACTCCCCTTGCACGATGGGTGTGGAAAAAAGTCGTCGCCGTCGTAAAAAAAAAATAAATATATGAATACATTTTCTATGAATATGTCTATTACTTGTTTTTAAAACTCATCCATTGATACATACATACATATATACCATATACGCTCAGCTTGAATATGAATATCCTTAAACCCCAATGTCAACAGCTGATAGAAACACAAATGATTGAAGAACATATTATTACCTTTTCAAAAATGTATGGCACATCGCTGTTGAGTAAGAAGACCAAGCTCCAATGCAGAAATGCATTATTGCTCTTTTCTGCATTTGTCCCAAATATCTTTTGAACCCCATGGTTGAGCGTATAGTGCCCATATAAAAAAATAAAGCACATAAGTTAACCTTTTCAACGATACCTGACACATTACTGTTGAGTTGTACAACCAGTTACCTAAGAATGCATTTTAGTTGTTTTTGCTGCTTCAAAGCCGAATATCTTTTGAACCCCATGGTTTGGAGCTTAGCTGCCGTATAAGAAAATGAAGTACTCTCATTGACCTTTCCAATGACGTATGACACATTTCTGTTGAGTTGGTAGACCAAGTGCCAACCAAGAACTGCATTATTGTTATATTTGGGGTTTTTCATGTCCATGTAGCTCTTGAACCCCGGGGTCTACGGCTTAACGGCTATATACAAAAACGTTGTACATGCAATAACCTTTCCCACGATATATAACACATAAATGTTGAGCAGGTCATCCAAGTACCAATTAAGAAATGCATTATTATTGTTTTTGGTGCTTTAAAGCCGAATATCTTTTGAACCCCATGGTTTACAACTTAACGGCCATATAATAAAATAAAGTATTTGCAATGACCTTTTCATTGATGTATGGACACATCTCTGTTGAGTAGGTAGACCAATTTGCCCATTCTCCTTTAAAGCCGTTTTCCTTTCGTGGTAGCAAAGTAATTATGAGTAGATGAAAACCCTAATCTAGTTACTACCAACTGCACATGCTCTCATGTGCGAGTAGGTAAATTTTACATGGGAAAGCAGTTTGATGTGTTCCATTGAAAAAAGCTAGCAAAGTACTTGCAAGTACTTCGCCACCCCCAAAGGAAAACGCCTTATGTAGCTTAAAAACTGTATCCATTTTATCACATCATCAATATATAGATCCATATCTCTCTATTTCGTACTATCTCGCATCTTTTTAATTTCAAAAACAAATAGCTGTTTTGCACTATCGGTGACAGTTTATTCGTGAGAAACTTATTTCATATTTGAAACCTACAATCAAGTATTAATGTTTTTGAAATCGTCATAGCCAGCCTCGGGGACAACTTTTAAAGAAAGTAATTTCATTTTTGTTATCTACAATGGATGCCCTTTCCACCCATATATGTTTTATCTTGATCAACGCCGGTTTTTTTTTTTGGTATTTAGACCGACATTAGGTATAATATACATATTATGTAGGTATATGAAACTCAAAATAAGCTTCTATTAGTTGTTATTTCTAACTTGCAAACCCCAGTCGAGCAGTTCTTCGAGGAAAGAAAAATTCAAATACAATAAACAACCGGATTTTTTAAAAATAAGGGTTACACGGGTTTTTAAATATGTACATTAGGGTGGTCGTCATAATGGTTTTTTTGAGTTTTATTATTTGGATGGGCCTAAATCAGCTCTAAATGAAGAAAAAAAAAATTCCCTAATTTTTTCAGTTTTTTATTTTCATCCCCTATAGTCGCTGTAGGGGTAAATTAAATTTCCCCTTTTTTTCGAAATTCGTATAAAATTTGCCGAAAAATTCAGGGCATATAGGTGAGAAGTAGACAAGAAAAAAATTCTACCGGAGGGGGGTAGTACCTCCCTCCGCTTGGAAGGGAGGGGCAATTTAATTAAATAATTACATAAAATAGAAAAAATTAATTAAAAATCAACGGCAACACTTGCAGTAATGTTTTGTAGCTTTTTGGAAAGCCAGAAGTCCGTTTTAATAGTTGACTATTAAATAAAGTTCTTTGAATAAACAATTTCAGCAAAATCTGTTTTCAAACCTAAAATTAAAAAATAAAATAATAATTTTCCTTCAAAATATTGAGTTTGAAATAATTTTTTGCCAAAACTGTTCATCAAAAAACCTTAATTTAAAAACAGGACATAAGAATGGACTTCTGGCTTTCCAAAAAGCTACAAGACATTACTGTAAGTATTGCCGTTGTTTTTTAATAATTTTGTTTCTATTTTATGCAAATATTTTATTAAATTGCCCCTCCCGTCGAAGTGGGGGGAGATATTACCCCCCTCCAGTACGATTTTTTTCTTGTCTAGTTTCCACCTACATGCTCTGAATTTTTTTGGCAGATTTTACGCGAATTTTCTAGTATGCAAAAAAAAGGGGAAATTTAATTTACCCCTACAGCGACTATAGGAGATGAAAATAAAAATCTGAAAAAATTAGGGAATTTTTTTTTCTTCATTTAGAGATGATTTGGGCCCATCCGGGATAACCTTTTTTTTAACGACCACCCTAATGTACATATATAGGTACCTACTCACAGATTCTAGATGTTTCTATGCATTCAAGTAAGACTGGGATAATAAACTTCTTTCATTTATGCAGTTAACAATGTTTCTTGAAACCTGAGCTCTTGTCCTTGTACATGTACCTACATATACAAAAAAAAAAATGTAACCCCTTCTTTTTCATTATAAGAAATTCAACAAAACCAAATATAATACAATAATATCATAACCAGTTGTTTGTATAGGGTAGGGAATAGGGATACACACTTCAATTCAATTCAATAAGAAAACAGTTGTATAACTGGGTCGCACATACTTGCTTGCTAAAAGAGATATGTAGGTACTATGAAATAATGTAGGCTATAGAATATACTTTTGAAAAAGGAACAATAACGTTCAAGGATTTTATTTATTGAATATTTGCTTGTTTGGAGTATAAGCATGCTTAAAACCGAAAATGCTACTAAATTCACCCTTGCGTTTCTGAGGGGATAATCACACTGGCCACTTTTCAATATATTTGAAATAAGTCGGAACTAAAGCCTAACTCGACAATTTTACACTTAAATTTTTTGTTCAACATTAGATTTCCTATCGAAAGAGTTTGACCCTTGACAACAATTGTTCAAAATTGAAAGCTAAATATTTCATCTATGCACACTTTTTCCCTGCGACCAATGGGCATTGAAATAAATCGATGTATAAAATGTACGTCAAATATCTTAACACGTGACGAACAGGTGTAAACTGAATAGGACAAAACTGTTCGTCACGTGTTAAGATAGGCAGACAAACGGGTAATGGTTCAACACTTTAAAGGCTATTACTGATGTGACTTACAAGTTTACGCAAATGACTTGACTTTTTATGTCGTTGGCTCTCAGTCTATAACAATAAAAAAGATCTCAGTTATCTTCTAATATAAAAATCAACTAAAATTTTGAAGTGGCAAGCTACTCAAAAATGAAAATGAAAACCCTAATCTAGTATGTACTATCAACTACATAAATGTGCTCTCATGTGCGAGCCTTTACCTACCTTTTTCATGGGAAAACAGTTCTATGCGTTCCATTGTTAATGAAAATCTACTGCAGTCAATCAGAACTCTATGCGTGCTTAGTAATAATCGGGATCTAGATCTGGATTAGCTTTTTACACATGTTACAAAAACAATTTTGAAAATTTCCCATTATGTATTTAGTTTTTGTATTGAGTGTAAGAGTTAATCAAGATCCAGATCCCGATGATAGTAAAACACGCCTTCTGCTGTAGCTGTTACCAAAGAGTACCTATTTATTGAATTGCACATATATGTATACTTTCTCCCTAAATGCGAAATTTATCACAAACATATTTTCATTTGAGGTTGTAAAAAGCATGTATGTATGTACATTTCATTAGCGTTTGTTTCTTTGTATCTCTAGTTTTTGGCCGAAATGACCGAATAATTTTCAAATTAATTATTTGTTAATGAACCTACATTGGTGAGCTAGTTTAATATTTTGAATTTTGTTTTCTTAATAAGATTTGACGCTCTACTTACTGACTTAAAATGATTCCTATTAACTTTGCATTTATGAATACCGGTGAAAAAGTTTAAACAAATACATATGTGGTAGTTTTAAACGAGCCCCTACACAATTTATTACTGTAGCTAAGAACGGCCTAGCAGGGGTAACTATCAAAGTTCTCTAGGTCCTCGCTAGGTTAGACTAGGTAAGGTTGAAGTGGCTGCCAGTCGTGAGGACTGACACACTTAGACCATGAGTTGGTCCATTGTTATACCACATGAATCTAGGAAACCCTTTTCCTTACTCGGTGAACCATTTGGAGCTTCTTATGAAGCGTAACAGACTGCCTATTTCTAAGTTCATTAGATCACTAAGATCATTGAAGTAAAAATCAACAAGGTGAAGTCTTCGTCTATGAGATAGAGCAGGACATGTGCATAGAATGTGAGGAATCGATTCTATCTCTTCCAGATTTGTTTTGTTGCCAAACAAATGGTGATATGGTGGTGGGAATTGCAAGTTGCACATCCACATGCAACATGCAACATGCAACATGCGACATGCAACATTCAACATGCAACATGCAACATGCAACATGCAACATGCAACATGCAACATGCAACATGCAACATGCAACATGCAACATGCAACATGCAACATGCAACGTGCAACATGCAACATGCAACATGCAACATGCAACATGCAACATGCAACATGCAACATGCAACATGCAACATGCAACATGCAACATGCAACATGCAACATGCAACATGCAACATGCAACATGCAACATGCAACATGCAACATGCAACATGCAACATGCAACATGCAACATGCAACATGCAACATGCAACATGCAACATGCAACATGCAACATGCAACATGCAACATGCAACATGCAACATGCAACATGCAACATGCAACATGCAACATGCAACATGCAACATGCAACATGCAACATGCAACATGCAACATGCAACATGCAACATGCAACATGCAACATGCAACATGCAACATGCAACATGCAACATGCAACATGCAACAAGCAACATGCAACATGCAACATGCAACATGCAACATGCAACATGCAACATGCAATATGAAACATGCAACATGCAACATGCAACATGCAACATGCAACATGCAACATGCAACATGCAACATGCAACATGCAACATGCAACATGCAACATGCAACATGCAACATGCAACATGCAACATGCAACATGCAACATGCAACATGCAACATGCAACATGCAACATGCAACATGCAACATGCAACATGCAACATGCAACATGCAACATGCAACATGCAACATGCAACATGCAACATGCAACATGCAACATGCAACATGCAACATGCAACATGCAACATGCAACATGCAACATGCAACATGCAACATGCAACATGCAACATGCAACATGCAACATGCAACATGCAACATGCAACATGCAACATGCAACATGCAACATGCAACATGCAACATGCAACATGCAACATGCAACATGCAACATGCAACATGCAACATGCAACATGCAACATGCAACATGCAACATGCACATGCACATGCAACATGCAACATGCAACATGCAACGTGCAACATGCAACATGCAACATGCAACATGCAACAAGCAACATGCAACATGCAACATGCAACATGCAACATGCAACATGCAACATGCAACATGCAACATGCAACATGCA
The DNA here is from genome assembly GCA_963921185.1 of Dasysyrphus tricinctus. Taxonomy (NCBI): domain Eukaryota; kingdom Metazoa; phylum Arthropoda; class Insecta; order Diptera; family Syrphidae; genus Dasysyrphus; species Dasysyrphus tricinctus. The sequence continues at coordinate 193,593,841 of OY992532.1, read as the reverse complement.
ACATGCAACATGCAACATGCAACATGCAACATGCAACATGCAACATGCAACATGCAACATGCAACATGCAACATGCAACATGCAACATGCAACATGCAACATGCAACATGCAACATGCAACTCCAATCCGGCGAATCTCCGGTCGATAAGTCTTCTTCCGAGTATCAGCAAGGTATTCGAAAAAGTTATTAATAGAGCTCTGTCTAAGTGGGCAGAGGACAATAATATCATACCGGATAATCAGTTCGGCTTTAAGGCGGGACATGACACCATTCATGCCGCGTCTAAACTCGTTTCTGATGTCCAATGGAACAAATCTAAAAAGCAGTGTACGGGTGCCTGTCTGGTTGATTTGGAGATTTATGATATGCTCAATGGTAGAAAGTTTGTTGTCAAGAGTGGCAATGTGACTTCTGCCACAACCTTTAATATTAAAAATGGTCTTCAGCAGGGAGCGGTCAACTCGCCGATTCTATTCAGCATTTACACCAGCGATCTGATAAGTAGTCTAACTCAGGCAATTGCGTATGCCGACGATCTAATTGCGTACAGAACAGCTCCAAAAGTCGAGGTCATCAGAATTCTTTTGCAGCGTGACTTCGAGAAGATTCAGCGATATTGCGATGACTGGAAGTTGAAAATCAACTTCCAGAAATCAGAAACTATCTTGTTTAGGACTCCGTTGCATGGAGCCACAAGGGATACGAGAAAGAACTGGCGTAAGCTGGTGATCGTAGGACCAAATGGACAGCCACTGGCGAGTAAAAGTGTAGTAAAGTACCTTGGCATCTGGTAGCAGCCGGCTTGACAGCAGGGTGAAGGTGATTTGCTACATGGCCCTCATACGGCCGATGATTGCCTATGGGTGCCCGGTTTGGTTCAACGTTGCCCCATCTCAAATGGAAAAGATTCGGGTGTTTGAGAGGCAGTGTCTTAGACGCTGCCTTGGATTACACAGAACACCAGAGTCGGAGTACAAACATTATTATTCCAACCTGGTTCTATACAACGGCGCCAACATAAACAGGATAGATAATTTCTTGCTGAAGCTTATTCGAGGTCACATTGCAAGAGCAATGTCCTCGACCAACAGCTTAATTTTTGGGGCTTATTACCCTAAAAACGATTACTACGAGAGTGTGCGTCTAAGCGGCTTTATTCCACCCGATGCATTCCTCTACTTAGACAGTCGAGGGCTGATCCAGGATAGAGCGGCGGTTCCGCTAATCTACCACGTCGGCCGTAGAACTGTAGATCGGCGGCTCCTTTACAGTCGAGACGTCCTCGCACACGGAGCGGAGCACCTTCGGTTCAGTAGGACTGTGTCCGATCGGGACCGAAGAGATAGGGTAAAGCAGGAGAACCAGTTCTGGTGGTTGAAACCTGAACACGAAGATTCTTCGGATATTTAAAAGTTGACTGCATTTTTCTATGCCATGGCCGACTTACATAGGTTTAGGTAGTTAGTTTTAAGTAGGGACAGTCAGGGTGGCACCAAAAAAAAAAAAAAAAAAAAAAAAAAAAAAAAAAAAAAAAAAAAAAAAATTATAAAACCAATAAAAACACAAAAAAATTATAAAACCAATAAAAACACAAAAAAAAAAAAACTATAAAAACCCGAAAATGCTTGCTGTGGCTGTTCTAGTTTGTAAGTAGTCTGTAAGTAGTTTGTAAGTAGCTTTAAGTAGTTTTATAGTAGTTTTAATTAGTTTTAATTAGTTTTAATTAGTTTTAAATAGTTTTAATTTAGTTTGTAAGTTTTATATAAAACAAAAAATAGATAAAGATACCAAGTTTTTTTACAATTCTTCTTGGTGAAAAATAAAACCAACATGAATTCTAGTTTTAAGATAGTTCTTAGGCCGAAAGGCATTAGCATTAAGTTATTAGTTTAACTTAGAGCGCCCGAATGGGGCCAGTAAGTTAGTTGTAAGATATTGATAAGTAGGCTAGTTTTTATGAATTTTTGTCTAGCTTTAAGATAGTTTTAAGATGATGGAAAAATAAAAATGAATTTAAAAAAAAAAAAAAAAAAAAAAAACATGCAACATGCAACATGCAACATGCAACATGCAACATGCAACATGCAACATGCAACATGCCACATGCAACATGCAACATGCAACATGCAACATGCAACATGCAACATGCAACATGCAACATGCAACATGCAACATGCAACATGCAACATGCAACATGCAACATGCAACAAGCAACATGCAACATGCACATGCAACATGCAACATGCAACATGCAACGTGCAACATGCAACATGCAACATGCAACATGCAACATGCAACATGCAACATGCAACATGCAACATGCAACATGCAACATGCAACATGCAACATGCAACATGCAACATGCAACATGCAACATGCAACATGCAACATGCAACATGCAACATGCAACATGCAACATGCAACATGCAACATGCAACATGCAACATGCAACATGCAACATGCAACATGCAACATGCAACATGCAACATGCACAGCAACATGCAACATGCAACATGCAACATGCAACATGCAACATGCAACATGCAACATGCAACATGCAACATGCAACATGCAACATGCAACATGCAACATGCAACATGCAACATGCAACATGCAACATGCAACATGCAACATGCAACATGCAACATGCAACATGCAACATGCAACATGCAACATGCAACATGCAACATGCAACATGCAACATGCAACATGCAACATGCAACATGCAACATGCAACATGCAACATGCAACATGCAACATGCAACATGCAACATGCAACATGCAACATGCAACATGCAACATGCAACATGCAACATGCAACATGCAACATGCAACATGCAACATGCAACATGCAACATGCAACATGCAACATGCAACATGCAACATGCAACATGCAAGCAACATGCAACATGCAACATGCAACATGCAACATGCAACATGCAACATGCAACATGCAACATGCAACATGCAACATGCAACATGCAACATGCAACATGCAACATGCAACATGCAACATGCAACAAGCAACATGCAACATGCAACATGCAACATGCAACTGCAACATGCAACATGCAACATGCAACATGCAACATGCAACATGCAACATGCAACATGCACAACAACATGCAACATGCAACATGCAACATGCAACATGCACATGCAACATGCAACATGCAACATGCAACATGCAACATGCAACATGCAACATGCAACATGCAACATGCAACATGCAACATGCAACATGCAACATGCAACATGCAACATGCAACATGCAAACAGCAACATGCAACATGCAACATGCAACATGCAACATGCAACATGCAACATGCAACCATGCAACATGCAACATGCAACATGCAACATGCAACATGCAACATGCAACAAGCAACATGCAACATGCAACATGCAACATGCAACATGCAACATGCAACATGCAACATGCAACATGCAACATGCAACATGCAACATGCAACATGCAACATGCAACATGCAACATGCAACATGCAACATGCAACATGCAACATGCAACATGCAACATGCAACATGCAACATGCAACATGCAACATGCAACATGCAACATGCAACATGCAACATGCAACATGCAACATGCAACATGCAACATGCAACATGCAACATGCAACATGCAACATGCAACATGCAACATGCAACATGCAACATGCACAACATGCAACATGCAACATGCAACATGCAACATGCAACATGCAACATGCAACATGCAACATGCAACATGCAACATGCAACATGCAACATGCAACATGCAACATGCAACATGCAACATGCAACATGCAACATGCAACATGCAACATGCAACATGCAACATGCAACATGCAACATGCAACATGCAACATGCAACATGCAACATGCAACATGCAACATGCAACATGCAACATGCAACATGCAACATGCAACATGCAACATGCAACATGCAACATGCAACATGCAACATGCAACATGCAACATGCAACATGCAACATGCAACATGCAACATGCAACATGCAACATGCACATGCAACATGCAACATGCAACATGCAACATGCAACATGCAACATGCAACATGCAACATGCAACATGCAACATGCAACATGCAACATGCAACATGCAACATGCAACATGCAACATGCAACATGCAACATGCAACATGCAACATGCAACATGCAACATGCAACATGCAACATGCAACATGCAACATGCAACATGCAACATGCAACATGCAACATGCAACATGCAACATGCAACATGCAACATCAACATGCAACATGCAACATGCAACATGCAACATGCACATGCAACATGCAACATGCAACATGCAACGTGCAACATGCAACATGCAACATGCAACATGCAACATGCAACATGCAACATGCAACATGCAACATGCAACATGCAACATGCAACATGCAACATGCAACATGCAACATGCAACATGCAACATGCAACATGCAACATGCAACATGCAACATGCAACATGCAACATGCAACATGCAACATGCAACATGCAACATGCAACATGCAACATGCAACATGCAACATGCAACATGCAACATGCAACATGCAACATGCAACATGCAACATGCAACATGCAACATGCAACATGCAACATGCAACATGCAACATGCAACATGCAACATGCAACATGCAACATGCAACATGCAACATGCAACATGCAACATGCAACATGCAACATGCAACATGCAACATGCAACATGCAACATGCAACATGCAACATGCAACATGCAACATGCAACATGCAACATGCAACATGCAACATGCAACATGCAACATGCAACATGCAACATGCAACATGCAACATGCAACATGCAACATGCAACATGCAACATGCAACATGCAACATGCAACATGCAACATGCAACATGCAACATGCAACATGCAACATGCAACATGCAACATGCAACATGCAACATGCAACATGCAACATGCAACATGCAACATGCAACATGCAACATGCAACATGCAACATGCAACATGCAACATGCAACATGCAACATGCAACATGCAACATGCAACATGCAACATGCAACATGCAACATGCAACATGCAACATGCAACATGCAACATGCAACATGCAACATGCAACATGCAACATGCAACATGCAACATGCAACATGCAACATGCAACATGCAACATGCAACATGCAACATGCAACATGCAACATGCAACATGCAACATGCAACATGCAACATGCAACATGCAACATGCAACATGCAACATGCAACATGCAACATGCAACATGCAACATGCAACATGCAACATGCAACATGCAACATGCAACATGCAACATGCAACATGCAACATGCAACATGCAACATGCAACATGCAACATGCAACATGCAACATGCAACATGCAACATGCAACATGCAACATGCAACATGCAACATGCAACATGCAACATGCAACATGCAACATGCAACATGCAACATGCAAACATGCAACATGCAACATGCAACATGCAACATGCAACATGCAACATGCAACATGCAACATGCAACATGCAAACATGCAACATGCAACATGCAACATGCAACATGCAACATGCAACATGCAACATGCAACATGCAACATGCAACATGCAACATGCAACATGCAACATGCAACATGCAACATGCAACATGCAACATGCAACATGCAACATGCACATGCAACATGCAACATGCAACATGCAACATGCAACATGCAACATGCAACATGCAACATGCAACATGCAACATGCAACATGCAACATGCAACATGCAACATGCAACATGCAACATGCAACATGCAACATGCAACATGCACATGCAACATGCAACATGCAACATGCAACATGCAACATGCAACATGCAACATGCAACATGCAACATGCAACATGCAACATGCAACATGCAACATGCAACATGCAACATGCAACATGCAACATGCAACATGCAACATGCAACATGCAACATGCAACATGCAACATGCAACATGCAACATGCAACATGCAACATGCAACATGCAACATGCAACATGCAACATGCAAACATGCAACATGCAACATGCAACATGCAACATGCAACATGCAACATGCAACATGCAACATGCAACATGCAACATGCAACATGCAACATGCAACATGCAACATGCAACATGCAACATGCAACATGCAACATGCAACATGCAACATGCAACATGCAACATGCAACATGCAACATGCAACATGCAACATGCAACATGCAACATGCAACATGCAACATGCAACATGCAACATGCAACATGCAACATGCAACATGCAACATGCAACATGCAACATGCAACATGCAACATGCAACATGCAACATGCAACATGCAACATGCAACATGCAACATGCAACATGCAACATGCAACATGCAACATGCAACATGCAACATGCAACATGCAACATGCAACATGCAACATGCAACATGCAACATGCAACATGCAACATGCAACATGCAACATGCAACATGCAACATGCAACATGCAACATGCAACATGCAACATGCAACATGCAACATGCAACATGCAACATGCAACATGCAACATGCAACATGCAACATGCAACATGCAACATGCAACATGCAACATGCAACATGCAACATGCAACATGCAACATGCAACATGCAACATGCAACATGCAACATGCAACATGCAACATGCAACATGCAACATGCAACATGCAACATGCAACATGCAACATGCAACATGCAACATGCAACATGCAACATGCAACATGCAACATGCAACATGCAACATGCAACATGCAACATGCAACATGCAACATGCAACATGCAACATGCAACATGCAACATGCAACATGCAACATGCAACATGCAACATGCAACATGCAACATGCAACATGCAACATGCAACATGCAACATGCAACATGCAACATGCAACATGCAACATGCAACATGCAACATGCAACATGCAACATGCAACATGCAACATGCAAACATGCAACATGCAACATGCAACATGCAACATGCAACATGCAACATGCAACATGCAACATGCAACATGCAACATGCAACTGCAACATGCAACATGCAACGTGCAACATGCAACATGCAACATGCAACATGCAACATGCAACATGCAACATGCAACTGCAACATGCAACATGCAACATGCAACATGCAACATGCAACATGCAACATGCAACATGCAACATGCAACATGCAACATGCAACATGCAACATGCAACATGCAACATGCAACATGCAACATGCAACATGCAACATGCAACTGCAACATGCAACATGCAACATGCAACATGCAACATGCAACATGCAACATGCAACATGCAACATGCAACATGCAACATGCAACATGCAACATGCAACATGCAACATGCAACATGCAACATGCAACATGCAACATGCAACATGCAACATGCAACATGCAACATGCAACATGCAACATGCAACATGCAACATGCAACATGCAACATGCAACATGCAACATGCAACATGCAACATGCAACATGCAACATGCAACATGCAACATGCAACATGCAACATGCAACATGCAACATGCAACATGCAACATGCAACATGAATATTTTATGAATTAAAAAAAAAATCAAGGTCAATATGGTTTTTGGCACCTCATTTTGGGGTAATTTTCAAAAAATGTGTACCATCTGAAAGATCTCTAGATCTAGATTCTAGATATATAAAAGGTCAGCTACTTTCAGCAATTGGTCAGGTATAGATTTATTTTAATGAATTTTTAAAAATTTCAAGGTCATAGCGATTTTTGGCACCTCATTTATGGGAAATGTGCAAAAATTTATTACCATCAGAAAGGCCCTGACAATTATATAAAAGGTCAGCTAATTTTAGTAATTGGTCAGCCATAGTTTTTTTAATGAATTTTTAAATTATTGTTCAAGGTCACGTGCGATTTTTGGCACCTCATTCATGGGAAATTTACAAAAATTTAATACTACCTGAAAGGCCCTAAGATTTTTATAAAAGGTCAGCTAGTTTCAGTAATTAGTCAGCTATAGATTCTTTTATACGATGAGATGAGTTGAGTTTTAACTGATTTCTACCAGCTGGTGGAGTTTTTTCAGCTAATTTGGTTTGCTGTCACTAAAATCAACGTTTTTTTGTAACATTAGAATATAGCCTCACCATGTTTATAGCAGTTAAAATAATAATAACTTAGCGATTTATTTTTTTAAAGAAAACACTTTTTATTTATTTTTTGTAGTTGAACAATTTTTATAGTGCTATTTACTGCTTCCATTATTTTTAATTACCTCAAAAATGCTAGTCTTCAAAGAATCGTAGGTATACTGATTTCAATCGGTCTGATGAAATGATGCTCTAGGACAGTTTGATGCCTACAATTGGCTCTTATTTCAATTTTTTTTTTTTTTTTTTTTTTTCAATTTCAATTTGTTTTATTGAACATAATATATACAATTTGGCTTACAACTAATAAGATACATTGAAAAAAAGTTTACATTTGTTGGCACATAGGGGGCCTAACTTTATACTATGTCTTAGGTTTAAAATTTTATAATTATATAAAATACATATCAAAATTTATTTAAGCGTCGGTTGACTTTCTCATTCTCGGGGTGTTCCATCCCGGTTGTCTAGTGGTGATTTTGGAGTGGATTGTTAGAAGGTTTGGCATTTAGCTGCGGTAGTAGGCTGACCCTGTGTCAGCGTAGAAGGAAACTGCTTCCTCGTTGTCTATGGGACAAATTGGCTCTTATTTACTTGAGTGCTGCTCCTCATGCATTGAGTTTTTTTTTTTTTTTGCCAACCCAATACATTTTCAATGCTTCTCAAATCTAGAAAGTAGGGTTGAAAGGGAAGTTACTGTCTAGTTTATCTTTCTAACCAAGATTAACTTACACCTGCTGTATGAATCAGATCATTTTCCTGCTGAAAAACAATCGGCAGTGGTCCAAAAATATCCTTACATTGCCGCAAGGATATTTGCAATATGTTATTGTGGAATTTCATTTTCATTTTATAGTTTAGGAAAACTAAACTAGTTGTCCTCTTGCCTCTCTTAGCTTTGAGGAAAATTTAAAATAAACTTTTCCTTTCTTAACAAGTGACAATAGTATTTTACCTGCCTTTTCTGCATCCAAATTGCGATAAGAACTAATTTTTCATTGTAGAACTCAATTTTACTTGCTTGTTTCCAAAAATATAATTTAAAAAACCACAAACTATCATGGTCGTACCACTCTCCAATATATTCTCGTTAGTAAAACTGAAAAATTTTCGCTTAAAATGGCAAAAAAGCCATGTAAGGGAGGCTATTCCAATGTTACACAAAAAAAAAAACGTTAATTATTGTGACAACAACCAAATTAGCTGAAAAAACTCCACCAGCTTGTAGAAATCAGTTAAAACTCAACTTAATCTCAGGAAAGCTATCTCATCTTGTGACACAATACACAATTCCATATGTTTACATTAAAAAAGTGCCAAAAACAGTTAATTTTAATAATAAATGTAAGTGAGGCTACTCAAATGTTATGGACTGTATTTCGGCAACGTTTTTAACCAAACAATAGGAAAAGCCAGATGAAATTGTAAGCTTCGTGAATAAGAAGCGAAAAAATATCACAGCTACGTTAACTTAGGCTTAAATCCACATAAAAAAAACTTCACACCAAACGAAATGTCATTTTGGTCCAAATTCAATTTTAGAAAGAACAACTTAATAATTTGTATGTATAAATAAAATATGTTTTTCTCTGAAATGCTATAACCTATTGAGTCTGGTCATGAGATGAGGGACGATATTAGCCGCATTTTATTATCCACATGATCTGATCCGGATCAATTTCTAACACGTGATTACAAAAACAACATGGGATCCTGCTTTTTATCTGGATCTATTTCAATGATCCAAAAATGACTATTGTGAATGTGTCTCAATAGTGCCAAGAAAAGAGGCAACAGATGCATGACAAATAAAAAAATATAAGGCAGAAAGAGACTGGTATATAACTAAGATCCTGTCTGTTTTATTTATCATGATCTGATCCGGATCAGATCATGAGTATAATAAAATGCGGCTATTATGTTAACATACAAATCTCCTTCAACTTCACTTACCAATATAAATATTTAAAACTTAATCAAAAATAAGACCAAGTATGTGCGACCCAGTCGTATCCCTAATGTCAAGATATGTTGATTTTTCTTCTAAAAAAATGAAAGCTATTTATAAAAGAGTATGCACATGGTCATGCAGCTATGCATCATGCATATGCAGCTTTAGAGCATTTTGGTGTCATTAAACAATAAAAAAAAGAGAAAGAAACGTTTTCTCTCTTAGTTTCTTCATATTTTTGAATTGTGAATCACACTTTCTCACATTTTCATTTAATGATTCATGAAGTGATTCTCTTTTATTTTAAACGACCAATTAATTTGTCCTATAATTCTTATAAGCGCCAAAGTGGCCCTTGCAGCATTATAAAAGCCGTTATCGCTGCATAAGATCGTTCAGATATATGTAATTCAACGAATCTCCACAAATAATTCACCAAATTAAATTTTAAAAGTGAAATCTTAAAAGTTTTTGACTTACTTACCTGTATTTTCCAAACGAAGTTTTAGTTAAGAAAAAAAAATTAAAAAAAAATGTCTGTTGCGCCAATAATGTACGATTTCGCCCGTGAAATGGAAAACTTCAGGAACTTCGTGTTATCCGATAATTTTGGATTCGAACCGTTTCCCAAGGACATTTTCCAAACGGGTAGCATGCTGCCAATAAGCTTCTTCCATCCTCATTTCCTGAGATATCCATTTTTTCAACCACAACATCAGATAGCTGGCCTACGAGATGAAAAAGAAAAGATGACTATTGACAAGGATGGCTTCCAAGTGATAGTTGATGCCAAAGAATTCAAGCCCAACGAACTTACCGTTAAAACATTCAATAATTTTGTAATAATAGAGGGCAAACATGAAGAACGCCAAGATGATCACAATTTCACCGAAAAACACTTTTCACGCACATATCTATTACCAAGTGGTTACAATCCCGATGAAGTAATTTCAAAAATTTCTTCTGATGGAGTACTATGTGTCAAAGTTCCACCACCACCACAGGGTGCTATTGAATTCAAGGAAAGAACGGTAAAAATAAAGGAAACTGGAACTAATTATTCAGCCCTGAAGGACAAATGTTTTTCATAGAAAACCAATAATATTTACATACATACCTACATTATATAAGTTTGCAATTGTGAACCACTTATTTTCCAATATTTTACCCACCCGAAAATGTGTTTTAGTTAATTTAGTTATGTACCTTATTAGTAATTAATTTATAAATAAAGTCTGATTGTTGTTGAAAACAAAAGAATTAATGGATTGTGTTTTATTTATACATACATAATAACTAATACGAGTATGTAATGACTTTTGTTTCTATTTTAGTGCTTATAGGTACCTATAGTATCTAAGGGCAGGCACTATAATAGATAACTTATAGACATATTATTCACTCTAGATTTAAATAGGATTTTAGTGAATTTTAAATCCAACCACTTAGATTTATTGAATGGAATCATTTAAATCTTTGAAAATGTTATTCATTTATACAAAACCCTAGCACCTTATGGTTCAAGAGCGAAGAAAGGCAGCGATGCGGGAGCAGGCTAACTAAGGGGATAAGCTTGTTGGTCCTGATGTTTCACTCCAGAATATATGTAGCGACAAATAAAGAAAGAAACAGCGAATAACAGGAATCACACTTACAAAAAAACAGCAATTGAAGACAAGGAAATACTCGTAGTCCAGTCATCTTAGACTTTTTTTTAATAAAAGATTGGGGAAGCAGTTTACCATACAGAAAGCTTAAGTCCAAATTTTCGACCATCAACCCTTTGAGGGTTACCGCTATATTGATTTAAAGAGTGAATTTGTTTATAACAAATAATATACGTAATTTTAAATTTATCGAAAAAATAAAAATGCATTCCTAACAAGAAGAGTAAGCTCTACAGATTTGAATGTATAGTATTTTTCGAATTTTGTATATTTAACAAATTAAAATCAATTAAGCAAAACCAAATGGAGCTCACATTTTTTTAGTCAATATTTTTTTTTATTTCAGTAGTACGCTGAAATTTCGTTCAAAAGTTCTAGTAATCACTATATCCTACTGTATTGCTCTCAACATTTTCTGTTTATAACCAATTATTGTTTACCCAACTGTATTGCCTGAAAGGTATCCGCACATCATCATAATAGATAGATAGATAGACAGTAGCGGATCCAGGATTTGGCTGTGGGGGGGGGCTCGAGGCTCCTATTTTAGACATATCATTTAAAAAATGGCATAATCTCACTTAATCCTAATTTTCTTTTCTCAGAATGTAGGAAAGTAGGCAGAGTCTTCATAATGCAAAAGAAAAATGGAAAATTTTATGATTGGAAAAGGAGCAGCTGTAGATAGTTGAAAGATGTCAAGAACGTCACCAGAAGTCGTTAGGATAATTCAATTCTCTTCCTTTTTATACTGAATGTTTTTTGCAGAATTTATACATTTAGGCAGTACGCAGATCGTGATAAATTCTAACTCTCACACTTCTCTCAAAACACCAGCTAAAATGCTAGCTCTATTTTAACACAACATTTTTGTGGAGAATATTACATAAAACAGCTGTTCTCTGAATACAAATTTGCTCAACCATTTCAAAGAATTTTTTTTAGTATTGCAAGTAAAATAAAATGGTTTTTTTTTCGAATATTTCTCATTTTCGATTTTCATTTTAACAAAGTAAAGTCCACCTAAGTCTCATGCATAAAATAAACTGTAACAATTTAGTTAGAGAATAATGTGGCAAACAATTGTTTCATCCACGAAATTTGACAGGTATCTTGGTGATGTACAGTAAGAAACGAAGATTTAATTGGAGTTGCATATCGCTCGGCTAAAATACCAGCCAAAAATTTTGGGGAGAAATTTTACAGCGTTCCAAAGGAATTGGTTAAAACATGTTATTGATATTTGCTCAAGCAACTATTTACAGGCACGCCATTTTGTTTGAATGATCCTACCATTTCTTATCATAAATATTTAATGAATATTTGTCAATCTATTAATTTATTTAATTTTATTTATTTTTTGACGAAAGCCAAAAGAGAAACTTTAAAAATTGCATAATTTTAAGGAAACGTATATGAAATCGTCAAAATTTCTTTGAACTGAAAATCTTTAGTTTCAATTTCAAGGACCAATTGTAATAAACAATAATTGTTTCATTCGGTTGCTCGAAGACATTTCATGCAAAGTTATTATTTTTGCACCGGAAAATCCATAAGATCCATAATGATGAACTCTATCGATATCCTTTTAATAGCTTTCGTTCATTCAGCTAAAAATAATAGCATGCTCTCCTCAAAATTTTACCGGAAAAAAAAATTTTCAAGGCAAAAGGTAACATATTTCACTCAATACAGACAACTACATATCTGAATTTTGGTTATCAATTTCTGAAAAAATTATTAAATGAAAATATCAGGTGTTGTCTTTAAGCTTCTCAATTGCATTGAGTTTATTTGCTGAACAACTTCGTTTGTTTCGTGGAATACTCCTCTACGGGCTTGAACAAAAACGCAGCATTTTGTTCGAATATTTCAGCCAATTCTCTAGGGGCTAAAAGAAAACACAGTTAACATGTAAATTGTTTAGTCCCAACATCGTACTTTAGTTTCTTGAAGCTTGGGAAAACACGAGCTTACAATCTTACGTGTACATTTGTAAAGCCCCAACCTCGTCAAATTTCTTTAAGGCTTGGGAAAAAACACAGCCAACATGTAAATTTGCTAGCCCCATTCTATTTTTTTCCAATTCTCTTAGGGCGTAGAAAAACACATTTTAGGCCTAAATTGGTTCGCCCAAACTCTGACTATTTGTCCCTCTTGTAGGGCTTGGAATAAATAGAACCTACGTTTTTATATTCAAATTGCTTAGTCTCATCTTCGTTTTTTTCATCTAGTTCCTTTGGGGAACTTCATGCAAATTTTTCAGCCTCAACATTGCTTTAATAATTACTAGAAAAAAACACAAATATTATAATATCTGTGATTTTAAGGATAATTCTTTGTTTCATCAAGTGTTTTTAAAAATTTTCGGTTTGAAAACGAACACAAAATTGAAACATTGTAATGCATTGTACTTTGCTATTAATTTAATTGTATGAATCGACTGTGGGGGGGGGCTTCAGCCCCTATAGCCCCCCCTCTGGATCCGCCACTGTGGATAGATAGATAGATACATTTCTTTATTTCTCAAATAATTCTTCAATAACAATTTATTTCATATAATACAATAAAAATAAAAGAGAAATATAGTAGAAGCATTTAGAATAAAAAAAAAATTGTTTTAAATGCCCCTTCATATTCAAAAATTCAATTTAATTTAACATTGGGTGGGGTGACCCTTCAAAAAAAAAAGAATAAAGTTAAAAAAGAAAGTTCATACAATGAATCTAAGTAATTGAAATTAGAAAAATACAAACGATATCCGATATTTAAGTAAATAACATTACACAAATGATTCAATACAAGCATGATCAAAGCTTAACAACCATAATTTTAAATCTTTCAAAAATCAAATCAAATAATTAAGTGTTTTAAAAGTGTGAGTGAGTTTTTCTCAATATGGAAACGGGGAAGACATTTTTAATTTTCGATTTCGTTGAAGTAAGTAGTATATAGAAAGTTAAATCCAAATTTTCGGACATCAATCTATAATAGAGCTGCCGCTCTATCTTCAATTAAGGATAGTTAACTCGTTTTCGCAATTAAAATCCGTATTTTTAATTTGATCTAAAAAACCTAACATATTTTTTATTCAATTTTTGTTCAGTGCTACGTAAAAATGTTCTCCTAAACGTTCTTTAAAAATCGTTAACTTACAGCTTTTATCTTAATATTTTTTAGTCCATACAGTTGGTGTTTACTTACTGCAGCACCTGAAAGGCTTCCAAACGCAGCATCACACTTAAAATATTGCAAGCAAAATTGTACCTTTCTATAATTTTCTTGTTTTGAATCAAATGCAGACTCGGTTGTTAGTTGCGAGAACAAAACTTACTCTATCACTCAAGATGGTGCAGAACAAGTATAATCACGTTTCACGTATCTGATATGCAAAATAACATTTAGATACATATATACCTACTTGAAAACACAAATTAATACATGCTCTCACTTTACTCTTATAAGCTGCTATCTAAAAAAAACCACATCATTTTTAATAAATTCCGATTTCTTAACCTATCCGTTAAAAAAATAAAAATCTACTTGAAAAAATTGATATCGAAAAATTGTATTTTTCAGACAAATTTTGTCCCAAAAACTAACACATCAATCAAAAATTCCTCAAACTTGGATAAAATATTTTTTTCTTACCTTTCCTAAACTATAAAATTTTCCAACAACAAATAGCATCCTGAATCATTCAACTATCTGATGCCTACAATCTGTTGTACATTTCCATAATTGAGGCAGTTGATCTACATATATATGTAATCTATATATAACTGAATTTTCACACCAGTTGGGTGTAACATACGATTATGTAACTTGAGCAATAGAAAAAATAAAGCGTATAAAATGTTCCGGAAATCTAACAACAATAATACCTAGGGTAATTTCACAGGTTTACAAATATCGGTTAACTTTTCGACACGTGAAAGTAAGAGTCGTTCTAAGGGTAATTTTTTAAGCTGAACTCAAATCCGCTATCCATTTTTCGCTATCGCATCTGGTTTTCGAGATATTACCGTTAGAAAGTGCAAAAAAACCCTTTTTCGCAATTTTTGGGGTTATGTAAATATGCGAATTGATTTTTTTTTTAAGGTTTATATTTCTGATAGTACTAATCTTAATCTTCAAAATTCAGCCTTAATTGTTCCAATATCTCTTTTAGTCCTCATCTGACTACATATAATTTTAAAAATGGTTTCTCTTTGGGTTACGTCGTTTTCGACAGGAGCAGGTAAAATATGTTCTGAAAAGAGTTTTTAATATAGATTTCAAATCTAAAATCCATTTTTTGCTATCAGTTCAACTTTTGGAAATAAATTAAAAAATTACCCGTTTTTGACCATAGTTTTTTTTTAATTTGAAATAACTCTTACAAATTAAAACAAAGGGTAATGGAACTGTACGGTTTATATAAATTTTGGTCCGTTTCACGTACAAGAGATCAAAAATAAAAACATACTACCATCCCAAAAACCTTTGTAACTTTTTCCTATTCATTCTAAATCTTGGTGAAGTCGCTCTCCTTGCTCATCACAATATATTGAAAATTGCAACTGAGGATTTCTCAAAAAGTAAAAGAGATATTGGGACGATTAAAGCTGAATTTTGAAGATTAAGATTAGTACTTTTAGAAATCTGTACAATTAAACAAAATAAAAATCAATTCGCATCCAAAAAAAAAAACGTTTTTTTTTTTTAATATCGGTAATCGGTAATATCTCGAAAACTAGAGCTGATAGCGAAAAACGGATAACGAATTTGAGTTCAGCACAAAAAAATACCCTTAGATCAACTGTTACTTAGTCGTGTCGAAAACCTTGTAAACCTGTGTTATTATTATAAGGCTTCAAAAAGAATTTGACGCTCTAAATAAGTTTTGCGCATATATCAAAATTTGTGTCAAATGTCAGTATTTGTAGTTGTTTTTACTTGTATTTAAGTCATCACGCTCCCAGCCATTTTTATTTCGGACAATTTCAATTTTAATTTGTTGTTGTTTTTACGTGTGTTTTCTTCCTTACGCTCACAGCCATTTTTTATTTTCGACTGACAACCTGCGCTGTATAATACCTTAGATTTCTGTACTGTGATTCAAAATAGCTTTTTATGGCCTTTAGTCCTACAAATTGGCGTTTCGTTCGGCTTACTCACTTGGACTCAACGGTGACATAGTGAGGGCTTTGTCATACGCAATTTGTATTAAGTTCAGTTCAACTTACATGAATTTTTCAACGAAAATCCACTGTAAATTATATCCAACAAGATTAGAATTCCTAATCATTAGCTGGAAGTTTTTGCCTGGGCCAGGCATAGTTTCTATATAAGAAGGTTTTATAATACAAATTCTATATACTACTGAACCTTTCTGTATCGAAATTTTCGTTTCGCTTCACCTGTTTACTATTCTTTAACTAAGAAATTTTGTTTATCTCAAAAAAAAAAGCTGGTATACATATTATGTAAATTACATCACAACAAAAACATAAATGTTAAAAAAGGAGCCAAGTTCTTATGTGTACAAGAAACCTGTGCGTAAAAAGTCAGCCAAAAAAAGTAATGAGATCTAAAATATATGCCAAGTTTTAAGTTCATGAAGTTTAATATCAAATATCTTAAGTAGAGTAATATCGAAACAATTCCAAATCATGACAGAAATTTGGTAATTAATGATTACTGATTAAAATTTGGTAAAATGGTCAAGTTTTCATACATTTTAAATTTGTAATTAAGTAAGTATTTAAGAGAAAACTTGCCAAGTAAATCCACCAAATTTTAATCAGTAATCATCAATTACCAAATTTCTGTCGTGATTTGGAATTGTTTCGATATTACTCTACTTAAGATATTTGATATTAAACTTCATGAACTTAAAACTTGGCATATATTTTCGATCTCATTACTTTTTTTGGCTGACTTTTTACGCACAGGTTTCTTGTACATATAAGAACTTGGCTCCTTTTTTAACATTTATGTTTTTGTTGTGATTTCACTCCTTTTTGCAAAGATTTATTTTGCCAGGTGAAAGTCAAGCCCTACTGCTTACAAAGTTTCATAATTCTACGACAACCGAAAGTGCTCCATACAAATAAAAGCAATTCTGATAAAGTGGGTGGATGGCACCCCCCCCCCCCCCCCTGAATGGACAATTCCAAATTTTCGATTTTTTTCTTTTCTAAGTACTTCAAGTCCTTCCGACCTACCAATTTTCATCGTTCTACAACAATCGGAAGTGCTCCATATAATTTATAAGAATTTTTAAGAATGTAGGTGGATGCCACGCCCCCTGAATGCAGAATTCCAATTTTTCAATTTTTTTCTTTCTAAGTACCTGAAGTCCTACTGACCTACCAATTTTCATCGTTCTACAACAATCGGAAGTGCTTCATATAGTTTATAAGAATTTTTAAGAATGTGGGTGGATGCCACGCCCCCTGAACTGAAACTTCCAATTTTTCGATTTTTTTCTTCTAAGTACTTCAAGGCCTACTGACCTACCAACTTTCATCGTTCTACAACAATCGGAAGTGCTCCATATAATTTATAAGAATTTTTAAGAATGTGGATAGATACCACGCCCCCTGAATGCAAAATTCCAATTTTTCAATTTTTTTCTTTCTAAGTACCTTAAGCCCTACTGACCTACCAATTTTCATCGTGCTAAAACAATCGGAAAGGCTCCATATAATTTATAGATTATTTAAGAAAGTGGGTGGATGCCACGCCCCCTGAATAGAAAATTCCAGATTTTCGATTTTTTCCTTTGTATGTACCACAAGGCCTACCGTTATACGAAATTTCAAGTTTCTACGATGTCGGGAAGTGCTCCATAATTTTGATGATCTGTCAGTGAGTCAGTGAGTCAGTGAGTCAGTCAGTTACGGTTTTTGCAATTTTTGAAGTCCTATATCTTGGGAACTACTAACGCTAAAGAGTTGAAATTTGGTGAGCCACCTGTGTTTGATCAGTTTAGCAAATACTCCGAATTTGAAGTTTCTGACTTTATTGGTACTGAAGTTAGAGGGGGGTTGAAAATCGCCTGAGTTTGTTCCTGTAAAAAGGGTGTAGTGCCGCGAACTTGGCTGGGCACTACCGTGCCCTTTGATAACTCAGCAAAATAAAAAATTATTTTTGTGCCTGGGCTTATTTCATATTGTTTTTATTCGTCATGCTCCAAAATTATGGAAAAATACTCACATCCCCTCTAAATTTTGAAGAGTTGGTAGTCAAAGTACAGTTACCACAGTTTTCATAGAAATAATAAATATTTGCTTTAATATTTTCCTTAAAAGAGGAGATGGGAGGGGAGTTGTTAGGCCCATTTGGTATCTCTTGTGTTTATTTGTGTCACAAACTACACACATTTTTATTTTGAAATTTAAGGACTTTAAAATGTTATAAAGAATGTGTTAAAGTGATGCTAATGCATTTTGCTATATTTATGTGGTTATTTTATCAAAATTCACACTATTGTTATGTTTTCATTATTTTATATAAAAGTAAATGTAAAAACAAAACCAATGATCTCTAAATGAACTTGGTACAGTGATTTTCTGAAGTACATTTTTCATTTGAAAAAAATGGATTTTTTTTCCAAACAAAATTGAATATCTCAAAAACTGATATATGGTTATGCTTGAAAAAGTTGTCCTAATTAAAAACACAACAAGATATATTTTCACAAAGTTGCATTTAAATTCTACTATTTTTGAAAAAATGAAAAATAAAAAACAAAAACCAGAAAAAATACGGTTTTTCGCCAATATCTCGGAAATTTTGAGGTTACGTCAAAAAGTTATATATATGAAAGTTGTAGATTTTTGCGTGATCTACAATTTCTATTGAATACTTTTCATTTTGGGGTTAACTTTAGCCGGAAAACGCAATAATACAATTTCCTTCCTCTTTTTCACCCCCCAAATTCCCCCTCCAACTCCGCTTCAGTGAAATAGATTTATTTTACATTCCTTATAACCCCCTCCACCATATTCAATCGTTAAACTGCTGTTAACAATGTTTTTTTTTATAAATGTGTAAGAAGCCTGCACTAATGAGAGCATACTCAGAAGAAAAAGGAAAACGTTTTAACTAGCACTTTATGGACTTCGGAAGTAATCGTCATTACCAAGGTCAATACAATGAAACGGGTTGGGGTCAAAATACTGTATGGGTCATAATACTATATTTTAAATACTGTATTTCAAAATACAAAACGATTTTTATTTTTCAGCCTATTTACAGCATTTTCAAATACAGAATTTTTAAAACAGAATACTCTTATTTTTAAGAATATATCATAATAATTTTTCATTTGCATATTATTCTGATATACTTACTTCCCTTGAACAATAACATGAACCTATGATAATTCATAAGTCTTTGAATATTAAAACAAAAACAAAATAAATGGTATTTTGTTCTTATTTTCTCTTTTTCATTTTCTTCTTCTTAATTGTTTGTATCTCTCTCAAATAATGTACAAGGAATTTTGTGATTTTGATTTGTTGATAGTTACCATTGTATATAAATTCTATGGTATTTTCATGAAGAAAAAAAGCTCGTGGCCATCTATGCGTCCAAATGTAATCCTAATTTTTGTTAAGGGATCTCGGTAAGGCGATCACAGCGAACCTATTGACCAAATGTCAACCTACAAAATCGTGTTTCATGAAAATACTATAGAGTGGATATACAATGTAGTTACTTATAAATAATAGTGCTTATTATCCAATTCCTTATTTATGACTTATTAATGTATTCTGGTTTTACATTTGTTTGGATTTTCAATAAATGATATATGTACATACATAAATCGAGTTCTGCTTTTTGTTTTTTTTATAAAGGAAGTTTAAGAACGGAATTATGCAAAAATAAATTTTATTTTGATACAGAATTTTGAGATACAGTGTTTTGCTCATACAGCATTTTGAGATGAATAATTTTGAGATACAGTATTGTGAGATACAGTATTTTGATCATACAGTATTTTGTACATATAGTATTTTGAAATACAGTATTTTGAAATACAGAATACTAACCATACAGTATCATACAGTATTTTAAAATACAGGATTTCGACCCGATCCCCAATGAAACAATGATGGAAAATTATTCCATAGGCTTTATTTTAGAATTTTACATTTCAAAATTATTAGTATGTTTGTTGATTAAAATTACCGCTTTAATGTTGGTACCAAACATTAAACAAAAATAAAATGCACGACTGGATCGCACGTACTTGCTCTTATGTTCAAGTTGCCTGGAACTAAGAACTTTTAATAGGTATATGCAAGTAATTATAGAAAAATTTGAAGAAGCTCTTTCATAAAAATTTTGATTGAAATCCGTTAAGCCGTTAACGAGAAATTCGAAAATTAAAAAACCATTATATGGCAGATACCGTTAATAACAGTTCTTGTTAAATTTTTTTCTACCAAAATATATACATTGCCTACAGTGACACACTGACTTTTTTTTATCAAAATCGTTGGATCTGTTTTTGAGATATATAAGCTTTTCCTTAACGGTTATATGGCAAGTACCGTTATTTTTAGATTTGGAGAGCTAAAAAAACCTCAAGTTAAAAATTTGGAGAAAAACTTACCTTTGACTTAGGCTGTAGATCCAGATACAAACAGACAGACAGACAGACAGAATTGTGCCATCCACTTTTTTCGTGTTCTCTATCATCGTAATGTTATGTTTGATTGTTACTCAAAATTTTTCTTTTTCACGATTCCAAAACTTGCCCTAAAGTACCTATATCGCAAGTAAAAATGTTATGTTATCGATCGATTTTTGGAGGATTTTCAATTTTTCGAGTAAAAAAATCTTTTTATGATATTTTTAAGGGCAATTGTTTATGCTTTTTTCTTACTAGCATTATACTAGAGAAAAAAATAACTTAAAATAATTGTAACCACATATCGAGTTAAATTTGAATGGTATCTTGACCACTTTTTCAATTTTTTTTTTCAGCAAAAACTTCCACAGGGTCTCAAAATTCCATTTCGGACAATTTTCCAGATCAAAAGTTATTGTGCAACTATACTTTTGAAATCCTCTATAAGATCCACCATACCTTCTCTAGAATATCTAAAAAACGACATCTCTAATATACAGTAAGTGTACTATGTACATTAGAATGTACATGTATGTATGTGTGTATAAATTAAATTTTTAATTAAAACATAATAAATAGAGCTAAAAATCTATTATTAAGGCTGATGGCTAGTTTGTTAATGCTTTATTTCATTTTCTTATTTTTTGTAGTTTTGCAATAAATATTTTTTAAGTAAATAAATAAATAAATCTATTATCTATTATTAAATAAAAATAAAAATGTTTTATAAATTTGGATATAAAGAGTTTTTCAAATACGGATATGGCAAGTTTTTATTCTCATTAACTCATTTAAAAATGGAACATTTTGAATGAAACATCAAATATAGTATGCTTCCATCAAGTTAAGGCTGTTTTCAGAAAAATTTTCTAGTATGATGTTCCATATTAAAATAATTCAATAAATTTCGTCGCTTTTGGGATTGATAATTTCTTAAGAATGTTTGTATGATAAAGTTAATAAATCGGATTTGATTCTATTCATAATTATGTAGATGTTTTAGACAAAGTTTTAGATGTTTCAACGATTTTTACCATGACAACATATAATTATGTACATTTATTTACGTATACACGTATGTTTTTTTATCGATTTATAAACAAAACTAATTATTAAGCGATTAGTCTATTTTCTAAATTTAGTAATAGTACGTATTCGCCACTGTGTACCATTTTAATAAAAGCCGAATAGTATTTGTATTACAGAAAAAAGACGGTTGCCAGTTGCCAGTTAGGAACAAAATGTTTGAAATTGTAACAGCCCAATGTTTTTTATTTGTTGCTTGGGCTATTGGGGCCGAATTTCATGCAGCCATAGATTCTGTTTGAAGGATGGTGCTATAAGCAAAGAAAAGTTATATCGATGGACAGTGTAATGTAATTCATACATGACGATGAACTGATGGTTGATGGTATGCCATGAAATAAGTCAAACACTATGTTGAAATACTTTCTTTTATGCTTCGAAAAAAATACTGACACCGATGGTTAGCCTAATTAAATTCATCTCTTTCATTAGTCAAATTAAACTCTATGGATTCATCCTTCACGTTCTTGGTTTTGAATCTTCCTTCTCTTTTTTGGTCCACATTATAAGAACATAAATAAAAATGTGCAACCCTCTTTTCCGAAACTGGTTTAAAAGCAACCAAATTGAACTTTTTATCTATGAACCATTTACATTTTTAAACAAAGCGAAAAAATAAAAATTCATTACGATTGGAATGGAAGTGCTTTATTAATAATTTTTTTTATTATATTATCTTCATTCGCTTTTACATTTATTTTAAAATAAAAAAGAAAACGTATTTCATTTATAATTAGTCTTTTTTCATTATTGAAAAGTAGGAATTTTGGCGCATACGCCAATGCGTATTTTATGGAATTTAATTCGAAATCTCTTCTGTGGTCGTTTTATCACCGTTCTCACATTGAGGTGGCTTTACGGCTTCCGAGGAGACGGCATCTTTGCAATTCTCTTTAACAGACAAATGGGCTGGACCTGTCTGCTGAATTTGAACGATTCTTTCACTGCCTTCGCCCGATTTAAGTGGTTGTGGCGCTTTGACGGTGAGAATGCCATCCGATGAGAGGGTGGATGCCACCTCCTTTGGGTCATAGCCCTTTGGTAGGGTGTACTTGCGAACGAAGTGTCGAGCAATCAGACCATGACCATCCTCTTTTTCCTCGTGCTTGCCCTCTACAACGATGCAATTATCGATTGTCTTCACAGTCAGTTCGTTTGGTTTGAATTGCTTCACATTCATGCTGACTTGGAAGCCATTTTTACCAACCGGCGAAAATTCCTTGTCCTCGTTGGTGGTTTCTTTGTCTTCTTGATTTTTGAGCATTTTATTACGAATATTTGCATAGGGATGCTGACGGTGCTTAGGTAACCATAATTGCGACACTGTCTTTGATGGGCGATGAAAATCATTCGAGTAGATACCGAATCCGAAGTCATCGTCGACTCCGCGATGGAATTCGCTGATTTCATCGGCCAAATCAAGAAGGAATGGTATGAGAGACATTGTTTTTTGTTTAAGAATATTAAAACCTTCGAGTAAAGTTAATTGTAATTGCTATAATTTAAATATGAATGTGTGCACTTTTATTAAATTATAATTTAATTTAATTTGCGTTAACCGACGAAAGCGCCCGACACACTCGATTGCAGACTTTCTTATGTAGATAAATTGCTGAATGAGGCCCTTTTAAAGGCTTTGAGGGCTGAATTAAAATATTTTTTGCATCTCTCTTAATAAAAAGTCTAGTCAGCAAAATCATAAATCGATAAAGTGGCTACAGTGTGTCAATAGATGATTGCTGTTTTAATTTACTTTAACGTCATTTTGATTTAGCCCAACATAGGCTTATGGTTGACTTACAAGATTGTATCTTCATTTGATCTCTGCAAAAAAGAGGAAATTTAGAATTGATGAATTGAATGAAATTTCTGGGTGTATTCTTTAGTAGATTCAGCTTCAGATTTGTCGTCCTACAAATAATTCAAAACAAACACATTGCCCTATTCAGATTTATCTTTTCACAAGAGAATTGTTACATGTATGGATGAATGCAGATCAAATCTCTCAAATAAGAGAGATCGATGCGATCTCATCCTTTTTTGAATAAAACATAAAACAATGCAAAAAGGGCTAATCTTTTCTCAAAAAGATCACATCTCTTCAACGATGAAAAACGATATAAGTATCATAATTGTTAGTTAGTGATTACATATGGGGTTTCCATTGGTAATTCAGATTTCAATCTAAAAATTGATTTTTCTCGTTGCCAATGGAGTGCGATTATAAATAGATTTTGTTTGCCGATGAACTTGTTTAGTTTCATATGTTTCTCATTATTCCTTACAATTTTGCGTTCCTTGGTCCACTTTTCGTAGAGTAATAATAGCTATACCTATATGAATTTACCGATTCATTAAAACTTTAAACTTCATTTTTCTATTAAAAATTTTTGTTTTGACCACAATTTTCATAACCGAAATGAAATAAACAAATCAAAAACCACATTTGCCAACCGACAGCTCAAAATTGTTTTGGTATTAGTGTAGATAGGGATAAATCAGCCGAAAAGTTTAGATCTGCAAAATTGATTTCAAATAAAAAAATCTGTTTTTTGATTAATGGAACGCCGCAAAAATTGTCAAAATCAGTTTTTTGACAGATTTAAATAAAAAAAAAATGGATTTATTTTACCAATGCAAAACTCCATTAGCAAAGGCTAACTGTATTATACGAAAATATGTTAGTCAAGCCGGCCATTCACGTTGGGACGGTCGTAAGGATTGTTGAAAGGATCCTAGAGATTTTCTATGGAAAATTGACAGGTTCTATAGTAGACCTCGAGTGTACTGAAGTTCGTTGAGAGTCTCTACAAAACCTTGCGACCGTTCCTAAGACTGTCTCAACATGAATGCCCAGCTTTAATAAACGACTGGAAAAGGAAAGTAATCACTAATAGCCATTCCACACTATCCCACTGAGTATTTATACATGTCAAAAAAGTGTGAAGAAATCATGTATAATAGTGTGGAAGCAAAATATGAAATTTCATCACACACAACTTGACATCGCATCCTACACGACATGTGTTTATACCTGAAAATATTTAAGATCGGTTCTAAAACCATCACACATTCTATCCCACTTGGGCGTTTGAGGTTATGGTGAAACTGATTTGTTTTGATGCAAGTGTGGAAGCAAAATATGAAAATTATTTTCTTTCCCACTTTATTCTGACATGTATTAATACTTTGTGGGATAATGTAGAGGCACTTTAATTAGTAAACGAAATAATAATCAAAATTTAGTCCAAATGGCAACTCCGTAATATGTATTATGATACTCCTGTGTTGCTGCTGGCATCAGCATCTACGACGCTAGCTTTAAGAAATTGGTAGGACGAGGTATTGCAAATAGTGGTTTTCCAATTTTTACCATCGCTTATCACCTCTATCACACGATGATTCCTTGTGTCTGACTCTTTTCGAGTTTTCATGAGTGTGAAGGAGAAAAGAATCTGATTTCACCTTCACACCCAGTCAGTTTTGAAAAGAGACAGACGCAAGGAATTATCGTGGGGACTTTGTCGAACCTTAACCCGAGATGAGCCAGGTTTTTTTGACAAGCCCTAGAGTTGTTATAAAAACTGTGTTCTTACGTTCTCAAAAAACACCCGATGGCTTTCAATTGTGTTGACATTAGCCTAGTTTACAGTTCCCGTGTGCAAAAAAAACCTACGCAAATATTCTTGCAAGTCAAAAATAATTGAGGTGAAAGGCAAAATTAATTTTTGCATGATTAGTTTATAGTTTCATGCAAAAAAAAAAAACATTGCTGTCATGGAATGTCATGCAAAATAATGGACCGGCAATTGTTTTCATGCGAAAAAAGTGTGGTGAATAAAATGTTTTTTTGGATGGTCGGTTTACACTTGCAAAAAAAATGTTTTTCACCTCAAGGCTTTATTAGCATGCAAATTGTTTTTGCATCCAAAAATATTTATTTTCCATTTTTAGGCCTATAGTTTATTAATTAAGGGTAAATTTATGACTCAATTGGTGGCTTAGGCCAAGGCAAACTTTTTTTGCCTTGAATATTATCCAATTTGGTGCACAGAATAGATGGAAAATCGTTTTGAAAATGTTGATATTTTTTCCCCATGGGAACTGTTAACTATGCTATTAGTAAGAAACAAGCAATTCTTTTTTGCTTTGCTATAAAACGAACAAAACAAATCATAGTTTCCATTTTATATTTCTTTTTGTAATTATTAAATAAAATATGTACATTAGGGTGGTCGTTAAAAAAAAGGTCATCGCATAATTTTTTCAGATTTTTATTTTCATCCCCTATAGTCGCTGTAGGGGTAAATTAAATGTCCCCTTTTTTTGCATACTAGGAAATTCACGTAAAATCTACCAATCAGAGCATATTAGTGGAAAGTAGACAAGAAAAAAATCCAAAAAAGGGGTGATATCTCTCCCCGCTCTTCCCCCATACGAAACCTAATCTGCATTTTGCTTTATTAATTATATGGTCAATATGTTTATTAAAGTCTAATTTTGAGTCCATTATTACGCCAAGATCACAAAAATTATCAACTCTTTGTAGTGGTTGATTACATAAAAAATAGACATTTAAAAAAGGGGCCCGTTTTCGAGTAACCCAGCAGGAAATTTGCTCCTCAATGAAAAATAAAGGTGCATTCCTCGTCGAAATCATCTGTCACATTCATTGAGGAGAAGCTCTGCATTGATTTCATTCATTGAAAGTCATGCAAAAGGTACGTAGATTGCCATTCCAGTTGCATCGTCTGCTTTGCTCTTGAAAAAAGGTAAAGAAAATACGAAACAAAGCGATAACCTTTTTTGACATCATAAACTCAAATGAATTCAATACTGAACGGGAGAGATAATTCCTGTACCTTTTCAGTGGTTATTGCAATCCACACAGCATTGCGTGTTTTATGCCTGCTATGCGAAAGAGAAAACAACCTTTTCTTTTCTTCCGCATCAAAAAGTTGAATGAATTCTATATAAACCGTGATACGAAGATTTCCTGCAAACAAAATTATGCATCCTTTCAGTGGTCTGTCTGCTCTGTTACGGTCGTAGCTGTAGGTAGATACATATTTATTTTTTCTGCCTGTTGAATAGATATTTGACCTGAAACAAAAAATTCCGATGCGAAAGTAAACCTTTTTTGTTTTGGTTTTCCTCGATTGGTCGCGTGACATTTCTTTGTTCTAGAATATTCTAGAATGGATTTTGTGATCGAAGAGAACAGACGTATATTTTGTAAGTGTTTTTCAATCAAATTGATAAACATGTTCCTATTTGATAAAATTATAATCATGACCCAGGAGACTAATCACTCACCTAGGTAATTATATTTTATATTAGCTTATTTTCTATAACTCTTAAAGTTTGTATTCCTCTATTCCTTAGCTCCAAATTGAACAAGTATGACGATGATCATCATTTTTAAGAAAATTGCAGCCAAAAAGACGAGGAAGTACCTACTTTCTAAATATGAACAAACATATACGTATATGTAGTTATTTTGTATTAGATTGTTTGTTCTATTTATCTACTTTATTTTAGTTACTTTAAAAAACTAACTGTCCACTTTTCTCTTTAATATTTTATTAGTTAATAAATTTCTTAAATACATTATACTAGTTGAATTTATTTTATTTTATTCGTCATACATCCAGCTTCATTCCAGATGCTTCGCTTCTTTTGATGAAATCAAAGAAGAAATGCATAATGATTTCAGTCACATTTTTTCTTCTACGAAATCATCCCCTCACAGTTGACCCATTTTTCATGTATTCATTCGCGTTGAAGAAAGCATCACATAACAAGAACCATTTTTTTCTGATAAGAAAAAGAAGTTATGAATTCGAAAGTGCCATGAGCATAGTGATTTCATTACAAAATATTCATAGAGAGAGTGTGTAGGTACTTCCTTCCTATGACAAGCCCATGTTAAATTCATGATATGATTCCCTAGGAAATTCATGGGTGCAGCTCCTTTTCCGTGAGGAAAAACCTACTTCTTCAGTAGTGAATTTTTGGAAATTTCCTACTGGGAAAAGTCATACACTTGCACTTTGATACATTTAGTTCCATGTCATTGACATTACACCAGAGGGAAACACTATTCAAATCTGCTTGCAATAAATCACAGTCAATATTTTTTTTTTTGTAAGACAGACGGAGCTTAGCATCATCGGCGAACAGAAGAAGATCTGAGTGTTTAATTACATTTTGTAAGTCGTTAATAAATTATGTAACAAAATGGACCTAATTGACTTCCTTGAGGGATACCTGAATGAACCATAATTCTTTTTGATGTTTTGTTTTTAAAGTAAGCAAACTGTGATCTGCCAGACAAATATGACTCCAGCCAAACTAAAAACCAATTTGGGAGCCCAATGGTCATTAGTTTTTTGATAAGCAAGGTTTGGTTCACACGGTCGAATGCTTTTGCGAAATCCAAGTAGGTGATGTCAGTTTGAAATCCATTTTGGTTTTTAACAAGAACATCTGAGCAAAACTCCATCAAGTTGGTTGCGGTGGATTAACCCTTCATAAATCCATGTTGATGTGGCGTAATAACATTTTTGTATCTTTTTTCAATCGTGTCTAGGATAATTTTTTCAAATAATTTTGGTATGCATGATAACTTAGCAATGCCTCTATAATTAGAAATATTACACTTGTTTCCGTTTTTAAAAAGTGGCATAAAATATGAAGACTTCCAAACGTTTGGGAAAATACCTGTTTGAATCGATAAATTAAAAAAGATAACACAGAGGACGAGCCAAAACAGAAATATAAAGTTTAACAATAAAGGCTGGTATTTCATCAGGGCCATAGGACGATGAATCTTTAAGCTTGGAGACATGGGCTTTAATATCATTTTTGTCAATTTCTGGTCTAGCAACGTCAAGATGTGAAAAGTTTAATATTGTTTTTAAATATGTTTCAATTTTATCACAGGTATTATCACAGATGTTGTCATATGTGTTATCACAGGTATTATCACAGGTATTATCACAGGTTTTATCATAGGTATTATCACTGGTACTATCACAGTTGTTAGGTTTTTTATAAACGCTTTGAAAGAAGTTCGAAAACATATCACATATAGTTGCAGCATCGTTTGAAGAACAGTTCTGATAAATCATCACAGCTGGGAAGTTATTCGCCTTTCTTTTGCTGTTTACGAAATCCAAAAATTTCTTAGGATCATCACGAATTCCGCTCTTCACCAGGTACAATTGATAACTTAACTTAGTTTAAGCATGTAGCTGTCTCCTAGCAAAAGAATATTTTATATAGTCAGCAACTGATTTCGATGATAAATATGACCTATATAATATAGCTTAGTTTTAGTATTTCGTAATCGTTTTATATTTCTGGTAAACCATTTTGGGCTTCCAGATTCAGCAGTTATGTTTTTTAAAGGAACACATAAGAACAGGTATTTATCACAGAGTAAAACAAGGTACAGCTGCGCTCGATATCAGTCTCTTCACAAATATTATTCCAATTATAGTTCTCCAGAAGATTTTTTCTTAAAAACTTGAATTCTAACGGCCGATTGATAAACTCAAGATATAAGCCTTAGGCTTGTTTCACACATATTCGACACGAATCGGTTTCATTCAAATTCACAAATTCAGGACCACAAACTTATATTTAAGATTAAAAAAAAAAAAACAAAAATCAAGAAAATAAAGTCGTTTGAAATGCTAATTTATTAAGTTTTATTTTACAGATCATTAAAATCAAAGTCTGTGGACTTAGGAAAAAGGAATTGAAGTAGTTGTACCTACCCCTTGCAAACAAATGGAAAACCGCTATTTTAAGCCAGACTTTTGTATTCGATGTCTCTACGTACTTGTAGACCCTCAAACTCATTTTTCATTCCGTAAAATATCAAAAGGATTACACTTTTGATTTTGGCTGACTGTAGCTACAGAGCTTGATTTTTCTCTTCGTTACATTTATTTTAAAGATATAGGTATTTGAGACATTAGAGAGTGGAAACCTCGATGTGTAATCTTGGATATATTATACATGAGACATGACATGCTACGGCTATTATTTGCTGAATTGGTAGAATTGCGTTCTCAAATCTTAGTTTGATATATGAAAAAGCCGGTTAACAATACATTCGCAACTCGCATCGTCACCGCCGGTCGTTGTACCTTTGTAGGTAGATGTAGGTATACACCGGCCGGTTTTTTTATAAGAGCTATTCTTATGTACCCACAAAAGAGTTATAGGATTATGGGCACAAAAAGTGCAATCGAATACCTAACTAAAACAAGTTAAGTTACAAACACAGCCGGCATCAACTCAAGTTGCATTGACCTCTGCTTTCTTAGTTTTCATGCTTGAATTACCCACCACATAGGGTTTTAAAGGGTGCATACCTCACGGGTGTTTCGTTTTAACATGGATAGGTACCTACATCTTTTATTTTCAACCCATTGCATTGGTATCTATTAAGTATCAGTATCAGCTGTGGAAATGGTAAGATATAAATAAATACAAAACAAAAGTAAAAGAGCACAATATTTTTGAAGAGAGTATTCTTAGTTTTTGCGCATGTTGCAAGCCCTAAAACCTTAAACACAGCTAAAGACGAAATATTCAAATGACTGAAAATATAAGGACAACAACAATTTTTATATTATTCTGTACCTCTCTTCTAGAACAATCTAAAATTTCTTTTTTGCCAGTTATGACCAATCGATTTCCCTATAAATACCTGAAAAATGGTTCAGCTCGAGTTAGTACAGTACAGTTATTCACCGTGGTAAATTGAACAGTGGAGCCTTCTATAAATTTTAAATCTTAAAACAAATAAATTGAATAAAAACTAATTAATAATGTCTTTGCCATTGCTATTGAGTGTACTTCAGGATATTGAAAATTCAGAATCATCCAACTTCTCACCAATTTATGGAGGAGACTTTGGCCTTGGCCTTCAACCACGTCACATTCATCGTGCTCAGCCACAGGCTTCAATTCGACTTCCACTTGCTGTAGCTTTAGCTGCAGGAAGACTTGGAGACCGACGACAGGAAGGAAAAACAGAAGGTGTTGTTACTAATGTTGGAAAGAATGGCTTCCAGGTGTGCATGGATGTGCAACATTTCAAACCTAGTGAATTATCGGTGAAAGTTATCGACGATTCTGTGGTGGTCGAGGGCAAGCATGAGGAACGCGAAGATGATCATGGATATATTTCTAGACATTTCGTTCGGCGTTATGCTTTGCCTAAGGATTACGATGCTGATAAAGTTGTATCAGCACTATCTTCTGATGGAGTTTTGACTGTTAGCATTCCAAAGCCAAAAGCTGAAGAAAAACCAAACGAAAGAGTTATTCAAATTCAACAAACAGGCCCAGCTCATTTGAATGTCAAGGAAAATGGAGAGGATAAGGCTGAGAGTGCTGAAAATGGTGATCAATAAATTTATTTCAATTTAAATTGAAAAAAAAATGTAACCGGAAATATTATAATTTAGTTTTAGTAAAAGATATCTGTACCCTAATTATTTTCTAGAATTCAGTAGACCATTAGAAATAAATATATGTATTATGTCTACATCTGTATCCTTTTTTAATTTATATGATTACGTAACTATACCAACATGGTCTTTTTGTTGGTAAAAGTAGAATACAATATTGTGAGAACTTATAAATAAATAAAATTGATGTTTAACACAAAAATGAAAAAAAAATTCTTTATTAAGTTATTTATTATTTATTATGTTTTTAATTCACCAATATAAAAATAAAGATACCAGAGAAGTCTTGAGAGCTTAGACTTGGTACAAGCTAATAGACCTAGGTACCTACATTTAGAATTATTTAATATTCAAACAAAAAAGTTGAATAGTCCGATTAATATGGAGTAATTTTTACTATGGCGCCAAAGAAAAAAACAATGGGAGTAAAAAGTTACAACGAAAAATAGAGTACATTTAAACAGTACTGAGAAAAAAATCGTATTAGAACTAATTTTAATTGATATATATATTCTTATATCACAGTATTACTCATTTTCATATTCAATAGATACAAGAACGCATGAATTCGAAGGTAAAAGGAAGCTTTGATGTGTTGACTCACAGTCATATGAAGAATAGACATTATTTGAACTTATGGGGAGAAACATGTGTTGAGGTGGAGTAGTATAACTTCCAATACGCGTACATAAGTGCGCACTCTTTTTTTTAATTTTTTGATTGTAACTTTTGACTCCTATTGTTTCTTATTTGCCGCCATGATAAAAATTAATTCTTATAAAGCAAGCCAACTACTTGGGTCCCGTACGCAGTGTTGCCAGAATTTTTAAGACGAGATGAGCCCAATTTGAAACTTGGAGCCAAAAATAGCCCCAACCCAAAAATTATGCACAAAAATTAGTAAATTCAAATTATTCGTTTAAAATTTAAAGTTTTCTATCAATTTTCTGCAAATTTATAAAAATTCAAAATTTGATTGAACATTTTACATGCTAAAATTTTACAGATTTTTTTTTTATTTGGAACTAATTAGGGGTTCGCATCATTTAAAATAAAACAATTCCCTTTTTAAGGAAAGAGCAAACGAACCAGTTGCATTGAAGACTCGATTAGGATGGACGGTCTACGGGCCCTGCGCACGTAACCTGTCAAAAAATGAACAAATACATCAGAGTTCGTTGCAATAGACTTAGAAGGCCTCAATACGAAGAAGATCTTACGCTTAGCCGAAGATGAAAAGGCAATGCCAATACCTACATTTTTTTACAGAATTCAATTTAAACTCGCAAACTGCTTAAGAAATGTTTTCCATGATTTCTCGTTCATTTTCGAAGTCAAGTTTGCATAAATGTTTTTACTAAACAAGTCATAAGTACATAATAACCCAAATTTGGAGGAGCGAGTGAAAAGTTCGAGGAGTCCAAATGGCGATAAAGAGACCGTTCTGGCAACCCTGCTCGTACGTGGTTGATATTTAGACCAATTGGTCCATTCTCCTTTAAGTAAAGCGATACTAAATAAAATGCGCGACTGGGTCGCACGTACTTGCTCCTATGTTCAAGACACTGAGGGCTTAAGAAAATAGTGGGTAGGCTCAAAATATTACGTGAGGAAAAATTCTGTTTTCCAAATTCTGCTTTCAAAATTCTGTTTTTCAAAATTCTGCTCTCAAGGTTCTGTTTTTCATAATTTTGCTTTTCAAACTTCTGCTTTCATTAAAACATAATTATGAAGTGCGAGTTGTTACAGAACGATATGTACCTAACCTAAGCATACAGGAATAAATGAAAACCAAAACAAATGTATTTGCAGCTCGAAGAGGCTTGCTTATTTCGTCGGCTTAGATGCTTATGCTATGTTTCCACCAAAGTCTTACCTCAGTTCAGATTTAATACATAAATCTATTTGGTGTTTCCACCAGATAATATCAAATAAAGAAGCCAATCCTCGATTTGATTTGCCTACAAACTGAAACGAACAACTGTGATGATTAGATTTGCAAAGTAAATATTAGTGAAAAGCGAATAATTCAAAAGTCGGCATATCAACGAAGCTTCATTTTTTAAAAAATTTAATAAAACGAGCATTTTTACTGATTGCGGATTTCGCAAATATGCCGACAAATTCAAGAGTCGGCAAATCAACGAAGCTTAATTGGAAAAAATTTAATAAAACGAGCTTTTTTGCAGATTGCGAATTTCGCAAATATGCTGACTAATTCAAGAGTCGGCATATCAACGAAGCTTTATTTAAAAAATAAAATGCACGACTGGATCACACGTACTTGCTCTTATGTTCAAGTTGTGTGGGACTTAAGAACTTTAAAAAATATTCAAGTAATTTTAAACAAAGTATAAAAAGCATTTAAATCGTTCTTTTTATTGTATAAACAGTCTGATAAATAACTTAGAGCTCAAAAAAAAGTATGCCATTTGATTACTTGAAGAAATATGAATACATACAAAAAAAATTTAAAATCGTTGGAGCCGTTTTCTTAAAAATTAATTTTTTATATATAAAATTTTTGTAACATTTTTCAAAAAAAAATTTGGTATGTCAATTTTGAGTATATATTAATATACATTTAAAACTGAAATTTCAAAACAATTCATAAACCTATTTTTGAAATATTGAATTTCAGAAAAAAAAACTTTGAATCTTTTTTTAAAAATACAAAATACAAAAATTTTGGTATGCAGTATTATTTATATTCTAACAAAGCTCTTGTGCAAAAAATTTTATTGAAATCGGATGAGCGGTTAATGTTAATGAGAAAACCAAAAATAAAAAAAAAATGGTTATATGGCAGGTACCGTTAATAAAATGTTTTTGGTGATTTTTTTTTCTTACTTAAAGGTACACCATATCTACCATAATACACTGATTTTTTCTTATCAAATTCGTTTGAGCCGTTTTTGAGATAAATAAGCTTTTCCTTAACGGTTGTATGGCAAGTACCGTTATTTTTTGAGCGAAAAAAAAGTTTCAATTTCTGGAGAGTTACAAAAAAAACTTAAGTTCAAAATTTGGAGAAAATCGCTTCAGTGGTTTAGGCTGTAGGTTGAGGTACGGACAGACAGACAGACAGAATTGTGCCACCCACTTTTTTCGTGTTCTCTACCATCGTAATGTCATGTTTGATTGTTATCTCGAAACATTTTTTTTGCACGAATCCAAAACTTGCCCTATAGTACCTATAGTCCAGTAACTATATACATTAGACCTTGCGTCAGGTCCGGTAGTTCTGATTTTTTGCTGAGTTGTTTTTGATGTTGGCCTAGTATTAAATCTGATTTTTTGACCTCGAGCGCCGAACGCAACATTGGTAAAAATCAAAAAAACCGCGAATTTTTCGCGGTTTTTTCACTTATTGGCCATTTTAACCATTACGCCTTAACTTCCGAATAAAACATTGCTCTACGATTTCAACCTTACTAAATTTGCTTCAATTTGAGTCCAAAGCTGGTTCTGTAGACATAACGGTTTCCAAGAGACGGCATTTCAAAATACAGCAATAAAAAATTTAAAACAACAAGTAGTATATAAAACAGTATAATAACAAAAACATGGTCTTTCACATATGCTGTATCAAAGCAATAGAGCGTGTAGATTGGGCCAAAAGAAGAAAACAATAGTACCAGATGAGGGGTATATATCGCCCCCTTTAGGCGGGAGGGGCAATTTTAAGAAAAGTTGACTTCAAATAGAAAAATAACCATAAAAATACAATGGTAATATCTGGACGAAAATCCATTTCTCATCTCAAAGCCAGAAATCCATTCTTTAATTTTTTTTTAAATAAAGTTTTTTTAGCTGATAGTTTTTGAAAAATTTACTTTCAAACTCAAAATTTTGAGAAAAAGACGATTTTTTTTGTTAATCTATTTTTTTTTTATTTTATGGTATTAAGTACTATTTTTGATTTTGATTTTCAATGCCCTTATTAATTCTTAGTTAAAAACTGAAAATCAAATGCTAAAATGACTTCTAGTTTTTGAGAAAACTGAAATTAACATGATCAACTTCACTGTTTTCAGTCTAGTATCCTTTTTCTTCGGGGTGGGAGGGCTGTACCTCTGATCCGGTAGTTCTGATTTTTAGATGAGTTGTTTATGATGTTGGCCTTAGCAATAATCCAAGTTTTCGACCTCGAGCGCCGAACGCAACTTTGTGAGATATGCATAAAACTGAAAAATTTTCGCGGTTTTTTCAGTTAATGGCTATTTTAACCTTTACGGCCTGGTTTGCGATTATAACTTTGCACTACCATTTCAAAATAATTAAATGGGCTTCAATTTGAGCTAAAAATCAATTCAAATTGTGAAATTTTTCATCAACTTTTGAATTTAGAATGCTGCAAATCGAATTGAAGGGGGCTTATTCACCCCTTGTGTGAAATCGTTTGCCCCTTTTCCATGATTTTTTTATGCTGTGTAGCGTGTCATGTTGGCTTTATTTTAAGATCTTAAACATGAACATCGGATGAGTAGAAACGGAGTTATGATTTTTTAAAATCAACCATATAAAACTCGAACTCGATTTGTAAACTAGGCCTTCATTACATAGCTTTTGCACTTACAATTACAGCTTCATTTACCCGTTAAAGTATAAAATAAAGGAAAATTTAGCTAGTTCGTGGTAGAAAAATATGTGCAGCAATTAAATTACATAAATTAATGACGAGCAAAAACAAAATTTTTTCCTGATTGCAAGATAGTGTTGCACTGAATTGTCTAACAATAACGTTGAAAAATTACTTTTTAGTTTACCGGTTTTGAGAAAAACAGAATTTTATTGCGTAAAATTTAACTATACAGAATTCTGAAAACCAGAATTTTGAAAAACAGAATTTTAAAAGACAGAACATAAAAAAAGCTGAATTTTGAAAAATAGAATTTTCGTGCAAGGTCAAAGAAGATATTCTGTTAATTTTTTCCGAAATTTGATGTCCCGTATGTCCTTGATCATGAAAACTATAAATTCCTGCGTACTCAACCGCGCCAAGAGCTTTTCCTCTACCCATTGTCCACTTTTTCTCAATTTTTTTGTGTCATGTCAAAGAAACCATGATATAAAACCCAAAAAGAGCTTTAAAAGGACTTACCTTCAACTAGTTCAAAGCAAAGCAAAAGTGATGATGAAGGCTGCGTACCTATTCAAATGAACGCAAAAAAGGGCTACGATTTGCACATGATTTTAAAGAAATGATAACAAAAAGTGTAATGACGGTAATTTTAAGATTGTGTGTTTTCTTATTCGCTTTTAAATTGGATGCTTTCTCAAATGCCATTTACAAAAATTAGTTTAGTCCGCTCAATTCGGAGTTATAACGGTTAATCGCACTCGAAAATTATGAACCTATTCAAATGAACGGGAGTGTATCTACTTTCATTTCGGCTCTAATCAAGTTTTAATATTATATAGACGATTCAGACCTATTTTACTAAAAATATGATTCACAGCTAATTGTTTCATACAAAATTTGGCTTGAAACATGATTCAGTACAAATACTTTGTTAAAACTATGATTTTCGTGCTTCTAAGAAAAACACAATAATTACTGCCGGGGTTTGATATATTGAGGTTTCTTTAATTTTGCAGCTCACGGTTGAAGTTATTAACAATCGAAAAATCATATTAATGGGTAGTGTCTCGAGTAAATTTAATTAGTTTACCGTTCATTTAAAAGAAGTATTAAGAAAGTAATTTTTAAATTAGAAAAACCATTTCAACTATTTCGTTGTGACCTAAAATTTATTGATTGGTAGGTTCTTATTATTTATAAGAAGTAATTGAATATTATTCAAAAGTGACATAAGCCGTGCTCAGACATAAGTGTTGTTATCCCTTGAAACTTGAAATTTCTTTTTGTTTTATAAGAAAATTACATTAAATAGAAACGAAAATATTGTTAAAAAACAACGGCAGCACTTCCAGTTTTGTTTTGTAGTTTTTTGGAAAGCCAGAAGTCCATTTTTATATTTTATTTTCAAATTAAGTTCTTTTTGATGAATAGTTTTGGCAAGAGATTGTTTAAAACTCAACATTTTAAAGAAAAATTCAATTTTTGTTTTCGAAATTGTATGGTGCGTTTCCTTTTGAGAGTACTTTCACTACAAAACTCTCGATAGCAACTCTCGGATAGTTGTCTAACCCTTCGTGATCTAATTTCATGACTGTGTCCACTTGCGAGTTTTACTCTCGAGATCTCGCCGTATCTTTTTATTCTCAAATGGATACGCAGCTTTAAGTTTGGAAAACAGTTTTTACTGAACCTATTTGATAAAACAAACTTATTAGAAAATAAACCATAAGAATGGATTTTTGGGTTTCTATATGGCTACAAAACAATATTGTTAGTGTTACCGTGGCTCTTTAATTATCTTTTTTTTTTGTTGATGTATTTTTTTTAAATATCCCTCCTGAATAAGCGGTGGGAAATATAACCCCCCTCCCGTAGTTATTATTACTATTTATGGACAATCTGGCATGTTCATAGATGTTGTTTAAGCTGTTGCTAGTTGCTAGACAAAACTGGAGTCTACCTGATGAAGTTTTAATATGATAAACTGCATATTTTCCTAGTAACAGTTTAAACAACACCTTTAATAATATTTTCCAGTGTTTTGGAAGTTATTTATACAAAACTTAATTTTTTCTTATTAAATTTCAGATCTCAAACAGTATAGCCATGCGTTTCTTTGTCGTTTTGGTTGGGTTTTTTGCCGTTGCAAGTGCGATTCTCTTCGTTGACAACGTGAAGGAAGAATGGCAAACATTTAAGGTAAGCTATGATTGTGTGAGCGTGTAAGTAAAGACTATAAAATATTTCAGTACAAAGTCCAGTATATTGTTGTATGTGGCCTACTCATATTTGCATTCACATTTTCAATTTGATTTCTGAGAACTGATAGTGGGACTGTTAGTGAGACCAACCTTTCATTTTGACCTGACGGGTTGAGCTTAAGTATACAAATAGTCCATGTCCTAATTTTACTTTAAAGAAGTGTTGCCAAGGTGGCAACACTGTCAAAAGGACAAGAGAAGGGTTGCCACAGTTCCGAAATGTTGCTTATAAATCGAAAACCAAGGGTCGGACGATGACTCGAACACTCCTGTTGGATTCGACACCCTTGAAACCATAGGACCACATTATTGTTTTTCCCCCACCCCTCCCCTTGCACGAAGGGGTGGATAAAAGTCGTTTTGGAAACAAAATTTGAAAAGCCAAGAAAAGTTAAAAAAATATTTTTATTAATAAAATTTAAAGATGGTGGCGACGCAGAATTTCACAATGATGAAAGTTGGTGAAAATGTTTGATTAATCATCGAAACCAAGAATCAAAAAAGATCATTCAAATATCCATGATCTAAGGGTCTTTTTAGAGAGGTAGTGTCGTGCCTATTCTAGTCAACAAATACAATCATTTACAGACATCAACTCTTCAAAAGTAAGTTTAATTACTGGACTCAGCATTTAAAAATACCTTAAAATCATGCACCATATTGCATTTATGTGTCTTGGTTTCAAAAACATAAAATGTTCGGCCAAAAACTCTGCTTCTCATTCCCCATTGAAAAACACCCTCAGATAGTTTATATTTGTTTGGTCTCTTTTGTTTCTTGATCTTGATGAAAAGTTAAATGTTTTAACCAATTTTCATTAACGTTCCAGTTTCGGGAGGGGATTCATGGTAGTAGTTCAATTTTTTTTCAATAGCAGTGAAAAAAACACCCTTTCACTATAAATATTTTTGGAGACTCTTTTGATTCTTGTTGTTTATGACAAATGAAATACGTGGACGAGGTTTCGTGTCAATGCTGTTGAAATTTAGTAATATTTTACGTGTTTCACTTATAATTCGGTCATCATTTTAATGCTATATAACTTTTTTGAAGGAAGTTGTATCGAGTTCATTCTGATTTAGTTAGATGATGGGCATTAAAAAATACCCTTAAAACATGTGTCATATGCTTATATTATTCCAAGATAAATATTTAAGTTTGTTAATCTATCATATCCCCCCTCCCCAGCACTTTGAAATTGCCTTTTTAAAAAAACCAAAGTAGGTTTTTAATCAACTCTGGATGTAATGTAGTAGATTGTGAAATTTTGCGTCGACACCATCTTTGAATTTTATTAGAAAAAATATTTTTCTAACTTTTCTTGGATTTTCAAATTTTGTTTCCAAAACGACTTTTTTCCACCCCTTTCGTGCAAGGGGAGGGGTGGTAGAAAAACAATAATATGGTCCTGTGGCTTCAAGGGTGCTGAATCCAACGGGAACCGTACAGTTCGTTGTCGATCTTTTTCTCCATTCCCCATCTATGCAGACGGTACCAAAAATCACCGGAAAATTCTTTTTTAACGCGCACTATAAACCAGGACTGGGATGATAAGCGTCATATACAGTGACAGTTTAGTTGCTCGAGAGAGGGCTTTGCTTCTCAATTGCTTTCTAAGCATAGAAGTGCTCATAGAAGTGTGAGATTCTTACTACACTAAAACCACCTCCACTTCCCGATTGCAACTAAGTTGAAATTTATCTAGCAATTTATTTTTAACGAAGTTAAGTAACGTGTTGCAGGTTACTTTCCGGTGAAATGTACTGCTTATTTCGCGATTTTAAAGCGGCTTTGTGTTCACCGCACCAAGTTGGAAGGTTTTGTTCTTCGCAGACGGCGCAGACTTAATTCGACTAGTCAAGAATGTCAATAATCGTTGGATTAGCGTGATCTAATAGCCGATTTCTATGCTTTCACACGAAACTCTTTATTTCGTCTCGAACCGTAGGAATCCCGAGATCCCTGTGAAGATCTTCGTTTCTTATATACCATGGTGCATTTACAAATGACCTAAGCAATTTATTTTCAAACGTCTGTAAGTTATGTAAATTTGTATCGCAGGTACAACTCTAGGGTTGTATACCGTAAGTCCAGACAGTTTTAAGTACCTGTCTGTATAAAATCCACTTAGTATCAATACTAAGCTTAGAATATTTACCGAGTAGCCAGTTCATATCTCTTAATTTACTTTTTAATTCTTCGCATTTCTTTTTTACGTGCGGCTTCCATTTTAATTTCGCGTCTAGAGTCATTCCCAGATATTTTGCCTTATTCGCAAATGGTACACGACCGGTACTTAAAAAGACAGGCAATCTATTTATTTTTTTGTGCGTAAAGTCCACGTGGACTG
Organism: Dasysyrphus tricinctus; assembly: GCA_963921185.1. Taxonomy (NCBI): domain Eukaryota; kingdom Metazoa; phylum Arthropoda; class Insecta; order Diptera; family Syrphidae; genus Dasysyrphus; species Dasysyrphus tricinctus. The sequence continues at coordinate 193,552,659 of OY992532.1, read as the reverse complement.
ACTTTTGTTCATTGAGCGCTATTCGCCATGTTTTTGTCCACTCATTAACATTATTAAGAGCATTTTGTTATTTAATCGTAGCTTCGTTAATCGTTTTGCCTACTGCTAGTATTGCAGTATCATCAGCAAAGGTGGCTACGATAGTGTCTTCTGTTTGATGTATATCACGTGTAAATAGAAGGTACAGAACTGGATCTAAAACACTACCTTGTGGTACCCCAGCCACTATTTCTTTGAAATTAGAATATTCATTTCCGTGTCTTACACGAAAAAGTCTGTTTTCTAGATATTCGTTAAGAATTTTATAAAGTCCTTCAGGCAGAACTTGTTGTAATTTAAATTTGAGGCCTTCGTGCCACACCTTGTCAAACGCTTGCGACACATCCAAAAAGACCGTCGAACAGATTTTCTTATCTAATATCTTCAAGAGCTCTCTCAATCACGTCAGTTATCCCATGCACTTGATCAATGGTCGAATGCTTTCTTCTAAATCCGAACTGATGTTCAGGTATTATTTGTTTTTCTTCTATTATCGGCTGCAGGTGCAGGAGTAATATCTGTTCTTTAAAAAACTTTCGATATTATAGAAAGAAGCGAAATCGGTCTGTAAGAGTTCTTTTCATTAGATGGTTTGCCAAATTTCAAAACCATTATGACTTCAGCAACTTTCCATTGGCTCGGAACATATTCTAACCTTAGAGCGGCATTTATTATATAAAGAAGGTCGATTATGTCAATGTTGTCAGCGTAAGCGAGTAATTGAACGGACTTTTGAAAGATTGTGCCACTAGTGTTGACTTGAGAGTTTTGCACTATTCTTTCAAGAACGATGCGTTGAAGAAGTCGCATGATAGCGCGTCGCCTTGCCTAAAATCTTTTTTGACATCAAAGGTGTTGGTGAGGTCTTTGCTGACCTTGATGGAGCAGCATGCATTCTGCGTCGTCATCCTGCACAATCAGACTAGACATTGCTCTACATAGCTCGTCTCTACAGATGCTGTCATACGCGGCCTTGAAATCAATGAAAAGGTGGTGGGTATCGATTAGAAACTCCTGGGTTTTCTCCAAGATCTGCCATAGTGCGGATATTTGATCGATGGTGGACTTCCCTGGCCTTAGGCCACACTGATATGGACCTAACAAGTTGTTGACAAATGGCTTCAGGTGATCACAAAGTACGGCAGAGAAGATCTTGTAGGCGATATTAAGAAGGCTGATTCCTCTGTCGTTGGTACAGTCCAGAGGATCGCCTCATCAATTTTAATAACGGCTTCGCATTCTTGTTCCTGGGATGCACCAATTTGACATATGGCTTCGCAGGGAAGGAGAATAGTACATTTTGAATTTTTGACCACAGTTCTTCCTTGTTTTTGGCTCTGGAATCTCCGATTTTTTGTTTAAGAACGCTCCATAGGTGTGCTATCTGGTTTATATATGGGGGATGCAATGGCCGCCCCATAACCTTTATTACGTGTGTTTGAAAGTACTCCTAAGCCAAATTCGAGGAGTTCACCATTTATCACGATATAGTGATCTTGGATAGTGCCATAAAGCGCGTGTGACCTTGAAAAGCTTAAAGCCTTGATTGCAATTTTGCTAGGGCTTACCAATTTCTAAGACTATAGTTTACCGTTTTTAAGCAATTAGGTGTCTTACTTTTTGGTGTGAATATACCAAAAATGAAGCACCAAGATCCCTGAGCCCGGAAAATAGACAATATTTGTAGACTGCATCAAAAACTATGATACGATCAAAGAGGATGAAAGATATTTTAAATTCCGTGTATTATTTTGCTCAAACTTGATAACTTCATTTTATTTTCATTCTTTAGCTTTCTCATTCCAAAAACTACAAGAGTGATATTGAAGAGGAAGTTCGCATGAAGATTTTTATGGAGAACAAACATAAGATCGACGAACACAATCTGAAATACGCACAAGGTTTAGTCACTTACAGTTTGAGTGTTAATGAGTATGCTGATCTTTCAGATGAGGAATTTGACAACATTATGAATGGATTTAATCTTGATAACTCACAAGCGTAAGTTACTGCACTGCACTTTCTATAGTACATTTAAAAACTTGGCTGTATATTTTATTTTTATTTTATTTTTATTTTTTATTATTTTAGGCTAACAGCCTTAAACGAAGCTAACAAAGACAGTGGTGCAACATTCATAAGTCCAGCTAACGTAAAATTACCAACATTTGTAGATTGGAGAAACGAGGGTGCTGTAACACCAGTAAAAGACCAAGGTACTCCTTGCAGATCATGCTGGGCATTCGCCGTAACTGGTGCCTTAGAAGGTCAACACTTTCGCAAGACTGGAAAATTAGTTTCGCTTTCCGAGCAAAATTTGATCGATTGTTCACAAAGCTATGGAAACTATGGTTGTAAAGGTGGCTATTTTTCGACAACCTTTAAATACATCAAAGAAAACAATGGAATCGATACAGAGGCGTCCTATATTTATAAAGGAAGCGATGACTCTTGTCATTTTGATAAGGCGAAAATCGGAGCTAGTAATGTGGGATTCGTTAGAATCCCCCAGGGTGATGAAACTAAGTTGATGGAAGCCGTTGCAACTGTTGGTCCAGTTGCAGTTGCCATTCATGCACCAATTAAAAAGTACGAACAAGGTATTTTTGACAACCCCGATTGTAACTCTACGAAATCGCTTCATGCTGTCCTAGTTGTTGGATATGGTACCCAAGAAATTGGTGGTGATTACTGGTTGGTGAAAAACTCATGGGGAGACAAGTGGGGTGAGAATGGTTACATAAAGATGGCACGTAACAAGAACAACCAATGTGGAATTGCTACCTATGCCAGTTATCCACAGGTCTAATAACCAAATTAATTTTTATTTCTTATATTTTTTTTTTCTTCTTAATTATTAATAAAATGCGGTTTCTATTAGAATTTGAAATAAAATAATTGGTAAACCACAATTGGATCCAACCTGGGCTATGTTTAAATTTTCTTTCGAAGGTCGAACACAGTTAGTTTCTCTTTCTAACAATTATTCAATTTGGTTTTACTTGAATATAATTATTCTACTTAAGCCTGGTAGGTGGTACGCTGCTGGTGCGAAACGAAAAATCCCAAACAAAAACTACGTAATGAAAACATTAAATTTAATTCTACTTTTCTTTTCTTTATGATTATAGTACCTCGTGGCATAATGGTCAGTGCGTTGGACTGTCCAGCCAAAGATCTGGGTTCAAATCCCAGCCCTTGCCACCTAAAAACAGAAATGTTTTATCCGAAGTACTTCCCCTTGCGAGGAACTGACAAATCCTCCAACTTGTCATGAATGAGTGCTTCTCATCTTTAGCCGTTCTGACTCGGCAAAAAATTGTAGGTCTCCTCCATTCCTGCCAACAACACGCACACAGGAATGTACGGATATGTAAGTCACTAGGCTCTAGTTCTCCACGAGATGTTGCGCCACCCAATTTATTTATTTAAAGAAGCAGATAATTTGGAAAAATCTACTATTAATTACTCAGGCTATTTTATTAGCCGCGTTTTACTATCGCTCATAACCCATATGGTTCACCTCTTGAAAATAAAACGATGCGGGTTAGTGCAAAAACAGTGATGTATATAAGTCTCTTTTTTATTTATGTTTATTTGTTTTTCATGTAAACACTTGTCTCTTTTCCTCTCTATTCTTTACACTGCTGACAAATCGCTGACATCATTCACAATGGTAAATAGCCCTCTGCCAGTCAGAGTTAAAACCTCTATCTGGGTTATTGAAATTAACCTCGATAGAAACCTAGATACCATGTTGTTTTTGTAATACATGTTAAAAGATAACCTCAACCCAGACCCAGAGATAATAAAACACAGCTTTTGTGTCTGTGTGGTAGTAGAGCTAAATTAGGATAAGTACATTGCACATAAATAGTATTTAATTACTAAGGGAACGTATAATTACATATGGTATTTATAGTACCTACAGTAAAATAAGAATTATAAATGGATAAAAAGGAGCAGCCTGAAATTTTGCAGGTCATTTCGAGGGTAGGTATCCAACTAATATCTAAGTTGGCAACCTCCTGTGCTCCTGGCTGTGTCAATCAGGATCGATTTGATTTTTTTAATCCGATCATCGAAAAGTATTGACGATTGAAATCACAAATTTTCATTTCAATCGACCTAAATCTCAATCATTTCGATGATTCTCGATTTTCCATCCCAATTTCAATCATTTCGATCATTCTCGATTGTCCATCCCAATCTCAATCATTTCGATGATTCTCGATTTTCCATCCCAATCTCATTCTCAATCATTTCAATTACTCTCGATTTTCAATCCCAATCTCAATCTCAATCATTTCGATGAATCTCGATTTTCTCTTCAAAAACTTGTAATTTCTTAGATGTTTTTGAATCCATCGAAACCGTAGCCATCCTTCAATTGAATTTGACAGTTGATTGCTTGAAATATAAAGGACGAACTATATTTTGATAGAAATATATCATACAATTGCCTTTAAGTCGCTTTTTTAAAGAGCACTAAAAATTCGTCAAAATTTTCTGATTTCTTAGAGTTTTTTCTAATCCATCGACATCTTAGCCATCGTCAATGGAATTTGACGATTGATGGCTTGCATAAACCGTTCATTTCAAATGATCGAATCGATCACCAAAATGATTTGATCGTTTTAATCAATCGATCTTTCGATCATTTTCATTTCACTGAATTTATTATCGGTTCAATTTTCATTTCGATTTCGATGGAATTAAATCTCTCCGATTTTGACGAATTCAATTCAAAGCTCTTCCGATTTTGATCGAATCCGAAACCCTACAATTTTGATGGATTAAAAAGCTCAAAAAATATGGAATTTTCACAATTTTTTACTGCTCCATAAAAGGTGATTTTATGCCAATTGGTTAAAATTTGGATCGAAATATACTTTTTATGTGAAAATATAGTTCGGCCCCTATCTGTCAAGACATCAACTGTCGAGTTCCAATGACGGATGGCTACGATGTCAATGGGTTAAAAACCTCTTAAAAAGGTGATTTTAGAGCAATTGGGTTACATTTGGATCAAAATACACATTTCCGCTCATAATAGGCGTTTTCCTTTGGAGGTGGCGAAGTACTTGCAAGTACTTTGCCAGATTTTTTCAATGGAACACATCAAACTGCTTTCCCATGTAAAATGTATCTACTCGCGCATGAGAGCATGTGCAGTTGGTAGTACTAGATTAGAGTTTTCATCTACTCGTAAGTACTTCGCCACCTCCAAAGGAAAACGGCTAATACAGTTCATTCTCTATCTTGCAATAGGTGAAGCCACATGGACTAAAGGTCATAAAAATCTTTTAAAACTGAATTTAATCCATATAGTCCACAGAAACAAAATCTATAATTCTCTTATTGTTTGTGTTTTTCTTCTTCTAATTCGAACAAAATACTACTTTAAGGAATCATTGCAAACTAAGTTGACATCAAATAATCTAGCATTGTTACATAACTTCAAAAATTGCCAACAATTCTACTTGTAATCTTTTAACGGGAATATCTTTTAAGCCGAAGATGGTGACGGAAAACGGATTTGAGACCAGTACCAAAAATTACCTTAAAAATTACTTTCACTTCTTCGTGTCCAAAACCATGTAAGCTTGCGTAATTGTAGCAGATTATTTGGAGAAGTCACTTGTGTAGACCCTTCTACCACTGATCTCTATAAAACACTGGATAGTGTATCGATACAAAAATATTGCTTCCATTTGAAGAATTGTTATATTATGAAGCTGACCACTTTTTTGTATACCAGTATAACTGTATAACATGTAATACAAAGATAATCCATTAAACAGACATAAATTCTCCGTTCGTTTCACCCCCCGAGATCTGTTTGCTAACATTTGTTTTTTTCGAAATTTAAATTCATTCACTAATTAGTAAATGAAACGGAATAACAAACGTAAAGAGTGTGACAAGGAGGTACAATCATTAAAAAAAAGGCAGAATATGCTATCGCATCCTCCTCATCATAATTATTCGTAGCTATTTTGCTCAACTTGTTCGCAAACTGCAATGATTTATCTCATTCCACTATGTAATTATTATACTAAAAAAAATATACCAAATGCACAAAGTGAATAACTTAAAGATAATAAAAAATAAAACAAACTTCCACAAAAGTTTATATTTGCATATCATGGTCTGTTTCCCTTTCTTCAGATAGACATCTGGAAGTAGGTATGAGCGATTTTAATCGATATTTGCAAAATATCGATATTAAAGAATTCGATGTTTTGCAACATCGATATTAACATCCAACATCGGACTAAAAAACAAACAAAAAGTTAGTACGAAAATGATTGATTCTGCTAGTAAAATCTAGATAGAGTGACTTTCATAGTTTTTAAGTCATCTGTAACATTTGGAATTTTTTGAAAAAGGAAATCATCAAAGGATCTCCCAAACCAAACTTAAAAATTCAGAACCACAACGAAACTTTCGATGTGCAAAAAGGCACAGATATAAGTTTACACATGAAGTGCCTATCAATTTTGCTTCCATCAAATTTGTTTTGTGTTTATTTGTGCAAAAGAAATATTTTTACATCGATATTCAAGCATTAATATCATCGATGCTCAGAAAGACGCATTTTAAACCATACAAGTTTTTGTACACACTTTTGCAAGCAAAAATATCTTGCAATGTCGTTAGATAACAGTGTACGCATGAAATACTTGCAATATTGCTTCTATAAAATCTGTGGACGATATGTTTTGCAAAATTCAAATTTTTGCATCGATTTCCACGCATAGAAATAATAGATGCTCAGAAAGACCCAATTTACACCAATGCAAGTTTTTGCACACAACTTCGTGTTTTGCAATATCGATATATTCCAAAAAGCCACAGAAAACAGTTTACACAAAGTTACTTGAAATATTACTGCAAAATACATATTTAATATCGATTTTCACGAATTAATTGTATCGATGGTCAAAAACACGCAGTTTACACCATGCAAGTTGTTGCGCACACCTTCGTGTGAAACAAGATTTTGAAATATCGGATTTCAAAAAGGGCACACATAACAGCTTAACACCATGAATTGCCTTGCAATATTGATTTTATTAAATTTGTTGATATTAATTATGCAAAATACATATTTTAACATCGATTTTCACCCATTAAAATCATTGATGCCTTGAAAGATACCACTTACACGCGGTTTTAGCACACAAGCTTCTGTGCATCATTATTTTGCAATATCGATGTTGAAATACCTTGCTTTATGACTTCATATTTTTCATTTGTATGAAAGCTTAAATCGATTTTAAGAAACTTAAGAAAAAATAGCTGGCACCAGAAATTTTGAAAGCTAAAATACATAGAGCATAGCATGACGCATTTTTTGCTTTGGTCAAAGAAAAAACTTAAACAAAAACACCTGAAAAAAACATCGATGTTTAGTAGCATCGATATTTTCGGTTCGATGTTGAAATCGATGTTGTTTCAATATCGCACATCCCTATCTGGAAAATACTTTTTTTTGTGTAATTCAGACGTCAAATTATGAAGCCGACCACCTAATTGTCATCTTCAAATGGAAGCAAGGAAACTGTTATACATTATAAGGAATACACTATCCAGTGTATTATAGAGATCAGTGCCTTCTACACATGATATTTTTATAGACTCTTTTGATTCTTCTTCCTATAATCTATAGGTATATAAATAGCCTTAAATAAATTTTGTCGTACCATTTTCTCAAAAACTATTCGACCGATTTGGATAAATACTATATGGATGCGGGGAGCTATAGTCGGGGAATGCGAATTACAAAATTGAACAATCTGGGTCCATTTTGGTTAAGAACAATTTGATATCAGTGCAGGGAACTGAGTCCCTGTCCCTCGAGAACTTATTCCATCGAAGGACTTAGTTAGAAAAAAAGTATTCCTATTTTACTAATAAGATTGAACAATACGAGACGATATACTTGACTTTTACTTATTTTTAGTTGGAAGTGGGAATTAAATCCACATTTAAAGGAAAATAAAACCACTTGGTTTTTGAGGAACTTAATCCCCACCTTCTTTGGGAACTAAGTCCATTTCGCTAAAGTAGATTTAGTTCCCATTTAATGAGAACAAAGTTCGTCGGTAGACCAAGAGCCCGTGAACTTAGTTCCCTGCACCTTTTATATCTACTGCCGATCACTGTGCACGTGCACATTCAAAAATAAAAATAAATTTAAAAAACTAATAAATAGACATAGGTATTCCAGGAAAATGATATCTCAGAAGCCCTCAGCAGTCTCGGGAACAGGACTCCTCAGCAAAATTTCTCAATTTTACTGTCAAATTTCTGAGGAAAAAAAAATATAAAGTATGTTCAGAAAAATTGTTGATGTTCAAAGGGTAGACATTGCATTCAAGAGGACACAAGCGTTCACAAGCTTTTTTTCAAAGCGAACCTCTGTCAATCAACTCCTACTCTCACCTCCCCGTGGTGAACATAGGATGTCTAGTACCTTTAACTGAAGATGGGGTTCCAATCCCGGTGAACGGTTTTAGGGGGCAGCATACGAGATAGGGGGGAGGAGTGTTCCCACTAAGGCACTTCTCCTTTATCCAGGCGGCAGCGGAAGAATTCTCCAAATGGAATCAACGGTGGCGTCTACAGTTCCAGTTAGGTTGAACTACGTAGTGAACACCTTACATGGGCTACTACGACATATTCGTAGCTCAGGCCTATAAGGAGCGGTTTATCCGGCTCCCCACCCTTTGAGTTATACTAAGGGTCTGGTCCTCCAGGTTGGGGGTTGTACGTCGGGGTAACTTCTCTACCACGGAAAACAACAATAGTTCCGAAACAACAACAAGCCTCGGATATGGATGATTTTAATGTTGATGACCCCAGCAAACGAAACAAGGACAATGAATTTCGGATCTGCACGTGGAATGTCCGGACCTTAAACAGACCACGTGCAGCCGAACAATTAGTGGAGATCCTGGATAGGTTAGAGGCTGATATAACAGCCATCCAGGAAGTGCGATGGGATGGAGAGGGCATACGGAGGATGAAGTCGTGTGATATCTACTTCGGCGGAGTGCTGCAAGGAGCAGGGTAAGCGGCTCTTTGGTTGTGGTTTTGTGGTAAGGGGAAGACTTAGGCAAGAAATCTTGGGCTTCAGATATGTAAGCGAGCACCTGGCCACAATCCGCATCAAAGCAAAATTCAAAAATGTAACGTTGATCTGTGCCCACGCCCCAACGGAAGACAAAGATGACTCAACCAAGGAAGACTTCTTCGATCTCCTCCAGAGCACGTATGATAGGTGCCCCAAGTACGACGTCAAGATCATTCTTGGCGACTTCAACGCCAAAATCGGAAAGAAGGGCATCTTTGATTCGACAGTCGGAGGACACAGCCTGCACGACAACACTTCCGGTAACGGACTCAAGCTGATTGACTTTGTGGCAGGGCGTAACATCATCATAGCCAGCACTCGATTCCCACACCTCAATACACACAAAGGGACCTGGCGTTCTCCTGATCAACGAACCGCTAACCAGATTGACCATGTTATGATAGACGCCAGACATGCTTCTAGTATCCTGGATGTCCGAACGTTCCGAGGGGCCAACATTGACTCGGACCATTACTTGGTTGTAGCTCAAGTACGTATGCGGATATCTATGATGCCACAATGCCGAGCGGATGCTGTGAAAAGATATGATGTCGCGAAGTTAAAATCGCAAGAGATTGCCAGGACCTTTGCTGATCAAGTCTCTCTGAACCTTTCAGCAGCTCCGCCACCAACACTTACTGCAGAGGACCAGTGGAAGCACTGCCAACAAGCCATCAGAAGTGACGCCACTGATGTGCTGGGTTTCACTAGGCGACTACAACGAAACCCCTGGTTCGATGAAGAACCCCGGTTGGCGCATGCAGCCAAGCCTACCAATCAATGCTGCAAACTAGAACCAGAGCTGCTGAGAGAACAGCCCGGGAGCTCTACGGGCAAAAACGAAGGGAGGAGCGCCGACTTCTCAGGAGGAAAAAGAGAGAGCATGCGAAGTGGGCGGTCGAGTCTATTGAAGACTGTTGCGGTAGGGGGGACGTTTGAAAGTTCTACCGAAGGGTGAGGCAATCTACCCAGGGCTATAAGGCCAGAACAGAAGCCTGCCGAGACGAGAGTGGGAATATGGTAGTAGATACACAGTCGGTGCTGAATATCTGGAAACAACACTTTTCTAGACTGCTAAACGGCGAAGATGACCAAAATTCCGCTGTTAGACAGAATAATCCATTCAACCTGGACGATGAAGGTCAAAATTTCCGTCCACCAGACCTAAATGAAGTGCGGTTAGCGATAACCAAGCTTAAAACGTACAAGGCTGCTGGTGCAGATGGCCTTCCAGCCGAGCTATTCAAAGCAGGCGGAGATGATTAGGTAGGGAGTATACACCAACTTATCTCCAAAATTTGGTCGCATGAAGGTATGCCCGATGAATGGAATTTCAGTATAGTGTACCCCATCCACAAGAAAGGAGATGCTCTGACTTGTTCCAACTACAGAGGTATAAGTCTCCTCAACGTCGCATACAAAATCCTTTCATCTGTGCTGTGTGATCGCTTAAAACCGTTTGTCAACGATCTGATCAGCCCTTATCAATGTGGTTTTAGGCCCGGCAAATCGACCGTCGATCAAATGTTCACACTCCGACAGATTCTGGAAAAAACCCAGGAGTTTCAAATCGATACACACCATCTCTTTATTGATATCAAAGTCGCGTATGATAGCGTAGACAGAGACCCGCTATACAGAGCCATGTCACATTTCGGCATCCCTGCCAAACTCGTCCGCTTGTGCAGGATGACGATGAAGAAATCTCGCTGCTCCGTCAAAGTCGGCAAGAACACCACTGAACCATTTGATGCCAAGAAAGGTTTGAGGCAAGGCGATGCGTTATCATGTTTAACATCGTACTTGAAACAATTGTAAGCAACTCGCAAGTCAACAACAGAGGTACAATTTATCAAAAGTCAGTTCAACTACTTCCTTATGCAGATGATATTGACATCATTGGGAGAATGAAGCGAGCTGTTACCGGCGCGTTAGCAAGTATCGAATCGGAAGCGGTGAAAACAGGCTCCACGGCTCCACTATTACATCGAAAAATGACATCAGTGCAGATATCAAACGAAGAATTACTCTTTCCAACCGCTGTATCTTCGGGCTAAAAACGCATTTGAGTAGTAAAGCCCTCTCTCAAAGAACCAAGGAGACCTTATATAAGACCCTCATCATCCCGGTTCTGCTATATGGGACAGAAGCATGGACCTCATCAAAAACGGATGAGAATCTGCTTGGGTGCTTCGAAAGGAACATTCTTCGGGTGATCTTTGGTCCAGTATGAATGGATGGAGTATGGAGGAGAAGATTTAAAAACGAGCTTTATGGGCTTTTCAGCGACGTCGACTTAGTCAAAAAGCAGAAAATACAGCGGCTGAGATGGCTGGGACACGTGGAGCGTATGGACACCTAAGCCCCAGCCCGACGAGTCTTCGAATATACCCCTGATGGTCTACGCAGCAGAGGAAGACCCCACCTTAGGTGGCGCACGCAAGTGAAGAACGACCTCAACCAACTTGGAGTGCGTAACTGGAGGTAGCTAGGTAGGGACCGAGCTGGCTGGAGAGGCTTGTTGGTTGAGGCCGTAGTCCACCCTGGACTGTAAGCGCCATCTAAAGTAAAGTAAGTATGTTCAGAAAAATTAGAACTCAGAGCCCTCAGCTTATTTTCCTCCGTTTTTGACGGAGCAAAATTAACTCATTTTCTGCACATGCATAGTGTTGCTTCAATTTTCAAATACTTTATACATGGTACATACAAAGCTAGCTTTAATTTTCTGAGTGGTGTCCAATTCCGACACGGGAGGGATGAGACTTGTAGTTCATAACACATTTTGACAAAGTTTCATGAGGGTACCATTTTTGTCGCAGGTTATAGGAACTCCACCTTTCTTCAACTCTAAAAATAACACCCTTTTAACAAAAAAGCACGGATTCTTCTACTTCTGATTCTGATCATTGCTTTTTCCTGACAAATGAACCATTGATGCCAAGTTTCATTAATAGACTAGTATAAATATTATGTCATTTGATCCTTAAAAGATTTTTCCGTTTACACCCTCATATCCTCGTACAAAAAAAAACACCCTTCCATGCGAAATATTATTTTGTTGTCTCATTTTTGTATGTGATTTTTCGTTTCAACAGCGTACCAGATACCAGGGTTTAGTAGAATTATATTTAAGTAAAATCAAATTATTTGACCTTCTAAGGAAAATTCAAATGTAGCAGGACCCAGGGTGTATTCAATTGTGGTTTACCAATTATTTTATTTACAATTCCAATTGAAAACCACATTTTATTTAAAATTAATTTTTAATTCTTTAAGTCTTTGCGTAGAGAAAACAAAGACATACGCAAAAATAAAATATTAGAAATAATAATGGATCTGGTCATTAAACCTGAGGATAACTGGCATAGGTAGCAATTCCACATTGGTTTTTCTTGTTACGTGCCATCTTTATGTAACCCTCGTCACCCCACTTGTCACCCCATGAGTTTTTCACTAACCAGTAATCACCACCAATTTCTTGGGTACCATATCCAACAACTAGGACAGTTAGAAGTTTTTTCGTACTGTTACAATCGGGATTGTCAAAAACACCTTTTTGGTAGTATCGAAATGGTGCATGAACGGCAACAGCAACTGGACCAACAGTCGCAACGGCTTCCTTCAACTTAATTTCATCACCCTTGGGAATTCTAACGAATCCCACATTTTTAGCTCCAATATTCGCTTTATTAAAATGACACGAGCCAACGGCCCCTTTATAACAATAAGACGCCTCTGTATCGATTCCATTGTTTTCTTTGATGTATTTAAAAGCCTTGCGATGTGAACCACCTTCACAACCATGGTTTCCTTGGCTTTGTGAACAATCGATCAAATTTTGTTCGGAGAGCGAAACTAATTTTCCAGTCTTACGAAAGTGTTGACCTTCTAATGCACCAGTTGCGGCGAATGCCCAGGAAGATGGGCAAGTACCTAAATATGAATACAAGGTTTTATTTATTTATTTTTTAAATAAATTTTGGTGGTTTGCTTCATAAATACCTTCGTACTTTACTTGTGTTACAGCACCCTTTTTTCTCCAATCTACAAATTTGGGTAATTTTACGTTAGCTGGACTTATGAATGTTGCACCATTGTCTTTGGGAATATCGCTTAAGTCTGTACACCTAAATAATAAAAAAATAATAAACATAACCAAGTTTTTATTAATTATTGTATTATTGTAAGTTCGATCTTACGCAATGTTGGCGAATTCATCATCTGAAAGATCGGCATACTCATTAACAGTCAAATTGTAACTGACTAAACCTTGTGCGTATTTCTGATTGTGTTTGTCAATTTTATGTTTGTTCTCCATGAAAATCTTCATGCGAACTTCCTCTTCTACATCACTCTCGTAGTTTTTGGAATGAGAAAGCTAAATAATGAAAACAAAATTTAAAAATTATGTATGTAGGTTGAACAAAATAATAAACTGAATTTAAAATATCTTTCATTCTTTTTGATCATATCATAGTTATTATACAAAAGCTGTCTAAATTGGTCAAAAAAGGTGTTAGAAATTGGTCAGCCCTAGAAAAATTGCAATCAAGGCTTAAAGTTTCTCAAGGTCACATGCGCTTAGTGGTACTATCCAAAAGATCACTAGATCGCGATAAAAAGGTGTACTCCTCGAATTTGGCTTGGGAGTACTTTCAAACAAATGAAATAAAGGTTATGGGGGCGGCCATTACATCCCCCATATCTAAACCAGATAGAACACCTATGGAGCGTACTAAAACAGAAGATCGGAGACTTAAGAGCCAAAAACAAGGAAGAACTGTGGTCAAAAATTCAAAATTTACATTTTTCCTTCCGTGGCAAGGCATGAGCCAAATTGGTGCATCCAAGGGACGACAATGTGAAACCATTATTAAAATTAAAGGTGTCACGACCAAGTACTTAAAGATTGTGAAACACTTTTACCGTTAAGTGACTCTCGACACAAAAAGAAATAACATTTTAGTATTGTTTCTATTATTTTTCCGGACAATATTATCATTTTGTTCGAATTTTGTACCGTTAAGTCAAAACAAAAATCAATTAACAGCAAACTACTGCGCATCATTTTAAAGTAATGAAATGTACAATTAAAATATTAAAATTATAGCGGAGAGAGATGTGTAGTTATTATTATTAGACGTTCAACTTTATGTAAATTGTCGTTTCTATATTATTTTACACCACTGTTTATAGAATCTGTTCTTTTATCAGATAGCCAGCACGTTTATAAATAATGCGCATTACCTACTTATATACTCCGTCCAATTTATATTTGCAGAAGAGGGAAGATAGGATATTTACCTTTCACTCTGACCATAATGGATTTCAATAAGCTATCTTTATTTTAAAGCTGTTATAGGGTTGTCGCACAGTGGAACGAGTGTATGGGAAAAACGGCAAAATTAATATCTTGTGAATAAAATAAGGAATTCAACCAAATATGCTTGAAATAGTATTTTAGCACTTATATCTATGACTGTAACCTAAAAACAAAGAAATTGATATACTAAAACTTATAAATCCAGGATATTTTATTTAAAAGAGTTGAGCAGCGAACTTGTTTTTAATTTTATTTTAATTTATGATTGTTTACTTATGTTTTGTTATTATAAATTAGATGATTTTAATAGCTAAATGAATAGTTACACTAATTAATACTTGTATACATAAATTAATCACTATCGCTTTCCGAAGAAGTATGCATATTACTAAGGTCTAATTCGACGGGTAATCCTGAAATTTCACTATTGTTAACCAAATAAGGATCTATATTTGGATCACTTTTTGATTGAAATTTAGCACTAGATCAGATGTTTGAAATATAGGGGTCTGACGTTATTAGCAAATAGTTAATCAAGTCGGTAATTGAGTTCACCCTTGAACTCTTTCGAGTGTGATCCAACCTAGTTTTCCTTATTCCTGTGTGCCTTGCTTCCAACGCTTCTTCCGAAAGAACACCTACAGGTAGATCAAAAAACTTTATTATGTCTTTTGCATGGAGCAATAGTTTATTTACACTGCTAGGCATATAGTACCAGCTGTACTTCGAAAGGTATAGGTTTTTTGTTTCAAGAATTAGTTCTTAAAACGTGTCCATATTCATTTCTTGACCAGCAGCGAGTGTTCTCAAAATTAAACCAAATTTGAAGATGAGATCTTTATCTACACCGGTTATTTCGGAACTTAAATCTGGATTCGAAAAAAAAACGTCGCGCAGTATTGCCATCATTTGTTGTGCCATAACCAGGTTTGGGTATGTCCACCCGAAGTCCCATTTTTAGCTTAAAATTTTTTTGAATATTTTTTTCTTTCATCAAACAGAAGCTTATGTTCTTGTCTACGAACTTGCCAAGTTTTAAATGGGATTATGTATGATATGTGGAGAAGGCACTCAAAACACCGTATCCAACAGTGGAGAGATGAAAGGCCGAATTTATAATTCTCAACGTTTGGTGTTCGTTCTTCAACAGCTGGTATATTCATTTGTGAAGGTTTTGCTCCACAAATATAGCAGTTTTGAGCTGCATTCGCTCCACTCAATGTATTAATCGCACGTAATCGTAACTACGTAATCGTAATTATTTTACCATCAACATCCATGGCTAAGTTTTCTAGTTCTGAAATAGTTTTTTTTTCAAATTTTTGCTGCTCATTTGTAACGAGGCTACTATTTTCTTTTGAAAAAATTAGTTTCATGGGTCTGCAGTAAAACGTAGAACCTGGTCTTGAATTAACCCAGACTTCACGGTTCATAGAAGTATCAACAAGCTTCAAAGGCACTTATATACTCCGGTCCAATTTATATTTGCAGTAGAGGGAAGATAGGATATTTAGCTTTCACTCTGACCATAATGGATTTCAATAAGCTATCTTTATATTAAAGCTCTTATAGGGTTGTCGTAGGGAACAGTATAAAATTCCGCAACTGTCACAAAAATATCGATAGGGCTACCAACTGTTATTGAATCTATCTTTTTCCACCCCACCAAGAAGTACAATAACAGTTGCGACCCAGCAGGCGTTCTCGTTTTTAGGGCAACCTTACTCCTACCAAGATTTTTTTTGATACAATTTCTGTGAACAGATTCTGTGTTATTTTTATCAAGGTCTTAAAACCAGGGACGCCACTTTGCTGCAAATGCAGTAAATCTACTGCACTATCCACAAAAAATAAATCTACTGCCACTTAATCCAATCTACTGCACTTTTTTGTTTCATAAATCTTCTCTCGAGCAGATTTAAACAAAAAACATTCAAAAATTTAACCGCTGTAAGTTTCGATTTTAACAATTAAATTTAATTGCCGAAGTACATAGATGCAAAATTAGTGGTCGATGGTGATATGCCATCAATGTTACCTATTTTAGAATGCTTTCCATTCACCGATTACAAAAAAGACAATTTAAATAGTCGGTGGAGGTCCTTACTAGAAAATCAAGAACCTTTAAATATTATGATCCTTTAGTTTAGACTGTTCAAGATTTTGGTTTAATTTATTCGACACAAAAAACGCTCATGGGGAAAAAACATTTATGTCAAATTTTGGGTACCTATCAGGGCTGTCGTTTCACTTTTTCAGAAAGTAGTACTTCGAGGAAAAAAATAGCAGTACACAGCAGTACGGCAGTAAAATATATATTTACAAACATAATTGTTAATGCATTTAATTTTGCTTAAATGCATATATTGTTCATTAAAAATTATCACATACGCGCTCATTACATATTTAACTCTAGCGCACTGCAAAAGTGGCATTAAAAAGTTTTCATTACATACAAAACTCTTGTTATGTTTGTGGACTTTTTTATCAAAATCTGTTGCTTTTAGGAAAAAAGTTAATATTTTTGGGTAGAATTTTGTAAGCTACATACAATATTTATTGTAATTATTTTTTTTCCTTTCCCTTCTTTAATAGACCAAATTTAACCCACTCTAACTTCATTAGTACATAGGTACCTATAGGTTTAGATAATTTTACTGCCTAAAAGTTAACTTTCGTCATTTTGTCGTAAAATTAAATTCCATAAGGTTATTAAATAAATTGAAGCCACTCCTTTTTTCAGATGGTGGCCTTACTTAGCCTGGACACCATAATCACTTGGTTTATAATGAAAAAACATAACCAAACGCATATACATAGTACAAAAAATATTGCTGATCGATTAATGCTATTTTAATACATTTTTTGACTAAATTTGCTACTCCATAAAAACCCTGCATGATTTACTTTTAAGCTACTGGTTATATGAAGAAAAAGCATGGTATTTTTCTATAGAATTGAATAAGCTACAATTTTACCTTAAATATCATTCCAAAAAGTTGATAGTTTTAGTGAGAATTTTACACTCTTTTACTTCTCCAAAAATTTTTTCTTCAGCCAAAATTTAGGATGGTTTTGAAAATTGCACAGGAAGTCAAAACAAAAATTCAGCTTTGTATGAGTTTTGTGGAAGAACATAAAAGTCTAAGTTTCTTGGGCTAGAGATCCATTAACATAATTTAACATTGCTTGATGCTGATGGGTGAAAAACTACATTTTCACGTGAGTTAAGTTCTTGCAAGTTAAGTTCTTGCACAACACGTGTGTGGAATATTTCATTTCAAATGACATCAAAATGTCCATAAACTTCCTTTTTTCGGATAATAAAAGAAAATCTGAAAAGTTCCAGAATTTCGATTTTTACTTGCGATATACAGGCAATGCCTAAACTAAAAACTATGCACTCGAAAAAATAATGTAACGCGAGATTTTGTTCAATAAATCTACGACTTTTTTAATTTATTTATTTTATAGCTTTTTGGATAGGATTATGATTTCCAAATGTTCTGTGAACAAATTTTCAAAAAAGCAGTACTTTGGTCGTATTAGCAGTACGGCAGTACGGAGTTTCAAAAAGCAGTACAAATACTTCAATTGCAGTACTTCGACAGCCCTGGTACCTATATGTTGATTTTGTGTTCACTCTCTCATAGTAGTGCTGTAGCAGAGCGAAAGTTTTCGAAACAAATTAAATGCAAAAACTTTGGAAAATGTAATTTTGTATAACGAAATGAATGTCAGCAACAGTCGTTGTTAGACACCCTCAGACTCTCTTGGGCTTCTAGAGTTCTTTCAAAATTTTAATATTACAGATTGAAAGGAAAAACCAATTAAGTGATTAATCGAAGACTTTTTAGAGTACGTAGTTGAAGCGAAACGAAAATTTCTATACAGAAATTGACACAACAACATTATAAACGAAAAATTTCGTTGTTATTTTTGTTGTGCAGTACGCAGTTCTATAGCGAAATGTCAATAAAATAGAAGATCATAATTGATTACTAGACCCTAGTCTCAAGTCTCCACTTATTTTTCGAACACAATGAATTGACCACAACATTATCTCAGACGAAAATTTGACAGTTTGTTATGTTTTGCTGTTGAATTTTTTTTGAAAATGAAAATGGATACGAAAAAAAACAAGAATTCACATCAGACAAGAAAATAAAATTGACTTAAAATTTTTAACTGTTTTTTTATTTATTTTGACATCTTTCTAATAAAAGTCTCCATATTTTGTTCGCAATCATTTCGTTTTTGATTTCGTTTTCGAGTTGGAGACCCCAGAAAATTTTCGTATCACCTCAGCAGCGTAAATACAAAATCTACTGCGAAAAAGCTGAATCTACTGCATTTTTTTAAAGAATTTACTGCGCTCCTCTTTTCTTGAATTGGCAACCCTGCTTAAAATTGGTTCAACGATCTCCTGCTTTTTCTTTCTTTCTATGCCCCTGTGTCCTTCGAAGAGCTTTAGAAGCCATTTTTAATGTTAATTTATACAACACAAAAATAATACTTCCCGAAATTATGAAAGTAAAAATTTATTACACTGCACTATTTTTAAGATATTTTGAATTTTCACTAACCAAAACTGCTTACACTTCGAAATCAAAATTATACTTAATTATTGATAGCCATAAAAAAAAAACGAAAAAACAACAAGCGTCAACCTCTTTTTTCTCTGAAGTTGAAATATTTGCTACCAAAGGCTCTAAAAAATGCTTGAATCCAGAAAGCTTTAAAGCAAAAATCAAAGAATAGGTCTTTAGAATTTCCATCAACTGGGCAATGGCAACTATGATTCAAAGTTATTTTTTCTTTTTTGTAATAATACCACACCAAAATAAAAAAAAACGCCCTATTTTTAGAAATAAAAACAATAAAAAGGTAGAAATAAAATCAACAACACTTGGGGCTCTTAACTTTACAAATTTTGTTCTCAAAAGCTTCAAAACCGAAAGTTCTTTGATAAAACCACTGAAAAAAAGCTCTGCTATATTGCTTTGAAATTGGCAAAGGCAACTCTATAATGTGATTTTTTGTTTCATTTCACACACCAAAGGTACAAAGGTTTTCTCAAAATAATTATTCAAAAGAAGTTTCAAACCTTTTATGTATGTATTTTTCTAGAAAACGTTCGTTTATTTTTATCTGTAACTTCTTTATTTTTAAATTTACTTCTTTATTTTAAATGGTAGGACTTTCAACCCCGAAAATCTGGTTTTATACTCACACTGACCTCCTTTAAGGCTCTCCGAAAACAACGCGAAATCACAGCGAATCATTCGCAAGGACAGTTTTTTGTTGTTGTTTAGCATTGTGTATCTTTCATATTTTGTATATTGTGAATGATTTCGCGAATTCGTAGCGAATTATTCACAATAGTACAAAATATGACAAACACACAACGCCAAACAACAACAAAAACCTATCGTCGGCGAATGATTCGCGTTGGTTTGGGAGAGCCTTAACACATAGAAACAAAAAAAGCTGAAATATTTTAACAATTCAATGGACTACATAAGAGGGTGGTCGTTATATGTTTTTTATTTTCAGTAATCATATTTAGATGGGCCATGGGCCTAAATCAGCTTGATATGAAGAAAAAAAAATCAAATTTTTTTTTTTATTTTTATTTTCATCCCCTATACCTAGTCGCTGAAGGGGTTAATTTAACTGCCTATCTTTTTTTTGCATGCTAGGTGACTCGCTTAGAATCTGCCAAGAAGTTCAGGACAAGTAGGTTTGTAGTACCTCGTGGCATGATAGTTAGTGCGTTGGACTGTCGATGAAGGTGTGGGTTCGATTCCTAGCCGCTGCCACATAATAACAGATATGATTTTTCCGAGGAACTGACAAATCCTCCAAGAGTATACTTGTGATGGCAAAAAATTGTAGGTCCCCTCCATTCCTGCCAACAACACATACACAGGAATGGTTGAGAATTATAAGTCACTAGGGCCGAGTTCTTCACGAGCTGTTGCGCCACCAAATTTAATGTATTTATTTATGTAGGATGAAAGTAGACAAGAAAAAAATCCTGTATGAGGGTAGTGATATTTCCCTCTGGTTGGACAGAAAGGGCAATTTTATAAAAAAAAAATACTACTTAAAATGGAAAAAAATATTTAAAAAAGAACGGCAACACTTACAATGTTGTATTGTAGCTTTTTGAAAAGCCAGAAGTCTATTCTTATCGCTTATTTTCAAATTAAGCTTTTTTGATGAATGGTTTTGGTAAAAACTTTTTTCTAACTTTTTACAAATTTGAAACCAAACTTTTTTAAAAGCTTTTCAAAAAGCTACAAAACAATACTAGACTACGGCTCTGCGTCGATCCAAAACCAGTCGTGTGTGGAGTGGATTTCGGATTTTAAGCTGATCTGAAATCCAACCGAGCCAAATGGATCGGATGGCTCGGTCGTGTATGGACAGCTTAAATGTTGCCATTATTTTTAGATATAGTTTTTTTTTAAATAAATTAAATTGTGTGGCGCAACCGCTCATGGAGAACCAGGGCCTAGTGACTTACAACTCACAACCATTCCTGTGTGCGTGTTTGTTGGCAGGAATGGAGGGGACCTACTGTTTTTTTGCCGAGTCCGAACGGCTAAATAAGAAGCACTTTTTCATGACAAGTATACTCTTGGAGGATTTGTCAGTTCCTCGCAAGAGGCAGTACCTCGGATAAAACATTTCTGTTTTTAGGTGGCATGGCTGGGAATCGAAACCACACCTTCGGCATGACAGTCCTACGCACTAACCATCAAGCCACGAGGTACTACTAGTTTTTTTTTATTTTAGGTAATTTTGTATTTAATTGCCTTCTCTTTCCAAGCGGGGGGAAATATTACAGCCCTCCCTGAATTTTCTTGGTAGATTTTACGGAACTACCTTGTATGCAAAAAAAAGATAGGTGATAAAATTAACCCCTACAGTAAAGTGGCTGAGGGTGAAAATAAAAATCTAAAAAATCAGGGATTTTTGTTCTTCATTTAGAGCCGATTTAGGCCCGTCCAAAGTGACCTTTTTTTATTTTATGAATATACATCTTTCTATAAGAACCGGTACGCGGTATATCTTGTTAGAGAACAATTTGACCACATTAGCCTTTATTAGAACATCACAGTACACATTAAAGGTTATATCGGTTACTTTTGATTTCGTTCAGTTCTGCGCATATACCAAAATTTGTGTTAAATGTCAATATTTGTTGTTGTTTTTACGTTATTTAAGTCATCACGTTCCCAGCCATTTTTATTTCTGACAATTTCAATTTTAATTTGATGTTGTTTTTACGTGTGTTTTCTTCCTCACTTTCACAGCCATTTTTTATTTCCGACTGACAACCTGCGCAGTATAATACCTTAGATTTGTGTACTGTGAGTTCTGCGCATATATCAAAATTTTAGACAAATGTCAATATTTGTTGTTGTTTTACGTGTGTTTTTGTCATCACGATCACATCAATTTTTTATTTCTGATAATCTCAATTTAAATTTGTTGTTGTTTTTACGTTTATTTCTGTCATCACGTTCACAGCCATTTTTTATTTCAGTTTTGACAATGTGCGCAGTATAATACCTTAAATTTGTATACTGTGGTAGAACATCTAGTTGGACCTAAGATTTAAGGCTCTCCCAAACCAACGCGAAATCATAGCGAATCATTCGCAAAAACAGTTTTTTTGTTGTTGCTAAGCATTGTGTATCTCTCAGATTTTCTACTATTGTGAATGATTTCGCGTCGTCGGCGAATGTTTCGCGTTGGTTTGGGAGAGCCTTTAAACAAACATTTCATTTCTTATTAAACAAAAGTCAAAAACAATAAGAAATACTTACATACATATGTAACTGCTTTGTAGGTTCCTTATTATAAATTGAAAATTTGAATGAAAATACAAATGTACATAAACATACTGGACTTTGCAATGCATTATTTTATTATATTTACCTACACGCTCTTACAATCACAATCAAAGCTTATCACTTACCTTAAATGTGTGCCATTCTTCTTTCACCTTGTCAGCGAAGGAAATCACGTTTGCAGCGGCGAAAACACCAACCAAAACGACCAAGAAATTCATAGCTTTACTGTTTAGAGATCTGTAATTTGATAAGAAAAATTAAGTTTTTGTATAAATAAATGCAAGGAAATTGTCAATAATAGTGATAATAACTATTGTCGCCTTGTGTCGAAGTAGTCCAGTCACATTGTATTTTTACCATGCAAATTGTTTTGATTTGTTCGGTTTTTTTAAGTTTTTGGGGGTGCTGATTCTGAATCCGAGGTTTGCCAACAAAATTTCGTGACGCAACATGGAAAAAAATGCATTTTTTGTAGTTTTTCACTAATGGCTTGAAAACTACCAGTTATTCGAAAATTACATCAAAATACCATTGAAAGAATACACAATTTCCAATAAATCTCTATTCAAAGTTTTTTTTCTGCGACAACCCATTTGGAATCAAGCGCTAGTCGAAAATTGACGTATTTTTACTGTTTTCGAAAATCCACTCGAAAGCACTAAGAAATTACTTTGTGTGACAAAATTTGAATTTTCGTCTGTAACATGAACCAAGATATACTTTTCTGATGATCTTAGAAGCGCCGATCTCGAATCTGGCCTTGGAATTGCTCTAGCACGTTTTTGATATTCAATTCTATAGATGAAAAAAATGTATTTTTTCGCTACAAATATTTTTGTAGACTCCTTTGATTCTTGTTGCTTATGACAAGTTTCGTGTTAATGCTATTGGAATTTGGTAATATTTTACTTGTTTCACTAAAAATTCAGTCATCATTTCTGAAAAAGGCTATAACTTTTTTGAAGGTGGTTGTATCGAGTTCATTCTGATTTAGTAAGATTGGGCACTAAAAAATACCCTTAAAACATGTGTCATATGCCTATACCAAGATATATATTAAACACAACACTACTTCTTAAAAGTAAAGTTAGGACATGAACTATTAGTGTACTAAAGCTCAACCCGTCAGGTCGAAATGAAAGGTAAGCCCTCAAATCGTGCACTAACGCCCCTACTATAACATTTTTAGGAAAACTTGAGACTTCTTTTTTGACAAGGGATTACCACACATATCTGAGCACGGCCTATAACACTTTTCTATAATATGCAATTACTTCCCAAATAATAGGAACTTACCAATTCATAAATTTTAGGTCACAACGAAATAATCAAAGTGTTCTTTTCTAATTTAAAATTAGTATCTCAATACTTCTTTTTAATGAACGGTAAACTAAATAAAATCACTGCAGGCACTACCCATTAATATGAGTTTTCGATTGTAAATAACTTAACCCTTGAGCTGCAAAATTAATGGAGCCTCCATAAATCAAACCTCGGCAGTCATTTTCTTCACGAAAATCATATCTTTAAAAAAGTATGCGTGCTGAATCATGTTTTAATCAAAATCTTGTGTTATAAAAATAACTGTGAATCAACGAAAGTATGTCTGAATCGTGTGTAATACTAAGTTTTGCAAACTGTTTCCAGTTGGGCGTGCTTGTTAGGTATTTACTCAATTTCAAATCTAATTTCGTGCAAAATTGTTTGAAACTGTGAATTTGTATCACAACAAAAACATCAATGTTAAAAAAAGAGCCAAGTTTTTATATGTACAAGAAACCTGTGCGTAAAAATTCAGCCAAAAAAAGTTATGAGATCTAAAATATATGCCAAGTTTTAAGTTCATGAAGTTTAATATCAAATATCTTAAGTAGAGTAATATCGAAACAATTCCAAATCATGACATAAATTTGGTATTAAATGATTACTGATTACCATATGGTGGCTCACTGGGTTCACTGGTCAAGTTTTCATACAACATTTTAAATGTGTGATCAAGTAAGTAACTAAGAGAAAACTTGCCAAGTAAGTCCACCAAATTTTAATCAGTAATCATTAAATACCAAATTTCTGTCATGCTTTGGAATTGTTTCGATTATACTTTACTTAAGATATTTGATATTAGACTTCATGAACTTAAAACTTGGCATATATTTTAGATCTCATAACTTTTTTTTGCTGACTTTTTACGCACAGGTTTCTTGTACATATAAGAACTTGGTTTTTTTTCAACATTTATGTTTTTGTTGTGATTTCACTCCTTTTTGCAAAGATTTATTTTGCCAGGTAAAAAATAAAAATCAAGCCCTACCGCCCTACAAAGTCTCATAATTCTACGACAACCTAAAGTGCTCCATATAAATAAAAGCAATTCTGATAAATTGGGTGGATGGCCCGCTCCCTGAATGAAGAATTCCAAATTTTCGAATTTTTTCACTCAAAGTACTTCAAGCCCTACCGACATACCAATTTTCATCGTTCTACAACAATCGGAAGTCCATTATATAATTGATAACAATTTTTAAAAAGTGGGTAGATGCCACGCCCCTTGAGCTAAAAATCATACATTTCTTACTTTTATCTTTGTATGCATGTCAAACCCTACCACTCTACCAATTTTCATTGTTCTACAACAGTTAGAAGTGCTTCATATAGTTTATAAGAATTTTTGAGAAAGTGGGTGGATGCCACGCCCTCTAAACTGAAACTTCCAATTTTTCAATTTTTTATTTCAAAGTACTTCAAGCCCAACCGACCTACTAATTTGCATCGTACTACAACAATCGAAAGTGCTCAATGTAATTGATAAGAATTTTTAAGAATGTGGGTGGATGCCACGCCCTCTGAATAGAAAATTCCAATTTTTCAATTTTTTTCTTTCTAAGCACTTTAAGCCCTACCGACGTACCAATTTTAATCGTTTTACATCAATCGGAAGTGCTCCATATAATTTATAAGAATTTTTAAGAATGTGGGTGGATGCCACGCCCCCTGAGTGGAAAATTCCAATTTTTCAATTTTTTTCTTTCTAAGTACTTCAAGCCCTACCGTCCTATCAATTTTCATCGTTTTACAACATACGAAAGTGCTCCATATAATTTGTAAGAATTTTGAAGAAAGTGGGGGATGCCACGCCCCCTGAATAGAAAATTGCAGATTTTCGATTTTTGCCTTTGTATGCACTACAAGGCCTACCGTTGTGCGAAACTTCAAGTTTCTACGATGTCGGGAAGTGCTCCATAATTTTGATGATCTGTCAGTGAGTCAGTGAATCAGTGAGTCAGTGAGTCAGTCAGTTACGGTTTTTGCGATTTTTGAAGTCCTATATCTTGGGAACTACTAATGCTAAAGAGTTGAAATTTGTTGAGCCACCTGTGTTTGATCAGTGTAGCAAATACTCCGAATTTGAAGTTTCTGACTTTATTGGTACCTACTAAAGTTAGAGGGGGGTTGAAAATCACCTGAGTTTGTTCCTGTAAAAAGGGTATAGTGCCGCGAACTTGGCTGGGCACTACCGTGTCCTTTGATATGGGAAATGAGAAGATTTGATATCGTATATGGAAATTTTTAACGAAATTACCTAATTTGGCTTTAAAAAAAACGTATTTTAATATTGAAAAATGTAGGTAGGTACTCAATAGTCCAGTAAATAGAGAGGTTTTACCCTACAAAAGGTCGGGTAGTTCTAAATTTTTGATATGTTACATGGTATGGTTAGTAGATGAAAATTCCAAAATTCCACAACCACGCCCCCTCCGCCCCCTTCAAAATCTTGGAAAAACTACAAAAAATCGGCACTATTCTCAGTATTTTGCTTATAACTTCTTTCCGGTACATTGTTTCGGAAAAAAGTATATCACAACAAAAACATAAATGTTAAAAAAGGAGCCAAGTTCTTATATGTACAAGAAACCTGTGCGTAAAAAGTCTGCCAAAAAAAGTAATGAGATCTAAAATAAATGCCAAGTTTTAAGTTCATGAAGTTTAATACCAAATATCTTAAGTAGAGTAATATCGAAACAATTCCAAATCATGACAGAAATTTGGTATTTAATGATTACTGATTAAAATTTGGTGGGTTCACTGGTCAAGTTTTCATACATTTTAAATTTGTGATTAAGTAAGTATTTAAGAGAAAACTTGCCAAGTAAATCCACCATATTTTAATCAGTAATCATTAATTACCAAATTTCTGTCATGATTTGGAATTGTTTCGATATAACTCTACTTAAGATATTTGGTATTAAACTTCATGAACTTAAAACTTGGCATTTATTTTAGATCTCATTACTTTTTTTGGCTGACTTTTTACGCACAGGTTTCTTGTACACATAAGAACTTGGCTCCTTTTTTAACATTTATGTTTTTGTTGTGATTTCACTCCTTTTTGCAAAGATTTATTTTGCCAGGTGAAAGTCAAGCCCTACCGCTCTACAAATGGACAATTCCAAATTTTCGATTTTTTCCTTTCTAAGTACTTAAAGTCCTACCGACTTACCAATTTTCATCGTTCTACAACAATCGGAAGTGCTCCATATAATTTATAAGAATTTTTAAGAATGTGGGTGGATGCCACGCCCCCTGTATGGAAAATTCCAATTTTTCAATTTTTTCTTTCTAAGTACTTTAAGTCCTACCGACCTACAAATTTTCATCGTTCTAAAACAATCGGAATTGCTTCATATAGATTATAAGAATTTTTGAGAATGTGGGTGGATGCCACGCCCCCTGAACTGAAACTTCCAATTTTTCGATTTTTTTTCTTCTAAGTACTTCAAGGCCTACTGACCTACCAATTTTCATCGTTCTACAAAAATCGGAAGTGCTTCATATAATTTATAAGAATCTTTGAGAATGTGGGTGGATGCCACGCCCCCTGAACTGAAACTTCCAATTTTTCGATTTTTTTTTCTTCTAAGTACTTCAAGGCCTACTGACCTACCAATTTTCATCGTTCTACAACAATCGGAAGTGCTTCATAAAATTTATAAGAATTTTTGAGAATGTGGGTAGGTGCCACGCCCCCTGAACTGAAACTTCCAATTTTTCGATTTTTTTTCTTCTAAGTACTTCAAGGCCTACTGACCTACCAATTTTCATCGTTCTACAACAATCGGAAGTGCTTCATATAATTTATAAGAATTTTTGAGAATGTGGGTGGGTGCCACGCCCCCTGAACTGAAACTTCCAATTTTTCGATTTTTTTTCTTCTAAGTACTTCAAGGCCTACCGACCTACCGATTTTCATCGTTCTACAACAATCGGAAGTGCTCCATATAATTTATAAGAATATTTAAGAATGTGGGTGGATGCCACGCCCCCTGTATGGAAAATTCCAATTTTTCAATTTTTTTCTTTCTAAGTACTTCAAACGCTACCAACTTACCAATTTTCATTGTTCTACAACAATCGGAAAGGCTCCATATAATTTATAGATTATTTAAGAAAGTGGGTGGATGCCACGCCCCCTAAATAGAAAATTGCAGATTTTCGATTTTTTCCTTTGTATGTACCACAAGGCCTACCGTTGTGCGAAATTTCAAGCTTCTACGATGTCGGGAAGTGCTCCATAATTTTGATGATCTGTCAGTGAGTCAGTCAGTCAGTGAGTCAGTGAGTCAGTGAGTCAGTGAGTCAGTCAGTTACGGTTTTTGCGATTTTTGAAGTCCTATATCTTGGGAACTACTAATGCTAAAGAGTTGAAATTTGGTGAGCCACCTGTGTTTGATCAGTTCAGCAAATACTGCGAATTTGAAGTTTCTGACTTTATTGGTACTGAAGTTAGAGGGGGGTTGAAAATCGCCTGAGTTAGTTCCTGTAAAAAGGGTGTAGTGCCGCGAACTTGGCTGGGCACTACCGTGCCCTTTGATGGAAACTTTGTAGACAATAAAATTTCCTACAAATATGACCTAGAAAGTATTTTTGTACAACCACTACAATCAGCGCTATGGAACTCCCAAAAAAGGCTAAAATTTCGTATTTTGTAAGATTTTCAGTTTATTCCCTCCTTACAGCACAATAACTCCTTAACCGTCAAGCTTAGGGCAAAATTTGTTATAATCAATCTTTTAGATAATTTAATTGGCTACCAATTTTATGTAACTACAGTCGACGTCCTCTAAGTCGAATTTCCCTCTAACAAGAATTTTTTCACATGTTGGTTGTATACTCCTCTCAAATTTCCAAACTTATTTATTTCTCTCTAAATCAACCTTTTGTTAAACTCCTTAACTCGAAATAATTTTGATATCCCGTGAGAATTCAGTATAGAGGGAATCGACTGTATTCTCATTTTGTGACCATTACAATTGGTTTACACTGACTACACAATCCCACTGCTGAATTTCGATAAAAACTTTGAAGTAACCATACCTTTCCAGATCCACCTAGGAGGATGTGGAATTTTTAGATCAATCAATTCATTTCTACACCGACGGATCGAAGACCGACAATGGGATTGGTGGGGATGTGTACTCTGATTTAAGTCTCTCATTCCGTCTTCTAATCACTGTAGCGTATTCCAGGCCGAACTTCTAGCGATAAAAGAACTATCTTGGCACAAAGAAAACGTGATATCAACCTTCTCTGATAGCCAAGCTGCTATAAGATCCCTGGACTCTGTCTCTTCAAACTCTAACAGCCCTTAATTGTCGATCATTTCTGTTGGAGATCGTGCAACAGTTTAATATTCACCTCTGTTGGGTGCCGGGTCATAGTGACATTCCAGGTAAATGTAAAGCTGATAAGCTCGCTAGAAGTGGAACATTACTACCCATTTTACCTGAAAAGCTAAATATTGGTATGCCCATCGCTACGTGTAAGCTTTTGCTGAAGCAAGAAGCCTTGGAGAGAACAAACATTAAAATGAATGCCAGTAAAATATCAAAAATTCTGAAAATGACCAATGAACTTCAAGTCGAGACGAAACCACTGCTTCTAATAATGCATGCATGGGGAAAAAAGAAAGAAACCGACTGAACAATAGCAAGCTTGTGTGTGTTAATAAAAATGCTAGTCGCTGTTGCAATTGATAAACAACGAAACCT
This sequence comes from Dasysyrphus tricinctus, assembly GCA_963921185.1. NCBI lineage: Eukaryota > Metazoa > Arthropoda > Insecta > Diptera > Syrphidae > Dasysyrphus > Dasysyrphus tricinctus. The sequence continues at coordinate 193,523,241 of OY992532.1, read as the reverse complement.
ACATTGGGATAGAGCTAACCATGTGGCTTCAGTGGCGCGATGTGTAGTGCATCGGCCTCTGAATCGCAAGGTTCATGGTTCGCTCCCATATGACGGCAAAGAGTTTTTCAATTAATACGAGCATAACTAAGCACCACTAAAGGAGTTTGATGATCGAGGTGGCTCTCGTTAAATAGCTATAACTCCAGCCTATAAACTTGGTGGTAACACACACAAGTTGTTGTTGTTCATTCAAAATTATTTAATACTCGTATTATTTGACGGATTTTTTAGGAGAAGGCACAAACGTGAGCTCAATGAGCTGTTCAAAGACAATGTAGTCCAAAAAATCAAAATACGTCGACTTGGCTAATAGGCCAGGAAAAATAGGTTCCGAGGTTGAAAAAATTAATTCATGAAATATTAAAATTGGAATCGACGCAGAATTGCAACCTCTATAACATATCCAAAGTCCCCCAAAATCCCTGCATTGGCTTTTTGTGTAGGTGCATTTGAAGAGGTGCAGACGGGGAGAATTTGGAGGTCTATAAAACTTAAATATTTGTTTGGGTAAAACCTGATCATATGATACATGCTTTAAGGGTAGTTTTTAACGTAAAATCTAATGAAACCAAATTCAAAATGATACAACCACCCAAAAAGAAGTTATAGTCCTTTTTATGCAATGATGACTTTTTTTTCAGGTACAACAGGTAAAATATTACCGAAACCCCTTTGAAAATAACGGTATGTTAATGAAACTTGGAATGAATGTTTCATTTGTCTTAGGAACTAAGAATCAAGAGAGTCCTTAAAAATATTCATGGTGAAAGGGTGTTTTTTTTAAGGGGGAGAGGCAACAAAGAATGTTAACCATAACACCCACGTAAAAACTCTTACACTCATGAAATTCGCCAAAAATATATAATTTGTCATGGCAACCAAGAATCAAAATAGTCCTCATAAATATATTTGTTCTGGGGCTTTTTTTATTAAAGAGAGGGAAAATCTGGGAAGAAGTTGGAAGATTTGAGCCAAAATTCTGATTTGGTGTAATTGAGGTATATACACAAAGTATGGTATATGATTTAAGGGTATTTTTTAACGCTGAATCTAATAAAAGCAAAACTAAAATGATACAAGCAAGAAATCGTATTTTCCGTAGAACAAGTCAAAAGTTAACAGTCACCAAAAACACTCTTAGAACAAAGATATTTGTATGGACTATTTTGATTATTGGTAGCCATGAAGAGTTTAATATTTTTGGCGAGTTTCATGAGTGTAAGAGTTTTTACCTGGGTGTTATGGTTAACATTCTTTGTTGCCCCTCCCCCTTAAAAAAAACACCCTTTCACCATGAATATTTTTAAGGACTCTCTTGATTCTTAGTTCCTAAGACAAATGAAACATTCATTCCAAGTTTCATTAACATTCGGTTATTTTCAAAGGGGTGTCGGTAATATTTTACCTGTTGTATGTGAAAAAAAAAGTCATCATTACATAAAAAGGACTATAACTTCTTTTTGAGTGGTTGTATCATTTTGAATTTAGTTTCATTAGATTCGGCGTTAAGAACTACCCTTAAAACATGTATCATATTGTAATAACTTTCCATATTTGAACTATAACGACTCCGAAATGCAAGCAAACGGACACAATAAAGCTTACGGTCGCAGTGCAAACATACCCTTATTAGCAATAATTATAGCAACTCTCAAACGAAGGAAGCGCCATCTGCCGGATTATAGCAGATTTACCAGCTGTCAAATGAAAGCTTTTGGAAGGGAAATTATTGGGAAATTTCCCCTATGGAAAGCTCTGGAAGCAGAGACTAGAACGTTCTCCTTATTTCCAGAGTTTGGAAAACAAGTATAAAAGGCACATGTTTGAACGGCAGCGGGACAGTTTGTTTTTAATCGTGAATGAATAAAGTTGGTTGTAATAAAAGAAAAGTAAAGTTTGTGAACTAATTCAGTGCTGAATAATAAATCGTTTTGTTTGTAGTAAGAAAAGTAAAGTGTTTTATTTTGCGAAATAAATAAGTGGACGTTTTGAATAAAGTAAATAAGTTTTATTAACGAACCTGAGAAAATATTACATTGGTGTTAGAAGTGGAATAAAACTTAATTTATCTGTGCACTCACTAAATTTATTGTGTGAAAAGTAAAAAAAAAAAAAAAAAAAAAGACAATGGGTAAATCTTTGAATGATTTAAATGTAGTGGAACTCAAGGCAGAACTGAATAAGCGAGATCTTCCTACTGCTGGAACAAAGAATGATCTTATAATTCGTCTGCAAGAAGATTTAAGAAGATGTGGAAAAAACCCGGACACGTTTATATTCGATATTGAAATGGAAGAACAGCAAGAACAAGTAAGTACATCGGGCATGACCAATATGCTGTCTCAGCTGCTCGCAAAATTTGAAGAACAAAAGAATCTTCTAGAACAGCAAAGCCAAGAACAACGGAATGAACAAAAGAATCTTCTCGAACGATTTGAACAACAAGGCCAAGAGCAACGTAGTGAACAAAAGAATCTTCTCGAACGATTCGAGCAACAAAGCCAAGAACAAAAGTGTCTACTGGAAAAACAGACAAATATGCTAGAATGTAAGTTAGATGCCTTTGACAATAGAATTATTGCCCTTGACGAGCGTGTCGATAAACAATTTTCTTCTATCGATAAACAATTGTTAACTGTCGATCAACAATTATCTAATGTCGATAAGCAATTGTCGACAGTAGAATCAAAGTTCGAAAAAGTGGAAGATAAAATCGAATCCATTACTAAGGAATTGGACAAAGTAAGAAAAATGAAGGTTCGAGAAAGTTCTGGTGACTGTCCTAGGAGAAAGGAGATGCATCCCCCAACCTTCGATGGAAAAACTTCTTGGTCAATCTACAAGAAGCAGTTTGAGGCAGCCGCAGCAACAAATGGCTGGGATGAGGAAGACAAATGCATAGCTCTAACGCTTGCCCTCAGAGGACCTGCTGCTGAACTGCTGCAAACCATACCAGCAGATAAAAATGGCAACTTCAGTGCTCTCGTTCAGGCCATTGACAAACGTTTTGGAGATGGCCATATGCAAGAAGTCTTCCGCATCCAGCTCAATTCCAGAGTCCAGAAAAGGGGAGAAACTCTGCAACAACTCCAAGCAGACATCGAACGGTTGGCGCACCTGGCATATCCAGCTGCAGGAGATGAAATCATCAACCAATTCGCAACAGAAGCCTTTGTTCGTGCTGTATCTGACATCAACCTTCAGCGAGCAATTCGAACGGCTGGAAAACGCACACTCCCTGAAGCATTGGCGTTCGCCCTGACTATGGAAGCAGCAGAACAGGCTTCTCAAGGAGTTCATCGGGTAAGAGAACTAGAAATTGAGGAGTGTTCTTGCCAGAGAACTGCATTCCAAAGGAACCAGCGAGATGGACCTGCTCGATGCTGGAATTGTAACAAGACCGGACATCTTCAACGCCAGTGCAGATTGCCACCTAGAAGACCTGCATGTCAACATTGTGGAAGCAGAAACTTTAACAACAACAACAACAACAACAACAATGTCAATACTCCTACTCGCCCCGTTTCTCAACCGGGAAAACGAGTAAGAACCAACTTCGAGGGGCAGAAGCTGGTTTCTGGTATCGATGGCCCCAGAACCACCATCCAGGTCTCACAGACGAAACGAAACAACAAAAGTCTGACTGTGAAGGCAACACTAAACGGCAAGAAGCAAGTGGCTACGATCGACACCGGTGCCACTGCCTCCATTGTTCGAAAGGACTTGGTGAAGATGACGTGGCTGCATAACACCAACGCCTACCGTCTGAAAACAGCAACAGGAGAGGCAGCCAGAGTGTACGGGGAGGTTCGTCTAACGATCCGTTTGGCAGAACTAGAGTTTTCACATCTGTTTCTGGTAGCAGATATATGTGACGAGTGCATCGTTGGAATCGACTTCATGAAAGAGCATGGAGTAATTCTTGATATCGGGAAGCAAGTTCTTAAGTACCAAAATGTGGAAATTCCTATGGTTTATGGCAACGAAAACTCATCAACACTAAGGACCGTCATTAAGGAAGATATTTGCCTGCCACCTTCTTCAGAAGTGTTCGTTTGGACGAAAATAAAGGGTGATTTGGGTAGCCATCGATATCTAATGGTGGAACCAGACTCTGAGCAGTCTTCCCAAAACATCATCCTTGGGAAGACACTTGTGGAACCAAAGAACAACATGGTGCCTGTACGCATACTCAACATCAAACCGTACGAAGTCAAGCTTAGAAAAGGAGAAGTTGTTGGAAGGTGTGAATCCGTATCCGCAATAACTAAAATCATAGAAGCTGACACACACAAATCTGTGGACCCTGGGAAAGTGAACTCTATGAAGGCAAAAATTCTGAAGTCATCCAAATTAAATGAACGTCAGCTTAGTGTTGCTGGAAGCCTCCTTCACGAGTACGCTGATATACTTTCGTCACCCAGTGGGCAGTATGGTCGAACAAAACTGGTGCAGCATCGAATCGACACAGGAGACGCGAGACCTATTCGACAACCAGCAAGACGTCTTCCATTAGCCAAACAAACCGAAGTTGCAGAGATGATATCGACAATGAAGAGAGATGGGCTAATCGAAAACTCTAAAAGTCCTTGGGCATCCCCAGTTGTTCTTGTCAAAAAGAAGGACGGAAGTACTCGATTTTGTGTGGACTATCGGAGGCTGAACGATGTGACAAAGAAAGACAGCTACCCTCTGCCAAGAATTAGCGATACTCTGGATGCGATGGAAGGAGCTGAATGGTTCTCAACATTGGACTTAAAGAGTGGCTACTGGCAGGTAGAAATCCATCCAGAAGATCGAGAAAAGACGGCTTTCTCCACAGGAAATGGTCTGTGGCAATTTAAAGTGATGCCTTTCGGACTATGCAACGCTCCGGCAACATTTGAGCGTTTGATGGAGTGCGTTTTACAAGGACTTACTTGGAAATCTTGCCTAGTCTATTTGGACGATGTCATCGTTTATGGTAAGACATTTGATGAGCATTGTGGAAACCTTAAGGCCGTCTTCCAGAGGCTTCGAGAAGCAAACTTGAAATTGAATCCAGACAAGTGCGAATTTTTTAAGTCTGAGGTAAAATACTTGGGACATATCATCTCTTCCAAAGGAGTGAAGACTGATCCTGAAAAAGTTGACACTGTAAAGAATTGGCCAACACCACAGGATAAACATCAACTCCGAAGCTTTCTTGGTCTAGCCACGTACTATCGACGATTTGTGAAGGATTTTGCTGGAATCGCGAAAAGTTTGCACCAGCTAACAGAGAAAGGCAAACCATTCAAATGGTCAAGCGAGTGCGAGAAAAGCTTCCGGGAACTTAAGCAGCGCCTATGCAATACGCCAGTTTTGGCCTATCCGACACCAGGGAAACCTTTCATCATTGACGCTGACGCGAGTAACGTGGGAATTGGAGCCGTACTCTCACAAGTTCACGAAGGAGAAGAGAAGGTTGTCGCCTACTACAGCAAGGTACTCTCAAAGCCAGAAAGAAACTACTGTGTGACCAGAAGAGAACTTCTAGCTCTAATATCGGCTACAAAACACTTCCATAAGTACATCTATGGACAGAAGTTCCTTCTTCGAACAGACCATGGCGCACTTAATTGGCTTTTGAATTTCAAAAATCCAGAAGGTCAAGTAGCGAGGTGGATCGAGAGATTGCAGACATACGACTACCAGATCCAACATCGAAGAGGAAGGTTGCACTCAAATGCAGATGCCTTATCTCGGAGACCATGCAAACCGGACTGCAAGCACTGCACACGTCAGGAAGAAAAGGAAGCTGCTGCTATCCAGCGATTAAGAGCTGATCCCATTTACGGTTGGAGTAACGAAGAACTGAGGACTGCCCAGCAAGAAGACTCGGATATCGAGCCTATTCTTGCGTGGAAGGAACACCAAGAGAAACCAGAATGGGGTGACATCTCCGATAGAAGTCCAACTCTTAAAGCGTATTGGGCACAATGGGACTCACTTCATGTACAAGAAGGAGTACTAAGACGAAAGTGGGAATCCACAGACGGCAAATCTTATGTGATGCAGCTAGTCGTACCTCGTTCCAAGGTTAATGATGTTCTTCAAGAGATGCATGAAGGAACTTCCGGAGGACATTTGGGGGTGAATAAGACACTGGAAAAGGTAAGGCAGCGATTCTACTGGCTACATGCAAGGGAAGACGTCGAAAAATGGTGCCGAAAATGTGATGATATGTGTAGGGGACCAGGCAGAAAAGTCCAGAGTAGAATGCAGCAGTATAATGTGGGAACGCCTTTTGAGAGGATTGCAATAGACGTTGCAGGCCCTTTTCCAGAAACCGAAAACGGAAACCGATACATCCTGGTAGTAATGGACTACTTCAGCAAGTGGCCTGAGGCATTTGCCATCCCAAACCAGGAAACCAAAACAGTTGCGGATCAGATTGTTTTCAACTGGGTAAGCAGGTTTGGTGTACCTATGGAACTCCATTCAGATCAAGGGAGGAACTTCGAGTCCAAGATCTTTCAGGAGGTTTGTAAACTCCTTGGCATTAAGAAGACGAGGACAACACCGCTTCACCCACAATCTGATGGGATGGTTGAACGATTCAACCGAACCCTTAAAGAACACCTTTCCAAAGTTGTAAGCGACAACCAACGAGACTGGGATCGGCATATTCCATTATTCTTGATGGCCTATCGAAGTGCGGTACATAGCTCAACAGGACATACACCATCAGAAATCCTGCTCGGGAGCTCAATACGACTACCAAGCGAAATCAAATTTGGATGTTATACAAGAGAGCCACAAGGAATAGATGACTACGTGGACAACCTCAAAGAAAAGCTAGTTGACATTCACGAAAGGACGAGGGCAAATATAAAGCTGTCGAGTGATCGGATGAAAACAAGATACGACGCAAAAGCCACAACGACAGGATTCCAAGTGGGAGACCTTGTGTGGTTTTATAATCCCCACCGTCGGAAGGGACTCTCACCGAAGCTTCAACAAAATTGGGAAGGCCCTTATACTGTCGTAACACGAATAAACGATGTCGTCTACCGCATTCAGAGAGGATTAAGAGGCAAACTAAAAGTAGTTCACAGCGACCGTTTGCATCATTATAATGGTGATGGAAGTGATGGATTTGCTCGGGACGATCAATCCTAAGAGGGGGGCAGTGTAATAACTTTCCATATTTGAACTATAACGACTCCGAAATGCAAGCAAACGGACACAATAAAGCTTACGGTCGCAGTGCAAACATACCCTTATTAGCAATAATTATAGCAACTCTCAAACGAAGGAAGCGCCATCTGCCGGATTATAGCAGATTTACCAGCTGTCAAATGAAAGCTTTTGGAAGGGAAATTATTGGGAAATTTCCCCTATGGAAAGCTCTGGAAGCAGAGACTAGAACGTTCTCCTTATTTCCAGAGTTTGGAAAACAAGTATAAAAGGCACATGTTTGAACGGCAGCGGGACAGTTTGTTTTTAATCGTGAATGAATAAAGTTAGTTGTAATAAAAGTAAAAGTAAAGTTTGTGAACTAATTCAGTGCTGAATAATAAATCGTTTTGTTTGTAGTAAGAAAAGTAAAGTGTTTTATTTTGCGAAATAAATAAGTGGACGTTTTGAATAAAGTAAATAAGTTTTATTAACGAACCTGAGAAAATATTACAATATGATCAGGTTTTACCCAAACAAATATTTAAGTTTGATAGACCTCCAAATTCTCCCCGTCTGCACCTCTTCAAATGCATCTACACAAAAAGCCAATGCAGGGATTTTGGGGGACTTTGGATATGTGATAGAGGTTGCAATTCTGCGTCAATTCCAATTTAAATATTTCATGAATTAATTTTTTCAAGGTTCCCCATACGATTTGTGCTATTTTTCCTGGTCTATAAACTAGATTCTGCGAATGGGAAACAATGCTCCAGCCATTTGAGTTTCTGAATCCCAAGTTGAAGGAAATAAGGACGATCAAACCTCTGGATCAGAGGGTTAGCCATCACCAGAGCACTTGTGGTTTCGGCCCTTCATGGGTCATCTGAACAACACCCGAATTTTTATATTTTTTTCCGAAAATATTATGTTTTAAAAAAGTGGGAGCGGCAGTTGGTGGAAGTTAATTGTATTGGTTTTTCATCTCGTCAATTATCATGTCTATAAATTGCATCAAAACCAGTACCTATGTGGTTTAGTTTTTAATGGAATTTTGGGCACTAACTCCAAAAAATAGTGACTAAAACACTGGGTTCAGAATATCGTGATGTCTATCCAAGTTTTCTGATTATCCTATGTATACTTCAATCGATTAAGGTGGTTAGACAAATCGGTAATAAAATTTCTACGGAATTCCAGTACACTACAGTGCAGTATAAAACAGACAGAAAAGAAAGTGAGTTCGTAAAAACGTTTGAATAAAAAACACTTTCTCAAAACTCACAGTATTCCAGATTGTATTGGTCACAAAATGAAAATACAGTCGACTCTCTCTAAGTCGAAATCTTCGAGTTAGAGAGAGTTTTGCCAAAATTCGATTCAGAGAAAAATAAATAAGTTTGGAAATTTGACAGGAGTATACAACAAACATGGTGAAAAAATTCTTGTTAGAGGGAAATTCGACTTAGGGGGAGTTTGATTTAGAGGACGTCGACTGTAGTTACATAAAATTGGTAGCCAATTAAATTATCTACAAGATTGATTATGACAAATTTTGCCCTAAGCTTGACGGTTAAGGAGTTATTGTGCTGTAAAGAGAGAATAAACTGAAAATTTTACAAAATACGAAATTTTAGCCTTTTTTGGGAGCTCCATAGCGCTGATTGTAGAGGTTGTACAAAAATACTTTCTAGATCATATTTGTAGGAAATTTTATTGTCTACAAAGTTTCCATATACTTTTTTCCGTAACAATGTACCGGAAAGAAGTTATAAGCAAAATACTGAGAAAAGTGCCGATTTTTTGTAGTTTTTCCAGGATTTTGAAGGGGGCGGAGGGGGCGTGGTTGTGAAATTTTGGAATTTTCATCTACTAACCATACCATATAACATATCAAAAATTTAGAACTACCCGACCTTTTGTAGGGTAACCCCCCTATTTTTACCTCTATTTACTGGACTACAAATAAAGAAAGGAAACCTTGGCTGCTAATTTGCCTACAAGCTGAGCAATCAATAGCCTTACTCAAAAATATAACGTCATCGTTGAAACTTCAAGAAGTCGTGTGTCACTTTTCTGATAGTTTTCAGGAGAACCAAAGATACAGTTTAATTTTAAACCTGTCTTTTATTATAGTTAGATATGGTAATATGTAGAAAAAAGTTATAATATTGTATACCTACCTACTTGTTTTTTACGATATTAAAACATAACAAACAAATACAAGTTAAAAATAAAACTTTTTGTTTTAGTCTCCTAAAAATTATCAGAAAAGATACATACACATCTTGCAGAATCAACGACGAATTACCCCGGGAACATAATGGTTGTGGCTGTAGATTGTAGCAAGAGTTGAATTTTGTTTAACTTCTGCATTTCTTTCTACCATTGACATATTATATATGGACTGCTAGTTGTATGTCATTTCCAAACAAAACGTGCTAAGAAAATGACACCACTTATTACAGTCGAGACTAGCGGCAAACTCAGGCCTAGCCGTGAAAATATAAAACATATTAACACAGTGCTATGGGATCAGGCAAAAAAATCCCTTATTTTGTTTTATACGAAATTAATTTGCTTTTAGGTTAAAGGCTCCCCCAAACTAACGCGAAACATTCGCCGACGACGCGAAATCATTCACAATGATACAAAATATGAAAGATACACAATGCTAAACAACAACAAAAAAATGTCTTTGCGAATGATTCGCTACGAATTCGCGTTGGTTTGGGAGAGCCTTAATATTTAATTAAAATGAATGTTCTATTAGCCGCGTTTTATTATCCTCATGATCTGATCCGGATCAGATCATGTTAAATAAAACAGATAGGATCTTATTTATATACGCGCCTCTTTTCTTGGCACTATTGAGACACATTCACAATAATAATTTTTGGATCATTGAAATAGATCCAGATAAAAAGCAGGATCCCGTTGTTTTTGTAATCACGTGTTAGAAATTGATCCGGATCAGATCATGTGGATAACAAAATGCGGCTATTAGAACCAATTTTTCAATCAAGCAGTTCGAGTAGTAATGACATACATTATACACACAATAGCCACGTTTTTTATCACTCATAACCCATATGGTTCACCTCATGAAAATAAAACGATGCGGATTAGTGCAAAAATTGACCTATGTATATACCCATCTCTTTTTTCCTTATGTTTACTTATTTTCATGTGAGGTCTGTCTCTTTTCCAAATACTGCTGACAAATCGCTTACATGATTAAAAATGGTAATCAGCTAATCTTATGCTTTGTTTCCACCAAAGGTTTATCGCAGATTAGATTTAATAAATCTGTTTGGTGTTTCCACCGCACAAAAAGATTTAAAAAAGATTAAATTTGACAGCATCTTCAAAAATTCAAATGGCGTTCCAATTTTTCTTATGAAGTGCGAATGAGACAGAATGTTTGATTCGTGTGAAACAATGAAGAACTGAATGCGAGTCTCGAATGAATCGTTCAGCACCATGTAAAAATAGGTTAGTTCGATTTGTAAAACTATTTGTCCTAGGAAGATTTAACAAGATTAATTTCTAATCTTCAAGATTTACGAAATAAATTTGTATGGTAAATCTACGAGATTTAAAGGAGATTTAAGGTTAATCTCATTAAATCTCAGATTAGCGCTAGGTGGAAATGTAGCATTAGCAAACAATAAAGAACTGTCATTACTGTACACGTGAAATCGGAGCGGAACATTCCAAACGATAAAAAATGACAACACAATGATAAATAACAATAAAAATTCTCGTCAGCGAATATTTTGCGTTGGTTTGGGAGAGCCTTTAAAATTTTAATACCTTCCGCTACTTTTTGCAAAAGTGAGAAATAAACATTTATTATAAAAGCTTGCAAAAAAACAAAGGATCATTGTTCTGATAGACAATTTTCAATGCAAGCGCGTCTTTTGTATTGATATTTACATCTCACTCTCGTATTTTTTATTCTGTGCAAAAAGTAAAAAGGGTTTGTTAAAAAAAAGGAAATTTTCATCTACTTTTATGGGTTTTCCTTAAAAAAATACCCTTCCAGCACTGGTTTGACGTTTGTGTGTTTTTTTCTGCTTTTCTCATTTAAAAATAACTAATTCGGAATTTGAAACCTTTTCACATGTTTCTTCTCTTAAAAACACCAATAAAACATTCAAAAACAAAAATAAAATATAAACAAAAACATAGAAGATCATAAATACTTAAAAGGCCCTGGAGACGCTCGAACCTGGTGCGAGTGAACATGGTTCAGGTACTATGTTCGAGTTGATTTTACTTGTCTGCGGGCTGGTTCGAGTACCAATTATTTGGTGTCACTAAACAAAAATTTGGTCTCACCAAAATCAAAAGGAGTTTGATATTTTTTTATGTTCGAGGGCGGGGCTAATCGTTTGTCGTACCAAATTCGACTGTTTGCGGACCGGTTTCGTATGTTTAATCGAACATTTTGCTTTAATTTTAAGTTCAATATGAAAAATAAAAATAAAAATGTCAAATAACTTGAATAAAAATAAAATAAATGTGACAGTGAATATTGTGAATGACATATAAGTCGTAAAAATAATGAAGTTCGAGTAGTTTGGTTTCTGCTTTGTTTCAGTGTCTGCGGAGTTTAGTCGAACTATGTTCACTCGCACCAAGTTCGAGCGTCTCCAGGGCCCTTAAGTGGAAGTGAAGTTTTTATTGTTTTTATAATAAATAATATTTGTTTTTGAAGCCCTCAAAAAATCCCCAGTTCCAATGTCAAACATTATTTCCGTATTTCACCTATAGGACGGAGATTGGCGGTAGTAACGCCACTGTTACAAGTGGAATCATCGTAAATTTGCTGCTAGCAGTCCATATATAATATGTCAATGCTTTCTACATTTACAGCTTCACATTGTAGCGCTGTATACTATTTTGTATTTGTCTACTTTGACAGTGCAACGAGCCAGAACTACAGCCACACCATTCTGTTTGGCCAGTTTAGCTTTGAAAAATGTGTGTGAAAAACCCACAAGTAGATGAAGTCCCTCAGCCTCAGTGCAACATACATAATTTTTTTTGGAAACCATCAGCTATTTTTAAAACCTCATGACTCATGAGCAAAGATGTTTGATTATAGCACATAATTGCAAAGTTTTGTTTTTCGAAAAAAATTGAACATTTTCTGTAGGTTCAAATTCGGCATTGGGAATCTTAAAACAAAACCCATTTTCATACATCAGGCTAGGAACGGCGATTTTCTGTCGCGCGATTATTTAATTACGAAAAATAGAACACATTAGTTTAAAATAAGAATGAACGCACATGACACTAAGAAATCATACGGGGTTGCGATCAATTTTTTTTGTCGCGATGACAAAAAATTGCGAGTGCGGTCCTAGCCTTATGTCGTTTTTCATTGAAATCTGAAAGATTTGATTTTAAAATCTAGAATAGCTGCCTTGAATGAAATATCTGGGCTTATGTTTGAGAAGTTTACACGCATAACATGAACGCATACACATAAAAACGTTGTAGGGCGTCGCATAGTGTGGTATTCATTAGTAAAACTTGGCCAAAAGTATTTTGTATTGTGCTATTGTTTTGTTTTTTGAACCAGTATTAAGTTTTAAATAACTTTTTCAATTTTTATTTAAAAATAATAATTATTTTATAAACCTCAAAATTATCTTATTAAGATAAGAAACTGAATAAAATAATAGTCTATGATCCCGACAGAGGGCGACTTACTCTCATCGTTATTCTCAATAAGTGGTATACATATATTGTTTAGTAGTGTTTAGGCAAACTATTTGCGGTTGCCTGGTAAAATATGGTTAAGGTATAGGGTTGCCAGGTCAATTTTTCAGTATTTAACACATTTATTTAAAATAAAGCTCTAGAGTAGCCCATTTAAAATAAATTTGTTTCTTTAGTATTGGACCTTTATGTCAAAATGCGAAAAATTACTGAGAAATACTGAGAAATATATTAAAACCCTTTTTACTTATAGATTATAATCTTTAAAAATAAATCGATTTAAATGTATCTCTATTTTGATTTTTTATCTAACACTGCCCGTCAAATTCGTAATTTGCATTCCACTTGCCTCCCACTTGCTTTCCACTTGCATTCCACTTGCTTGTCTCCCAACTTGCTTCTCAACTTGCTTCACTACTGGCTTCAAAACTTGCCTGCCAGTTGATAAGCAAGTTGCTTGGGTTTGTTTGTGTTAGTGTACAAATGTGAATGTATTGCAACTTGCATGCAAGTACTTGCTCGTGTGGCCTCGGGGTAAGGTAAATTTAAAAACTTTAATGACAAAAATACGTTAAAGAACATGATTCTTGTGATACAATATTCAAAAACTTTCAAAATTAATAATTTAAAAACAATTAAAGCACTTTAAGTATAACCATTAATAAAAGTTGCATTTAAGTCAACCGATAATTTACCTACTTAAAAGCATATTCGTGGCGATGGGAGTAATTATAAAAAAATGAAATGTCCACAAAATTTAGTTCGATGTATTTGCTGCTTGGAAACATAGCCTTATAAAAGGTGTTGCCACTTTTAGAAAATAGATTAATGGCCAGCTTTTGATATACCACACTGTGCGTCGGTCGGTACAAATAACATTAAACAAATAAATTGCCTTATTTCGATTTGTCGTTTGACAAGAGAATGTTTGCATGTATGGGTGAAGTGCAGATCAAATCTCTCAAACTAGAAAGATCGCATCTTTCGTCTTCAGATGAATAAAACATGAAAAAATGGAAAAAGTTCAAATCTTTTTCCTAAAAAGGTCAAATCTTATCAACAATGAAAAACGACATTAGTGTTTGAGTTATTGCATTGATTTATACTTCTATGGAAAAATACTTACCATAAATAGAGGATAAAAATAAAGTTAAGACCCCTATAACGGTTCTCAATAATTATCAATACGCTATTTGACGTTTCAACACAATTGATCTATCGTGAATTGGATATATTGGTACCTACACATACGTACACATATGTACATATATATGTATTATCGTTCATTATTTTTTGAGTTAACTACAAATTCTTGGTTGCTTAATTAAACTATAGTCAACGAAATTAAAGGGACACAATAATTTTTGTTAGTGTTTTTTAGAAGAACTATATCTTTGTGACGAGTGGTCGTATTGAGTTGAAATAAAAAGCATTCTACAGCTTTATGGTTTTTGTTTCGAGATTTGTTTATAAATTTTTTTTCCCCACGTACCGTTATTGCAAAAAAATGACACAAGACAAAAAAATATTTTTTTTTTTGAGTCAATCAAATGTAATAGTCAGATACCTTGTTAATTCAGCTTCAATTCAATTTTTTGTCATGGTTTATCTGATTGAATGAGAAAAAGATACTTTTAGCTTTGATTAACACTATCTCAGCAAATAAAAGGTTTGTTCGATGTTCCCTGCCCCAGGGCGCACTGGGGAATGTCATTAACATCAAAAAACTGGGAGCTGCTCGGGTTTTGATTTAACATCGGACACCTCAGTGTTACTTTTGTAAAATAAAAATGTTAGGCTAGGACCGCACTTGCGATTTCAATCGCGCGACTGTTTAGTCGCTAGAAATAGAACACGTGAATTTTAATAAGAATGAACGCACATGCGACCTGGAAATCGCGACGATTAAAAGTCGAAAATTTGTTCCATTTTTCTGGCGATGCGATTGTCGAAAGTTAAAATGAAACAAACGGACTTAGATGGTTGTGCTCGCACTTGCGATTTAAAATAGTGCGACTAAAAAATCGTAGTCGCAACTAGAAAAAATTATACACGCACTTGCGATTTTCAAACGTACGATTATTTAGGCTAGGACCGCACTTGCGATTTCAATCGCGCGTCTGTTTAGTCGCCAGAAATAGAACACATGAATTTGAATGAGAATGAACGCACATGCGACCTACAAATCGCGACGATTAAAAGTCGAAAATTTGTTCCATTTTTCTGGCGATGCGATTGTCGAAAGGTAAAATGAAACAAACGGACTTACATGGTTGTGCTCACACTTGCGATTTAAAATAGCGCGACTAAAAAATCGTAATCGCAACTAGAAAAAATTATACACGCACTTGCGATTTTCAAACGTACGATTATTTAGCCGCAAGAAATGAGACACATGGTTTTAAATGTGAATGCACACATATGCGACTTTAAAATCGCAGCGATTAAAAAAATGGAACCAGATCTATTTTTTGAGCGTTTTTTCTATCACGAAATTAAATAGACGCATGTGCGCGCATTCATATTAAAAGCTTTATGTTCTATTTCTTGCGACTAAAAAATCGCGCGATAGATAGCCGCAAGTGCGTGCATGGCAATTATTTGTTGCGACACCGATTTTTTAATCGCACCGACTGAAAATCGCAAGTGC
Source organism: Dasysyrphus tricinctus (assembly GCA_963921185.1). NCBI lineage: Eukaryota > Metazoa > Arthropoda > Insecta > Diptera > Syrphidae > Dasysyrphus > Dasysyrphus tricinctus. Next base: position 193,507,676 of record OY992532.1, on the reverse strand, counting down.
GGTCCTAGCCTTAGGCACATGCGTCTATTTAATTTTGCGACAGAAAAAACGCTCAACAAAATAGATCTGGTTCCATTTTTGAAATCGCTGTGATTTTAAAGTCGCGTATGTGTGCACTCACATTTAAAACCATGTGTCTCATTTCTTGCGGCTAAATAATCGTACGATTAAAAATCACAAGTGCATGTATAATTTTTTCTACATGCGACTACGATTTTTTAGTCGCGCTACTTTAAATCGCAAGTGCGAGCCCAACCATTTAAGTCCGTTTGTTTCATTTCAACTTTCGACGATCGCATCGCCAGAAAAATGGAACAAATTTTTGACTTTTAATCGTAGCGATTCCTTGGTCGCATGTGCGTTCATTCTAATTCAAATCCATGTGTTATATTTCTGGCGACCAAACAGTCGCGCGATTGAAATCGCAAGTGCGGTCCTAGCCTTAAGATGCTTAGGAACTATTTTTTGCAGCTTCAAAATCTTTATGCAAGCACTATGTATCCATATACACTCCCCGTCAACTGAATACGCACAAACATTTTTTAATATACTTTATCCATTTTTTCCAAACAGTGATGGTTATTATGCCATCTGTTGATGCTAACTATTCCCTTAAGATGTTAAGCAGATAATTCCGAAAGAATTATCCAAAAACAACCGTGAGTTTTTCTTCAACCACTTGCAAAGTGTTTTATATGCAAAGTAGGAGTTTTTTTTTAGTCAACTGAATAGGTACAACGCCATTTTCTTCGTTGTTTATAAGTTTTTTGGAGTGCTTGACAGTTTAAATTAACGATTTTAGTGTTTTCAGTAAAATTTAATTCTTGATTTCAAATTTTAAGAAAAATTGGTAGATCTACGTGTCTTAACAGTGTTGAAAAAGCTAAAATCGATTTACTTAGAGACCAAGGCCTATCTGGACGTGCAATAGCTGATAAAGTTGGCCGAAGTTTTAATGCAGTTTATTCTTACTTGAAAAATAAAGATGCATACGGCAAAAACATGAAGCGAGGTAAGAAAACAGCAACAACAGCAGCTGAGAGACGAAGAATTTTAAGATATGCATCAAATTCTTCTGATTCTGTGGCAAAAATAAAACAAAAAGTCGGCGTAAACGCAAGTTGCTCAACAGTATTAAGAGTAATCAACAACTCAAGCCATCTTAAAAGAATGAAACTTAAGAAAAAACCACCACTTGACGAGAGACGGAGAATGTTGCGATTAGATTTTTCAAGACTTCACATGAGTGAAAAGAATGGTATCACGTGGTTTTTTCAGATGAAAAAAAGTTTAATTTCGATGGCCCTGATGGGTTCAACTTCTATTTTCACGACTTAAGAAAAGAAAAAAGATTTTTAAAGCGCCATCATAGTCGTGAAGGAGGTGTCATGATATGGGGTCAGTCAGTTATTATGGAACAGTTGAGCTCGAGGTTGTAACATCAAGAATGACAGCAGCTGGGTATAAAGTAATTTTGGAAAGAAATTTTCCTAAATTTTCTAACATCTTTGGACCCATAAACTGGACCTACCAACATGATAATGCGCCTATTCACTCAGCGCGCATAATAAAAAAATGGATAGAGGAGCAACAAGTGCAGTTGCTTCAATGGCCGCCGTACTCACCTGATCTAAACATCATAGAAAATGTCTGGGGATGGTTAGTACGCAAAGTTTATGAGGGTGGTCGTCAGTTCGAAGACAAAGAAACCTTAATTTCTGCAATCAAATTAGCGTGGAGCGAAATTTCGTTAAATTACATTAAAAAGCTATACGATTCCATGCCGGATCGAATTTACGAAGTAATTAAAAATAAAGGTGGAAGTACCCACTACTAAACTTAAACAAAAACTTGTTTCATTCCATTCCAATACCAATTTTAATTTTTGTACCTATTCAGTTGACTCAAAAAAAAACTTGAAGTTGAAGGAAAAACTCACGGTTGTTTTTGGATAAAACTTTGAAATTCTGTTATTTATATGTTACGAAAATTTTTACCATCAACAGATGGCATAATAACCATCACTGTTTGGAAAAAATGGATAAAATATATTCAAAAATGTTTGTGCGTATTCAGTTGACGAGGAGTGTATTTTCCTTAGCATTCCATTTATTAATATATAAATCAATAAAAAGTAACAAAATAACAAAAAAGTATACAAAACATTTCCAGCAGTATTAATAAAAAACTGGTATCCGCTCCCTAAAACACGTGTTAACTGGCACACGGATAGACAACTTGTCCGCTTGATAACTTTTCTTATTAAAAAAGATATGATATATTTCCAGTATTTATCACTTCACCACTTCATCAAATTATGGTGATTTTCAAATACATGTGTCACATGCATGCACTGCCTTACGAAGTGTATACTGGTAGTAGTAAACGGTGCTATCACACGCGTGCGTGTATGTGTTAAGAAGTTATCCGTTCATTATACGTGGAATCTGGCTAGTTAAAGTTTTCTGTACGTTAACACACGTCACAGACTATGACGCATTTGTTAATAAGAATTACTAGTTAACAGATGTTTAAACGCAAGCACGTTGTTATCCGCCGTTTATTAATATGGGGGTTCATATTTAACATTTATATCATCATACAAAATTCGCAAAGTCAACCTTTTCCTTTGACATTGAACTTTTACAAACAGCTGATTTCAATTTCCCAGCTCTGATTTCTTTCCCTGAGAAAAAACCTGGGGTGCGTAACTGGCTGAACAGAATGCAAAACGGAGCTGGAATAGATGTCAAAAATGCTGCAGCCGGAGCTGCAAGAGTTGAACAATTTTTAACTTTTACTGCAGCATTTTTGACATCTACTGCAGCTTTTTTGACATCTATTCCAGTTGCGTCTTGCATTCTGTTCAGCCAGTAAGAGCGAGTACAGTGCTCGCCCCGAACACAGTGAATGGCATTCTAAAAAATTCAAATACAGCTTTAGAAATTTGAGAAAGCATTTGACAAGATTTTTTCAAGGTTTTGCATAAATGATTTTGGAACGTGTACGATAACTAGGGCGAGAGAGAGAGTTTTTAGGAGAGAGAAGTGAAATGCGCGGTATGATGAAGTGGCATAAAATCTTCTACCTTGTTTGGAGTGGAAGAAAAAAGTAGAAAACTAATACAGACATAACTTTCTACACACTGAAAAAATAAAATACTAACACAATGAAAAGAGGTACATATATACATTTTTTTCTGCCACAATTAGCCTTATTGTGAGTTTCACCCGGAAAATATTTTAAATTTTAAAAGCTATTATGAGTTTCGCCCGAACTTCTATTGGCCTAAAATAAACAAAAAACTTGTGCAAAAAGCATCAGTACCCTCTGTTAATCTTTCGTTCGTCTTTAAAAAATAAGTGACAGTTAAAGCTCTTAACTACGCTACATTTCACCCAAATAAGTACTCACGAAAAAGGGGCATTTTCATTTTTCAGGTGAAACTCACAATAGGCGGAAAGTGAAATTTTAATTTTCCGGGTGGAATGTTGTTCACGTGAAACTCACAATAAGGCAGAAGAATTCATCCCGTGTGTGCTGAAGTGGAGTATTGAAGCATGGGCCCAACTATGTAACTCGATTCTACAATAAAAACGTTCGAACTCGCAAAATCTCATCTCGCTAATTCTTAAGCCAGCGCTTATAAACGGAAATAGAACAGCGCTAATTCACGATTCTGTGGCACAAGTGGGAAGCACTAAAATTTTATCCCACTTTCATACATATTACCACTTATAATTAGCATTGAAAACAACTTTCGAATCCATTCGAATGTAGAATAAAGTTACATAGGCAGTAGGGCCCCAGATTTCTACCAGGCAGATATCATCCCGTGTGTGTAGGGTGTGGGCCCAATGGCTCAACTGGACTCAACGAAGCATTTGAAAAGTGAAAACACAGTCCTTTTATAGCAGCATTTAAGAAATAAAACAAGGAAATTTAAATAATAAATGAAAAGTTTTATTTTAACGAAGCTTTTAAATGAAACAGCATTAAATGATAAATTCAGTCTATCTTTTTCAGTTTTTCTCTTTTCCAAAGTTATTCAATTTATTTCATGCCATTTTTCTCTCCAACACCTTCGAGAACCTTCGATTGATCTTGAGATTGGGGATTCTCCTTCACATTCAGGTGTGCTGGTCCCGTTTGTTGAATTTGTATAACTTTCTCAGTTGGCTTTTCTTCGACAGATGGTTTTGGAATGCTCACTGTCAAAACGCCATCTGATGAAAGCGTCGAGATCACTTTGTCAGAGTCATAGTTCTTTGGCAGTGCGTACCGACGAACAAAGTGCCGGGAGATATATCCATGATCATCTTCTCGCTCTTCATGTTTTCCCTCCACAACAACAGCATTGTCTACCACTTTTACAGAAAGTTCACTTGGTTTGAACTGCTGGACGTCCATGCAAACCTGGAATCCATCTTTTCCAATGTTCGATACTGTTTTATTTCCTTTATACTTTTCCAATGGTAGATCTTCCAAGCCACTTGCCAAAGCCAAAGCCAACGGCAAACGCAAAGCTCTGGGATTTTGGTATTTTTGAATTTGGTAAGGATTTAAGCCCAATCCGAAATCACTACTATAATACGGGGATAGGCCGGACATGGAGTCCAAATTTTCAGCTAAATCCAAAAGCAATTTCAATGAGGACATTTTAAATAGACTTGTCTTGCTACTTTTCACTTTTACTGTAGTTCACAAATTAAAAGAAACTTCACTTTTTATTAAGAGTACCTACTTGTTTTCACTCAACGATTGTTTTCAAACAAACTGATGAATTTCGCCGGTTGTTTTCGCATATTTATACGAAATGTCTCTTTTGCCAGAAATTTCTGGATTATACTCGTCACTCTCTTATTATTTTCAGCTAATGCAGGGGAAGTTTATGATTCCTTATTATTTATCTCTCTCTAACCAATTTGTTTTTTTTACAACGATGCATTGCATTGATATGAGATAAATTAATTGTTTATATTCTTGTTAAAATACTGCCTGTTGAATGGTATAAACAAAAATTGGAGGTAGAGGGAGGCCAGATTTAATAAAATAGTTTCTACAATATTATACCTACCCTCATATAAAACATGTACACATATCTCATAAAAAAACAAAATTAATAAACATGAAACAAAGAAGAGAATATTCTCTTACAAACTGCACACAGACACAGGTAAGGGAGTGAAGCTATACATTTCAGCCAATTAGAAGAGCAAAATAAGAGAACAAAGTTCCAGGAAATAACATCTATATATTTATATTATAATGATAAGCTTCCCCTGATTTTGCTGAAAATTGAACGAAGAGATAAACCTAGAAATTTCAGGCAAAAGAGATTAATATAGAGTCCCACCTCCCACATAAAGATAAGAACCAAAATATGGAAAACGGAAAACTACCGGCAAAATTCATCAGTTTGTTATTTAAAAAATCGCAGAAAATTCCAGTTCTCTTAAAATAAGTGCAGATTATTTTATTTTTTTTTTCTACTGTGAAAAGATAGAAAACAAGGTGCCAATTAGGGTTACCAGACGCCCCCCTTACTGCCTGATCAGAATAGAGTGCTGCAATGCAACTGGAGCTGCAGCTGGAATAGCTGTCAAAAAGTGTCGTACGTTTATTTTTTAACGCGCCCACAATGCAGCTGTCGCTTTCTGACATTTTAGTGTCTAAAGCATAGTTTACAGTTCCCATGCGAAAAAAAATCAAAATTTTCAAAACGATTTTCTACCTATTCTGCGCACCAAGTTGAATAATATTCAAGGCGAAAAACGTTTGCTTTGGCCTAAACCACCCATTGAGTCATTAATTTACCCTTAATTGACAAGCTATAGGCCTAAAAATGGAAAATAATAATTTTTGGATGCGAAAACCATTTGCATGCTAATAATGCCTTGAGGTGAATATATTTTTTTTTTCGGAAGTATAAACCGACCATAAAAAAAAAAATATTTTATTCACCACACTTTTTTTCGCATGCAAATCAATTGCCGGTCCATTGTTTTGCATGACATTCCATGACAGCATATTTTTTTTTTTTGCATGAAACTGTAAACCAATCATGCAAACAATTAATTTTACATTTCACCTCAATTATTTTTGACATGCGAGAATATTTGCATTGATTTTTTTTTGCGCACGGGAACTGTAAACTAGGCTTAAAGCCTAGGGCCGGCAATTGATTTGCATACGAAAAAAAGTGTGGTGAATAAAATATTTTTTTTTGATGGTCGGCTTATACCTACTTCGAAAAAAAAAAATATATTCACCTCAAGGCAATATTTGCATGCAAATGGTTTTCGCATCCAAAAATAATTATTTTCCATTTTTAGGCCTATAGTTTGTCAATTAAGGGTAAATTAATGACTCAATGGGTGGTTTAGGCCAAGGCAAACGTTTTTCGCCTTGAATATTATTCAACTTGGTGCGCAGAATAGGTGGAAAATCGTTTTGAAAATTTTGACTTTTTTTCGCATCGGAACTGTAAACTATGCTTAAGGCCTAGTTTACAGTTCCCGTGCGCAAAAAAAAATGTATGCAAATATTCTCGCATGTCAAAAATAATTGAGGTGAAATGTAAAATTAATTGTTTGCATGATTGGTTTACAGTTTCATGCAAAAAAAAAACTATGCTGTCATGGAATGTCATGCAAAACAATGGACCGGCAATTGATTTGCATGCGAACAAAAGTGTGGTGAATAAAATATTTTTTTTTTATGGTTGGTTTATACTTGCGAAAAAAAGTATATTCACCTCACAAGGCATTACTTGCATGCAAATGGTTTTCGCATCCAAAAATAATTATTTTCCATTTTTAGGCCTATAGTTTGTCAATTAAGAGTAAATTAATGACTTAATGGGTGGCTTAGGCCAAAGCAAACGTTTTTCGCCTTGAATATTATTCAACTTGGTGCGCAGAATAGGTGGAAAATCGTTTTGAAAATTTTGACTTTTTTTCGCATCGGAACTGTAAACTATGCTTAAAGCCTAGTTTACAGTTCCCGTGCGCAAAAAAAATGTATGCAAATATTCTCGCATGTCAAAAATAATTGAGGTGAAATGTAAAATTAATTGTTTGCATGATTGGTTTACAGTTTCATGCAAAAAAAAAAACTATGCTGTCATGAAATGTCATGCAAAACAATGGACCGGCAATTGATTTGCATGCGAACAAAAGTGTGGTGAGTAAAATATTTTTTTTTTATGGTTGGTTTATACTTGCGAAAAAAAGTATATTCACCTCACAAGGCATTACTTGCATGCAAATGGTTTTCGCATCCAAAAATAATTATTTTCCATTTTTAGGCCTATAGTTTGTCAATTAAGAGTAAATTAATGACTTAATGGGTGGCTTAAGCCTAGTTTACAGTTCGCGTGCGCAAAAAAAAATCTATGCAAATATTCTCGCATGTCAAAAATAATTGAGGTGAAATGTAAAATTAATTGTTTGCTTGATTGGTTTACAGTTTCATGCAAAAAAAAAAAAGCTATGCTGTCATGGAATGTCATGCAAAACAATGGACCGGCAATTGATTTGCATGCGAAAAAAAGTGAGGTGAATAAAATATTTTTTTTTTGATGGTCGGTTTATACTTCCGAAAAAAAAAAATATATTCACCTCAAGGCATTATTTGCATGCAAATGGTTTTCGCATCCAAAAATAATTATTTTCCATTTTTAGGCCTATAGCTAGTCAATTAAGGGTAAATTAATGACTCAATGGGTGGTTTAGGCCAAAGCAAACGTTTTTCGCCTTGAATATTATTCAACTTGGTGCGCAGAACAGGTGGAAAATCGTTTTGAAAATTTTGATTTTTTTTTCGCATCGGAACTGTAAACTATGCTTTAGGCCAAAGCAAACGTTTTTCGCCTTTAATATTATTCAACTTGGTGCGCAGAATAGGTGGAAAATCGTTTTGAAAATTTTGACTTTTTTTCGCATCGGAACTGTAAACTATGCTTAAAGCATAGTTTACAGTTCCGATGCGAAAAAAAAATCAAAATTTTCAAAATGATTTTCCACCTATTCTGCGCACCAAGTTGAATAATATTCAAGGCGAAAAACGTTTGCTTTGGCCTAAACCAACCATTGAGTCAATAATGTACCCTTAATTGACAAGCTATAGGCCTAAAAATGGAAAATAATTATTTTTGGATGCGAAAACCATTTGCATGCAAATAATGCCTTGAGGTGAATATATTTTTTTTTTCGGAAGTATAAACCGACCATCAAAAAAAAAATATTTTATTCACCACACTCTTTTTCGCATGCAAATCAATTGCCGGTCCATTGTTTTGCATGACATTCCATGACAGCATTGTTTTTTTTTTTTGCATGAAACTGTAAACCAATCATGCAAAGAATTAATTTTACATTTCACCTCAATTGTTTTTGACATGCGAGAATATTTGCATAGATTTTTTTTTGCGCACGGGAACTGTAAACTAGGCTTAAAAGAAAAATGAAAAGAAAAATTAATAATGATGAAAAAGAATTTGTTTTTCATTTCATTTTTTTATATGACCACTAAGCTGTAGACCATGGGGTTCGAGAGATATTCGGCATCAAAAATGGTGAATTGAACAATGATGCAATTCTGCACTTAGTGCTGGTCTGTCCATACTCAACATGACATGTGTCATACTTCATTGAAAAGGTTATTGCGGGTTCTTCATTTTTTTTTATGGAATATAAGGTGAAAGTGGGGCTTGGGAGATTTTTGGCAAAAACGCATTATTGAAAAATTGTGCAGTTCTGCATTGTAATCTGGTCTAACAAATCAACAGCAATGTGTCATACATCGTTCTTTCTGCAACCCTAAAAAAAAACGCTTTTAACAAAAAACTACGGATTCTTCTGCTTTTGATTATTAGCACTAGGCGTGTTTTTTTGGGATTTTATATATAGTACAGTGAGGAATTTCCATAAAAACGCATCCGCAGCTGCCTATATTTTTGTATTTGCAATATGGTACGCCTGAACAGCTGTCACGACACAAAAGTGAGTTTTGTGAAAGTTAAAAGTAGAAATAAACCAAAATTATTAACAAAAACTAACATATTTGCAAGTTAAATGGGAAATAAAACTATATATTTATATAATTTATGGTTTTAATCAAATGTTTGTGTCCCTTTTTCCTTTATTTGCCATTTTCAGATACGAAAATTGACTTTGCAGCTATAAAAAAAATAAAAGGGGTAGGGGTATGTTGGTAGACTATGGTCAAAGTAAAAAAGTCATGATTTAGTCTGCTATTACACGAAGACTATTTAGTTGAAATTTTTCGAAATTTAATATTGTGAAAGTGAAATCAAATGTTGTTTTCTCATTTGCACTCATTTAATTTTGAAATAAGTAATGACTCAAAAGTCGTCGTATAATAACAGACTCAATACACATGGAGTAGATGACTTTATTAGCGATAATTTTATAAATTACAATAAGTACATGATTGTATGGCTAATTTTAATGCATTTACCTATGGTATGGCTAATTTTAATGCATTTACCTAGTTTTCCATTGGAAATTTTTTAACTCACCAATTTAACCGGATTAACTGAGTACATTAGTAGCCAAATAAGCCTGAACTCTCCTTGAACTTCAGTTAGTTTCAGCTCTACTAACTGGTTCAAAATTTGATCCATGGTTCAGCATTTGTGACTCATCGATTTTATCGGATCTACTGAAGTGCAACGATGATTCCAAAGTTCAAGTATATTGTAATAACTATTTCAAGCTTGACCACTGTTGAACCTCAGTTAAACTGACGAAATCAGTGAGCTAAAATAATTGAACCACGCATCAAAGCTTGAACCACGTTTGTACAAGTAGCCTTTCCACCAAAAGCAGTGACTTAAAATTGCTGAGCATCGGATCAAAATTTGAACCATGTCTATACAAACTGGTCCCTATAGACCAAAGGTTTACAAAAAGAGCTTTTCATATGAGCTGCGAAGTGAATTTTGAAATGGGAATGATCGTGAATTTTGACCTTCCATTCCCTTGAGTAATTTGTTTGGCTGCCTATAGAAGAAAATGTGAAGAAAAATGCTTTGTGGAATGCGTCTTGATGTTGTGAATTCCGAATTATCGTTTGACAGTCGGCAGAATATATCTTGTTTGTCACTTATAAAAAAAAAATGCTAAATTTTGCACTTTAAACTAATTTAAGGCAGCGTTTTTTTTAAGCATAGCATAGGATAGGATAATTTTTTTATTTTGTCGAAAAGGTAGAACAAAACAACCATGCACTTACAAACGACCCTGTTTAGACTGTAATTGCTCACTACACCACCATGACGTAAATTTATGGGTGAAATTTTCTCTTCACCGATTTCTTCTACAAAAACATGGTCTTGACGAAGTGAAAAGTTACAGTCTAAACAGGGCCATTCATTCAACATAATTCTACTCTACGAACATAGCCATCGAGAATTCGAGACACATAAAAGTACCAGTCGTACCAATGACGACACACAAAAATCCTATTCAATTGAGTTCGATACTCGAACAAACGTCAAAAGTTTATCGGCAGCAGGATTCTACTTTAACTTTTATCGGCAGCGATTTTGCTGCCGATGCTGTTTTTGTAATTCATAAAAAATTTCACTGTGCTGCAAATAGCTTTTCCAATAAAACACACCTACTGTTTTTTAGTGCATTTTAATCTTCGCTTTAAAATAAGTTGCATGTTAAATACATGCTACTTTTTTTTAAGCGAAGATAGAAATGCACTAAAAACAGGGCTATTGTGTTTCATGACAAATGAACCAAATTTCATGAACAGACCAATTCAAATTCAATTATCAGTTTTCTGCAATGTAACCTTTTATACTGAAAATATATAAAGTCATCTTTTTAAGGTAGCCGTTTCAACTTGTTTTTTGTTATTGGATCCTTAATTGGATGTGTCGTATGCTTACGTAGGTTGTGTGCGAAAAAAGTGTATAGATTTCACCAAATTATATGCTACTATTTTGTGCATCAAACAGCGTACTGCCATTGTATATAAATTCTATAGTATTCTCATGAAAAAAAAAAGCTCGTGGCCATCTATGCGTCGAAATGTAATCCTAATTTTTTTTTAAGGGATCTCGGTAAGGCGATCACAGCGAACCTATCGACCAAATATCAACCTACAAAATCGTGTTTCATGAGAATAGAGTGGATATACAATGGTACTGCATAACAAACAGTAGAGCTAAATTCTATCACTTCGTTGTGTTATTTTTTATTGGATTTTTCGTTTCGCATCAGCATCGCTTACCAGCTACCAAGTTTTAGTAGAATTATATACAAGTAAAACCAAACTGAAACTGGAAAATGAAAACCAGACCAGCCACCAGCATGACCCAGGTTGTATCCAATTGTGGTTTACCAATTATTTTATTTAAAATTTCAATTAAAAGCCACGTTTTGTTAAATATTTATTTATTAATTCTTTAAATCGTTTGACAAAGAAAACAATTAGACATGAACAAAAAGAAAATATAAGCAAACATTTTGGTTTACACCTGTGGATAAATGGCTTGAGAAGCAATTTCACATTGGTTGTCCCTGTTACGTGCCATCTTTAGGTAACCCTTGTCACCCCAATTGGCACCCCATGAGTTTTTCACCAGCCAGTAATCACCACCATTCTTTTGGGTACCATATCCAACGACAAGGACAGCATGATGTGATTTGTCACAATTACAATCGGAATTGTCATAAACACCTTGATCGTACAGTTGAATTAGTCCACAAATGGAAACAGCGACTGGACCAACAGTCGCAACGGCCTCCATCAACTTAGTTTCATCACCCTTGGGAATACTTATGTATCCCACATCGCTAGCTCCAATATTCATCTTATTAAAATGACAGGAATTAACGCTTCCTTTATAACTATAGGACGCCTCTGTATCGATGCCATTGTTTTCTTTGATGTATGAAAAGGCCATGAAAGCTTTACCACCGTCACATCCAAGGTTTCCATAGCTTTGTGAACAATCGATCAAATTTTGTTCAGAAAGCGAAACTAATTTTCCAGTCTTACGAAAGTGTTGACCTTCTAAGGCACCAGTTGAGGCAAATGCCCAGCATGATCCGCAGTTACCTACAAAGGTATACAATTTTTTTTAACATTGAACATTTTTATAGGGTCGGTTTAAATAAATTATGGTGTTACTAAAATTAAATGAATAAAGTGCACAAATGTGTACGCTAGCGTATACGGAGATGCGGAGATTACGAAAGAATATTTGATTGGTGTTACCAAAACGAATCAAATGAACAAATGTGTATAGGAGATGAATTCTATTACATAGGGAAGGTACGATTGAATGTTAGGTAAAGCTCGGAATTACTAAATTAAATAAAATGAATTTTAATTTTATAATATATAAATGCCAGAGCCAGTGCTGTAAGCAGTTTATTGTGTAGCTTAAACTATAAGTGTTGTGAATTTTTTGAAAAAATTGTATGATAGGAAAACTTATGTAAAGGTGCAAAATGACGATTTTTTTTAAATTCGAATTATAAGCAGTTTAAAATAGGGTTTTTATGTGAAATGGTCGAAAAACAAAAATCTAAATGACAAGTGCGAGAGGAAAGGCCTAACTCCATTTAATTCACTTTTGTACAAAAGTGAAAAAATACTTTCTCTTTTTCCAATAAACTACTCAATCCTATCTTTTATCTCAAGTTTTACAAAAGTTAAATTTAGAGCGTGCCTACTTTTACTTTTGCAGAAACGTGAAACACAACTATACATCCATATAAATAGTTAAAAAACTGATTCATAGATGTCACTCACATTGATAATAGTTGCTGAACTAGGCTTTTTGGTGAATGAATACATTCAGCTCAGATCAAATTTCATACAATTTTTCGCAGGAAGGTGTCGCAGCATATATGTATTTGTATTTTAATGAATGTAGTAAGGCCTTAGTAATATGTTTGTTTATCGTTTATTGTAACAATTTCGTACACATATTTTGAAATTCCAAAAAATCTACAAAATGAGATATTAGCCGCGTCTTATTATCGCTCATAACCCATATGGTTCACCTCATGAAAATAAAACTATGTGGGTTACTATAAAAACAGTGCTGTATATCAGTCTCTTGTTTTCTCATGTTTATTTATTTTTCATGTAAGGCCTGTCTGTTTTCCTCTCTATTCCTAACACTGCTGACAAATTTCTGACATCATTCACAATGATAAATAGCCTCCTGCCGGTCGGAGTGAAAACCTGTATCTGGGCTATTGAAATTAACCTCGATAGAAACCTGGATCCCATGTTGTTTTTGAAAAATATGTTAAAGGATAACCTCGACCCAGACCCGGAGATAATAGCCGCGTTTTATTATCGCTCATAACCCATATGGTTCACCCCATGAAAATAAAACGATGTGGGTTAGTGCAAAAGCAGTGCTGTATATCAGTCTCTTTTTTTCTTATGTTTATTTGTTTTTCATGTAAGCACTTGTCTCTTTTCCTCTCTATTCCTAATACTGCTGACAAATCGCTGACATCCATTCACAATGGTAAATAGCCCTCTGCCGGTCAGAGTGAAAACCTCTATCTGGGTTATTGAAATTAGCCTCGATAGAAACCTAGATCCCATGTTGTTTTTGTAATGCATGTTAAAAGATAACCTCGACCCAGACCCGGAGATAATAAAACGCAGCTATTAATGCCGAATTTACACGATTGAAAAACTGCCAGTATAATGACAAAAGCAACAACAAAAGAATGGACAATTTCATTCTTTTTGTCATTATACTGGCAGCTTTCCATTCGTGTAAATCCGGCATATGGTTGTAAGTTCAAAATTCAAAAATGGTTTGCGAATTGCTTACTAAATATCAGGGTTAGCGCTGAAATTGTTAAATTGTTAAATTGTTAAAGAAAAATAATAAGGGTATTCATGCAACAGAGTAAAGTCGTCGTAAACTAGTAAACTTTTAAACTTCGTAAATCTGTAAAATTTTCCATACAAATTGTGACAGAATAACAAAGTTTTAACAACGTTTACGACGAGTTTACGCTGTTGCATGAATACTCATAGTAAAAAATGAATTATTTTTGTTTCTGGAAATTTTGATACTATTTTTGTTTAAGTATATATTTTTTTTAATTTTAAATTTTTGTTAATCGGTTTTTGGCATCTGTATTTTGTATCTTTTTAACGGTTTCATTTAAAAATATTTACATATACAGTAGACGCCCGATATAGTGAAATAATAAAAACCAGGCCTGTTCACTAGATTTAGTTTCAGGGATAGGAGAATGAGCAAAAATGTATGGGAGCTGGGGGTCAATTCTCGATCTGTGAAACTGTGAAGTGATAAATATGATAACGCCTTCACACCAAATGCGATTCTCAAAGTGTGAAAAAATGAAAAAAAATGCCAAACTGTTTTCATATGATAACTCGTTTATCACAATCATTTCATTCTGTGAAAATCTGTGAAAAGAAAAATGATAAACAGAAACAAATTGTGCTCATTGGATACACCTAAGTCACCATCTTGGTCTTTCTATGACGTCACAATCACCTTTTTCTATGAGCAATTGGTAGCATTTGTCATGTTAGTACTTTTTAGTACTCACTTTGACAGCTGTTTTTCATAACTAGTTCGGGAATCGCATTGCGCGTGTTTGTGAAGTGATAAAATGATAAAACTCTGTGAAAACTGAAATGATAACTTTGTTTTCATTTCACAGTTTCACAGATCGAGAATTGACCCCCTGGTCCATTTCTCATCACGAATGTGTCATACATCGATTAAAAGGTTATAGTAAGTACAAAGATGTATGACACATTCGTGTTGAGTTGTTAGACCAGCGTCCAATGCAGAACTGCATTATTTTTCTGTTCGTCTCCTTTGATGCCAAATATCTCTCGAACCCCTTGGTCTACATCTTAACGGCTATATTACAAAATGAAGTACATGCAATAACCTCTTCAACGATGTACGACACATTATTGTTGACTTAGTAGACCGGCTTCCATTGCAGGATTGCATTATTTTTTATAATGCGAAAGAATGAAAGAAAATAAAGTACTCGCAATAGCCTTTTCAATGAAGAATAATGCTAAGTTTCCACCAAAGGTTTATCCCAGTTCAAATTTAATAAATCTATTTGGTTTTTCCACCACACAAAAAGATTTACTTTGACAGCACATTTAAAAATCCAAATGGTGATTCATTTTTTCTTATGAAGAGGAAGTGAGATAGATTGTTTGCTTTTTGGAGAACTGAATTCAGCCATGAATGAATCCTTCAGCGCCATACAAGAATAGGTTGGTTTGATTCACAGTACACATATTAAAGGTAATATCATTAGCGTTTTCATTTTTGTTCAGTTCTGCGCATCCATCAAAATCAGTGGAAAATGGCGAATCCCGTGACCCCCACTCGTTAAACATCAAAATTTGTTGTGTGTTATGTGTGCATTTGTTACTTATTTATAAGCAAATACAATTGTTTCAAGCTTTTCAGTGTTTATTAACATTATTTTGTCATGCAAACAACATTCCTTCCTAGTTTTTAGTGTTATTTAAATTATCCTTTTGTGTTCATTTTCTTCGTTTTTGTTGTAATACAGCGGATGGGGTCACGTAAGGCCGCCATCTTTTCTTTCTTTGACAGTTCTCATTTCGGACAACATGCGCAAGATAATACCTTAGATATGTGTACTGTGGGTTTGATTTGTTAAAGTATTTGTCCTAGGAAGATTTAACAAGATTAATTTCTAATCTCCAAGATTTACGAAATATATTTGTATGGTAAATCTTCGAGATCTAAAAAAGATTTGAGGTAAATCTTATTAAATCTCAGACTAGCGTTAGGTGGAAATGTAGCATAACTCAAGGAGTGAAACCTGTATTTCTTTAATTAATTGTGGTGGTGTGCTTTGTAAATACCTTGTCTCTTTACTGGTGTTACAGCGCCCTCGTTTCTCCAATCTACAAATGTTGGTAATTCCACGTTAGCTGGACTTATGAATGTTGCACCATCTTTGGGAATTTCGTTTAATTCTGTTAACCTAAAATAATAAAAAAAAAAAAAAATAATAAACATAACCAAGTTTTTATTAATTGTATAATTTAAAGTTCGATCTTACGCTTGTGAATTATTAAGATTAAATCCACTCATAATGTTGGCGAACTCATGTTCTGAAAGATCGGCATACTCATTAACAGTCAAATTGTAACTGACTAAACCTTGTGCGTATTTCTGATTGTGTTTTTCAATCTTATGTTTGTTCTCCATAAAAATCTTCATGCGAGCCTCCTCTTCTACACCATCGTTGTAGTTTTTGGAATGAGAAACCTAAAGAATGAAAACAATATTGAACAATTAGTTTGAGCAAAATAATAAACAGAATTTAAAATATAGCATTCGCAAATTAAACTTACCCAATCGCAAATAGGTTTAACCTTAACTTAAGATTCACCCAAGCGGAAATAGATTTAACCCACACGCAAATGTAATTAACCCAATCGCAATTCGATTCAAATTAAACGAAAATATTGTTAAACTATGCGCAAATTGAATTAACCCGGGCTCAACTTGTTCTTCTAATACTGTGTGGTGAAGAAATGGTAGGCTATAACAGTAGGAATAGTTCACCATAAGATTTTGACAAAGCCCCAATTGTAAATTTAATATTTTCTGCGTATTTTTCAAAGAACTAACCGAAAAAAATAAAATGCCACTCCCTTAATTATGGCTTTTTAACAACTATGGATAATAGGTACTAACATCCATTAGATCCAAAAAGTACAGCTGGAACAATAAATCAAGTTCGGGTTAGTTCAATTTGCGTTTTGGCTAAAATGATTTGTTAATACTTTAAATTATTTGCGTATAGCTTGACTTTATTTGCGTTTTGTTTAAATCGAATTCCGATCGGGTTAATTCTATTTGCGTTTGGGTTTAAGCCAAGTAGGTACGCTGCTGATGCGAAACGAAAAATCCAATACAATAATGACACAGTGAAAATATAAATCAAAAATTTAGTTCTACTTTTCGTTCTGCAGTTCGCTATTCGACAAGTGAAATTGTGAATTGTAGCCATAGACATACTAGATATGGACTGCTTGTTGTTTGGTTAGGTTGGTTCGAAATTTAATTATAAACGTCACGAATTTTCTGCAAAACCAACAGTGTTAAACTTTTCTTAAGAACAAAAAAATAGCCAGATTTTGTACCTTCATCGGCCTGATTTTCGTGGTATTGAATCGACTGGCTTATGACAATTGCTGCTGCTTCCCACTTCTTCACGCTGTTTTCATCATTTTATTCATTTTTGTTGTATGAACTGCTCGTTTATCTTATTTTTTTTGCATTAAAATAAAAGATCGTGATGGATAAAATCTGTGGTGTTTGGGAGAAACATGATAACTCCATTTTAAAAATTGCGTCCTTACATCCACTTTCCATCATCCTAGAACCTAAACGGATGGACCGATTTTCTTCAAATTTGGAATATATATGAACATAATCTTTGGAAAATTGTATTTCAAATTTGAAGAAAATCGGTCCACCCGTTTAGGTTCTAGGTCGATGTAGAGTGGACGTAAGGACGCAATTTTTAAAATGGAGTTATCATGTTTCTCCCAAACACCACAGAAATATATTTGTAAAAATACAAAAATTTGCACCAAAACGTCAGGCGTCAAACAATAAAGTTAAATTAAAGCAGATGGCTCTGTTTTTTATAAGGTATTCAAATAGATGTCCCTAGTTTCTTTGGCAAAAAATACTTCTTCAGGCCAAGTGCCAAGAGATGGCACTAACAATACTTATTTTGTTTGCCACTTTTAGGACAAAAGCGCTTATGTCGCAAATAAAATAAAGAACTGCTTCCATTGAAACTTTTGTATGAAAATGGGTATCGACTAGCTGTCCATATCTAGTATGTCTATGATTGTAGCAGATTATTTGGAGAAGTCTACACTCTTTTTTCGCACACGATTAACTATCCAGACCATTTCTTGTGTTCGAAAAAATAGCATTTGTGTTTTTCCTGTTTATTGTCGTTTTTATTTCATTACAACACGGCTGCTTGTGATGTTTG
Organism: Dasysyrphus tricinctus; assembly: GCA_963921185.1. Lineage (NCBI taxonomy): Eukaryota > Metazoa > Arthropoda > Insecta > Diptera > Syrphidae > Dasysyrphus > Dasysyrphus tricinctus. Next base: position 193,489,596 of record OY992532.1, on the reverse strand, counting down.
TGCATTTGCATTATGTTTTAATTTTTTGAATCTATGCAACTGACAATGAATAATTTTCCGTTTCGTTTTCATGAGACAACGAAATGTCTTGTTGGATAACAACTACAAATTTCATTTCGCATCAGCAGCGTACTAGGCTTTAATTTATTTGCGTTTATGTGAAACTTATTTGCGATTTGGTTAATTTAATTTGCGAATGCTATATCTTTCATCCTTTTTGAACAAATCAATGTTAATAGTTATTGCAGTCTACAATATAATAAGCCTCATTTTATTATCCAGATGATTTGATCCAAATCACTCACTCATTGAATTTTGAAAAGAGTCAGACGCAAAGAATCATCGTGTAATAGGACACAGACAGACAAACTTAACCGTTTATTTATGTATTTTTAAAGTCATTCACGAAAGAACAAAAATGTATGGTGGGTTTTACTATTGTGATACGTTATAATTGGCCACGTTCAAGTTTCAATGGATTGTCTATCTAGGATAGGTTTGTATCCATGTATGTGTCTGAACGCAAGTCAGCTGCTGTTTACATTTCTCATAGGATAGCCTCGTATCCTAAAATTTTTAGGATAGCTTGGGATCTCTGTTCTGTCAACAGCTGTTTCGTCATCAGCTGTATTTTAATAAGGGATTACAATGGGCGCGTTCGGCTGCGTATCTTAAGCGATCCGGATTTGTTTGTGTTGTTGTAATCCCATAGGAAAAAACAGCTGATCAGTGAAGCAGCTGATGTGAGAAAGAAATCTCAAGCTATCCAAAAAATTTCGGGATACTCAACTATCCGATGGGAAATTTGAAGAACAGCTGACTTTGCTTAACAGCTGACCATTTATTTGGATTTGCGATTCCACATCGGATTTTTTTTTGTTCGAGCAAAAACATTTCCAAATTATATTTAAATGCATATTAAAATCATTTGCAATGCAAATTAATAATAAATTTTTGATACAGAGGAGACACAAAATCGTTGCTGAAAATTTCAATTTATTTTTACTTTTGTTAGCAGCTCTCACTCTTTTGACAGCAAATGTTACCTATCCGGTTTTGGTCGTTCGCCAACGTATCGGATACTAAAGTATCTTGGATACCCTATCGGACTACCGGCCGAACGCGCCCAATAACACAAACTTATCCAGATCGCTTTAGTTTTGTGTTTGAACCAGAGAATATGAAATAAAGAAGTCAATCCACAGCTGTCAATTTGATTTGCCTACAAGCTGGAAGCGAACAGCTGATGTATTAGATTTGCAAAGTATTAGTGAAAAGCAAAGCAAAACGCACACATAGAATCAACTAGTCATTCAGCACATCATTCAGCACAGGTCTTGTTGTTGTTGCAATTCACATCTATTTCTTCGACACGAAATGAAATTACAAATACAACAATGTAAACAAATGGGTTTTGGGGGGTGAAACGTACGAAGGATTGGCTTCTTTATTTGATATTCTCTGGTTTGAACGCAGCCATTCCTCGCGTTCCGATGTTTATTCGCTATGTTATCTAGTTATCCCAAAAATTTCGAGATAACTTGAGTTGTTGTTGGGTCAGCGGTTAATTTCTAATCTTCAAGATTAACGCAATGGATTTGTATGGTAAATCTTCGAGATTTTAAGAAGATTTGAGGGAAATCTTACTAAATCTCAGAGTAGCACTAGTCGGAAATGTAGCATTAGAAAAGAAGAAGGGATCTTTTTTAAAGAAGATCAAATTTTCTTTCTGCTTTGATTATTTCTGTATGACAACCACTAAAGTTATAAAATGAAGAAGGAACAAAAAATAGTTTCGATGCGATTTGCTTGGAAAACACCTCTAAATACATATACATATATGTATGCACCCACATAAGGTATTTGCATAGCAGCTGTACTCATAAGCATAACGGATAACTAACACTTTTTGCTGAAATGCTTACAGAGAATATTTATATTTTTTGAATGATTGCGTATAAACTGTATTCAGAACATAAACATGCGCTCATCACAAACCGACACATATTATGAAGTTATTACTTAGTCCATCGATTATTTATATTTGTGCAATTATTACATAGATTTGTTGAACTCACAGAATTATTTACAAACTAAATCACTGATAATGAATTTACATATGTATGTAGTCTGTTATAAGCCGTTTTCCACCTTTTTCTAATGAAATCATTACATGCATGTTCCTCGTAAAAAGTATTTCATGAATTCATTGTGCTATTCACCGAAATTTTTCCTTGAGGACGAAATTTCCTACTGGGTAGCCGTTTTCCTTTGGAGGTGGCAAAGTACTTATGAGTAGATGAAAACCCTAATCTAGTACCACAGTACACAAATCTAAGGTATTATACTGCGCAGGTTGTCAATCGAAAATAAAAAATGGCTGTGCGAGTGAGGAAGAAAACACACGTAAAAACAACAACAAATTAAAATTGAAATTGTCAGAAATAAAAAATGGCTGTGCGAGTGAGGAAGAAAACACACGTAAAAACAACAACAAATACTGACATTTGACACAAATTTTGATATATGCGCAGAAGAAACAAAAATCAAAACTCTAATGATATTACCTTTAATATGTGTACTGTGATCTAGTACTACCAACTGCACATGCTCTCATGTGCGAGTAGATACATTTTACATGGGAAAGCAGTTTGATGTGCTCCATTGAAAAAAGCTAGCAAAGTACTTCGCCACCTCCAAAGGAAAACGCCTAATAATGAGTACAGAAATGTATGTGAGCAGAAAATTATGGAATACGTAAAAACATATATTTATGTGTCGACTGCAGAGTTCATAAATAAGTATCAGATCTTTGTCTTAACAAAAGCGACATCTTGTGAGTTGCGACCAAATAATTGCCAACACAAATTAAGTGCTCATGAGGCCCTTCACTAAGGCCTTGTTCACACGAGATTGTACCGCACGTTTTTTATCGCATTCGGTTTTTACCGAACAAATATCGGGTGCTCACACGATATTTATATTTATTCGTTTATAGCTGCAGTATAATGAAAATTAATGGAAAAGTTTGAATTTGTGAAGTATTTTATTTTTGATTTTAAATTGATCGAAAAATCAAAACAATTGCATTGAAACTACCTGCTTGGACCATTGTCCACGACCATCCACCAACGAGAAGATCCCGTTATCTACATGGAATTTTTTTGATTAAAATTTTATATGGATGGCTTTAAAAAATTATAGCTCCCGTTTTACTGATTGGATCTTCAAGTTTAAGGTCTTTAAAGAAAGCTGATATAACGGGCTATATTGTGTAAAAAAAATCATTGAGGAGGGGCAAAAATTTTTATACTAAAGGGGTAAATTCAAATGTTGATGAAAATTTTTATAATTTTGAAAAAACAAAAAACGCATGATTATTGCCTCATTCTTCTTCTTTATTTTAAGACCTTAACCTATAAGATCCAATGAGTATCACCGGACTTATAATTTTTTCAAACCAACCCTATCGGTCGATTAATTTTTTTTGTGTACGTCGGCTTTTCTCTCCACTGAAGCTCATTCGATGCCAACGAACAAATACCCAACGTGGATTTAAACCGTGTGAACGAGACTATATAAAACTATACGCCACTGGAAGACGATACGTCGCAGTTCATTCGTTTTTTTTATAAGTCCGTTGAGTATTCGATAAACGTACTTAGCTGAGTACGTTTTCTTGCCGTACAGACGTCGTGTATGTAAAACATATACGCCACTGCTCATTCGCACGGACTTATACTGCAGAAAAACGTGCGGTACAATCTTGGCATTCCTATTTCACCACATGTCAGTTTTACTTAAGTACTTCCGCAACCAAAGTTGAACGAAACTTGACGAAACGCTCCACTTCGCAATTATAGTCGCGTCAAATGCTTTCCGTGTATTCGCTTGTTTTCTTCCGACCACTTAAGTGCCCCTCCGAGCATTATATTTCTAGCTTTAGTTAGCAACATACTACTCATGGCATAAACTATACACAATATACAATATTGACAAAACGAAAATTAAGAAAAAAAATATAAGACAGCAAATAAAGGGTGTTTTCTAGATGCGCATCCTCTGAGACGTCGTACAGTGCGCACCAATGACGCTATTGCTGCTGTGGAGCAGAGTATCGAAAAAGACCCGAATGAGTCTATCCGCCATCGCGTCGAAAATTGGTGGTCGAAGCTGAAATTTATTAGAGCCATTTTTAAGACATAATGGCAAACCCTTATCGGTATAATAAAGCTAAATTCTAAACATAAAATTAAATGGGGCATATACATAGATGTTTGCTTAACTCTAGCTAAGTTGTTACTTAACAAATCCAGAGTTTAGGCCATTCATAAATAGATTTAAACCTAAGCTTAGGGCTTAACCTGTGGTCTAACTTTAAACATAGGAAATGCTTTGTTTAAGTAGTTATTATCACAGCCAAATGTCAAATTTGATTTTTTTTTGTGAATTTAAAGCTGAAAAAGTAATTTATATCAAATAAATGCTACGTAAACTTATCATCCAGAAAAATCTCGATTGATACCGCAATTTAAGAAGATATAGATATTTTAGATGAGTTTGAGTTATTAAGCGAACTGCAAAATGTGCCATCAAGAAAAAGAAAAATAGAAAAAAAGAAGAATAGAAAAGAAAAAAGTTCCTTCTCTGGTTGCGACTAGTTTTCGTGGCGTTCGCGTTTTATATTTTCTTTGTTGTTTATCTAAAATAGAATATTTGTTCGAGTTTCTTTTTTGGATTTTTATTTAATAGTTTTGTTTGTTTTACTTTTTTCGACACGCAATATGAGGAAGGACCACACAAAATTTACACTTTGGATATATAAGGGTATTGTTATTTTTTTCTTTGACCTGTCGTCATTTGAAGTATAATTGTAATAGAACACAACCTTAACCTGGGGTTCTACTAAACACAGCTGGGAAATTGACTATGAATAAGGGCTGTGTTTATTTAACCAACAAGCCTTAACCTATAGATCAAGAAATCACGACTTTAGTAATTCTCTATGAATACGCCCACATGCGTTTTATTTCTTCTTGAAAACCACACGTCTAAAAAAAAAACCCTTTACAATAACAATAAAAATATTAAAAATCACAAACAGTTTAGAGCGTGGTACATATACTGGTTTTCAATTTAGTTTTGAGATTACTCTTACATACATTAGGCGTTTTTCTTTTTTAACTCTGAGCAGAGCATGGAGTAGAGCTCGAGCTATCGGAGTTAGCTCTGAGCAGAGTATGATCAGAGCTCTCCGATATAATTTTGAAACACATTCGAGCTCTGAACTGTCATACGATTGCGATGCGTTCAACTCACCAAAATTAAGTAATGACTTAATTTTCATCAGACAGCTGGCCAATCAAAAACTCGAAAAATTTCCAAATTGTGTTTTGAAATTGATGTGTCGAACGCGGCTACTTGAAGTGAGTGAAGGAAAGAGTGAAGTTGGCTGCGCTCAGCTATTTGCTCCATTCGCTCGGTCTTTTTATTCTGAGCCCATGGAGCGTACTCCGAGCTAGCTCCGACTTAAAAAAGAAACACAAATTGAGTGCTCTGAGTGCTCGGAGCTAAAAAAGAAACACAGATCTTTTTTTGACAGCTCAGTGCTATGCTCGGAGCTAAAAAAGAAAAACGCATACTATTGACATCAAAAAGTTCAAATTCAAAAATTTTGCACATGCGGGTAAAAGGCTCATGAAGCTTATCAGTTCTAAGAAATCAAATTGAAAATTTGAATGCAAATATGTTTGATTAAGCCACCCCACAAACCACATACTGGACCTTGTTCTGCAATATTTGTTGGTCTTTACTGACTCTCTCCCAATCATAGCTTACCTTAAATGTGTGCCATTCTTCTTTCACCTTGTCAAGGAAGGGAATCGCGCTTGAAATGGCGAAAAAGCCAACCAAAACGACCAAGAAACGCATGGCTATAGTTTGAGATCTGTAATTTTATAAGAAAGAATATAAATAAACGCAAACACATTATCCATAATAAATGATATATTTACGATGATCACTGATTTACTGACTAACTAACTAGCTGATTGGCTAACTGACTGACTAACTGATTGACTAACTGACTGACTAATTGACTGACTAACTGACTGACTCTGTAACGCTGGAAAATAATTTGAATATGAACAATTATAAATTTTATATGTCTTAAAAGATAGGCATTGAAGAGACGCGTTGGGAAATAAGGCTGATGTCTTAAAAGATAGGGGTTGAGTAGATGCACCTTAGGGTAAAATGTCAGTTGTGTCACTTTTTTATGTAAAAGGGTGGGACCTCGACTTTTTGGTTGTTTTTAAATATTTTCAACATGAAAAAGTTGCGAAAACGCCTCCAGATGCCAAACGCGCTTTGGGAAAATAACGTTTGAGGTCTTAAAAGATAGGCAGGGTCGGCCTGAGCTAAATTAGCGCTCTGCGCAAGCTTCATCACTAATGCCCCTCAATTGCTGTTTTTGGAATAAGAATTCATGTTCTATTACCCAAGCTGTAGGCTTTTTTATGCGTTTTTTTAACAAAGTGTCCCCAAGAGATCTTTTTTTTTTTTTTTACTGTGGGTCTGAATAAAGGCATCGATTTATGAATAGTAGATATCTGTCTTTAAACTCAGAATAAGTATAGGTAGATATCAATATTGGTGTGAGCTATTAAAAATAATTGAAAATTAAAAAAGTATAGGTAAATAATGGTAGTGGCTTTCTTGATACTTGCTCAGGGCGCCCATTGTGTTCAGCGCCCTGCGCATTTGCACCGCTTGCATGTATAGCTTGTCCGGCCCTGAAGATAGGCATTGAGTAGACCCACCTTCGATCGAGTTAAATGTCAGTGCTATCACTTTTCGATAACATGTGGTTAATGTCTTAAAAGATAGGTTTTGAGTAGAAGCACCTTCGGTAAAATTGTTCCCGTGTACGTCGCTGAAGGATGGGCGCAAATTATAACAGTGGCACGTAACTCTCCTGAGCCTTTTGAAGTTCACACACAGCAGTATTAGCCCATTGAGCTTACTAGAAACGTGCAAGGTTTTATATTATTGAATATGTTTGTTTGGCCCATAAGCACTTTTCATTATTTTTGGTATAGCTCGCAAACCAAGCAAAATTAGATTTTCTATTGAAATGGATAGTTTCAAAAAATTTATAATACAATATAAGCAGGAAAAGTAATCAAAGACGTACCTACCAAAAATAAAAAATCAAAGATTTCTAACTTTTTTAATAAATTGTGCATGACTTTTTTTGAAGCCATACAAGGACTAAATAAAGAAGAGACTAAGGACTTAAATTAGACATGTTCAAAAAGTAATTTTGTTACAAATTTTGTTACAAATTGAGAGATATGCCCATTCAAACTTAACTATTTCTTATAATTTTTCACAATTTTGGCCCGAAAGCCCCTTTTTTTGTATAATATGATGGCAAGTTTTGCATTCCTAAAAATTTTTCGAAATCAAGATTTTGATATAATATAACATTACGACTATAGAGAATATTAAAAAAGTATGTAAGTTCGCAATTTTGTTTTTCGGCAGTTTTTAAATGCTTTCTGACATTCAGACTGAACGGCTGGTCCGATTAATATAAGATTTGGTTCTAGGTGCAAGGAATGTTTAATTTCTCATGTGGTACCAAAAATTAGGTTTTCGTGCAAAAAGTGCGAAAAATGATAAGAAATGGTAAAGTTTGAATGGCTATATCTCTGTCAGTTTTCAAATAATATGTCTTTTTTAACATGTAATTTGAATGCCTTAAAACTCTACTATACTTTGTTTATGTATGTTATGTTAAAGTTATGCGCTATTTAGAAAAATAATTAAAAATCTTTGATTTTTCGATTCTGATTCTGAAAACGAGAACTAAGTGATTAGTAAATAATTACGCTTATCATTTATTTTTAAATAAACATACATTTGTATATACATATGTATATTGAAATTAGTATGCTTTTTTTAATTTTTCTTTATAGGAAAGTCATTCTTATTTAAAGATGAATGAGATGATTTTTTTATTTTTGTTTGTGCCAGAAAGATGAATGTGCCAAATGTCGGGGAAGGGAAGTGGTGTCAACATAAAAAATATATCAGCTTAACAAGATAAATGAGTAAGTAATTTACAAATAAATATTTTTTTCATAAACCAAACTTACTAATTTTACGAGAGCAATAAACATTCAAACACGATTTCCCAACATTTTCATTTTTGCACATTCATGTTTCTGGCATAAGGGGGACGTTATGTAATTTACTATGCGACCATAAATAATTGAGCAAGCAAATCCAAACAAATTCAGTCTCAGCCTCAGCTTTTGAGGGAAAAGTTAGGAATTTTTGTGAGGAATCGTGTTACATAATAAAATCGTTTTGAAAATAATTGATTTTTTTTCGCATCGGAACTGTAAACTATGCTTAAAGGACTACAACACAGATCTGAGCACGGCCAATGGCACTTTTGTATTATATTCAATTAATTCCCATTTAATAGGAACTTACCAATTAATAGGGATTAGGTCACAACAAAATAATTAAATTGTTTTTTTTTTATTTAAAAATTAGTTTCTTAATACTTCTTTTAAATGAAAAGTCAATTAAATACACATAAATCACTGCATGCACAATTGATTATTATGATTTTTCGATTGTGAATAATTTAATGCTCGAAATACAAAATTAACGAAACCTCGGTAGTCATTTCAGTTTTCTTACAATCACGAAGATCATAGTGTTCATATGTTCATGTGAATCATATTTTTAGCAAAGTATTTCTGAATCGTGTATAATACTAAGATTTGTTTATCGCCGAAATGAAGTTATTTCACAAATAACATAAAGAGTGTTTTTATCAGAAATTTGGTGACTCCGTTTGACAGCTCATTTCATTTTTAAATTTCAACCGGCCAATAATAGCTAATCATTTGTTGTTGTTGTTTTTGTTTCTTTCTAGTTGTATTGTTCATAGATTTTGCTTTGGCATTTTCACACTAAAGCTTTTCAGAGTTTTTCTTACTCAAGCCTGATTCACAATGCGACGGGAAAACGAGACGAGAGCGTGACGTGATTCGCTGTCATCTTTTTCTAGTTATAAAATCGTTTCCCAATTCACAATGCGGCGAGATTCTTTAAAACGAAAACTCTTTTGTTAAAAATAAAAAATAATAAAAATTGTCCAAAAAAGCTTTAAGGACAACAGATTAGGAATTACTTGATCTCTTAATTTCAAGTTATCGTATTTTTTCTTTAAAAAAAATACTTCCATTTTGTAAATAACTTGTCAAAAAATAAAATCGTCGTCTCGTCGCGTCTTTTTTTCAATTTTTCGAATTCTTGGCGTGACGTAACGACGAGAAACGCTTCATTGTGTATATCTCCATATACTTTCATTGTTTGAAATTCGTTTGACAGCAACGACGGGATCTCGTCACGCTCACGTCTCGTTTCCTCGTCGCATTGTGAATCAGGCTTCACTGACTTATCCTGCTTACAATCCATGAAGGGTCGCTGATTGAAACACAGCAGCCTTCGATCCCCTACGATCCCGAGTATAATGCTTCCAGTTATCTAGACCAATCTTTCTGGCATTTGCGATGGCTTGGTCTTTAGACTGTAGTCTACGTATTTTGATTTTCAGGACTACACCCACATTTTGACACAGCTCATAGAGTTCACAGTTGTATCGTCTCCTCCATTCGCCCTCCAATAAACAAAAGGACCAAATATCCATCGAAGAATTTTTCTTTCGAAGGAGCCCAGTATCAGCTCTCCCATTAAGCAGGACTGGCAGTATAAGGGTTTTATAGAGCGTGTACTTCGTGTTTCGTGTGAGGAGTTTTGAATCCATGTGTTGCGCCAAATAGAAGTAGCACCGGTTTGCCAAGTTAATTCGTCATCGGATCTTCACTAAGAGGTCGCTCGTAAGATTAATGTTTTCTTCGAAGTAGATGGACTCCTTTACAACTTCGAAGTTGTTGCTATCAACAGTGACGTAATGTCCTTGCCGGTTGATAGATCTTTCATTGTTTGTTGATAGCATGTATTTGGTCTTAGCTTGAAGACCAACAAGTTTCGCCTGTGCAAATGCGGTGAAAGCTTCTGTAAAGGCCTGTTGGGAGCGGCCGAGTACGTCGATATCATGGGCATACCCAAGAAGTTGGATAGATCTGTTGCAAAAAGTGATTTCAGTATTAACGCCTGCCTTGCACACTATTTGTTTCAGAACGAGATTAAATAATTTACATGATAGAGGATCATCTCCTAGCTTTGATCAATCTGCCTGTAGATGATTTTCTCCACCCAAGCTTGGTTGATGCATACACCTTTTCAATGCATCCCTTCCGCTGGTAAACCATCAGATCCGACGGCATTGTTGTTTTTGAGCTTCTTCATATAGCTAAGTCTACCTCTTCTAAACTGGGTGGTGGTACTGGATCTTCATTGGCTTTAGTTGGGTTAGCTTCTCGTCCTATTTCACGCTCTACCTGATGCCCATTCAACAGCTACTGGAAATGGTGCTTGAATACATTTACTTTTCTCTGTGACTAGGTTTTCTTCGCTGCTTCGAAGATCCTGCGTGTCGGTTTTAAAGCCAGCACGTAGATGAATTCCCTCAGCCTCAGTGCACATACATATGTTCATAATTTGTTTTTGTTTTTTGGAAAATATCAGTTTTTTTAACCTTCATGACTCATTACTCATGACCAACAAAATTTGAATATTACACATAGTAATTACAAAGTTTTTTTTACACAAAAATTGTTTATTTTTCTGTAGCTTTAGTTTTTGAGATATGGCATATGTATATGTATAGCTGACGTGACCACCAATTTAACGTTGCGTTCCGTGTACCGAAGAAAAGCCTCGGTACACAAATGTACTGAAATCAAATTCGTGTAGGTACCTACCTCAGGAGTGTCAAAGTCTTCAGTGGACAAAATTTATTTAAAAAAAAATGGTCAAAATGCAACATTGCCTATGAGAGTCGGAAAACCTGGAGAGCAAGAACGGCGTGGGATGATCAAAAAGTAACGGAATCAATTTTGATCCAGGGGTCGAAGGTCTTTTCCTCTTTCAACATTTCTAGAAAACGTATTGAAAACGGTAGTGTTATGCAATTGAAATAAATAAACATTTTACATTTTACTAAAAACCTTGTCAAAAATGTGCAAAACTAGAAATTTCACGACTTAAACTTTCAAAAACTTCGATAGTAAAAATGGATTTCCATAAAGAGAAATGCAGTTCGTCTTTAAACAGCTTGAGGTATTTTAGATAATTTTTTTTTTTTTTTAATTTATTCACTTTCTAATTTGTATAGCTTAGTAACCAAAAACTTAGATTCAATGAAAAAATAGATTCAAAATAGCTTTTTATGGCATTTAGTCCTACTAATTGGTGTTTCGTTCGTTTCAATTTGTAGGACTAAAGGCCATAAATAGCTATTTTGAATCAATAATTCAACAAGTTCAATCCTTAATGTTAAGTCTTCTACTTGGCTGATTTATTTCAGTAGTATATAGAATTTGTATTATAAAACCTTATTTTATAGAAAAAATAGGTTGTTGTAGGTTTATGCTGTATATATTTGGACCATTTAGTGCAAATTAGTACTTTTTGTTTGGTGGCCATAATAATTTGATCACCCACTGTAATCTTTAAGTAATAGACGTTCATACACATCATATTACTACAGCAGTATTAATACAAAACTGGTATCCGCTCCCTAACACACGTGTTAACTGGCACACGGATAGACAACTTGTCCGCTTGATAACTTTTCTTATTAAAAAAAATATGATATCTTTCCAGTTTTTATCACTTCACCAAATTCACCACTTTATCAAATTATGGTGATTTTCTAATACATGTGTCACATGCATGCACTGCCTTACGAAGTGTATACTGGTAGTAGTAAACGGTGCTATGATACGCGTGCGTGTATGTGTTAAGAAGTTACCCGTTCATTATACGTGGAATCTGGCTAGCATGGTATAAGAATAACAAGGTATGCTTGACAGTTCAGGCAATTGAGTCGTGACGTCATTGCGAGTGAATGATCTCAATTGTTTGCCATTTATGGCAAAAAAAGTAAATAGAAATTGTTTATGTTTTGAAGCTATTTGCTAATAAAACTCAAAGTAAAACAATAGAATAATTATGTTTTGAAGTTATGTTTTGTTAAATTTTAAGTAAAACAATAAATAATTTATTTTTTAAAGCTATGTGCTGGTGAACACTCGCTATGACGTCACACAAAACCAAATATGGCGACCCTTCATCTCATATACAACATACCTTGTATTTTTATACCATGTCTGGCTAGTTAAAGTTATTCGTACGTTAACACACGTCACAAACTATTACGCATTTGTTAATAAGAATTACTAGTTAGCAGAGATGTATAAACGCTAGCACGTTGTTATCCGCCGCGTCGTTTATTAATATGGGGGCTAATGTGTTAAGTAAACTTAACTAAAATTAGAAAAAATATATTTTCTTGTGTACCGAAATCGGCTTTGGGAAAGATGGTCACCCTCTCAGAGGATATTAATGAAACCAGTTTGCCAATCTGAAAGTTTCATGGAAATCATTGGAACCGTTTCCGAGAAACAAAGAAATAAGAAAAAGGGCGTAGCAGTGGGCGGATTTTACTTTAACAATTTTTGTAATTCTTTCTCTGGTCATAATAATCGTTTCTTAATAATCGCGAGATTTTGATTTTCAAGATTTTAGTTTGCCGGATTTCGTTATTGCGAGACTTTGTAATTGCGTGATTATGAATAGCGGGATTTTGTAATTGCGAGATTTCGTTATGTGGGATTCTGATTTGTGAGATTCGTACCCAACCCGTCAACTAGGGCTGGCAGAAAAAGATATTTATAGGCGTGTTTTTTATCATCGGGATCTGGATCTGGATTAACTTTTACACGTAAAACAAAAATAAAATAATGGGAAATTTTCAATATTGTTTTTGTAACACGTGTTAAAGATTAATCCAGATCCCGATGATAAAAAAACACGCCTTATGTTTTCGTTGTGCCTTATACTTGAGATGTTCTACAACCAGCGACGATCAGTGGAACGAAAAGCTGATAAAGTATGGACATCGTCGAATAATTTTTGAACTATTGGATGAATTTGTATGATTTTTTCAACATTTTGTATAAAAAAGAATCAACCACAAAAATATTACATATAAGGGGCACTTCACGTGAAGAGGCCAACGAAAAAAGTGGTGGGTCATCTTTGGTTTAACTATTACTTGATTTGATACTTAAAACAAATACAGAAGGACTATAAATTTTCAAGCTTGGTGCTGGAGTTGTGCGCTGGTGAATCTTGGAAGGTATGAGTTAAGGTTTGTAAGAAAAATGTTGATTAATTAAATGAAGTGATAAAATTTTATTTTAATAGTGGAATATAAAGTTAATTAGATGTTCTTTTCTGTTATTACATCTAAACCGGAAATCGTTTTTTTTTTAGGATTATAACCGGAAATTAATATTTTAAATTAAATTTTAAGGAAGTTAGTCACTTTTAATATTTGTTTTAAGTTTCAAAATTTGGCCCATACCGCATAGAAACTACGTGCCAAAAGTTTCAAAGTGGGATCTCCATTCGTTTAGATGATATATAATTTTAAGTGCGTGGCTCTCATTCAAAAAACTGATTTTTTGTACGACAAAAACTGTATTTTTTTTAAGCTTATATTCCCTTCTTTTATTTGTTTTTTTTTTTTTATTTACAATTTGTTTTACGAAAAATTTTTGAGAAATTGAATTTTAGTCAATATGAAAAAAATTGAGATTTTTTGTATCAAGCTGTTTTTTTTTCAAAGTTTTACCTTATTAAGCACCATTGTCTCTTTTTGATATTCAATGCTCTCATCAATTTTAAGTAAAGAAGCACTTGTGAAGCACAATTTCAAAATTCTTGTAGCCTTTTCTTATTTTTGTTTACTGTTTTGTGACATTTATGAGGCAAAAAAAAAGTACGATTGTCCCTGATCACACGTGAAGAAAATCAAGCATTTTCTGCGGTTTGTGAAGGTGAGCAGGGTAACTTGCAGAAGAGGGAGGGGTATGAAGTATTTTAAAATATTTGAAGATATTCGGTGTAGAAAATTGACGTTCTCTTATGTGTTGCTTCTCCTATCCAATCCAACAGTTAAAGCTCTTGGCCATTTTCGAAAACGTCAAATCAAAATCAATTTGATCGTCAAATGATCGTCATTTTTTGACGCAGATTGCAATCGTAATATGCAATCGTCCTGTCTTGCACAAAATCGGTTTTATGAACGGTATTCAATTAACTCGCAATCGCATTTTATACTTACAAACACGCTCTCTTGTTTCTCAATTTTTTAGTCAACTCTATTTTTTTACTGCGCAGCTGCACCGCAGTTCATTTTTCGAACATGTGACTTTAGCAGTTTGCGTTAAAGAACATTCTGCAAATGCATTTTTGACGCAGATGACGTTTTCGAAAACGGCCCTTAGCAACGCCACATTTCACCCGAATTAGTACTCACGAAAAAGGGGAATTTTCATTTTTCGAGTGAAACTCACAATAGGTGAAAAGTGAAATTTCAATTTTCCGGGTGGAATGATGTTCACGTCAAACTCACAATTAGGCAGAAGAGTTCATACCGTGTGTGCTTGAAGTGGAGTACTGAAGCAGATTTCTACCAGGCAGATATCATCCCAATGGCTCAACTCGACTCAAAGAAGCATTTGAAAAGTGAAAACACAGTCCTTTTATAGCAACATTTAAAAAATAAAACAAGGAAATTTTAATAAATGAAAAGTTTTATTTTAACGAAGCTTTTAAATGAAACAGCATTAAATGATAAATTCAGTCTATCTTTTTCAGTTTTTCTCTTTTCCAAAGTTATTCAATTTATTTCATGTCATTTTCTCTCCAACACCTTCCAGAACCTTCGATTGATCTTGGGGTTGGGGATTTTCCTTCACATTCAGGTGTGCCGGTCCCGTTTGTTGAATTTGTATAACTTTCTCAGTTGGCTTTTCTTGGACAGATGGCTTTGGAATGCTCACTGTCAAAACGCCATCTGATGAAAGTGTCGAGATCACTTTGTCAGAGTCATAGTTCTTTGGCAGTGCGTACCGACGGACAAAGTGTCGGGAGATATATCCATGATCATCTTCTCGCTCTTCATGTTTTCCCTCCACAACTACAGCATTGTCCACCACTTTTACAGAAAGTTCACTTGGTTTAAACTGCTGGACGTCCATGCAAACCTGGAATCCATCTTTTCCAATGCTCGATACTCTTTTATTTCCTTTAGACCTTTCCAATGGTAGATCTTCCAAGCCACTTGCCAAAGCCAAAGCCAACGGCAAACGCAAAGCTCTGGGATTTTGGTATTTTTGAATTTGGTAAGGATTTAAGCCCAATCCGAAATCACTACTATAATAGGGGGATAGGCCGGACATGGAGTCCAAATTGTCAGCTAAATCCAAAAGCAATTTCAATGAGGACATTTTAAATAGACTTGTCTTGCTACTTTTCACTTTGACTGTAGTTCACAAATTAAAACAAACTTCACTTTGTTAAGAGTACTTGTTTTTACTCAACGATTGTTTTCAAACAAACTGATTAATTTCGCCGGTTGTTTTCGCATATTTATACGAAATGTCTCTTTTGCCAGAAATTTCTGGATTATACTCGTCATTCTCTTATTATTTTCAGCTAATGCAGGGGAAGTTTATGATTCCTTATTATTTATTAAGAACTCCCTCTCTCTCTAACCAATTTGTTTTTTATAACAATCCATTGCATAGATAGGAGATACATTATGTACATACATTATATTTTTTATATTCTTGTTAAAATACTACCAGTTGAAAGGTATAAACAAAAATTGTAGGTAGAGGGAGACCAAATTGAATAAAAAAGTTTCTATACCCTCATCCAAATACATGTATACATACATATCTCAAAAAACAAAATTAATAAACATGAAACTAAGAAGAGAAAATTCTCTTATAACTGCATACAGATGCAGATAGGGGAGTCAAGTTAAGCTATAAGCAGAGAATATCAAATTTGATATTCTCTGGCTATAAGTTTCAGCCAGCTGAAGAAGCAGAAGAAGAGAACAAAGTTCTCCAATTCGAAAGAGCATCTTGTACTTTATGTATAATGATAAACTTCCCCTTATTTTGCTGAAAATAAATTTATAATAGAACGAAGAGAAACCTAGAAATTTCTGGCAAGAGATATTTGATATAAATATTCGAAAGCTACCGGCAAAATTCATCAGTTTGTTTGAAAACAATTGCAGAAAATTCAAGTTCTCTTAAAAAGTGTGCATATTATTTTATTTTGTGTTATACAGTGTTATACAAGTAATCAAGTAGTGCCATCTATATAAAATGTCTTCATTAAAGTTCCTTTTGGATTTGGCTGAAAGTTTGGACTCCATGTCATCTCAATCCCCATACTATGGCAGTGATTTCGGATTGGGCTTGAACCCTTATCAAATTCAACAATACCAAAGTCCCAGAGTTTTGCGTTTGCCGTTGGCTTTGGCAAGCGGCTTGGAGGATCTGCCATTGCAAAAGTCTAGAGGAAGTAGATCAGTATCGAACATTGGAAAAGATGGATTCCAGGTTTGCATGGACGTCCAGCAGTTCAAACCAAGTGAACTTTCTGTTAAAGTTGTGGACAATGCTGTAGTTGTGGAGGGTAAACATGAAGAGCGAGAAGATGATCATGGATATATCTCGCGACACTTTGTTCGTCGATACCCACTCCCAAGGAATTATGATTCTGACAAAGTGATCTCAACACTTTCATCAGATGGCGTTTTGACGGTGAGCGTTCCAAAACCAGCTACCGAAGAAAAATCTGCTGAGAAAGTTATACAAATTCAACAAACGGGACCAGCACACCTAAATGTGAAAGAAAATCCTCAAGAACAGTCCAAGGAATCTAGGGCTATCGAAGACAGTAGTTAAGAAGTAAATTTCAGTCTTGTGACTGCCTTCACCCCATTATTTTCAACTTAAGTTTCATATTATACTGACTTTTAGGTACATATAAATAAAATAAATTAAAATAAAATAAACCTATGTTTATGTACAAAAAAAAGTGTTTTCTTTTCCAAGTTTTGTCCTTTTAAATGATTTTTATTTCTATGGCTGTTTTCGAAAACGTCAAATCAAAGTCAGTTTAATCATCAAAGATCGCCATTTTTTGACGCAGATTGCAATCGTCATATGCAATCGTCCTGTCTGCACAAAATCTGTTTAATGAACGTTATTCAATTTGCTCGTAAGCGCATTTTATAGACCATTTTCGAAAACGTCAAATAAAAATCAATTCGATCGTCATTGTTTGACGCAGATTGCAATCGTCATATGCAATCCTCCTGTCTTGCACAAAATCGGTTTTATGAAAGTTATTCAATTTACTCGCAATCGCATTTTATATTTACGAACGCGCTCTCTAGTTTTTCAATTTTTGTTATCGTCAACCAGATTTTTTACTGCGCAGCTGCACCGCAGATGATATTTTCGAACATGTGACTTTCGTAGTTTGCGTTAAAGAACATTCTGCAAATGCATTTTTGACGCAGATGACGTTTTCGAAAAGGGCGTATTATGGACAGATAATTTGGGTTTGCTTCCTATAAAATGGCTCTTGTTTCCTATTAACCTTTTACTTGAAAACAGATTTCTATTGAATTCTGAAGCTAAAACTGTGATGCTATGGTGCGAATAAACAGAGATCATATGACGCGGCTATAATTGCGGAGTGAAGGTTTCGTCAAGTTTCGTTCAACTTTGCTTACCGAAGTGAGGTGCGCTCCCGAGCGCAACTCACTTTAGGTAGAACTATAATAGCCGGAAGGACACTGAAGCTAATGTCAAAAACCAACGAAAAGTTGCTTTCCGTACCGAAAAAAGGGGAACACACCCAAAATGTATTTATCATCTGAACACACAAATCTCTGCAAAAAGTAAAGAAGAGAACGCAAACATACTGGAAAAATCGTGTGTTTGCCAGGAACGAATGATTTGGTCCTTACCCATCACTTTCTACGCCCTTCACCAATGAACAAAAAATCATCGGTGGAAAAATCGGGTGGTGTAAAGGCCGACTATATAGAACAGCTGTTTTAAATTGGTCAGTGGCGTAGCCAATGGAAAAGGGTACAAAAGGGCCACATACAGGTACAGAAATTTTTTTTCGAGAAATTGGCCGTTTTCGAAAACGTCATCTGCTTCAAAATTGCATTTGCAGAATCTTCTTTAATGCAAACTGCTAAGTCACATATTCGAAAACATCATCTGCAGTGCAGCTGCGCAGTAAAAAAACGATAAAAAAATTGAGAAACCGGAGATCATGTTCGTAAATGGAAAACGAGTTTGCGAGTAAATTGAATAACGTTCATAAAACGGATTTTGTGCAAGACAGGACGATTACAAATGGCGATTGCAAAATGCGTTAAAAAAGGAGATCATTCAACGATCAAATGACTTTGATTTGACGATTTCGAAAACCAACGAAAAGTTGCTTTCCGTACCGAAAAAAGGGGAACACACCCAAAATGTATTTATCATCTGAACACACAAGTCTCTGCAAAAAGTAAAGAAGAGAACGCAAACATACTGGAAAAATCGTGTGTTTGCCAGGAACGAATGATTTGGTCCTTACCCATCACTTTCTACGCCCTTCACCAATGAACAAAAAATCATCGGTGGAAAAATCGGGTGGTGTAAAGGCCGACTATATAGAACAGCTGTTTTAAATTGGTCAGTGGCGTAGCCAATGGAAAAGGGTACAAAAGGGCCACATACAGGTACAGAAATTTTTTTTCGAGAAATTGGCCGTTTTCGAAAACGTCATCTGCTTCAAAATTGCATTTGCAGAATCTTCTTTAATGCAAACTGCTAAGTCACATATTCGAAAACATCATCTGCAGTGCAGCTGCGCAGTAAAAAAACGATAAAAAAATTGAGAAACCGGAGATCATGTTCGTAAATGGAAAACGAGTTTGCGAGTAAATTGAATAACGTTCATAAAACGGATTTTGTGCAAGACAGGACGATTACAAATGGCGATTGCAAAATGCGTTAAAAAAGGAGATCATTCAACGATCAAATGACTTTGATTTGACGATTTCGAAAACGGCCAATGGTCGTTGGCTGCGTCAAAAAGGCATCTGCATAATGTTCTTTAACTTAAATTGCTAAAATCACATGTTCGAAAACACGGTGCAGCCGTTCAGCAAACAAATCGGGTTGACGATACAAAAAATTGGAAACCTGAGAGCGTGTTCGTAAACATCAAGCGTTTGCGAGTAAATTGAATGATGTTGATCAAACCGATTTTGTGCATGCAGGACGATTGCATATGACTATTGCAATCAGCGTCAACAAATTACAATCATTTAATACTTTGTTAACACCAAACCGAAATCTGAGATTTTAGCAGAAAAATGTTGTGATCACGAATTGGTGTAGCGTGATCTCATTAATATTTCGTCGAAATCTAGACATTTAATTTAAGATTTCGTTGAAATTTCCATGAAATCTTGTTTCATCAACTTAAAATATCAAAAGTTTTCAACCAAAATCTCGGATTTTTCATTTGGTGGGAATATAGAATTACATAATGATCGAATTGACTTTCCCTTGGATTTTGTTCCCGTGGACACGTATCTACTATCGGGAACTCTCACGGAATTTTTTTCCTTGGGAACAAGTTTTACCATCATGAAAATGTAAACAAAAATATTCAAACTTTATTTTCGAGGTATACATACATATGTACATTACATACTAATCAAAAAAATTGAGGCAGCAATCAGCCTTATTCCCTTATTATGAGTTTCGCCCGAGCTTGTCTTGGCTTAAAATAAAATAAACAAAAGACTTGCGCAAAGGGCAACAGCACCATCTGTTTATCTTTTGTTCACCATCAAAAAATAAGTCATAATTACAGATCTTAATTACAATACATTTCGCTCGAAATGAGTATTCGCAAAAAAGGGGAATTTTGATTTTTCGGGTGAAACTCATGATAGGCGAAAAGTGAAATGTCAATTTTTTCGGGTGGAATGTTGTTCACGTGAAACCCCTAATAAGGCTGAATATTTATTTTCAATTAAAAAAGATTTGGGAAATGTATTTTTTTTTTTGAGAATTTTCCATAAAGAAGTTCCCGATACCGATAAAAAACTCGTGGGGTTCAACGAAGTATCGAACTTCGAAGTCAGAATTCAATAAAAATATTTTTTTCAAGTTATTGGGTAGGTATCTAGAAGAACAAGGTCCATTTTTCATTGGAAGCAAACCCATACATGATACCTAAATAAAAATTCTTTAAAAGGTCTTACATATGTTATTGGAAATAAACAATAACAATAAATAATGAATACCTACCCTTAATTTTTATTTTATTTAATCTTATTTTATTTACATAGAAAGTCAGTATGATGATAATGACACTTAAGTTGAAAATAATGATGAATGCTTTCACAAGACTGAAATTTATTTCTTAACTACTTTTATCTTCGATAGCCTTAAATTCCTTGGACTGTTCTTGAGGATTTTTCACGTTTAGGTGTGCTGGTCCCGTTGAATTTCTATAACTTTATCAGCAGATCAAAACGCCATCAAATGAAAGTGTCGAGATCACTTTGTCAGAATCATAGTTCCTTGGGAGTGGGTATCGACGAACAAAGTGTCGCGAGATATATCCATGAGCATATTCTCGCTCTTCATGTTTACCCTCCACAACTAGGTACAGCATTGTCCACCACTCTTTGCTACATGGACAAAGTGTCGGGAGATATATCCATGATCATCTTCTCGCTCTTCATGTTTTCCCTCCACAGCTACAGCATTGTCTACCACTCCAACTTTTACAGAAAGTTCACTTGGTTTGACCTGCTGGACGTCCATGCAAATCTGGAATCCATCTTTCCAATGTTCGATACTGTTCTTCTTCCTTTAGACCTTTCCAATATCAGATCTTCCAAGCCACTTGCCAAAGCCAAAAGCTAGAACTATAATGCTCGGAGGGGCACTTAAGTGGTCGGAAGAAAACAAGCGAATACACGGAAAGCATTTGACGCGACTATAATTGCGAAGTGGAGCGTTTCGTCAAGTTTCGTTCAACTTTGGTTACGGAAGTGAGGTGCGCTCCCGAGCGCACCTCACTTAAGTAAAACTGACATTTGGTGAAATAGGAATGCCAAAAAGAGAAAGATGATAGTTACATTATGGGTGTGTTCCCCTTTTTTCGGTACGGAAAGCTACTTTTCGTTGGTTTTTGACATTAGCTTCAGTGCCCTTCCGACTATTATAGTTCTACCTAAAAGCTAGAACTATAATGCTCGGAGGGGCACTTAAGTGGTCGGAAGAAAACAAGCGAATACACGGAAAGCATATGACGGTGACTATAATTGCGGAGTGGAGCGTTTCGTCAAGTTTCGTTCAACTTTGGTTACGGGAGTGAGGTGCGCTCCCGAGCGCTTCAGTGCCCTTCCGATTATTATAGTTCTACCTTTATCTGGGACTTTGGTATTTTTGAATTTGATAAGGATTCAAGCCCAATCCAAAATCACTACTATAGTATGGGGATTGAGATGACATGGAGTCCAAACTTTCAGCCAAATCCAAAAGGAATTTCAGTGAAGACATTTTATATACCTAGATATTCACTTCATAACTTGTTTTCTATCTTTTCACTGCAAAACACAAACAAAAAATAATATAATTGTGCACTTTTTTTAAGAGAACTTAAATTTTCTATTATTGTTTTTAAACAAAAAGATGAATTTTGCGGGTAATTTTCCAATGTTTATATTAAATATCTCTTTTGCCAGAAATTTCTAGGTTTATCTCTTCGTTGCTAATAAATTTATTTTCAGCAAAATAAGGGAATCTTACCATAATATACATGTAGTTGTAGTTAAAGATACTCTTTCCAATCTAATTGCAACTTTGTTCTCTTGTTGTTTTTTTTCAGCTGGCTGAAATGTAAAGTTTCACTCCCCTACCCAGAGAATATCAAATTTGAGAATTTGTATTTGATATTCTCTGCCTCTACCACTGTTCAGTTATTTCTCCTTATTTATAAGAGATTTTTCTCTTCTCTGTTTCATGTTTATTTATTTTGTTTTTTATCAGATTTGTATATACATACATGTAGTAGGTATAGAAACTTTTATATTCAATTGGCTATTCTAGAAATTCATAATGTGGCCATCTACCTATAGTTTTTGTTTCATTTGTATTTGAACAAGAATAGGTACATATAAACAATTGTCCAGTTTATATTTCATGAGCGCTCACTGAGCTGACGGAGCAAAGATTTTTTTTTCTTAGATTTTGACAGCAAAACTGGGGAAATTCTCTGAGCGCTCACAAATATAAACTGGACAAATATAATGTAGCATGTAGGTATCTATGCCATGCATCGTTATAAAACACAAATTGGATAAACAGAGAGAGGGAGTTCTTAATAAATAATGAATAATCATAAACTTCCCCTGCATTAGCTGAATAAAATAAGAGAGATAAGAGTTTAATCCAGACAGAAATTTCTGGCAAAAAGAGACATTTCGTATAAATATGCGAACACAACCGGCAAAATTCATCAGTTTGTTTGAAAACAATCGCTTAGTAAATACAAGCTCACTTAAAACAAAGTGAAGTTTCTTTTAATTTGTGAACTACAGTAACAGTGAAAAGTAGCAAGACAAGTCTATTTAAAATGTCCTCATTGAAATTGCTTTTGGATTTAGCTGAAAATTTGGACTCCATGTCCGGCCTATCCCCATATTATAGTAGTGATTTCGGATTAGGCTTAAATCCCTACCAAATTCAAAAATACCAAAATCCCAGAGCTTTGCGTTTGCCGTTGGCTTTGGCTTTGGCAAGTGGCTTGGAAGATCTACCATTGGAAAAGTCTAAAGGAAATAAAACAGTATCGAGCATTGGAAAAGATGGATTCCAGGTTTGCATGGACGTCCAGCAGTTCAAACCAAGTGAACTTTCTGTAAAAGTGGTAGACAATGCTGTAGTTGTGGAGGGCAAACATGAAGAGCGAGAAGATGATCATGGATACATCTCCCGACACTTTGTCCGTCGGTACGCACTGCCAAAGAACTATGACTCTGACAAGGTGATCTCGACGCTTTCATCAGATGGCGTTTTGACAGTGAGCATTCCAAAACCAGCTATCGAGGAAAAATCAACTGAGAAAGTTATACAAATTCAACAAACGGGACCAGCACACCTGAATTTGAAGGAGAATCCTCAAGAACAGTCTAAGGAGCTCGGGGCCACCGCAGACAAAGACATCAAGAAATAGATTTTTGGGAGAAACAAAAATTGTTAATTTAGACTGCGATCATAATTTTCAACTCACGCTCAATTACTATTGTTATCATACATAGTTGTTTCTTTAAATAAAATAAAGCATTTTAGTATCACATTCATTTAAACATTTAAGTTGTTTTTTTTTTTCAACTAGATAGCAGCAGCATAAATTTTAATGAGTAGGTTAGGTAGGTATCTAGTACATGTATTTTTACAGTGTCCTAACACGATTAATCTTTTCGTCTGTGGCCTGATTATGGAATACGAAGCGAATCATTTTCAATTCGGTATCTCCTTTTCGACTCGCTTCGATTTGAGCAATTATCGATTACGAAGCGAGTCGTAAATTATAGACCAAGAGCCGACAGCAAATTTTGGGAGTGGAGGTATAACCAAAATCAGAGTATGAGGGATTAAAGGTACATGTATCGTGATATGGAATATGAAAGTCTGGCAGGTTTTTTTCTCAGCCTTTGGTGGGGGTGGGGGTTTAAAACCCGCTAGGTTTCCTATTTATATGGTAGTGTCATTAACACTTCAATTTACTTTTAAGAAATAGGAAATCATGCTCTGTCATTTTCCCTAAGTCCCAACACTTTTATCTTTGTGATCCGATAAATAGGACCCATGATTTAACCTTTTTAAGCAAACCTTATTAGCGTTTTTGTGGAGACTTTATTTGTTGATTTTTTGATTTGCTGAAAATCTCCAAAAAAGGGATGATAAGGTTCACGTAAAATGGTTATATCTTGAGTTCTATTAATCGGACCGTCAAAATTGTGGTGTTTATGCTTAGAAAAAATGACAGGGAATCATATCCAATTTTTCGAAAATGAATTAAAGAGGTTATAACCCTGAAAATAAATCAGGGGATCTAGCACTTTTTAGCCCCTCACCCCTCCCAAGGGCTGAAAACAAAACCTGCCAGACTTTGGTATTTGATATAATGATACATGTACCTATAAACCCTCATACTCCGATTTTGGTTATACCTCCACTCCCAAAATTTGCTGTGGGCTCTTAGACTATTATACTTCTAAGATTTCCAGACAATTGACAGCTGATTTCCAGAGGATATTTGTGTTTTTTAAATTAAAATCATTTGGCGAGAAGCAAATATTTACAATGTTTTGTCATTTGCTTAGAATCAAATTAAAATATGTATTATTTAAATTAAAAATATACCCATAATGTTGTTTATATAAAATGCTGATACTGTGATGTACAATCTTCCCTCAAACTTTCAAGGAAGTTATTAAAAAGTGCTTCTTCACCTCTTGATTACCTTTGCTTAGTGTGAGTGTTTTTGTGTAAAGTGTTTTCATCTTAAATTTGCTTTATTCTATAAAAAAAAATAGGTCCAATAAGCTGTTTCTGCTTTCAAAAAAAGGTTTCCTATTAAGGTGCATTGAGTGCTCCTTTGGCTATCCCTTCATATTCCCCCAAAAAATCAATGAGCGCTGAAAGTTGTTGCTGGTTTGTGTGTTGCTGTTTTACGTTTATTACCTATACCTACAAAAAATAAATTATAATTCTTTCTTTAGTTTTATTTTATAAAAGAAAGTAACAATTACATCACATTTGTATTTATTTTAATGAAATCAATTAACACATTCACTTTCGCCCGTCGATGCACCAATCCGCCAAGAAAAACTTATCGGAAATCTCATTTCACATTCGATTTCGAAGAAAGGGCGAATGTTAAACGAAAAAGGCGAAAGCTAAAGCAATAGCAAACCTCATTTTCGCCATCTAAAACGATCCGCTTCGTATTCCCTAATCAGGCCACTGATTCTTTTCGAACATAGAGCGCGAAAGAGAAAAAAGGTAGATGGAACACAAGTTGCCCTATCTGTGCGTGCGTCGTGGGCCAAGGTTTCCGAGACTCTTTTTGACATTTTTTTTAATAAATCCTTAGAAATTTCTGTTTTCCCCAATATTTGTAAAAAGTGCATTCATAACTCCAGGGCCCGTATCACGTAAGACCAAAGCGATCGCTAAAATAAGATTGTCGTTTTGACGACTGCTCTCTCTATATTTCCCTGTAGTTATGATAGAGATATATAGGTATGTAGCTATCGTCAACACGACTATCAGCTTAGCCGATTCCACGCCAGTACATAATAAAGGATCATAAACCGAAATAATGGACGCCCAACTAATAGCTAAATTATCTGTGACTCCGAAATTATTAGAGTCAATGGCAGTTTCCGAAAACGTCATATATGCGTCAAAAATGCATTTGCAGAATGTTCTTTAACGCAAACTGCTATAAAAGGCTTTTTCCTTTGGAGGTGGCGAAGTACTTGCAAGTACTTTGCTAGTTTTTTTCAATGGAACACATCAAACTGCTTTCCCATGTAAAATGTATCTACTCGCACATGAGAGAATGTGCAGTTGGTAGTACTAGATTAGGGTTTTCATCTACTCATAAGTACTTTGCCACCTCCAAAGGAAAACGGCTAAAGTCACATGTTCCAAAACATCATCCATGGTGCAGATGTGCAGTAAAGAAATTGAGTTGACGATACAAAAAATTGAGAGAGTTACGTGTTCGTAACAGGGTTGTGACTTTACTTCAATTACTAGTAGATTTACTGCATTTTTTTTCGTAAAATGAATCTACTGCCTTTAAATAAAATCTACTGCACTTTTTATTTTACAAAAAAAAAATCATTCCCTACCACATACCAGTGGCAGTAGAACAAAACAAATTAAATGCAACCGCTTTGTAAAATTTCATTCTGTGTAAGGAAATGGGCGACGACGCACGTTGACATTGGGAACCTTCTGATTCCGTGAGTGACCACTTTAATCAGTTTTCGTTCGCTGACGGAAAATTAAAACATTCGCCGACGATGCGAAATCATTCACAATAATACAAAATTTGGATGATACACATAATGCTAAACAACAACAACAAAAAACGTCACGTTGGTTTGGGAGAACCTTAAATCGTTTCAGTGGTATTTATAAACCCATTCCAAGCAATGTCTAACTTTAGACACCCGTCCAACTCCAAAATGATATTTATAAACACTTAGCATGGATTGGCTAACTTACCCGGAGGCCACACGAGCGAGTACTCGCTAGCGAGTTGGGTACATACATTAATTGTCAAATCACTCGCAGCTCTACTGGCTTCTCAACTAGCTTCGAAAAAGGCAAGCCAGTTGACTAGCGAGTAGGAAAAGTTTCGATGTATTTGTAGCTCGCTAGCGATTACTCGCTCGTGTGGCCTCAGGGTTAGCCACTGAAATTGGTGCCCTTTCACACGAGGAAACTGAGTTGCCAGCAACTTTTAGTTCGTTGGTGAGAAGGGCAGGAGGAAAGAGGGGCGAACAGAATCTCCCCGGTCGAGGATTTGAGGAGATTTTTTGACATTTCCTTTCACATCTAGGTTTAGGTGTGTTCAACCAATAGACTTTCAAAGGCAAATTTAAAAATTGCCTGGAGATTTGTTTCCTCGTATGAAAGGTACAAGAAATTTTTAAGGAGATTAAAAGAAAACGTCAAAAAAATCTCCAGCAACTTGTTTCTTCGTGTGAAAGGGGACTTGGTTGTCCAAATCTTAGTCCCCTTTCACACGAAGAAACAAGTTGCTGGAGATTTTTTTGACGTTTTCTTTTAATCTCCTTAAAAATCTCTTGTACCTTTCAAACGAGGAAACAAATCTCCAGGACCCATGTTCTGTAACTGAAGCGATAACTTTTCGAATCGTTAAAAAATGAAACAACTCATTCCTCAGTTATCACCTCTGGAAAAATTCCAACAGAAGCTGCGTGCATCGTGGCATCGTTCTGGAGATCGGACTGCTTTGTTCCATCATTCACCATAGCCATGATGTAGGGATTATTGTGTTTGTTGTCATTGCCGAACGAACCGAAGAACAATACAAGCTCATTCCATTACGGACGAACCAAAAACCTGTTCATTGTTCTCTTGGGTCAGAAAGCCAAACAATTGGCACCGATTTCATCTATACCTGTGACCCAGAACACGATTTTCACATCCTCCCAGCCAAAGTTAGTCTTGGATCTCGTCCAAATAGCACCTTCTGGGAGCGCAACGAAGGAACTACACGAACACTCTCTGCACTTGCTATAGCAAATTTTGAATGGGATTTTGCATTTCTAATAATTATTTTATAAATAATTAAATTTTCAATCTTTTTTATTTATTTTAACTTTATTTTGTCTTCTCTATTTACTTTTTTCTGTTTACTCACCAGCTGTAAGGTCAGCGATAAGTTTTGACATTTAAAATGAAGAACTTATCGACTTTCAGAGATACAGAAACCCATTTTATCGATTTTTTCCAGGATTTCTATTCCGATTGTTCCAATCGATAAAATTAACGACCGTCAAAGTTACAGAAACCCGATGATGCGATAAAATGAATTTCGTTCGAATTCTCACCGTTTCTCGACTTGTTTTATCGATTCGAAAGTTACAGAACATGGGTCCAGGCAATTTTTGAAATTTTCTTTGAAAGTCTATTGGTTGAACACACCTAAACCTAGATATGAAAGGGAATGTCAAAAAAATCTCCTCAAATCCTCGACCGGGGAGATTTTGTTTGCCCCTCTTTCCTCCTGCCCTTCTCACCATGAAACTAAAAGTTGCTGGCAACTCAGTTTCCTCGTGTGAAAGGGCACTTATTTCAAAAAAGACACGTTTAATGAATAAGGTAGGCTAATATTTATGGTTTTCTAATTTTCTAGTTTTGAAATGAATGAAAAGTTAGTTGAACGTATCCCAAAGCGTACTAAAATTCATTTATTCATTCAAAAATTAATAAAAACAGACATGTCACTGAATAAATGAGGTCACATTTGGGCAATTGTTGGAATGCGTTTATAAATAACAAGTTGCCTTAACTATTTGGTCATTTACCAGCTGGACCGCTGCCCAAGCGTGTTCTAAGAAAATCTAATAAATACGACTACAGTGGTATTTATAAACCCATTCTAAGCGATGTCTTACTTTAGACACCTGTCCAACTCCAAAATGTTACAGTAGATGACGGATATAAGAAAGTCAAAAAATACAAATATTTCCTTTCTTATATCCGTGTTTTCTTATATGAAAGATTGTTTATAAGAAAGAAACCTTCTCTTATCAGATAAATGCATTATAAGAAAGAAAATTTCCTTTAAATATAACTATATAATATGAAATAAATTTCCAAAGCATTGACTGCAAAATTGTATGTATCTTGTACTGGCATTAATTCATAATTATCGCTCAAACATACCAAAAACAAACATTAAACTATTAATTTCTTTCAAAACCATATTATCACGGGGTGGTTTCTTAAAGACGTTTAATTTTCTATGCAGTAAGAAAAATTTTGTACCAGAATAAGTTTCTTATATCAGTGTTTTTCTTATAAACTGTTTTCTTATATAAGGTTAATTTTATACGTAACTTTATGGGAATGTGCATGGTGTTTTAAAATGTCTTTCTTATAAGCGAGTTTTTCTTATATGAGATTTTCTTATATCCGACATCTGCTGTATTTAAAAACACTTAGCACCGATTGGCTAACTTAGCAACAGAAATTGGTTGTCCAAATCTTATTTTAAAGAAGATACGTTTAATGAATAAGGTGGGCAAATATTTCTGCTTTTCTAATTTTCTGGTTTTGAAATGAATGAAAAGCTTGTTGAACGTGCCCCAAAGCGTACTAAAATTCATTAATTCATTCAAAAATTAATAAATACAGGCATGTCAGTGAATAAATGAGGTCACGTTTGGGCAATTGTTGGAACTCGTTTATAAATAACAAGTTGCCTAAACTATTTAGGCATTGACTAGCTGGACAACTGCCAAAGCGTGTTCCAAGAAAATCTAATAAATATGACTGTTTATGTTTATTTATGTTATTTCTTATTTATATTTCAAAAATATAAAAATCTACTGCGAAAATGTTGAGTCTAAAACTATCTGTCCTAGGAAGATTTAACAAGATTAATTTCTAATCTTCAAGATTTACGAAATAAATTTGTATGGTAAATTTACGAGATTTATGCTATGTTTCCACCAAAGGATTATCTCAGCTCAGATTTAATAAATCTTTTTGGTGTTTCCACCGCACAAAAAGATTTAAAAAAGATTTTACTTTGACAGCCCCTTTTAAAATGAAAATGAAAAAAAATGAAAATTTCATTGTTTCTCATAAAGAGGAAGTGAGATAGAATGTTTCTTCTGTGAAGAACTGAATTCAGCCATAAATTAATCCTTCAGCGCCATACAGGAACAGGTTAGTTCGATTTGTAAAAGTATTTGTCCTAGGAAGATTTAACAAGATTAATTTCGAATCTTCAAGACTAATGAAATAAAATTGGTTGGTAAATCTTCAAGATTTAAAGGAGATTTGCGGTAAATCTTATTAAATCTCAGATTAGCGTTAGGTGGAAATGTAGCATATTAAAGGAGATTTAAAGTTAATCTCATTAAATCTCAGATTAGCGCTAGGTGGAAATGTAGCATTACGTGTAAGCTAGCACATTAGAAGGAACACCGGGCAAAACGTCCACTAGGTGTCCTGGTTTGGCAGCCTGTCGTTACAGTCGCTCTTTCAAATACAATACCCCTGTAATGAATTTGTTCCTTAAAAGTTTGTTCCTTTTGGGAAATTTCCTTTATTGCCGAATAAAAAAAGGGAAGACATGTTTTTTTTTTCATAGTCCCCTTTCACATGAAGAAACAAGTTGCCGGAGGTTTTTTTAACGTTTTGTTTAAATCTCCAGGCAATTTTTGAAATTTCCTTTGAAAGTCTATTGGTTGAACACACCTCTTAACCTAGGTGTAAAAGGAAATATCAAAAAATCTCTTCAAATCCACCCTGTTCCTTGGTTTAGTCCCAAACAGTTTCAAACAGTTTCAGACCGCCAGATTTGGTGCGGACCAGTACAATTTTTCAAGTGTGGAACGACTTCGGACTTAATCTGGCGGTTTCAAACTGTTTGAAAGTCGGCAAGGAACACACCTAATGAAGAACTGAATGCGAGTCTCGAATGAATCGTTCAGCACCATGTAAGAATAGGTTAGTTCGATTTGTAAAACTATTTGTCCTAGAAGATTTAACAAGATTAATTTCTAATCTTCAAGATTTACGAAATAAATTTGTATGGTAAATCTTCGAGATTTAAAGGAGATTTAAGGTAAATCTCATTAAATCTCAGATTAGCGCTAGGTGGAAATGTAGCATAAATACCATTTCAACTCCACTCCACATGGAGCACCCAACTCAAGAAGTGACGAAAACTCTGGGTCAAAAATCGGGCCCTATTCCATCTCGAGCTCTCGATACTGCTTGTAAACCAGAGAATATCAAATAAAGAAGCCAATCCTTCGTACGTTTCACCCCCCAAAACCCATTTGTTTACATTGTTGTATTTGTAATTTCATTTCGTGTCGAAGAAATAGATGTGAATTGCAACAACAACAAGAGCTGTGCTGAATGACTAGTTGATTATATGTGTGCGTTTTGCACTGCTTTTCACTAATACTTTGCAAATCTAATACATCAGCTGTTCGCTTCCAGCTTGTAGGCAAATCAAATTGAAAGCTGAGGATTGACTTCTTTATTTCATATTCTCTGTTGTAAACGTAGCAATAATGCTAGGCAAATAAAACAAACAGAGCTTAAAAAAATATTTTTTACTGAATACGTTTCAGGCCCATGAGTGCATCTAGGAAGAAACATTCCTTACGTTTGTTCGTAACGTTACGTAACTCACCTAATATTTTTGACATACCATTTTGATTTTAATTTTGTTTTTCTGTTTATTATTACCGATTTCCAGTTTCCAGAAAAATATAAGCACAAAACTTCTTTTCATGAAATAAAAAGATTTGTTTTGTTGTTTCTACTTAGACAAACATTTCAAATTTGCAATAAAATTTCATGATTTTGCTACCAATCCTGAAAATCTTACCTTAAATTTATTCGAAATTCCTCGATGCAACCACGTGAAGTGAAACTTTTTGTACACCAAAAGACAGACCTGAGACTGAACAACATTCCCATTGCTGCCTTCCAAAATCATTTCTAATCTTATTTTTAAATGGTGCAAAATAGAAGATAGTTCAAAACAAAAATGCCCCAACTAAAATGGGCTTTGGAACAAGTGGTATTTGGCGGAGTTGTCCATCTAGAAGAGGGTTTAACGACTATTGGGCGAAACCTTCGTTCAACTATAGTCGCTTCATCCGACTATGTTTCGCGCAATCATGCACAAATTCGTATCTCGCCAGATAGCAATGATATACGAATTATAGACTTGGTAAGTATTAATCAAATCATAATTAAAAGTATCATATTTCGAATTTTAAAGGGCCAGAATTACGAAAACATTAATGGTGCATTCATACCTTTTGTCACCGATTTAGCTTGTTGCTTCTAAGCTTCAGGATAATACTGTCCCTTTATACGCCTTCTATCGCATTGGCAGCCATTTTAACCTCTTTTACATTCCCAACACAAAAGCCTTCTATTGAATGTTCAGAGTCATCTCATGGGAGGGCTTTTCAGGGCTGCATTACA
Source organism: Dasysyrphus tricinctus (assembly GCA_963921185.1). Lineage (NCBI taxonomy): Eukaryota > Metazoa > Arthropoda > Insecta > Diptera > Syrphidae > Dasysyrphus > Dasysyrphus tricinctus. Next base: position 193,457,677 of record OY992532.1, on the reverse strand, counting down.
AAATATCACTCATTTACGTTATCATCAAAAATATATTCTTGAAGGGTCGCGGGAAAGAATGATCAAAGTAAAGATCGGAAATGAGATTGTGATGTCATCATTCAGGTCTTTGAGAAACGAGTCGAAACATGTACTGAGTTTTACCTTATTCGAAAGAGTGGGTGGTTAGAAGAGTCACTTTTCATTGATTGAAAATCGAATAAGCTTGATAATCTCTTTGGAAAATAATGATAAAGGTTAAGGTCAAAATATAGGCGGAAAGACTATAGGTATTATAATACTTGTCAAGTTTGCTGTGTGGACTTGGCTTAAGGGCGACTTATTTGCAAACAAAATTGGGCAATAATATTGTCTGGTGGCCCGCATTATGATTATGATTTAAAATATTTTATTTAAATAGTAATTTCATTACAATGAACTATACTCATATGTTGGTAAAGTCGTCACTTTTGTTGGCTAAACTATTCACTTCTAATGCAATCGGTAGTATGTACCTTCAGATAAATCTTTGGAAAAAGCAAGTTGAGATCGTTTGGCCCGAACTTAGCTTTGGTTAAATGAACTCCATTCAAGTATGTTAATTTTGACTCTGAGATCTTGGAAACTTAGAGCATTATCGCAAGAATGTACCTAATTGGTAAAAAAAAGTCAACTAGGTAGTCTTAGAAATTGGTTATCCCTTAAAAATTAATATATCAGTTAAATGGAACAAATGATCAAAAATCAATATGGAAGTGCATAAAAACATAAGTGTTAGGAAATGTGAATAAGTGTAATCAAAAAGAATAGTTTTGATTACACTTATTTTTATATTTAAAATTAAAAACAATATGTTGTCCAGTAACTTAAGTAGAAAATTAGCAACTAGAGCCAATGTATGCAAAATAAGGTGAAGTAAAAAAATACTGAAAGTAGCTGACCTTTTATGACCAATTAGATGTCAGATCTTTCTGATGATATACATACATCCTTTTCTGATGTCCTACAAATAGGTGCCAAAAATAACGCGAGACCTTGAGAAAATTTAAGCCAGTTCCCAAGGGCTGACCAATTTCTAAGACTATTTGACCTTTTTTGACCAATTACTGAACAATTAGATGGCATAGTTTTCTTGCTAAAGTCCCATAGCCGTACATTTTATTTTATCCACGAACATATTTATGAATTGCTTGTGTTTAAGTTGGAGCTGGTTTCGATTGATAACTCTTTTCACTTTTATTTATGTACATACAGATATCGATTAATCCTTAATATATTGCCCTGAAATATTAACTTATCTTCCTCTAACGTTATTTTAATTCATTTAATTATTGTTATTTAAAACCATATTTTTTTAAATAGGGCTCAAAAAATGGAATTTATGTCAATGATTTAAAATATTGCAATGCAGAATGCATGCTAAATATTGGAGACCGCATTGGCATTGGTGTGGAGGTGGACGATGCTGTAGTTTCAAATTTTGCCGAAGGAAAATATCCCATATATTTACTTAAACGACTACCCGAAGAACAAATCAATGAAAGTTTACCAGATACTCCAGAAAGCATACCTTCTAACGGAATCATTCTACCAAATAACGATCAGCCAGACATAGAAGGTGAAAAAGAAGACAAAATCAATGAAAATGTCATACCAAATGAAATGGTGGAGTTTATTAAAAAAGAACCTGAATCTTTGATTCTAAATAAATCGAGTATAATTTGCGAAAATATTAAGAGCATATTTGGCGATCTGAATCCAGAACTGCTCAGCACTTTGTCTGATGCAGCTAGAAAAATAGCTGAATCTACCACCAATGTAAATAAACCTGTGGTATGCAAAGATGTTATTTGCATTTCTTCCAGTGAAGACGAAGATTGTGATACCAATGATAAAAGGCAAAAGAAAGTCATTAGTCCTCAACTCTTTAATGATTCTTTTAACAGTGATAAAGGTAACCCTGAAAGTGTAGAGCAAATTGTGGTGATGCGCCCTGAATGTTCATCAACTATCATGGACGCTAACAAACAATTAAATAAAATACCTCAAAATGGAATCAAAGTTCAGACACCTCAACAAGTTAGTCCTGCAGAGGTAGCAAAAAACAATCCATCAGAGAAGGCTCAAATTTCGGAAAAAGTTGAACAACCCATCGAAAACAATCTTCCAATCGCTATTGAACCTGAAAAGCAATTAGTAAAACCTCAAATTTCAGCAGAAGTCAATAAAGCCCCAGACAACAACCAACCTGATATAAATGTGAAAGACGAACTCGATCACGACGAGGATGATGACTATTTTACTCAAAGAATCTTTGAAGATATGAAAGAATTAGCTGAGGATTTAATTAACGAAGAAATTCCCAACTTTAAAACTGAACCAGAAGACCCAGATTCGTTTCCAGCAATTAAACAGGAAATCTATCCTCAAAATTTAGACGGCACCATAATCAATCTTGATGACGAAGATGACTTCGACGAAGCATTGGAATCAAAGGCTCTTAATTGGTCAGTGAAACTAACGAAATGCTCACAAAGTTTCTCGAATAGTTTCAATGCGTCTCAAGTTTATGAGGATAATAATTATTCGGATGAAGAAGTGGCTCAAAGGACAGGAACTATATTCATCATTGACGATGATGACGAGATGGATTTTGTCGACAGGGCTGCGTTGGTAGAAGTTAAAACTGAGCCTGGTATTAGTGACACCCGGACGACGAAGGCACCTTGTCAATCTTCTTTAATCTCTGCCGAGAAGGAAAAAACTCCTGAGAGAGATGTTCGAAGCTTACACAAAACGCTCTTTTCGTCATCAGAAGAAGAGCAAGATGATCATGATCAACCATCAACATCATCATCATCATTAAAAAAGTTTCACGAGAAAGTAGTCCGTAGACTTAGCACATCTGAGGAAGTACCAAATAAAAAACGACGTTTCAGTAGTAAATCTGAAGGTAATGAGAAGGAACACGTTCGACGTTCATCATCTTCGCACAGAACCTATTCGCGCAAAAGCTCTGGAAGCAAGCGCTCACATAGTTCTCTTTCGAGACAAGACAGTTCTTCGAAAGAAGATGTCTTTGATAAATTGAAAGACAACGAAAAATCTAAACAACACCGAAAATCCTCTTCATCATTGAGCAGTAAAAAGAATTCTAGCGAGCATAAGAAATCAAAAGATAAAAGCTCGAATGCTAGATCGGAGGCTGACCCACCCTCAACGAGTATTTATAAGTCAGCAACAGTAGCTAGAATGAAATCCGTTAGAAGTGATTCATGTACTGATCAAATCAGTACAGAAGCAGAATCAGTTGAAATTAAGAAACTCCATGAGGAACCAACGAAAAAAGTTAGCGAAGAAAGCAAGAGACTAGAGCCACAAGTACCTGTGACAACGATTTCAAAAACAATACGAGGGCCGCCTGAGATTATCCAACCACCAACACTGCCAGTGCATAAGGGCAAACTAAGAGGTATGTATTGCTTCTAAAAAAACAAAACTTAAAATTAATTATGCCAAATTTGTATTCAAACCCAGTTTTACTGTGATTATTGTGAAGCTTAAAATGTTGTTTTCGTCATACCGTCGTGAGTGAGTCTGTGCATCTGAATGTCTGTGGGTTTATCTGAATATTAAGCTACAAGTCAAACTTATAGACTGATTTGGTTCCAATTTGGGTTTTGTGTAATTCTTTAATCGTCTATCGAGTGCGCTTAAATTTCATATCTGTAATGCCTCATAGTTCTGTTAATCTAAAAAGGAAAAAATTTTAATGTATATTTCAAACGCTAGCCTTTTCTGTCGATTTCGTGCCATGACCGCCTTTTTTTACATGCGATGTATGAAGGCACTATGGGGCAAGTTTTGGATTCTATATTGCTAGTTATTACGATAGTCATCTCCTTGATTCGGGTGACTACTTACGCGCTCGTCTTTCTACGCTGGATCTTCTTTTCCTTCTCTGCAGGATTTTAATATGTGCATGTTCTGTCTTTTCTGGTGTATGTACTCATCATGCCAAAGGTTCTTGTTTTGTTTCGGCCCTAAGCCTAGGTAGGACCACTGATTTCAGGTGTTTTCACTTCTTAATTAGACTCTTGAGACTCCAGCTAGCGAAGATGTCCAACGTCGAATTTCTTTTTCAGAGCAATTTGTAGCTTCTTTTCGTTATGCAGCAATTGAGTAGTAGTTTGACAGCTGGAGAGCGCAAGATTGCTATGAAGATGCTTACCAATTTTTTGCTTCTAAACCGATTATCTACGACGAAACCGCATCATATGCCGCGAGACCACAGACTCAATCTTTTGACTGCAAAGTTGTTCTCACGTCCCTAGGACATATTTTCAAGTCGTTATCCATTGAAGTTCCTGTTGCAATTGGAAGAACTTGGCGAAATGTGGCTCACAAGATTTATTTTCATCCTACGTGCAACCGCCGTGCTTATACATTTAGAAAATCGAATTCGGATAGACGAAACCAGGTCGAATAAACAAATTTGATGTGAAGTTCCTGTTGCGGCACATAACATCGTCATCCTGAAATCGATCAGTGATTGCCCAATTGATTGAACGATAAGTGCAAAACAAAATAACATTACCAAAATCAAATTGTATTACGCAAAGAATGCGTAGCAGCAATTTGCTATTAAAGCAAAAATCATGGACGTATTATATATATACGTCCATGGCAAAAATGTACAAGTCCGCGTCATTTGCTATGCAGACCAAAATGAAGGACGTTCTCAGGAATTAAAATGATTCCGAAAACTTATAACAACGTTAGTCAAATTTAAATCGCGTACCGGAAGAATAGCGATTAACAGATATTTAAAGAAAATTCCCCGAATATCGATGGATGGCAAAATATAGCCAGCAGTAAATGTAAACTACTGGGAATTCAAAAAGAAGATTGATGTTGCCACAGAAACCCGTGTACGTTTAAGACTTAAAAAATCCTTATTTTAAAATAAACTATCAGCAAAATATATGTACGTAAATTTCAATTTTGTTATTATACCTTCTCAGGTCTAGACTACGGTTGTTTTTATACTTCATCAGGTTGTATAAGTTTTATGATTGATTTTAAGAATAGCTTCTAAAATTGGAGATTCTATTCATTTAAATAATTCAAAAGGAACGTATTATATTAGGACCAATCGAACAGACATTCTTATGAGGTTTTTTTTTTGGATAAATTCAGACTTCGATCTGAAATTTAATTTTTTCCGTCGCGAATGATATCCGATTTCAGATTGAAATATTGGATTTATTTTTTGAGTTTTCCTTTCCTTTCAACTAAAAAAAATCGATTTTGTCGATTTTTCAGACCTAGATTTCAAGATTTAATTGCACTTGCACACACACCAAAGTAACCTAACATTTATTTGAACGTATTCGTTTGAATTTACCATTACCACCATTAAGGAAAGCCTTTTTTCTCGAAAATGGTTATCACTATTTTGATATAACCGATCGATTTTTTTTCATTTTCTCGTTAACGATTTAACACTTTTCGATTGAATTAAAGTCGAGGAGGTAACCAGAAAATTACCTTTTTTCAATTCGATTAGCTTTATTCCAAAAATGTTCAAAACCATTGGTCAAACAACCTTTTTCATATCGCTTTGGTAAGAAAATTCAATAAAAGTTAAGACTATCTTCCCTACGAAACCAATAGTCAGACAGATGTTTGTTGGTTGTTGCCACGAGTGCGAACACTTTTATAAACGTTTTGTTTTCCTTTTTTGAAATCAAACTATCGATAATTTTCGACAAAGTATAAAAAACACCTATTTTTAAAAAAATAATTCACAGTATTGATTTTAAAACTTCTCTGCGTTGAAAACATTTAATCAAAAAATATGTTCATAATCATAGACCAGGAGAAATGGGTTCCGAGGAAAAATATTAAAATTGGAATCGACGCACAATTGCAACCTCTATAACATATCCAAAGTCCCCCAAAATCCCCGCATTGGCTTTTTGTGTAGATGCATTTGAAGATGTGCAGACGAGGAGAATAAAACTATAAACTTAAATATGTGCTTTGGTGCAACCTAATCATATGATACATGCTTTAAGGGTAGTTTTTAACGCTGAATCTAATGAAATCAAATTCAAAATGATACAACCACCCAAAAAAAGTTATAGTCCTTTTTATGTAATGATGACTTGAAAATAAAGGTATATGTTAATGAAACTTCGAATAAATGTTCCATTTGTCATACAAACAAAGAATCAAGAAAAAAAATATCCATAGTGAAACGGTGTTTTTTTAAGGTGGGGGGCAAGTTAGAATGTTGACCATAACACCCACGAAAAAACTTTTAAACTCATGAAACTCGCCAAAAAAATTTAATTTGTCATTTCAACCAAGTTGATGAAGTCTTAAAGCACTTTTGGCCGCTAACTTTTTCGTAAACAGATCGAGTGGGGAAAGTTTCAAGGGCGGCCGTTGGTGTGGTCCTTATAGCACTGGTTGTGCCAATACACGCTAGTCTTTGATTTTTTAGATTGGTTTTCTTATCTAAGGTTAGAATTGGCCTTATAATGGCTGTGTACATCCAATGAATTGTTCTGGGGCTGGGACCCCATCTTTTACCAAAAATTCTGCTGCAAGTGTAGAAAGCTATTGAGGCTTTTCTTTCTCTTTCTTTAATATTTTCTTTCCAGTACCCAAAACCTGTAACGGAATTCCGTTAATGGTTGGCGGGTTTATGTTTGGAATATTACATTTCCTTGTAAACAGCACCAGTTCTGTCTTTAGTACGTTAAGTCCCAGTATATGCGATCCAGTGGTGCGTTATATTTTTAATCACTTCTAATTAATCTACTAACTGGAAATTATTACCATACGCATATGATTGTAGTTATAAGTTAATATATTTATAAGAATACTTGGTAATATATTCAAAAGTAAATGCTTTCTGTACTTTGAGGTTTTTAATTTAATACGAGCGTCTAACTTACCTTATCATGTTGCACTAGTTCTAACTGACTCCAACTTGGTATATATCGACGAAAACTCGTTGTTTGATAAAGATTTCACATTTTGTTAAAACATTATTTTGCATTCGTATTAATCGAGTTTTTAAATGTTAAAGGAATTTCCGCCGCACATAATACACAACAAAAAATTGCCGAAAAAATAAAAGCTTCATTAAATACCAAGGAATTAAAACAAAAATTGTTTGAAAACCCTTCTGCAAAAAAAGATAAGGAAAAGGCAAAAGCAATAAAAGAAGAAAGAATGAAAAAACTAAGAGAGTTGAACGATAAAAAACAAGCAACTCTAAATCTAAAAAAACAACTCGATAATGTTAGTATTGCAATCAACAAAGCTCCTACCAAGGATACCATTGCCGAAGAAGAACTCAATAGAAAAAAACTAAAAGTAAAAGTTACTCAAACCAACCGGGGTGCTTTTCTTACTGAAATGCCTGTAATCAATCCAAAGCCGCACTATATAATTCCTAAAAAATATACAAAACCGATTGGAATTTCTCCAAAAATATCAAATGGATCTTGTAAAACTTCTTCTAGAATAACACCGGCAAATATTGTGCAGAAAAAATCACCATGGAAAGAAAAACCCCACACTGAAATCACGACTTGTCGCGTAAACGATTTGGCACAAGCAGACACTGTACTTCAACGGCAAATAAGCCGTGATCAAGTTAAGAGCACTTATGCTACCAATGAGAAAAGGCAATGTGCTCCACCGCGTCGCAATAGCAAAAAAGTTAGCTTCACATCTATGCAACAACACTTCGAAGAAAACAATCGACTGCTTGCAGGAAGAGCAGAATAAAGTCGTATGTAGCTACATACATACAAAAATGTATATAAATTCAGATACAAGACTGAAATAGTTTTAAACTAAAGCACAAGATTTTAATAAGGAGAGAATTTCTAATGTAAGATTTTAAAAATGTGAAATTTTGTTATACGAGATTTATTACAACAAAAAAATGCAAGATTAAAGATTTAACTTGCGGTATAGATAGGTACTAAAGGAAGGGGCAAATTTGAATTATTATTAAAACCAAATATAACATTAAGATTTTAGGGAACATAGAAAAGAGGTCCCATAATTTTATAGCATAAGCTTCTGAAGCGATTTTCTTCAAACTTGGCGCCAGCCATAAAATCGAGTTTCTTGAAAACGAATTAAACGATTTCGATAAAAATGTTCCTGGGTACTATAGCAGGTATTGCGTGGTTTACCTTAATGTAAAAAAAGTTTTTAGAGACTTGACCGATTTCGATTAAATTTAGTATACACAAAGTTTTTAAACATTTAATCTTAAAAATATTTAATATTGAAGTTCAAAACATTAATAACAGATGTTTGAAAACTTCGTAAACTGATTGGTGATTTAAAAAACAAAACAAACAAATGTTTAAAAACCGTATGCACATGTACACTGTACAGTGTGCAAATATAAAAAAATATATTTTTAGAAAAAGCGAACTAACTATCGTTTTTTTATTTTAAATGAATGTTTACTGTAGAAATCAAACGGTATTCCTTGCTTTAGGTCAAAACTATCTCAAAATTTATTTTAGAAATTAACACTTATTAAATCCATAATATTCCAAGCCGCTTGAATAATAAGAGCAAATACGTGCAATCCAGTCGTTCATATTATTTCTATCGACTTAAAATTGTACTAGTATTTAAGTAATTTTCGACGAATACTCGATTTCACATTTTGTTAAAAAAAATTGTATAACATTCGTATTAATCGAGTTTTTACATGTTAAAGGAATCTCCGCTACACATAATAGAATTGCAGAAAAATTAAAAGCTTCATCAAATACCAAAGAACTAAAACGCAAATGGTTGGAAAAACCTTCTGCGAAAAAAGATAAGGAAAAAGCTAAAGCAATACAAGAAGACAGAAAGAAAAGACTTAGAGAGCTTAATGATAAAAAACAATCTGAAAATGCTAATAGCGCGCCCAAACTTTCTACAAAAGAGACTACTGCCGATGATAAAGAAAGCAGTAGAAAAAAACTTAAGGTAAAAGTAACCAAAACCAACCGAGGTGCTTTTCTTACTGCTGAACTGCCGTCAATCAATCCGAAGCCGCATTACACAATTCCCAAAAAACTTCCAAAATCGAATGGATCTTGTAAATCTCCTTCCAGAATATCACCACCGAAAATTGTTCAAAAAAAATCTGCACAACCACCAAAACCCGGTACCGAAATTATCACTAATTTCGCAAGGGAATTAGCACAAGCTGATGCTGTAGTACTACAAAGGCAAACAAGCCGTGATCGAGTTAAGAGCAGCGATGGTAGTAATGAGCAAAGGCAATGTGCTCCACCTCGTCCTACCACCAAAAAAGTTAATTTCAATTCGATGATGCAACAACTCGTAGAAAAAGATCGAATACTAACAGGACCGTCTTGTTTAAGAACTGATACTTCAAATTCAAAAAGAACTCGAACCGTTACATTCAATTTGACTCCAGAAATTCGTTATTTTGAATCAGATGTATATGCAAAACCAAAACGGCAACAAAAAGAAAGTACCAAATTTTTGGAGAGAAAAGCCATTATTCGAGGACGCTATTCTATAGTGGATAAAACGGATAATTTGCTTGATGATATTTTATCGTGGAGCCAGCTTTGGTTACGAAATAAACAACATAATGTCAACATGTTGGTTTTCCCAATGACCAATGAATTCAAGTCGTTCAACGAGTACAAAAGGTTAGTAGTGGACTTTTTTACTTTATTTTTTAAGATGATTCAATAAATGTTCTGATTTGTACAGCATTGTTTTACCCTTACTGAAAATGGAGTACTTAGCACATCTTGAAAAGGCTATGGAGCAATACACCACGAAACCGGTCGTCTTTGCTGAAATCGATTATAGTGCACCACATAAGCACAGAGATTATCTGTTTGCAAAATGTAAGATTAAATATAATAATTAAAATATAATAAAATATAGGTGCTTGAAAAATAGTTAAGATTTATTTCATTCACAGGTATGTCACCTATAAAGCCATCAGAATTATCATTTAATGATTTAGCTTTAATTGACATCGATTTTGGTTCTACAAAGAGTCAGTATTTTGGTTATGTCAGCAATATACGGAGAAGTGGTGAGTATACATTATCAATTATACTATTATCGCAAAGGAGAATGTGCAAATTTGTCCAAATTTTCACCACAAACGAGACCTACGTAGTTGGATAGCGTGCTATATAATTTTTTCCATGGCAGCAAATATAAAACCAATGGGAGTCAAAAGTTATAGCAATAAAAAACAAAAGAGTATACACTTATGTACGCGTATTGGAAGTTATATTTCTCCACCTCAATGCATCTATATCCCCACAAGTTCATATAATGTCTATTATTCATATAGTCATGAGGCAACACATCTACGCTTCCTTTTACCTTCGAATTCATGCGTTCTTGTATCTATTGAATACGAAAATGAGTAATACTGTGATATTAGAATATGTATATCAATTCAAATTAGTTCTAATACGATTTTTTCTCAGTACATTTACATGTACTCTATTTTTGGCCGTAAATTTTAACTCCCATTGTTTTTTTCTTTGGTGCCATAGTAAAAATTACTCCATATCACTATTCAACTGCATAGGTCTCTTTCGTGCATTTCGTACATTTTTGCCCATTCTCCTTTATGGTTTCAATATGTCTGTGGTCCGTTCCTTTTCTCTAAAATGTTAACAGTTGTTGATGTGTCAAAAAAAAATTTTGAAATGTCATTGTTAAGAATGTTACACTTTGTAACATTTCATTTAGGAACGACCAATGTTGAAAATATTGTTGATCTGTCAAACGGCAAGGTTGGACAAAAAAATCGAAATGCATTTAGAATAAAAAATCAAGAAAAAACTATTTATTGCATAAAATTCATTGAAAATAGATACATATAATTTGAAAATTAAATTTTTATTAACTTGAAATAACTGTGAGCACAAATTTCTTTGACAAAAAATCACGGAATTAATAGCATGTAATGTCGAAAAAAAGTAAATTTATCATAAAACAATTCAAATCTCAAAAACAACAATAAAATAAACTAAATTGAAAACACATTTGCAAAAATGCAAACAATTCCAAATCCAAACAACGAAAAGTAAACAAAAGATTATCACAAAACGAAAACATTGCAGTTTCAGCTGCTTTTGACAGATCAACACTTTGAATTCATGTCGAGGAGATGAGTTGGAAATTGTTACAAAGTGTAACATTCTGACACTTCAACATTGAGTTTAGGAACGATTTTATGACGTCATAATGTTACACGATGTTACAATTTGAGAATTTTGGAACGATCAATGTTAACAATTGTTAACAATTGTTAACATTTTAGAGAAAAGGAACGGACCACTGTTGTGTTTAGTAGAAACCTGATAACTACATAAAATAATTTGCGTCTTTACGTCCACTTAAAATCGAACTATAGCCTGAGCGGATGAACCATAATTTTTCGAAAAACATTTTCATAAATATTTCAAATTTAAAGATGTTGAGACGCAAATTATTTTATACAGCTATCAGGTTTCTACCAAAACACCACAGATTATGTAGTTTTTAATTTGCTGTGATACTGCTTTAACTGCTCAATTTTATATTATGTTGTTTACACGTTTGAACAGAGCTGAATAATAAAACATTTTTTTTTTCTTCTTTCAGGCACATGGAATTTTATTACGTTGGAAATAACTGCCAATACAATTAACAAAGAAATTTTAAAATCAAAACCAAAAATTAAAATTCGAAAGATTATCGATGGCATTCTCTTACATTTAGGTACATTTAACGCTGTCCACCAACTAGAACAAACACCTCTTATCCAAAAGATATTGAATCCTTATGAGCTCATAAGCAATCCAAATAATTTCCATACATCAAGTATTGAATACAAAGGTTTTAATGCTTTGAATAATGAACAACTTGATATTTTATTAAAAACTTACGAAATGGCTATTGATGAATCAAGTCCGAATATATCATTAATCAATGGTCCACCAGGAACTGGCAAATCTGTACTTATTTCAAATCTTGCTATTCAATTGCTCTACGGTAATGAGGTTAATGAATTGGATAAGAAAATTCTCATTTGCGCACAAAGTAATATGGCTGTGGATGTAATAGCAGAAAAACTAATTAAAATTAAGCAAAAACTCTCACCTGAAACTACACAATTTAATGTTGTTCGATTTGGAATGGATGAGAAGGTGCATCTGAATGTGAGAGGAATAACCCTTAAGAGTCTTTTACAGCGACATCGTATGAGTATTCTAAGGAAACAAGCAAATCAAGTAAATGATCAAACAGTAAATGAAGAAAATCTTAATTTAGAGGCAAGTTTTAAAACTCTGAGTTTTGAAAACAATAATAATACATAAATATTTTTTAAGATTGTTCAACTCGAGGCTCAAATTGTTGAAATGGAAAAGCACAACTTCCAAGACGTAAGACAAGAAGAGCTTATGGAAATGCGTAAGAACTTAGCACTCAAGAAAAACATTGTAAATCAAGTATTCCGTCCGGAGGACGAGAAGCGTCTGAATAAATGGTTTTTAGAGAACGCCAACATTGTTTGTTCTACACTAAGCAGTTGTGTTAAACTCGCATCGTAAGTAAAATTTATAGCCATTTTGAAAATTTGGTTTTCATATTTATTTGCAATCTTGATTTAATCAAAATTTTGAAGATTTGTGGATTACTTTGATGTGTGTATTATTGATGAAGCAACGCAGTGTACAGAACCGTGGGCTTTAATGCCTTTGCGATTTGGTGTTAGTAACCTGATTATGGTTGGTGATACGCAACAACTTCCAGCAACAGTAATATCACAGGTTAGGAATACGTTTTATACCAAATATTTAATTTTATAAAACTTTATTTGGTACTGATTTAATTTTTGTATATAGCGTGCTAAGGAACTTGGACTGGAAACGTCATTGTTCACAAGAATTAAAAAATGTTTGGAAAATAACTACAGAGAAACCCCCAATACCCTGGAAATCGCAAACAAACCAATATTTACTCTTCATGAACAATACCGAATGAACTCGGAGATAAGCAAATGGCCAAATATGTATTTTTATAAAAATCTATTAAGAAACAATCCAAAAACAGATGAATTCAAGTCAAGTATTAAGCCATTTTCAATTCTTAATTTGGAGTATCGACAAAACGACTCGTATTATGGTCAAATCTCAATATCAAATAATCTAGAAGCTGAGTTTGTTGCTAAATTAGTAACTACACTGGACAATTACATACCGAATAAATTTTACAGTTATGGCGTTATTACACCTTACGCTCAGCATCGTGAAAAGTTGGAAAACATGATTAGGTAAGTTGTTGATGTGAAAGTGTTTAGTTCATTAGAATAATCAATTTTTTTATTTTCTCAGGGATAGCGGCCTTAACGATATAATGGTTAATACCATTGATTCATATCAAGGAATTGAGAAGGACGTGATTATAATTTCAAATGCACGTACTCATGGAGTTGGATTTCTGGGCAACTATCAAAGGTTGAATGTTGCACTGACAAGACCAAGAAAATGCCTTATAGTTTGTGGGAACTTTAAAAATTTAGAGGTACTATGAATTGATTTATATAGTTCTGGTTCTCTATTACAATATCGTTAATATATTCAGTCAAATTGTATTAGTGGAAAGCATTTGGAAAGCATCTCTTAAATCGTAACCTAGATCCTAGAATGTTTACCTTTCCCATCACCAGGGATAGGATTTTGCTTACTTTTTGTGTGCCTTATCGTATAAAAGTACAGACTATACCTGAATGAAATGTATTTCATGTCCTCCTGATTCTAAAAAAAAATATATTTTACTGTGCCTTTTTATGCCATTTTTACCCCTTAATGCTTTTTCGCCTATTGTTTATTAAGATAAAAAAAATCTTAAAATATTAAAATTTAGTTTTGAGTATCTGTGTAAGTACTTTACTTATTAACTAACATTAAAGACAAAAATGTCGTCTTCCATTGGACATCCAGATGCATTGCGAAGCGTCCGGCAGTCCCATTCCATTGGCACAAAAATCCTCTTCTCACGATTCTGAGAAGAGAATTTCGCTTCTCGATTGGAAATCAAAATCCACTCGTGAAACCCTAATACATTCAAACTCACACGTCAAAACAAACTGTAGTGCAAGTTTTTTTTTCATAATATTCCATTCGAATTACTTGTGCACTCGAAAACAAAGAATTTAATAAAATTCAAGAAAAACAAAACGAAAAATTTGTAGATTATTAGATACGCTATTGTTTTTAATTTTTCAATTGAAAACGACCTAAGAGCCCACAGCAGATTTTGGGTGTGAGTGATAATAAAAAAATAGAAGTGGAGGCATCGAGAGCTTGAGTAAAGATAATTCAAAATATCAAAGTCTTTCATTCTATAAACGGGGGCTTTAGTGATTAAACAGTGCACAGAAAGAAATATGAATGCAACTTTGAGGTCAATCGTGTTAGCCAAAAAGCTCCTCGAATCAGATATCACGGAATGTGAGATCATTTGAGTGTATAGTTCGCCCTGCCAGACTGTTAAAAAAAATGGGTTTTCACTTTGAACTGTAAATTTTTTAAACGGTCTGACAGGGCCAACTATATACCCAACTGGTCTCGGGTAAAAACCAATTTCGGCTTACAAGATTACTTCGATTGTTTAATCACAAAAGTCCCGGTTATAGACTTGAAGACTTTGATATTTTGAATTATCTTTACTCAAGCTCTGGATGCCTATACTTGTTTTTTTGTTATCACTCACACCCAGAATCTGCTGTGGGCTCTCGATCTATTGCCTTTGTTCTAAACATTGACCACGACGGCCAGTGTTACTATTTGTCACCAATTTTGCACAATTCCTGTTCCACACCTGAAAAATTAGAGTCCCTACCAGGGAGTAAAACATTTGCCCATCCTGACAAAATCTGCACAAGAAAATTCTTGTGCAGAAATTCTTTGTTCTGTCAAAAAATGCCAAGTCAGATACATGAAAAATAATTCGTGACAAAAGTTGCCACCAAGACGTTCCACACTTTTTCGGCAATTTGCTTCGCTCTGAGAGAATTTCATCAAAATTTCACAGACTACCAATTTTTATCAAGAAATATGAAACGGGCAAGTGTTTTTAATTTTAAAGAATATTTTAAAATTTGGTTAATGCTTTGGATTGCTGCAAAACCTAAATTTTTACTAAAAATAAGAAAATTTCATAATGATTTGCTGTTTTTTAGAATAATTTTCCCTGTACTGTAAATTATTTTTCCATTTATGTCCGCCGTTTTTAAACATACAAATGTGAAAAACCATTTCGGCATCTGCATGCGAGGCTGGGTTTGACATTGTCTATAAGTAATGAAATACTTCAATTTTACCTTTTGTCACAATAAAATTCTTTTAGTATCGACTGTCGAGCTAACTTACAATATTTTTACCCAAATTAGGCTAAGATGGTAAAATTGTGAGTCATCTGAACTTTAACCAGATAAACTATATAAACAAGAAGTTATTTTATTTCTATTTCCTAAAGGATAATCATGAATTGTTTGTTTTAATTTTCAGTCTGTACCCTCATGGGCGAGCTTACTAGCAAACGCAAAAGAGCGCGGACTTTACCATAACATCAGCACCAAGGATGCTTTAGACATAACTAAAAATGTAATTGAAAAAATCAAAATAAAACGCTAAGCCTGACAAATTAATTTTTAAAGTTCGTGTGATAAATATAAATTAGTTTATTACTTTTGCCAGTAAGTAGTTTATTACTTCTGAATTGCCAAATAAATTACCTACTGGTGTAATAAAAATAGTACTATAATAAGTATATAAGCTTATACTGTATAAACTGTCTATAAACTCATCATTTGTACAAAAAAAAATACATAAATTATTTTGCGAATATATTTTTCATAAACATAACAGTTTTTTTAATACATATTTAAACAAATGCAACTTAATCAAATATTTTCACCTCATTCTCCACTACATTCTGGATTGTCTTCTTAAACTAAAAAATAAACGATAAGTGCACAGAATTCAAAAGAAGATTTCTATTTTCATTTGTTCGAATATAGTTAATTTCATAAGTCATTAAATAGTTATTTTAAATAAGTTAATCACTGTGTGATTGTATTTAAATTATGTGCTTATCTCCATTGAAATAGTTTTCCATTCAAGTACAATAACATTCAATTTTGTTAAGAATACATAACTTAAATGACGCTAGTAAAATTAAATCTTATATAATTTCGTAGACGAAAGTTTTATAACCGTTGATTGAAAATAAAAGATGTTGCTATCCTTTATTAAATGAAAATAAGTTAAAGGATCTTTCTGAATCAAAACGATATAAATTTTTATGAAATAATTATAAATAAGATATTAGCAAAAGCTTGAAACAAAGAATTTAATTTTAAAACTGTACAAATTTCAAAAAAAAAAAAGTATGGTCGTCCAGATAACTTCTGCCTATATAACACATTAGAAACTTGTCAAAGTGAACTTCAAACGAGCTAAATCTTCACATTTTAAAAAACAATAGGGATTATGATTTCATCGGTACTTTGTTACTTGGCGCTCTTATAAGTTTAAATAAAATAAAATACTCTGAGAATTCACATTTTACTGAGGTATTGTGCTTCAGTTTAAGGAAACTCTTTCGAAATTATGTCAGAAATATAATATGTGCCATATATTTCTTTCAATTTTTTTATATATATAAAAAGGACTTGTTTTTTGATCAACTTGAAATCAATCAAGAGTATAATTATTGTTATAGATAGTACAGATGTGCTTGTTTTTCTATATGTTATAGAAAGCATTAAATATTTACTTTGAATTTTAAAACTTTTCGTTTCTTAGTAATATTAAGCTTTTACTATTTTAAACTTTATAATCATATTATTTTTTTAATACATAAACTTCCAAATAAACAATGTTGAATAGTTTTAAAAAATTATATTTAAACTAGAATATAAGATGTGTATAACAAAATAAAAGCAATCAACGTAGAAGATAGATTTGGATTTTTCATTATTATTGTTATACAAATATAATAAATACAAAATTTATATACATATACATAAAATTAACATTTTGTGTTTTTTTCTCATAAAGTCTTTCCTACGTAATATTTTTTTCCTTAACATGCTGGCTCCACTAGACATAAGCCATGCTCAAACTATGAACATGTTCAGAAAAAATCAATGGAGGCAGAAAAATCGACATGTCAAAGAAAACCAACTATTGAACACGACATGAACGCTTTTCTAAATTTGGCCATGAGATTTGACGTTTCACATGCGTGTGAGTTTTTTTCTGGGGGGTCATTCCGTAACTCGATTGTCGTCAGACGATTTCGTTCGAACGATAGTGTTTCCTTTATTTGCTTCACGTAAGACGATAATCGTCAAAGCTCTATCGTCAAAACCATAGCGTTTGCGTTGACTGTAGTTGAAAAATTGAGTACCCACTTTAATTTGACATTGTTTTTTTCTGTTATCTGTTGACAAATTGAAGTGAAAATGTTTCGGCGCACAGTGTGGCCGATAGTATGAAAAGTTGGCAAAAATTATTTTTGTTTAGTTTTATGTTGTTTTTAGGTAAATAAACCCAAATATATAAGAAAAATTGAGCCAAATGTTTTGATTTATATGAAATTTGCCGAGGTAATCTATGAATATATGAATATGAAACACAAAATAAGCGTTTACCTGTAATTTTTTAATTTGTTGTAAAATAAAATTGCTGTTTGTTTTTTCATTTAATTTTAAATAAAAATTAAAACATACTTTAATGTTCTTAAAAGACAAAAATTTATTCACATACATACATTATACAACATATGTACATAATTAAAAAAAAAATAATATACACCCCTGTTCTGAATTCCGATTATTTAAAAAATCCTTTCGCTTTTAAACTCTCTGTGTTTTGAAATTCTTTTCGTTTTCAATACTCGCGGAATGAGTGTGTTTTGATTTTCGGGTGGATTGAAAACTAGCTTGACATTTTGAATATATTTGAAGGTTAATCTTTTCTTGAATTTAAATAAATTAAAAAAAACTTATTTTTTGTTGTAAATACGGGCAGACACACCACTAGATTTTCACTAAAAATCCACGGACCACGATTCCACTTACTTTTTTGATGTCGTTTATAAAATTAATTTATTTTTACAGATTTTTTTAATATATTTGGCATTTCGAATTTTCTTTTTAAGGATTTCGAAACAAAAATAAGGTTTGAATATCGACTATTGCGGAAGTGAATTCGTACTAAATTCAGAACATGATTTTTGGATCCTTTCGGAAATCAATTTCGTAAACAGATTTGATTCCGAGTGGAAATCAGAACAAGGGTGATATTGTACAAAATGTAAAGGTAACAAAAAAACTGAGAATTCAATTAAGGAAAATAATTTATAAATAAAATGCATGACTGGATCGCACGTACTTGCTCTCATGTTTAAGTTGCTAGGAACTTAAGGTTAAGAGGGGCGTGCACAGCACAGAGGCTGTTGCGTACACGGGGGCCTATTGGTCCATTGTGATCCTAGGAACTTAAGAACTTTAAAATATGCAAATACATAATTAAAGAAAAAGTATTAAAAAAGAATTAAATCATTATTTTAATTGTATAAACAACCCCTTACCATTTGATTACTTGAAAAAATATGAATACATGGAAACAAAATATTAAATCGTTGGAGCCGTTAAACACGATCACGAAGCTCATGTATTTTTGAGTTTCGACAGTTGGTACGTTTTTCAAGATATTTCTTTGAAAACAATGCTTTGTTACTCAAGGATATTTTACCTGATTCTAACATTTTGTTACAAAGAAATCTCCGTGATATGAAATATCAGTACTGCCTGGAGTCTAAAGAAAAGTTCAAAAATTTTACGATTCAGTAAGTCGGTTTTACTGAAAAAGTGCAAATATGTGCAACTTTTTTTAAGTTGACATGAAAGACGACACTCTGAGCAATAACAGGACACAAATCACGAAGTCCAATCTGACACCGAAGTGTACTTTTATGCTTCTACTTTATATGACACGCACACAAAAAGAATTTCTTTTAAGACATTGAATTCACAAATTTATATCAACCAAAATATACACTCAAAAAAAAAAAATGTGAATGTGAAGCTTACCTATTGCTTGTGATTCCATAATTATTTCAAAATTGTATCTTTTGTTTTGGAAAAATGACAATTAAAACTAGCAATCCCCACATGTCCTACTTAAATGCAAATAACTAATGGCCTTCAAAATAGCGTAAGTTTACAGTACAAAAACTCCTTCAAGCAGCCACACATCGTGGGATAAAAACCGGTTTTGTGTAGCCTATCAATACCTCTATCAAAAGAGACTTGCATTTACTGATTAGGTTACTATTTGATTAAAGTTATTTTTGCCAACTTTTCATACCATCGGCCACACCGTGCGGCGCAGCAATTTTCTTATTTAAAATAGTGAAAATGAAATCGAAAATTGGAAAAAAATACAATTAATACGAATATGACGACTGTTAAGAGACCGCTGACTGAATTGAAGTTAAATCAATTATTTTTTGTTCGTCCTCAGAAAGGACCGCCTCCCGTTTTCTGCCTTGCCGACAAATTTTGGCTGATCTTTTTTTTCGGCGCGGAACTTGTAATCTGTCCACACCTCTCTCTATGAAGGAATGCTCTTCGTGGGCAGCCCATCGGCATTTAAAATTGCTGCTGCTGCCAAATCAGCCCACAATTTATTTGTTTCATTTTGCCTTGCACGGAGTTTGGCTTATATCCTTTGGCCAAGTCGGGATATTCTTCCATGAATTGTACTAAAATTCCAATTTGAGATTGTATGACTGCCCTATACATGTTGAGGTATTGGATTTATATTAATTTGTAAAAATATTACGATAAAATAACTTAGATTTTGTTGCAATTCTTACTATTCGGCATCCAATACAAAACAACAAAAAAACATTTTATTCACATTTATCATTCCTTTGACAATTCAAGTACAGTTTGAGAGTTTCTGAAATGTACAAAGCGCTCTCAAATTTTAAACGTTTGACGACACGATAGTGGATGAGTTACGTGAAGCAAATAATGGACGATATCGTATAGTATCGGATATCGGATAGTATCCCTCCCATTGTTCTGAAGAGGTGTTCTTCAACGCTGCACAGACGTCGATTTGCAATAATTAGCCGGCCAAAAGTGAGTATTTCAAAGTAACGGTAAATTTATAAAAAAAAAAGTAGAAAGCTAGAGGACAATGCCAGCAACAATAATTTACCACCCACATTACTGAACTTGTCACCTAGCACGTGGACAAGCAGTTGGAACTTGATCATCTGTCAGAGTGCATCTCTCACATTTAGTATTTCTCATTTTTTAAAGTGAACTAAATTGAAATTGTGTGTTGTAATTTAAATTTTTTAAAGTATTTGTGATGGATTATCATAATTCAGGTAAGAATCAATGTTTCTTGATATTTTTGTTTATATAAATAACGGTTTTTATACCCTTCGTATAACTTCTAAGTAAGGTCTATTTTGTTAAGAATTTTTTTTTATTTTTCATATTCCTAAGTCTTTTTTTTTTTTATTATAGCCCCCTATAGGGCAATACTTTTTTTTGTATAATTTGCTACACATATTAAGTTATGTAATAACGTAAAATGTTTCTGCAGATAGCTGCAGATGACAAAGTTATTGAGCTTTTAGGCGATTAAGTCACAAAACGAAAAATAACCAACTTTGATTTCAAACGTAATAAACTTAAGTTTTCTTGACTTTAGGTGCACCTTGTACCTCAGGTATAAAAGTAGTTACCCGCAAATACCTCTACGATCAAATGCAAGAACAAAATTTGCCTAATTGCAGGAAAAACTAAAATACCTAGAAAAACGGCTGTTAACCTATTGTGGCGATTCGCCGGAACGTTTAAGTTGTTTTAAACAAAGATTTGCACTTTTTAAATCGGCCATGAAACAAAAATGGTCTAAAGCCCAAAGAATGGAAGCAGTTTTTCGAAAGAAAAAATATCAGAAAAAAAAGCCAAACTTGCCGAGTCGGCCTTCTAAGACTTTTGAAGATTCGAGTGAGAGGACCAAAAGAAGAAAAGTAGAAGTACGTTCGGTACTTTCTGATGATATTATCGTTCATACATACATAAAAACATATGTTTAAATTTTTATTATAACTTTTTTATTTATAACTTTAGGGTAAAAAGTATGTTAACATAAATTGAAATTGAAGAGAATTGAATTTGCTACAAATTTGTACCAAAGTTTTTTTTTCTAAGACTAATAAAATTAAGTTGCCATGGAAAAATTTTTAGAATTCGTTTTTCAATGTGGTGGCCAAATGGTGGGGCTTTCAACACCTAAAATCTTGCAGTGAACCCCCTTACACATCAAAAAAGAAAATCTTTGTCCAACCTAAATTTGGAGGTTATTGTTACATTTTGATAGACATTTTGCGAAAATGTTAAAAGCTGTTTTATTAGATGATTGACAAATTTTCTTGGTTATTTCGGTAATACACAAGCATGTGTTATACCATTTTGGAAAGTGCATTAAATAGAAAACTTTTTTAAGCAATTGGCCATTCATGTTCTCATACAATTTTAATTTATTAGAGGTAATCAAACTTTTTTGAAAATAAATGTTTGTACTGAAAAAAATATTTTAAAAAATTATAATAAAAAAAATGCAATGACTACTATTAAATTTAACCACCCATCTATTGCAACAGTTATTCTAGAATATTACAAAAATAGAAAAATAGTATAAATTGTTCATCCATGGTCGTAGCGTTCACGTATTTGAGGAAAGTAGTACTTGTTAACAACTTTTGGAAAAAACATCATAACATAGTAACCACTGGGAAAATATTTTTTTATATTTTTTTCTGGAAAGGTCATAAGGCCTGCTACAACCAGTTGCAAGGTTATCCATTATTTACAGGACACCCTGTATATATGAAACATACATTTTTTTTTATTTTTCACCTATTCCTTAAAATCATTATGAAATATAATTTGTTATTATCTTTTTCAACTGTTGAAAATAATTTTGAAGTTTCTGAAAATAAATATCATTATTTTTGAAATATGTTTCTTTTTGTCAATTTTCGGTGTTAAATATATGTATATTTTACAAAGTCCATTAATTTCAGTTATAATATATCATCTAAAGCTAAAATACACAAAAAAATAGTTTTGGCCGCCTAAATCTTTAAAATCGACCTCTGTGCGCTGGCAAAACCACTGCGTAAGCTTTTCCATCTGTCCTACTCTACAGGTCTCTTTCCGAGTGGATGGAAAACAGCATTTGTCCAGCCTGTCCCTAAGAAAGGCGTATCTTCTTCTCCCTCTAATTATCGTCCAATTGCACTTACGTCCCTTCTTTCCAAGGTCATGGAAACGCTGATTAATTATCAGCTTAAGAAATATCTTGAAGAACGAAAGCTTCTTAATGACCGACAGTATGGCTTTCGTAGCAATAGGTCCACTGGTGATCTGATGGTATATCTCACCGAACAGTGGAACAAATCTTTACATCGTTTTGGAGAAAGTAAGATTATTGCACTTGATATTTCAAAGGCATTTGATAGAGTTTGGCATCAAGCTCTCTTATCGAAAATGCGTGCTTTTGGTATCGATGAATCTCTTCTTCTTTGGATTAGAAATTACCTTTCGGATCGTTCAATACAAGTCGTCTTGGATGGTTACAAGTCTGATATTCATAAAATAAATGCTGGTGTGCCCCAGGGCTCCGTTATGTCTCCGACTCTCTTTCTCATTTTCATTAATGACCTCTTGTCTGAAACTTCTAATCCATTAAATTGTTTTGCTGACGATAGCACCCTCAGCTTTTCATATTCGTTTCTAGATTCACATCCCTGTCCTTCGGATGTGGAACTTCAACGGCACCGTATGATAAGCTCATTAAATTCTGATCTTGACAGCATTGTCCAGTGGGGAATTAAAAACCGTGTTGAATTTAATGCTTCAAAAACCCAATGCTGTCTGCTGTCGCTGAAGCAAAACCCACCCTCAATGCCGCTATCCATGAGCGGTACTTGCATCGAGGAAACTGACCAGCTTTCAGTCCTGGGTATGTGTATCACAGACCACCTTTTGTGGAACGATCACATATTCAACGTCGCCAAAAATGCTGCAAAGTGTTTAGGTTTTCTCCGAAGATGTAAGAAATTCTTTTCCCCTTCTGATCTGGCTATAATCTACAAGGCCTTCATCCGTCCCAAGCTTGAGTATAACTCCCACATTTGGGCAGGTGCTCCTATAACTCACTTGAATCTCTTAGATAGAATACAAAATAGAGCCTTAAAAATGATAGGTGATAGATCTATTACTCAAACAATCACAACTCTGAAACATCGCCGCCATGTTTCATGTCTCTCATTATTTTATCGCTATTTTTACAAGCAATGTTCTAGTGAAATAGCCAGTTGCATTCCTCCCCTTAAACAATTCAACCGTAATACTCGCGCTTTTAGGAATGCCCATCAGTTTACCCTTGAGCCCAACTTCGGACGTACTGTCAAGTACAGAGATTCTTTCTTTAGCCGTACAACACGAATGTGGAATGCTTTACCAGGCTCTGTTTTTCCCTTCCATTTTGATATTCAGAGCTTCAAAACCAATGTGCATCGGTATCTCCTCTTGAATCCTTCCCTATTTTCCTGATCGCTCGCACTGTGTCTCATCATATTAAGGGTAGTCAAAATCCCTTTAGTGCGCGCAAATTATAAAAAAAAAAAAAAAAAATCGTCGGCGATCATCGTTTTGAATATTAGGGAATGACCCCCCTGGTTTTTATTGTATCTCGAACACAGACGAAACTAAGAAAAGGGTGTTAATTACTCTCATGCAAAGAATCCCAAAAGAAATTTATGAATCCTGGCGAACCTAATCAGGATAATCGAATTATTGTATTGTCATGGGGCTTTGACAAGTGTGTAAAGTTTGAATCAAATTTGACCGTTTGAAGTGTGTCAAAATCACGTCCAAAGATTCCGTTACATACATACATTATGGAAATAAATAAAACACATTTCTTTTTATATTCACATTAATATTTGAATTACATTTATTAAAATTTCTCCCAAATACATTTTCATCTTTAGAATCTACATATTTTTATATGTAACATCAAAACATAAATTGTGTATTATATTGAATTAAAATGTGATAGTATTTTAATTTATTACATCCATGAATTGCATACAGTTTTTGTTTTGTTTTATATAATTTTACTATATTCTATTACAATTTGTAGAAATCTGCTTAGCAAAAACTTAAATAAATATAGATAAAAACAAAATCTTTTCATTTTAATATTAAATAAACTATAATAACAAAAACTTTAAAAAATCTTCGCTGAGAAACAAATCAGAAACAAACAAAACAATTTAATTGTTAAAACTCTATCCATATTGTTGTTGATATTTCAAACAAAAAATAATAGCTCTTTATAAGTATGTAATAACAACAGGTACTTTTATATATTTAATATATTTGTAATATTTAAATATTTTTTTATATTTTGTTTTTGTACTAAAATTCAATTTCATCAACAATCAAGTAACTATAAATGGGTGGGGTTGATTTTAAATTAAATTAAAGTAAAAACAAAACAAAACAAAAAGAGGCGTTCCACGGACGGACATTAATGACAATACAATCAAATTTAAACAGACTAATTATATATGTTTGTGTCCAGTTTTGTCTCCTTTTTTTTTTTGTTTTTATTAAAACGTATTATTGCACTTTACTTCAAGAAGAGGTAAAAAAGATTTTTCCTGAAAATGTTTGCAAATAATTTTTTAAATTCTTTTTGGAATATATATTTTAATCACTTTTTCAGGTAACTTATGAGAATACAAAAAAAGTTACCCAAAACACGTATTTTATTTTTTTTTCTCTCGAAAATATGAATAGCTCTGCTGTTGAGACATAATAAATTTGCTTCGTTGGCTTTATGCATTGTTTTTAACTATCAGCTGTTGTTGTTTTCTTAAGAGAAAATTTTACTCTAACTTATGAGAGAAGTTCGAAACTTTGTTTAGTTTTTTTTTTCAAACATACGAGAAATTAAACTAGAATTATTATAAATTAACGTTTAATAAACAATTGTTTAACATACAAATTTAACTTACTTAATTTATTTTCTCTAAATTAAAATTAAAAAAAAAAATCTAAAGACTAGAATATTATTTGTTCAATATATATTATAGTTTCATGTTTCGTATATTTTCCTTTTTATACTCATGCTACTCGTACATCCTTTTCGTTTGTTCTGCTTAGAGCTTTTAAGTAAAATAATGAACATAGTCTGTTAGCTTCTGGGCATTTTGAATGAATAGTTTATTTTTTATTGACAAAGAAAAATGCATGTTTATTGCTAAGAACTGAACAATTTAAATAATGATTCCTTATACTAAAGTATGAAAATCAATATATTACTTAAAGCTCTTTTTTGAAATCTCGTACATTTTCATTCGAAGCAAAGAATAAAATTATCACTGTCAGATTTTGAATGTTTTGTTTTATACTTTTAATGTTACATAATTTTATTTGATTTTTTTTTTGTAAAAAATTGTAAACCATTTCTTATTGTATAATAAATTAGTGTTTTAGTCGTCAATTGAATAAAATATTTCTTATACAAATGTTTTTTCACTATATTAAACAAAAAAAAAAAACAAATTATTATTATTAATTTAATTGCTCTCCACACATTCTTTACTTTTTCAAAATATGTAACACATGGTTTTAACAACATTACTACGTTTAATATTAGTGGAATTTTTTTTTAAATTAAATCAGTACACGAAATTTTTTTTAGATGTAGGTATGTTTCACTTGTTAAATTGGTTTAGTGAGATTATTTGAATGTGTGTCTAAAACTAATACACACGAAACGAGTGTTTTTCGTTTTCTATCCATGATTTTCTCACGGATATGATCCATAAATATTATATGCCTTCCATAATCACTTACATATATCATTATTATATACATATACAAATATATATATATATATGGGTGTGTTGTTATATATATTAAAATAAATTATAGACTTGATTTTTCAATTTTTTTAAAAATTAGTTGAAGAATGTTGTTTAGTTAAGGATGCTCAAACCTTCAAGGTTGTCGCGCAGCGAGTTAAATATCTGCAGTTGCTGTTCTGGTTTTAAATTATAGATCTGCAAAAAAAAGTAGTTATGCATTTAAATAATTTAAATATATATATGTTTTGTTTGCATTATAAGGAACGAAATAACAGATATGAGCTAATCGCACCCTAAATAAATATGCTTCCACTGGGCAACCGGGACTGAACAACCCAAGGACGAAAAAATCAAGCCGACCTTTATATTAAGTTTTCAAATATATTATAAATCTTATTTGTATTTTAAATTGAACCAATGTATACCGTTAGGACCTTTATGTGCCAACAAAATTATTATTTATCAATGGTTTGGGTTGGCACCTCAAATTTTATTGAAGGGATTATGGGCAGATATCATTATTTAGATATTTTAAACATCAATTTTAACAATACTGCTGAAATGGTTTGAATTGAAAGACTTTCTATTTCTATCAAGACAATAATCCGAAGCATTCGACTGAAATATTAAGAGAATGGCTCTTGCATAATTGTCCAAGTTTGATCAGAGTCCCACCACAATCACCGGATCTAAAGATAATTGCCAATTTTTGGAAAAAATCAAAACTACCCCACAATTTGCTCGCAAAAAGCCTTTTGACTGGACTATTACTACAGTTTTTCATTGTGAGCCCTGTACGCAATTTTTCCTTCCGATCAATAGGCATTGATAGGTGCCCTTATTTTCACTTGCGATATAGGTACTATAGGGCAAGTTTTGGAATCGTGCAAAAAAAAAAAAAAATCCGAGATAACAATCAAACATGACATTACGATGATAGAGAACACGAAAAAAGTGGGTGGCACAATTCTGTCTGTCTGTCTGTCCGTACCTCATCCTACAGCCTAAACCACTGAAGCGATTTTCTTCAAATTTTGAACTTAAGGTTTTTTTGTACCTCTCCAGAGGGGAAATTGAATTTTTTTTTAGCTCAAAAAATAACGGTACTTGCCATACAACCGTTAAGGAAAAGCTTATTTATCTCAAGAACGGCTCCAATGATTTTGATTAAAAAAAATCGGTGTATTATTGTACACATGGTGTACTTTCTGGTAAGAAAAAAAAAATCACCAAAAACATTTATTAACGGAACCTGCCATATAACGGTTTTTTTGATTTTTGGTTTTCTCATTAACCGCTCATCCGATTTCATAAAAATGTTTGCACAAAAGCTTTGTTAGAATATAAATAATACTGCATACCAAAATTTTGGATTTTTAAAAAAAGATTCAAAATTTTTTTTTGAAAATTCAATATTTCAAAAACGGGTTGATGAATTGTTTTGAAATTTCAGTTTTAAATGTATATTAATATATACTCAATATTGGCAAACCAATTTTTTTTTTGAAAAATATTACAAAAATTTTATATATAAAAAATTAATTATTAAGAAAACGGCTCCAACGATTTAAATTTTTATTTTGCATATACATATGTATGTATTCATATTTTTTTTAAGTAATCAAATGGCATACTTTTTTCTGGGTTCTAAGTTATTTATCAGACTGTTTATACAATTAAAAGAACGATTTAAATGCTTTTTATACCTCTTCTATAATTATTTGAATATTTTTTAAAGTTCTTAAGTCCCACACAACTTGAACATAAGAGCAAGTTTGTGCGATCCAGTCGTGCATTTTATTTTTATTAAAAATCACCAATTCAAGATCTTCGAAAACGTTTTCAGGTGTTCAATATGCAATTAAGTGAAGATCAAAGATATAAGGGACAGAACCATTGTTGAACAATATTTTTGTAGCCTTTTTCTTAAAAAACAAACAAATTACAAATCTTATCAATTGTGAACTAGTGTGTAGAATAAAACTATCCTGAAGCCAGTATCATTGTTTGTTCCCAAGATTTTTGAGGCGAAAACAAATTTTCAATAATTTTTGGTAAGGTTTCTTGCAGTTTTGATCGCTTTAAAAAAAATTGAATATTGTTCTTAATTTTATAAGTTATTAAATTTAAACTAGTAAATAGAATAAAATTATCCCGAAGCAAATACCATTGTTTTTTCTCAAGATATTTGAGACGAGCAAGAATTTTCAACAATTTTCGGTAGTTTTCTTGCAGTTTTTTCCCCTTAAAAAAAAAAAAAAAAACATAACAGTTTATTCAATATTTTTACAAATTTGATCAATTATTTCCTTTGAACTATTTATTTAAATAAAACTGTTAATTGATCTGTGTTTATATTTTTATGGTAAAAAGAAACGCTTATTGAATTTTTTTTTAAAGTTCTTTCTATAAAATAAAATTCATCCCAAGTCGATATCTTTATTCGTTCTTGAGATATAGTGAACGAAAAAAAGTGAAGGAACGTACGTACAAATACAAACATATCTCTACAAACAAATGATGGATTCCGATTCTAGAGAGCTCGAAACATGAAGATATGTCAAAAAACATCCAATGGTTAATATAATTTAAAAGAATAATTGCATAAAATAGAAAAGAAATTAGTTAAAAAACAACGGCAGCACTTACAGTCCATTTTTATAGTTTATTTTCAAATGAAGTTCTTTGAATAAACAATTTCAACAAAAGCTCTTTTTATTGTTTTTTCTATTTTATGTAATTATTTTATTAAATGGGGGAGATATTACCCCCCTCCCTTAGGATTTTTTTTGTCTACTTCCCACCTATACATGCTTTGAATTTTTTGGCGGATTGTATGCGAATTTCCTAGTATAAAAAAAAGGGAAATTTAATTTACCCCTGCAGCGACTTATAGTGGGGCTGTTAGTGAGATCAACCTTTCATTTTGACCTGACGGGTTAAGCTTTAGTACACTAATAATGCATGTCCTAATTTTAGTTTTAAGAAGTGTTGCCTAGGTGGCAACACTGTCAGAAAGACAAGAAAAGGGCTGCCACAATCCCGAAATGTTGCTTATAAATCGGAAACCAAGGGTCGGACGATGACCCGAGAATCCCCGTTGGACTCAGCACCCTTGAAACCATAGGACCACATTATTGTTTTTCTCCCACCGCTCCCCTTGTCCGAAGGGGGTAAAAAAGTCGTTTTGGGAAAGAAAATTTGAAAAGCCAAGAGAAGTTAGAAAAATATTTTTATTAATAAAATTTAAAAATGTGTCGACGCAGAATTTCACAATCTACTACATTACATCCAAAGTTGATTGAAAACCTACTTCTTTTTTTTAAGCCACTTGCAAAGTGCTGGGGAGGGGGGACATGAAAGATTAACAAACTTAAATATTTATCTTGGTATAATATAAGCATGTGACACATGTTTTAAGGGTATTTTTTAATGCCTAATCTTATTAAATCAGAACTAGCCTACCCGTGCGAGACCTCTTGCACCAATAAAAACAAAATGTGCTCATAAAGTTTTGTATTTGGGTATATAGAATTAATTCAGTTATAATTTTGAGATAATTTTGAAAATTAAATTGCAAGAAGCATTTGGTTTGTTTCCTTTTCCATAATTTGTTTAATAGCTGCGTTCTATTATCTCCGGGTCTGGGTCGAGGCTGTCTAGATATAATACTTATTACAAAAATAACATGATATCTAGGCTTCTATCGAAGTTTATTTCAATAACATAGATATAAGTTTTCACTCTGACCAGCAGGTGGCTATTAACCATTGTTATTCATGACACCGATTTGTCAGCAGTGTAAGGAAAAGAGACAGGCCGTACATGAAAAATAAGTAAACAAAAGATAAAAAGAGATGGATATATAACACTGTTTTCGCACTAACCCACATCGTTTTATTTTCACGAGGATGATGGTTGATTTACATAGATGTGTGGTGAATTTGCATGCTTCTGCATCTGCAGGATTGAAGAAAAGTGGAGTTGGACAAACTACAATGCCAAAAAATGAATCTATCAAAAGTATATTAGAACGTGTCTACACTTTCATTTTACTGAAATTCCCATGTCTACACTATGCAGAAAAAATGCGTTTAGTTCCAGAAACTTGCACAGTAAAAAATTTATCATGTCCGACGCTCATGTCAAAGATTTATTGTTGAAAGAGGTGCATCTGTGGATTTTGGGTGTAATCTTCGTTCTCTTTCTTTCACACATAACATCTTTTTTCTCACCGGATGCGCTTTTCGCAACAACAACCATTTATAGAGGCACTTATGAAGATGAACATGTTTGTTTGCGTTCGTTTTGCTCCGTCAGTAATTTGTCAGCAAAACTTGAAAATTTTGTTGAGGAGAGGTTGCTGAGGTCTCCGAGAACATGCCTAATGTGTTTGTTTTAGAGCACCTTATATGAACAGACCTAAGTATGGGATGGAAAATAAATTATCAAAATAAACACTCACTTTCCAATCATTTTGGACTATTTGATGGGAAATTAGGTCTGTTCTGTTAACCTGAATAGGTGGATGAAAATAAAGCTAGGACCGCACTTGACATGGGAGGAACTACAAAATGCAAATGATAAATGTCTGATCTTCATAAAGGCTAAATGCAAATATTTTGAGTGTAAATGTATATATGCAAAATATCAAAACTCACATGCATTGTAAATAGATAGATACAATGCAAACGATAATATTTCTTGACATAATGAAAATCAGAAAAAGTTTTCATAAATGCAGTGTAATGATGTTAATATAACTCTCAACATTTCAAAACGCTAACAAAAGGTTATTTCCATGTTCTTTGTTTTTGATTTGAAAAGTGATAAATAGTTAAATAAGAATTTGGAAAGTTTTAAATTTTGAAATTAAAAAAAAAATTAAAATTGTCGGTAAATATAACAGTACGATCTTTCGTGTGGAGGGAATATGATCGAATTCAAAATTAGAGAAAGCAATATATTGCAACAATAAAAAGATTGTGTTTGGAAAAAAAGATCAACGTAAATGCCAACTTAGTGAACAGCTCAAAAGTTTGTTTGTTCTTTGATTCTGACGTTCGGGGGAAATTCCAAATTGCAAATTACCGCATGTAAACAAAGCAACCATGTATTTTTAACTACGTTAACATAGGGTATCGGAGTGATATTGAAGCTCACTTCGACTCTTTGTAAACCTGAATAGATTTGAAATGTGCTTGTTTCGACGCATTCACGCTTGAGTGAAGTCGCGTCGAAATTTGTGACGAATAACCTGGATCGAAGAGTTGGTTTTACAGATAATGCATTATGAACCGTTTATTTGCATGTTTGTGAATAAATGTGATTTAGTTTCAATAGATACGCATAAAAGGTACTCGTGTTTAATCAATTTTAATTGTTTTGCACTGAAATTAAAACCTAAATGCCATTAATTTTTTTCTGTAATTTTTAAACATCGTCGCCGTTCAATTACCCGAATTCAAAAATTTTCAAATTGTTGTCACTAAAGAGCGATAAAAAGTATTGATATCTCAAAATAAATCAAAATGGGCTCAGATAGTTTTCATTGAACGACAACGATACATAAATATATACATGTTAAAATTCTATATACATATATAAATAAAAACTTTTTGATCATCTCTTAGGGTAGAACTATAATAGTCGGAAGGGCACTGAAGCTTATGTCAAAAACCAACTATAAGTAGCTTTCCGTACCGAAAAAAGGGGAACACACCCATAATGTAACAATCATCTATCTCTTTTTGGCATTCCTATTTCAGCAAATGTAAGCAAAGTTGAAAGAAACTTGTGACGAAACCCTCCACTCCGCAATTATAGCCGCGTCGTATGCTTTCTGTGTATTCGCTTGTTTTCTTCCGACCACTTAAGTGCCCCTCCGAGCATTATAGTTCAAGCTTTACTTTTAAACTGAAGTGTAGTCCCGTCAATGTCAAGTGCTTTCTAACCTTTATTTTCATGCACCCCATTTATTGAACAGACCTAATTTTCCAATGCTATTGGAAAGTGGAATTGTTTGTTTTTCATTTCATTGGAACTCAAAGTGTTCATTTTTATTGGAATAATATTTAATTTTTGAACTGAGTTTTTGTTAAAATTATAAATATTTATAAAATAAAAATATAATTCGCTTAATCCTCGGGAAATTTCGAATCTTTTGATACCTCATTCATTAAAATCGGTTCAGTGTGTGAGCTTAAAAAGGGAGACATACTACAGAAATAATATATATGATGAACTCGATACAACCACCTTCAAAAAAGTTATAGCATTTTTTATAAATGATGACTGAATTTTCAGTGAAACAAGTAAAATATTACCAGATTCCAACAGCATTGACACGAAACTTGGTCCACATATTTCATTTGTCATAAGCAACAAGAATCAAAAGAGTATTATATATATAGTGAAAGGCTTTTTTTTTCAGTGAAAGGGAACATTTTTGAACTACGCTGCCATGAATCCCCTCTCGAAACTGAAACGTTGATGAAAATTGGTGAAAACGTTTGACTTTTCATCAAGACCAAGAAACAAACACCTTGGCAACACTTCTTGAAAGTTAAGTTAGGACATGCACTATTAGTGTACTAAGGCTCAACACGTCAGGTCGAAATGAAAGGTTTGCCCTCATATCGTGCACTAACACCCCTGCTATTAGGGGATGACAAAAAAAATCTGAATACATTTTTTTTCTTCATTTAGAGCCGATTAAGACTCATCCAAATATGAAAACTCAAAAAAACCCATATACCGACCACTCTAATGTACAATGTACATACATAGAATTCATATGTGGAAATTGTTACTTAGTTACATACACTCCCGTTCATTTGAATAGGTACACAATTTTCGAGTGCGATTAACCGTTATAACTCTGAATTAAGTGGAATAAATTATTTTTTGTAAATGGCATTAGAAAAAGCATCCAATCTAGGAGAGAATAAGAAAACACATAATCTTAAACTAACCGCCATTACACGTTTTATTATCAACTCGTTCAAAGCAAAAGTGATAATAAAGGCGGTGTACCTACCTATTCAAATGAATGAAAAAAGGGCTACGAATTCAACATGAATTTAAAGAAATTATAAAGCGTGTAATGATGTTAAGTTTGTGTGTTTTCTTTTTCTCTCCTAAATTGAATGTTTTCTCTTATGCCGTTTACAATAGATATAGGATACTCAATTTTGCGGTATTTACGATAACTTAACCTGTGAATTCGCAGACCTTCTTTAACAATTTGGTTTCAAAAATTGTGTTTAAACTCCTTTACTGCAAACTATCGAAATTTTTTAGGTGAAGGTTAAATGATTTTCGAGGAATTCAACGTTGGTCCAAGAAAGAAGAACGTCCAGGAAAAAGAAGCAAAGATTTAACATTTGGGTGTCAATAGTACGGTAAGTGTAGTGCTCGACGATTTACTTAGAGGTGTGGGTTGAAGCCCCACTTTAAGCTGCATTCTTTTCCATATTTCCCCAGCTTAAAAATACATCATACTTAATGTCAACAAAGAGATCTTTCGTTTATTGTCATATTCCTTTAACTAGTTCAATTCAATTCAATTTATCTATTTATAGCGGTGTGTACAAATAAGATAGTCTTTTTATAGTAACTAAGTTGATAAAACAATCCAAGAATAATAATTCAAATTAAGTAATTATACAAATAAGCAAAAAAAAAATAGTGTCGTGCCATTTATGTTGCATTTAAAAAAGATCTTAGGACTTAAAAAGTTAAAATTTTTAATAGCCGTGTTTTGGTGCAGAAAACAAAATTATACGCAAAACAATAACAAACACAAGGATTTAAACTACTTTGTTATTGTTTGTACACAAAACAAAAAGCGAATCTATGCATATATTAATATGTAAACAATTTGCTGTCTCCCTTTTTAACTGACTTATTGGCAACGTATTTTCATAATTTTTATTTGATAGGTATAGCCAATCTCTCTGGCAGAATCTAGTTTTTATATTTGTCTTTAAAACATTAATAGAGAAAGGTCGAATTTCGTCTACTGGGCGATACTAGTGGGATACTGGGATATACTAGTAAATATAATTGTTATCTGTTTGTACAGATTTGCTGAGCTGCTAAACAAAACAGCTAATATTATTTAACATAATAATAATACTTACTTGTGTCAGCAATTTGGAAGGCGATGGAGTTCTTATAAAACTGGAAATGTAAACATTAACAAATGTAGCCATCAAAAACTGACAATCAAAACGATCCATAATTCCACCATGTCCGGGAATCATATCTCCAAAGTCCTTTAAGAATTTCAAAAGACAACATATAAACATAGAGTATTCTATATTTAAAAACAATGTAATACGTACCTTTATTTTAAAAGCTCTCTTGAAACCGGATGCGAAGAATCCTCCAAATGGTCCAATAACCGAACTGAATAAGCTCAATGACAACGAATGGAATACAAATGGATACATTGAAATTGACTTGCCGATTCCAAACTGCAACAAAAATAAATAAAAATTCTTAAATTATCTGCAAAAAAAAGTGTAAAATCAACTGCTTACCACAGACAAGCTATACTCTTGGTAGGTAAAAAGATAACTTGGTTCACACTCCATTGTCATACGACCAAGAGCTTCAGAGTAAACAATCGGACAAATAAAGTATTGATAATGACATAGCAAGAAAGAGATAACACAACCAAAGACCAGAGTTGACAAACCACCTCCAATGAAGCCCTCCCATGTCTTCTTGGGACTTAGTTGAATTAATGGAGTCTTGCCAAAGAAGAATCCAAACATATAGGCCATCACATCATTACAGACAATCATAGATACGGGAACAATAAACCAAATAAGACCTGTAAATAAAAATAAGTTAAGTAAATTTCCTTTAAGCTTATTTTTTATTAATTACCTTCAAATATATTTTGAATAATTAGATAGCTTTGGGTAACAACGATTAACAATGATACATGAGTCCAAGCGAACAAACTAAATTGCTTCATGTAGTATTTCTTCACCAAGGATAGTACGAACCACACAAAACCAATACAGTACAATGCGAATGACAAAAATCGATGGTAAGTGACTAAAAACTTCAAATATTCCTGAAAAAGAATATTTTTTGATTAAAAAAAGCATAAAAATTATATATTCATTTTTGTTTGTATTTTAACAACTTACCACTCTGTTTATTACAACACCAAAGTAATCTACCAAATTTTCGCCATAGAAAAAGTAATTTGAAGTTAGCAAAAAGTACCATGAAAGACTTCGGAACCACGGTAGACCATGAATCCGGTAGACTTGATAGCCGATAGAAATAATTTCTTGAAAGCATTTTACTTGAACCATTAGCGTCTGAAAAAAATAAAGTATAAGGTTCAAATTTAAAGATATGTAGTATTGATATTATAAATAATAATAATTGAATAAATAATATAAAAAGATTAAGCGACTCATCCAACTAAATTCAAATGGGTTCGAGAATACCGAAAACACTTGCTAAAAGAGATATGTAAGCGTCAGTAAAATTTGTCGGCATTAGGAATGCTGGTGAAAAGCTTGATGTTGGTTCTAATCTATCGAACACTTCGTTCAGAAACTGTGTGCTGCAACCAATTACGATGCGAAGGTTTTTAATGTCTTGAATTTGAAAATGAAATCGGGATTGGCTCAAGTTTTTGAAATATTTGAATATCTGAATTAATAAAGCTCTAATCTTGCTTTTTTTGTTTGTTTGTGAAGGCTAATCTCAGAAACTTCTTTTGGTGTTTGCAAGGTTATTTTTAGAGGACCGCTTTAGGGTTACAATTCTTTTTAAAAATTTCTATTTGTAGGGTGAAATGGGGTGAAAACAAAAAAGTGTCTGATTTTTATTTTTTAGGGTGAAGAGCGGTAAAAACAAAAAAGTATCCGATTTCGATTTCTGTTTGTGTTATAAAGGTTATTTTTATAGTACCTATATGCTTCACATTTTTCAAGATTACGCTTTCTTTATAGGATGAAATAGGGTAAAACAAAAAAAAGGGAATCCAATTTAAAAATTCCTTTTTGTGTTGGAAAAGTTATAATGAAAGAATAAATACTTAGTGAAATGCGGTTTCAATATTAAACATACTTTTTGTGCAAGGAAGATTATATACATATATTTAATATAGGTTTCTAAATCACTGGCTTAATATTTTTAAAAATTAAGCTATTCCAATTCAAACAAATAATTTCATGTTTGAAAAGTTATTCTGGATTTAGGATCAGATATTTTTCAAAATTTATCTACATATTAAAAATTCCTTTTGTTCTGAAAGGTTATAATATGTACTAAGTGGATTGGTTGGTTTTACTGCTTTTTCGAAGAAATAAAAAATTAATCTATGATTTGAAATCGTTTTTATGTTGGAAAGGTTATGCTTAAAAGACAGCCTTAGGGCTCCGATTTAAAACATTCGTTTTGTGTTTGAAAGGTTATATTTTAGAGGATGAACTTTGAGAACCATTGGCTTTATATTTTCAATATTTAACTATTATAAAGGGGACATCGGGTTAAAACAAAACACTTTTCGCAGGTGGTGGGATCCTCTGCGGTAGTTAAAGCCCACACAGGCCTTCAAGTCTGGCGCAGTTACAGATATCATACTTTTTATAATGCACACTGGATAATTTAACGGGGATAAACATGGCCGCTCATGAGATAAGCGGATATAAGAACAAATTGAGAACTATTATTCATGGAGGAGGCCAGCGATCGAGTTTCTTTTGTTCACTTATATTTTAAACAACAAAATGCGAACAAGAAAATACACAAATTGCCCGCCCTATTGTATTGAAATTACGAGCAAATATTCTCACTTATTTTTTTGGCGGCGAACGAAAGAAAATCAACCGGTATCTACTGGTGTTTTCACGCAAGTTTTTTGTTTATTTTGAAATTCCGGGGAACAAAAATTTTTCGGTTGAAATATTTTTCGTTTTTTAATTATTATTATTTTCAGTTCAATAAAAATGAGTGAAAAATGTAGTGTCATACGGGTCCAATTCTTAGTTAGGCTGATAATTTATATTTGTTTAATTTATTTATAACTTTGTTTTGCTATTGCAACTTTTTTTTACCCGAGCGAAGCTGGGGTGGGCCAGCTAGTTATTAATAACATTTGAGTAATTATTCAGAAAAAATCTTAATGGATTTTGAAGGGGAGTATTAGTGTAATGTCATTTCTGATACCATAATAAGTTTTGGGGAGAAAAATTAATTAGTGGGTATAAAATAACCTTAAAACATATTTGTTTGTTCTAGTTCTTACATTTGAATGTCTCAGAAACCTGATCAATTGAGCATTTCTGAGATTGAATTTGAGCTTGGACATCAAAACCTTTCGAAAACGTATCACATGGTTTTCATAACAAAAAAAGATTTATATATTTTGATGTAGGTAATGTACATAATGTTATGTACATACAAATCAAACGAAAAATACATAATAAAATAAACTGACGCCAAGTATTAAATTAATCTTGTAATTAAATTAGGTGTCATAGTGTATCATGTACCTGTGTGTACCTCGTGGCTTGATGGTTAGTGCGTAGGACTGTCATGCCGAAGGTGTGGGTTCGATTCCCAGCCGTGCCACCTAAAACAGAAATGTTTTATTCGAGGTACTGCCTCTTGCGAGGAACTGACAAATCCTCCAAGAGTATATTTGTCATGAAAAAGTGCTTCTCATTTAGCCGTTCGGACTCGGCAAAAAACTGTAGGTCCCCTCCATTCCTGCCAACAAACACGCACACAGGAATGGTTGTGAGTTGTAAGTCACTAGGCCCTGGTTCTCCATGAGCTGTTGCGCCACCCAATTTATTTATTTAATTTATGTATCATGAATTATTCCTAGTTGTTTCCGGAAACAGTATTTTTTCTCTTTTTCCCTATACATAAAAATTAGGGCACAAGAACACCTATTATTTTGACCTATGTGCTGTACAAACATACATCTGTATAAGGAAAAACTTCTTAGTTTAACTAAGTTTTTTTTATAAAGTTTTTGTTCTTTATTTGACGCCCTTAAATGCCAGCCAAGTTACATATTCAATTGATTTGCATGTATAATTTCAATTTATTGATTTTCCTATATTATACCTTCC
Organism: Dasysyrphus tricinctus; assembly: GCA_963921185.1. Classification (NCBI taxonomy): domain Eukaryota; kingdom Metazoa; phylum Arthropoda; class Insecta; order Diptera; family Syrphidae; genus Dasysyrphus; species Dasysyrphus tricinctus. The sequence continues at coordinate 193,419,500 of OY992532.1, read as the reverse complement.
AATACACCTTTTATTATTCTTTTGCACTTGTTGGTCTTCGAAAATTTATTTTTACCTTTGATAATATTATGTATTACGTATTTCAAAGAGATTATTGGCTATGAAAGTTTTTCTTTTCGATTCTAAATATTTGTTTTTATTGAATTTAAAAGGTGGTTTATACTTACTGTAATCATTAATGCTAATGGACCTCCGTAAATAATAAGAGCAAAGCCACAAATCATTATCCAGGTGAAAATCCCACGGATGACATAGTTCTTCCATCTGAAATGGAAAGCAAATGTTATCGTAATTTATAATAATTTATGTGTATTACATACTAGCTGTATTGAGGTAGTCGAATGTATATAATAAAGTTTGAATAAAAGTTTGAACTGCCAATTAATAAAGTTATGAAGTGAATCGGATTGAGTAAATGATGATTTAATTGTTGCAAATTCAAACAGATATGAATAAATATTGCTGTTGTAATAATAATTGTATTTCTACAGCAATATAAAAATGCCTTTGTTTAAACTATTTGACCATTAGGCATGATATTTTTGTGACTTGTGTTGAGTTAGAATTTAAACAATTTTTATTTATAAAAATTAATTTAATTTCAATTAAATATAGCCAAACAAAATTTTAAAATATTTAAAAAATTGTGAAAATAAAAAACAATCAATTCAATTACAGCAGATTGCAACTCTTGGTCTTTATCTTTATAAATCTTTACCACTTAGCGGTTTTGCAGTAAGACACCGACTAGGTCGTTTTAAAGGCCTTTTTAAGATTTTATATACGTAAAAGAGGAAAGAATTTGCACATGCAAAATTTATTTTTCCTTGCGATTATGTAGATATAATATACATAATGGCAAGTTATGCATTCGTTAAAACATCGAACTCGAGATTTTGATCAAACTTGGTCTACGATGATAGAGAAAACGAAAAACGTTGCGGTCTTACAATTCTGCCTGTCTGTGCGTTATAGGTTAGGCATGTTTTGGATTCGTGATGCGAAAAAATGCGAAAAAATAACAATCAAAAATGACATTACGATATGATAGAGAACACGAACATAGTGGGTGGCACAATTCTGTCTGTACCTCGATCTACAGTCTAAACCACTGAAGCGATTTCATTTAAATTTTGAACATATGTTTTTTGTAATTCTCTAGAGGGGAAATTGAGATGTTCAAAGGTAAGACATGATGAACCTCTGTCTATCAACTCCTACTCTCACCTCCCCGGGGTGAACATCGGGTGCCTAGTACCTTTAATTAAAGATGGGGTTCGAATCCCTGTGGACGGTTTTAAGGGTCAGCAAACGAGAGAGGGGGGGAGGAGTGTCCCCACTAAGGCACTTCTCCTTTATCCAGGCGGCAGCGGAAGAATTCTCCAGATAGAATCAACGGTGGCGTCTACAGTTCCAGTTAGGTTGAACTACTTAGTGAACACCTTATACAGGCTACTACGACATATTCGGAGCTCAGGCCTATAGTACGCAGTTCCCGCATCTCGATATACATAAGGGGACATGGCGAATTCCTGGTCAATCAACCACTAACCAGATAGACCACATTGCGATCGACGCAAGGCACTCCTCCAGTATCAAGGATGTCCGAACGTTCCGAGGAGCCAACGTTGACTCGGACCACTACCTCGTTGTAGCCAAGGTAATGCTACGGATATCCAGACCAAAGCCAAAGCAGGGAAATACTGTAAGGAAGTTTAACGTCGGACGGCTACAGTCGCAAGAAATCGCCAGGTCCTTTTCCGATCGAGTCTCTCGCACCCTCTTAAATAGTCCTATGCCACCAACTGCAAGCATCGAGAACCAGTGAAAGATTTGCCAGGAAGCCAGCAAGGATGCCGCTGCATAGAAGGACCAGAGCTGCTCGCGAGCTCTACGAGCAGAAGAGGAGAGAGCAACACAAGCTTCTAAGAAGGAAAAAGAAAGAGCATGAGAAGCGTACGATCGAGGAAATAGAGGGAATGAAGTTCGGAAGTTTTACCAAAGGGTAAAGAGAACCTCTCAGGGTTACAATGACCGGACCGATGCCTGCAAGGACGATCAGGGAAACATCGTAGTAGAATCGCAGCCGGTGCTGAGGATATGGAAAAATTATTTCTGCAAATTATATAACGGCGATGACGAACCGAATTCCGCTACCATGCAGATTGCACCATTCAACCTGGACGACGTAGGCCAACTATTCCGTCCACCCGATCTCGACGAAGTGAGGAGAGCTATATCTAAACTTAGGTCCAATAAAGCTGCCGGAGCTAATGGCCTTGCGGCTGAGCTATCCAAAGCAGCTGTCGATGAATTGGTTAGGAGTATGCACTAGCTCATCTGTAAAATATGGTCGGAGGAAAGCATGCCCGATGAATGGAATCTCAGCATTGTTTGCCCGATCCTCAAGAAAGGCGATCCTCTAGACTGCACAAACTACAGAGGCATCAGTCTTCTTAATATCGCCTACAAGATCTTCTTTGCCGTACTTTGTGAACGCCTGAAGCCATTCGTCAACAACCTGATAGGTTCATATCAGTGTGGCTTTAGGCCAGGGAAGTCCACCATCGACCAAATATTCGCACTTCGGCAGATCTTGGAGAAAACCCAGGAGTTTCAAATCGATACCCACCACCTTTTCATCGATTTCAAGGCCGCGTATGACAGCATTTATAGAGACGAGCTATATAGACAAATGTCTAATTTTGGCATCCCTGCCAAACTCGTCCGTTTTTGCAGGATGACGATGGAGAATGCACGCTGCTCCATCAAGGTCGGCAAAGACTTCACCGACACCTTTGATGTCAAAAAAGGTTTTAGGCAAGGCGACGCGCTGTCATGCCACTTCTTCAACATCGTTCTTGAAAGAATAGTGCAAAACTCTCACGTCAACACTAGAGGCACAATCTTTCAAAAGTCCGTCCAATTACTTGCTTACGCAGACGACATTGACATAATCGGACGAACAAAGCGTGTTGTCAGTGGTGCTTTTGTGAGTATTGAGAATGAAGCCAAGAAGATGGGTTTAACGGTGAATGAAAGCAAAACGAAATATATGCTGTCAACAAGAAAGGACACCCAACACCGACGTCTAGGACAGAACGTCAATATAGACAGCTATAATTTTGAGGTGGTCAGAGACTTTGTCTACCTAGGATCCGCTGTAAACTCAGCGAACGATGCCAGTGCTGAAATCAAACGAATAATTACTCTTGCCAATCGATGTTTCTTTGGGCTAAGAAGGCAATTGTGTAGCAAAGCCCTCTCTCGAGCAACTAAACTGTCCCTGTATGGTGCAGAAGCATGGACACTGCTAACGGTGGATGAGAACGCGTTAGGCTGTTTTTAGAGGAAAATTCTCCGGGTGATTTTTGGTCCCGTCTGCATAGATGGGGAGTGGAGAAGAAGATACAACAACAAACTGTATGGGCTGTACAGCGACACCGACCTAGCCACAAAAGTGAGAAGCCAACGACTAAGATGGCTGGGTCACCTAGAGCGAATGGACACCAATGCTCCGGCCCGGAAAGTCTTTGAATCTAACCCCGTGGGACAACGCAGTAGAGGTGGACAGCGTAAAAGGTGCCGCACGCAAGTGGAAGAGAACCTCAACCAACTTGGCGTGCGAAACTGGAGACATCTAGCTAGAAACCGAGCCGGCTGGAAGAAGCTTGTTGGTTGAGGCCTTGGTCTACCCCGGACTGTAGCGCCACCTTAAGTAAGTAAGTAAGAGGGGAAATTGAAATTTTGTTTAAGTTTCACAAATAACGGTAGGTACTGGCCATACAATCGTTAAGGAAAACCTTAATTATCTCGGAAACGGCTCTAACGATTTTGATTAAAAAAATCTGTGGATTATTATAGGTATGGTATACTTTCTGGTGAAAAAAATACCAAAATCGGTAGGTACCTGCCATATAACGGCTTTTATTATTTTCAATTTTCTCATCAACGCACAGTGCGTGGACCAGTGGACAAAAATCAAAAAGTTAAAAACGCAATTTTGTTCTATTATGCTTTGATACGGGTCAGGCAATGAATAACTGTCATTTATTGTTTTTTTTGTTGTTTGCTTCTTTAAGATGATAGATAAGCGGAATTGTTTAAACCATAAAAGGTAATTATAGTCAAAATCTTGTTGGGAAACGCGATTTTGTGTGAAGTTATTTAGCTGGTCGTAGTACCTCGTTGCTGGTTAGTGCGTAGGACTATCATGCCAAAGGCGTGGGTTCGAGTCCCAGCCGTGCCACCTAAAAACAGAAATGTTTTATTCGAGGTACTGCCTCTTGCGAGGAACTGACAAATCCTCCAAGAGTATACTTGTCATGAAAAAGTGCTTCTCATTTAGCCGTTCGGACTCGGCAAAAAACTGTAGGTCCCCTCCATTCCTGCCAACAAACACGCACACAGGAATGGTTGAGAGTTGTAAGTCACCCAATTTATTTTATTTAGCTGGTGAAAGGAAAGTAATTGAAGCTTACGAAAATGCAAAGTTTTCATGCTACTTTTTGCTAACCCTCAAAATATTCATCTTTTTATAGGACAAGGTCAAACCTTTAAAAATCAACAAGTTGGTGAAAAATGGATTTCTTTTGATAAAAATTCATGAATTGAAGATATTTTAACATTTATTTTGAATGATTTGAAGCAAAATAAATGTCCCTTTAAAATTGAAAATGATTTAAAGTCCAAATTTAAGTTTGTTGACTCAAACATTGAACGACGATGGAAACAATGTTCAAGGAATCGTGCTCTTTTCAAGAAGTGCCATGACGCTTGGCTTAAAAATAGTTTTACACTTCCTGATAGCATTTCAACCCATCTGCAAAATGTATCGCCTTTTGATGAACCAGGAACTAGTCGGGGAAGACCCCAAACACCATTTTAAGAAGCGTCAAAAAACACAAAAAAACGAAGAATTGCGAATCTTTTAGCCTCCAATTCAACTGAAGAGCTGAGGTTCTCAACCAACGAAGATATTTTGACAGTCCTGCTTTCCAAAATATTATTCAAATCTTACAAGCGGTTTATTAGAATTAAACAATTGGGCGTGGCAGTGCGTGGATAGGGTCCACACTATTTTCTGTTTTTGAACTCACCTATAGAAAGTCAAATTCTCTAAATTTTATTCAAATCGTGGACACCATTCTTAAGATATAAACCATATTCAAAAATGAACGTGGCAGGGGGCGTTAAAATTTCATTAGATTTTATAAAATTTCTTTTTTATTACATTGATTTTTGTCCACATCTCCATACAATCGACGCACAGTGCAACGGTTCAATTGATTTCAATAAATATGATAATTTATACAAAGGCCTAGCTGTTTTACTAGTTGTTTATACAATTTAAAGAATGATTTAAATCATATTTCAACCTCCCATATTTGGTACCTCCGAAGGAACCACTTTTTTGTATTTTCGATTTTCTTCATAACAGTATGACTGATTTCAATAATTTTTTTTTTAAATAGAAACTTCTAAAAAGTATAGATAGTATTGTGCAACAAACTTTTTTAAAACTATATTTAATTTTTATAAAATACGTTTCAATTTTTTTTTTGAAAATCTTATATTTGGAAAATGGAATGATAGATTTTTTTGCAACTGGTTACTTAAGTTTTTCTTAACACTCTCTTAAATATTAAAAAAAAAATACATTTATGAAGAAATAATGGCACCATTCATACAATTTTTTACAAATCTCTGTTTAAGGTTTTTTTTCTGCAACAGCCCATTTGAACTCAAGCGCTAGCTCAAAATTGACGTATTTTTACTGTTTCCGAAAATCAACTCGAAAACACAATTCACTACTTTGCGTGACAAAATTAAAATTTTTGTCTATAACATGAACCTTAATATACTTTTCTGATGGTCTTTGATGCCCTAAGTTCCAATCTGGCGTGACAAAGTTGTTCTAGCAAGTAACGTTTTTGAGATATTCGAATCCAAAAATTAAAAAAAACAATGCGTTTTTGACGAAATATAACCTAATTAATTATATATAAGGGAATAACCCGAATATAAGGTTATTGTACTTATATTTCTTGAATTTTTTACGATAGTTGAAATACGGCTAAGGGGAAAGCTAACTTGTGTCAAACCACCACCGTTTCAATTAAACAGAGTCGACTGTAATCTACACACAAAACAAATTCAAATTTATTCCAAAAAACAATAATGTGGAAAAGTCATCGGACCTATGACGTTCCACCAGGCAAGCACGCATTTATATTTTATATAAAGTCCAATCTAGTGGTAAATATTCGCGAACAGAGTTTAATTGACAGAATAAACATTCAGTCAATTCAACGGTTTGCATTTAAATCAAAGCAAACATTTTCAATTAAATGAAACGAGTCGTTGACTCTGGTTGAGTTTATGTTTTATTATAAATGGATGGCTAAGCATAGGAACGAAGAAGGGTGTTTTTCTGTATAGATTTGAATAATGCACGTAATTTTGTTGATATGCGAACATTGATTTATCATAATTTTTAATAAATATTTATTGATAAAGCAATGAATATGAATGATTAATATAAATGTATTACAATTGGAAAAATATATGAAAATATGGCATAAGATGAACCTATACAGAATTTTTAAAGAGGTAGGTTTGTTTGAAAAGAAAAGAAAAGAAAAGAAAAGAAAAGAAAAGAAAAGAAAAGAAAAGAAAAAAAAGAAAAGAAAAGAAAAGACAAGAAAAGAAAAGAAAAGAAAAGAAAAGAAAAGAAAAGAAAAGAAAAGAAAAGAAAAGAAAAGAAAAGAAAAGAAAAAAAAAGAAAAGAAAAGAAAACAGTACGGGAGGCGAGTCTATTTCCCACCCCTTAACGGTGGAGGAGGTGGGAGGTTCAGTTTTTTTAAACCAAACATACTAAAAATGGACAACAAAATATAATAACACTTCCAACATTATAGAGCTAGCTGTTATAGCTTTTTTTAAAGCAAAGAATCCATTCCTTAATTTATTTTCAAAATCTAGTTGTTTTAAGGAATAGTTTTTGGCAAAATTCGTATACCAAAAAGTTCAAACTCAAAAACTTTAATTTTTGATTTGAAGCACACTCGATTTTAATCTTATTGTTCTTAAAAGTCAAAATTCCCAATTTTCGTATATTCTCCCCCACGACTAACCCACATTTCATCTTCTAATACAAAATATTTGTTGTTCTTAGAATAATTCATAACGGGAAAAGGGAGAGAAATTCTGGTGGGAGAGGGTGTCACAATATTGTGAACAAAATAAAATGAAGTATGTTTTTAAGTAAAAAAAGGAGTTTTTGTAATTTACAATTTTTTAAAAACTTAAAGATGGTTAACCATCAGGTTTTGAGTGTTTGCCTGATAAATTGATAAGAAAATTGAATATTAAAAATAAAAAATAGTAGGTTTATTAAAAAAAATTGAAACAAATTTTTTATTTAGTTTTTTTTCCAGAGATTCGCCTTTAGAAATTATTTTTTAAGAAACTATTAATTAAGGGAACTGACAAATCCTCCAAGAGTATACTTGTCATGAAAAAGTGCTTCTCATTTAGCCGTTCGGACTCGGCTAAAAACTGTAGGTCCCTTCTATTCCTGCCAAAAAACACGCACACAGGAATGGTTGTGAGTTGTTAGTCACTAGGCCCTGGTTCTCCATGAGCTGTTGCGCCACCCAATTTATTTATTTATTTTTATTAATTAAGGTAAAGCAAGATGTTAAAAGTGTTTGCGTTATTTTTTTTTTTTTAAACCTTGTTTTTTATAAAATTGGCTCAACTCGTGGAATCAACCAAAACCAAAAAAATTCGAGCACTCCTTACACAATTGAGACAATTTCGCTTTCATTTCATAAAATTTCTTAGATGGAAGTTCTATTCTATTCAATCAAAAATGCAACAGGAAGTAGCCATTTTCTAACCATAGTAAATGAAAAAAACCAGCGGGTTTGTAAACGTTCTACGTACTAGCTTTCAGCTAGTATTCACTTTTTCAATATTAACTTTAACAAATAAATAAATAGACTTACCTGTCTGGTAGGTCTTTAAGAGCAGATCCTAGCATTTCGGGTGTTTTATCTGTACCTTGGGGTAAGGTTTTTGCCAGCTCTTCAACATATTTCTCCTCAGGTAGTTTCTCTTCTTCTGAATCGATCTAAAAATATAAAGAAATGTTTATAATTAAAATGGTTTGAATTGATTTGATTAACAAAAATATTAAACTGTTTGGAATATGTTTGTATTTTTGTTTTTTGACTTTTATAACGGGTGATTTTTTAAGAGGTTTAGAACTTTAAAAAAAAAAAAACACAAAAAATTCGAAAAAATGAATGAAATATTTATTTGAATCGATAGTTTGAACCTTGCAATTTAATGTTTAAAGATAATTTCATGCAAATGTTGACCGCGGCTGCGTCTCAGGTAGCCCATCCGCTGAGTCCAATTTTGGCATACTCTTTCACACATATCGGCCGGTATCTCACGAATGAATGCATGGATGTTGGCTTCCAGTGCGTCAATCGAAGCGGGCTTGTCCCTATAGACATTAGCCTTGACATACCCTCACAAAAAATAATCTAATGGTGTCAAATCGCACGATCTAGGCGGCCAATTGACCGGCCCGAAACGTGAAATTAACTGTTCACCAAACTCGCCTCGCAATTGCGCCATTGTTTCGCGTGCTGTGTGGCATGTGGCACCGTCTTGTTGAAACCACATATCATGCAAGTCAAGAACTTCCATTTCGGGCAAAAAAAAGTTTGTTATCATCGCTCGGTAGCGTTCACCATTGACAGTAGCGCTGCGATTCACATCATCTTTGAAGAAATATGGCCCAATAATGCCGCCGGCCCATAAACCGCACCAAACAGTGGCTTTTTCGGGATGCATTGGTAGCTGTTGCAATGCTTCTGGCTGATCTTCACTCCAAATGCGGCAATTATGCTTATTTACGTACCCATTCAACCAAAAATGAGCCTCATCGCTGAACACAATTTTTCGATAAAAAAGCGGATCCTCGGCCAGCTTTCCAAGAGCCCATTCACCAAAAATTCGGCGTTGTGGTAGGTCGGCTGGCTTTAGTTCTTGCACCAGCTGTGTCTTAAAAGGCTTTACGCCCAAATCCTTCCGCAAAATTTTCCACGTAGTGCTGTAACAAAGGCCTAACTGCTGGGAACGGCGCCGAATCGACATTTCGCGGTCTTCTGTCACACTAGCTGATACGGCCGCAATATTTTCTTCACTACGCACAGTACGTAAACGTGTTGGTGGTTTAATGTCCAACAAAGTAAATTTGGTGCGAAATTTGGTCACAATCTTCCGAATAGACTGCTCAGAAGGTCGAGAATGCCGACCATAAAATGGAAGCAGCGCGCGATGAACATTTCGAACCGAGCACGAATTTTGATAGTAAAATTCAATAATTTGCAAGCGTTGTTCATTTGTAAGACGATCCATGGTTAAATTGCAAACCAAACTGAAGCTGTTTGACAGTGACACAAGGTACTAAACACACGTCAGCTGTCAAAACCAGTGTTGCCAAAACCAAACCAGCTAAAAAATCACCCGTTACTTAATTCACACTATTTTGCTAATACCGATTAGTCCAGTGTTGTGCTCATAAAGGATCTTTGCGAGCAAATTGTGGGGTAATTTTGATTTGTTCCTTCCGTCATACTTTCGGGGGTGCTGAATCCGAATCTGAGGTTTGCCAACAAAATTTCGTGACGCAACATGGAAAAAAAAACGCAAAAAATGATGCAAAAATGCATTTCTTGGGAGTTTTTCACTAATGGCTCGAAAACTTCCAACTATTCGAAAATTACATCAAAGTACCATTTAAAGTATTCACAATTTCCAATAAATCTCTATTCAAGGTTTTTTTCTGCGACAAACCGATTTGGACTCAAGCGTTAGTCGAAAATTGACGTATTTTTACTGTTTTCGAAAATCCGCTCGAAAGCTCTAAGAAATAAGTTTGTGTGACAACATTTTAATTTTTGTCTGTAACATGAACCAAGATATACTTTTCTGATGGTCTTTAATGCGCTAAATTCGAATCTAGCCTTGGAATTACTCTAGCACGAATTTTCGAAAACAGTAAAAATACGTCAATTTTCGACTAGCGCTTGAGTCCAAATGGGTTGTCGCAGAAAAAAACTTACTAAGAATAATATACATAAATACTTTGTACACTTTCAATGGTACTTTGATGTAATTTTCGAATAGTTAGTAGTTTTCGAGCCATTAGTGAAAAACTCACAAAAAATGCATTTTTGCATCATTTTTTGCATTTTTCCATGTTGCGTCACGAAATTTTGTTGGCAAACCTCAGATTCGGATTCAGCACCCCCGAAAACATAAAGGAGCGAAAAAATCAAAACTACCCCACAATTTGCATGGTAAAAATACAATATGACTGGACTAGACAAAGTCTCAAAAAGTTCTCGATCCGATACAAAACTTCAGTGTTAACATTATATCTCCAATACCGATACCGATACAGCTCCAATAATTTATTTTGTATTGGTAACGGAATCTGAGAATTCTATTTTTCTTCACAAAAGTTATTTTGAATCACCCCAATCCACTTTTTTGAGAAATCATCATTTACTTTTAAGTTTTCACCTGACTATACTTTTTACGAAACTTAGCACCATTATATGAAAAATAAAAATTTTTTCCTTAACTCTGATCTAAAAACGGATGATACCATTCAATTTAGCGGCTGCAAATACATACGAAATAATGTTGATATTTCTGGTTATATTATTCAAATCTGATATCAGGCTAAGAATTCTGAGAGAAAAAACTGTTAAATTACCATTATTTTTTTATATACAAGAATATTATAATTGCTACATAAAAAATGGTAGTTTAACAGTTTTTCTGTCAAATATCAGAATTCTTAGCCTGAGGTCAGATTTAAGTAATGCAACCAGAAAAAATATCAAAATTATGTATTACAACTATAACTTAAGATTATTTTTAAATTTTTCGAGTTTTTGACCTTTAATTTAACTGACAATTTCCAGCTGTCAAAATTGTCATATTTTTTCAGGTTCGATCAGATCAGGCCTAAAAATAATTTTCAATATAAACATTTAAAAAACGAGTACTAAAATTTGTTCTAATCCCTTGGGAAAATTACTCAACATTTTGAACTGTCTTCTTTAAATCTTGTACATATGTAGTACCTCGTGGCTTGATGGTTAGTGCGTAGGACTGTCATGCCGAAGGTGTGGGTTCGATTCCCAGCCGTGCCACCTAAAAACAGAAATGTTTTATTCGAGGTACTGCCTCTTGCGAGGAACTGACAAATTCTCCAAGAGTATACTTGTCATGAAAAAGTGCTTCTCATTTAGCCGTTCGGACTCGGCAAAAAACTGTAGGTCCCCTCCATTCCTGTCCAACAAACACGCACACAGGAATGGTTGTGAGTTGTAAGCCACTAGGCCCTGGTTCTCCTCGAGCTGTTGCGCCACCCAATTTATTTATTTATTTATTTACATATGTATGTATGTATAAGAATTGGAGTCATTTTTATATGATAGTATACATTCAGACACTTATTTAAGGACATTTCAAACATAAACTTGAGTCAGTTCTTGACTTCGACAGTTATTTTTTTTAATTTTGAAAGTTGGGACCGTATTCTGGCCTAAATTGAAGCCTTTGTTTGAACTAGAAAAAAAAAGGCAGCAGCATTGAATTCAGAATCCTCAAATCATGTAAGTGTACCAAATTCCATTAATTTGTGCTAATAGTCGTTCCACACTATCCCACTGAGTATTAATACATGTCAAAAAAGTGGGAAGAAATCATGTATAATAGTGTGGAAACAAAATATGAAATTTCATCACACACAACTTGACAGCGCATCCGACACGATTTGACATGTGAAAATGAAAATATTTAGGATCGGTTCTAAAACCATCACACTTTCTATCCCACTTGGGCAGTGGCGGATCCAGAGGGGGGGCTATAGGGGCTGAAGCCCCCCCCCACGGCTGATTCAGAAGAGAGTTAGACAAACAAAACTAAGATTTTGGCTTCAAAATTTACATGTGAGCTGTGTTTTTCCAAGCCCTAGGGAAATTGAACGAATTGTTATATGCAACTGTGTTTTTTTCGAGGCCCCAAGAGAATTGGATGAAAAAAGGCGATTATATAAAAAATCAAATGGCTCTATTTATTTCAAACCCTAAAGGTATTAGACGAAAAATTGAGGCTTGGGGCTAAACCTTTACGAAGCGTTTTCCTAAGCCTGCAAGGGAATCTGATAAAAACTATAACACTGATAAGGTTTACAAAGGCATTAAAGAAATCCGACGAAAATAAGAGGCAAGAGCTTAAAAATTAGTATGAAAGCCGTTGCTGGGAAAAATGGAGGTTGGGGCTTAGCAAATTGTATGTGAGCTTTGTTTTTTCCAAGCCCCTGGGGAATCGGACTAAAGAAATAACAAGTTTGGGGCTAGATACATACCTAAATGCTGTGTTTTTTTTCAAGTCCTTGGGTATCGATATTTCTTAAAGATCAAATGAAGTTTGACCAAATAAATCAATTTTACCTTTTTCTTCAACTCCTCTTGTTATTTTTCGGACTTAGCTGAGCCCAGATAACTTTTGGGGCTTTAGATTAAAAACTCAGCTTCCGGTGTAAAAAATCACCCTGATAATAGAATCCGACAAATGAGTCAGGCTCAATTTTGACATTTGGCTCATAGTAAGAATGTCAAATTTCAGTTTGATTCCCTCCACAGCTTTTTCGATGATAACATCAAAATATTGTTTTAGAAATTGAAGCTTATGTTTTTATATCAGATTGTTTTCGTGTGCCGAAGGATATTTTGACGATCTCAAAGACTGCTTTAAGATGAAGCGATTTTTGATTTTAGTTTCTCTTGTGATTTCCTTTGTGCTCTAACGAAAGATTAGAGAGCTCTTCCCGCGAGCAATATTCATTTAATGAAATGAAAAAGAACTCGTTTTCGAAATGTAAAAATCAGCTGTAATGGTTAATGTTTTTTTTTTTTTTTAAGAGTAATATAGGTACATTTTTGTTTTAATATTAACGAAATACTCGTATAACTATAAATAGATAGAAATTGAAGGGCAGACAAAACTTTTTAAATTTATACTCAAATTTTTTTCAAATCTTCGTCAAACTGTAAGATTTCAATTATTGACAAAAAATATGAATGGAATTCAATTGAAATAGTTAATGATCGGAATGTTGAACACAAATTTTTATGTTCGAAATACCAATCCACATGGACTAAAGTCATTTTAGATGGAATAGATACAGAACATCCAAATTCATTTTTTTTAAATTGAAAAACATGATTTAGCTAATTTTGGAACAGCTACTTGTGCACAAAATTTGCAATTGTCTTTTTAATAGGGAGCTTAATTACTTTTTCTTTTTTTGATAAGGGGGGGGGGCAAGCGCATCTAGCTGCCCCCCTTGGCGCTACGCCCTTTTGTTTCAATTTTGTCAATATATTTTTCGTACGGATTTTACGTTAATGTCAAAAACAGACAGTCTAGTTCATCAAATCTTGGACAACCAATTCCGTTGTCCACGTTAAAAAATTTTAGGACAACAGTAACCCACAATATTTGTCAATAACTTTTCGGAGGTAGACGGCTGTCTAAACTTAGTGATTTTTCACACGAGGAAACTGAGTTGCCAGCAACTTTTAGTTCCTGGGTGAGAAGGGCAGGAGGAAAGAGGGGCGAACAGAATCTCCCCGTTCGAGGATTTGAGGAGATTTTTTGACATTTCGTTTCACATCTAGGTTTAGGTGTGTTCAACCAGTACACTTTCAAAGAAAATTTCATAAATTGCCGGGTGATTTGTTTCCTCGTATGAAAGGTACAACAGATTTTTAAGGAGATTAAAATAAAACGTCCAAAATATCTCCAGCAACTTGTTTCTTCGTGTGAAAGGGCACTTAGACAAAGTACTGTAGCATGAGTATTTATAAATCCTGCAAAAAATATTCAAATTAAAGAAAGGTAGCTACTTATTTGAATTTCCTATAAACATATCCTAACAACTTTTTTATACGATGTGTCAGTATGGAGAAACTAGTTAAAATGTGTTTTTAAAAATAACAGCTGTAGATCAATAATTCTAAATGCTCCATTCCCAATCATAAAATTTTGCAGAATTTTCCTATTAAGTACATATATTTTTGCATAATACAAAATATTTTTAATTCAGCTGCCGACTAGCCTACTTTCTGAAAAAAGAAAATTTGGGTTAGTAGGGCATTCGTTTATAATTAAGAATTTTTTTAAAAAGATGTGTCTAAGGGAACTTCAAGCCCCCCCACAGCCAAATCCTGGATCCGCTACTGCACTTGGGCGTTTGAGGTTATGGTGAAACTGATTTTTTGATGCAAGTGTGGAAGCAAAATATGAAAGTCAGTTACATCACACAAATTTAGCAGTCGTATGAAATTTCTTCCCACTTTATTCTGACATGTGTTAATACTTTGTGGGATAGTGTAGAGGCACTTAAGAATTGACGTGGAAAATGATTTTTGTCGCCGAAATTTAACAAAAGGACCACTGTCCGTTTTATATGCAACCCGATTGAGGGCGTCATATCATTTTAAATGCACATAGTTTACTGATTCATTTATCCACAAAGTTTGGAGCCTAGTTTTAAATATTTATTTATTAGCCCATTGCGTTGTTTTATACGAATATTTAAATTTCTGTTGATCCCCTCCTCCTCTGAAAAGTGTGTATGTATATATAAATTGAACTGAAGTCATTTAACGCAAACACGTGCTCCTTACCAATATAGTATTTCTCATACAAAATAAATGTAAACACGAGTAATGTACACAATTTTTTACTCAAAATTGTGGAGGACCCTTTAAATTGAAACAACAAATTGGGACAGTCAAGAATACCTATGGATAATGGCAAATGATTTCAAGGTATTTTTTAATGTTGACAAAATTATCTACTTTATTTTACCTGGCAAACAAAAAATCGTCCATTTACGAAGCATTTGTCATGGAAATGAAGATTAAAAAGTAACCATAAGAGTGTCATGACTGGAAGAGAATTTCTTGAGAGGGAGAGAGAGGAAGGTTGAGGTTATCAAATAGACAAATTTATAATTTATTTACCATTTTTTTAACATTATGAGGACACATGATTTTTTGAGTACAGTCGCATGCCTCTATTTCGAATTTTCACGGTTTAGGGCTATTAAAATAAGTTCGGGTTAGAGAAATTTTTGAAAAAATACGAGTTAGAGAATGTGAAAAGAAGACACAAAAAATGAATAAAAAAGAGTATTGCTTCTTGAAGAAGGCGTCCAACCTGACAATTCCTTCGAAGAATAGATTATAACTGTTATAATTTCTGTTCCAAATTATAAAACTTGGTAAAAACGCTTCATGTTACATGAGAGGGAAGAATCAAGAGTCCCTACAAATATTTCACATGGAAGGATGTTTTTTTTTCAAGGGGGAGAGAGGGGGAAGTTCTGGTCTATCAAACGGAAAAATTAACCTTGGTACAAAATAACCTTATGACACATAGGGTTACCAGATTCAAAATGACAAAAAGGGGGACATCGGGAGCTTTCTAAGGGGAATAAGTGTTCAAAAACCAGAGTAAAAAAAAGTGAAGTAAGAAGGTTTAATTTGATTTTTTATTATAAAAACAATCAGAAAAGCCAATCAAACTGACAGATGAAGGAAAACTTTTGCGTCTAAGTGGGATGTAGTTCATTGAGTGGATGCTTTCAGCTTTGAAAGGATTTTTCACTTTAAATTAAGTATTCAAAGAAGATATGTTTACAGTTTACAATTGAATGTTTTCTCTTTTTGAGTTTTTACTTAAAAAGGGGAACAGAGGTTTGTGTAGAGTAGAGGGAACAAACAGCATTGTGGTATAAAAAAGGGGACTGTCCGCTCTAAAGGGGGACGTCTGGTAACACTAATGACACATGTTTTAAAAGCTGAATCATATGACTAATTTTTGTGCGAAACAAAATTCAGTTGTCTAGAGCTTTCATTTGGAAGACCCGCTTCATTTTCAATTTCTTTGGTACTCTCCGGGGAACCCGTAGAGAGATTTCTGGGAAAGTGGGTGGAATCCAAACTATTTTTCTACGAAATTCAAAATACCGATTTTTTCCTTAGCCTGTACCCCTAAGTACATACTTCACGATATACCGCTCTACCAATTTTCATAATTCAACGATAGCCGAAAGTGTATGCTCTTCAAGCCCTACTATTCTACCAATTTTCAACACTCCGCAACAGTCGGAAGTACACTATATTGATAATAATTTTTAAAAAAGTGGATGGATGCCACGACACCTGAGCAGAAAATCCAAATTTTTCTTTATCTTTTTGTATGCACCTCAAGCCAATCTATCAATTCTACCCATTCTGAGACTACCGCAAGTGCACTATTTAATTGTAACCAATTTTAAGAATGTGGGTGGATGCCACGCCCCCTGAACAGAAAATTTCATTCATCAATATTTTTGTTGTATGTGTTTCAACCCGCTTTACCAAGTTCCATCGTTCTACAGCAGTCGAAAGTGCCCCATATAATTTATAAGAATTTTTGAGAAAGTAGGTGGATACCCAGCCACTCAATCGAAAATTCCAGATTTTCGATTTTTTCCTTTGTTACCTACCGTTGTGCGAAATTACAATGGTTCTACGGTGTCTGAAAGTGCTCCAGTCAGTTAGTCAGGTTTTTTTTCGATTTTTGAAGTCATATATCTTAGGAATTACTGATTTTAAAGAGTTGAAATTTGGTGAGCCGCCTGGTCGTGCGAAACTTCAAGTTTTTACGGTGTCTAGAAGTGCTCAAGTCAATCAGTCACGATTTTTGCAATTTTTGAAGTTCTATATCTTAGTGCTTGCTTACACGTGAAGAACGAAAGTGTTCAGATATTAAGAAAATTATTCTTCAGATTTTGTTCTCCTCCTTGTTTTTTTTTTGTATTTCCATAATGAAAGACACGATTTGATTGGTTGGATTGGATAGGAGAAACAACACAAAAGAGAACGTTAATTTTCTACACCGAATATTTTCAAATAGGTATTTTAAAATATTTCATCCCCCTTCCTCTTCTGCAAGCAAAAAATGCTTGAATTTCTTCACGTTTGATCAGGGACTTAGGAATTACTGATTTTAAAGAATTGAAATTTGGTGACCCGCCCGTGGTTGATCATCTAAGCAAATTCATATCGCAAATTTTAAAATTTCTGACTTAATTGCTACTCAAGTTATTGGGTTGTCGAAAATCACCAGAGTTTGTTGCTGTAAAAAGGGTGTATAAGTGCCCCTAACTTGGCTGGGCACTTTATCTGTCTAACAAAAATTGTTAGTACACTGATTATGGGCTAGCTTTTTTCAAAACAGTGATGCCTGTGAGTACTGTCACAATACTTAAATAAAAAAACTGCCACAAAAAACTATCAGTACATGGCTTATAGGAGAGCTTTTTTTAAACCATCACAATACTAAAATAATAAATCTGCCCATGAAAAAGATACTAACCCACTGATTATCATACAGAAAATATTGTTGCAATTCTTTAAACAATTTCGGACGTTCCAACATGACAGCCCTCTTTCAATGCCAAAGGCAAACTGTTCGTAATACGATTCGTGCTTGCGCTTTTACCTTCGATATGTGTGAAAAAAAATTCCAGCAGAGTTGCCTTTGCCAACAATACAATAGAGCTTTTTCAGTGGTTTTTACCAAAGAACTTTCGGTTTTTGAAGCTTTTAAGAACTAAATTTATAAAGCTGAGAGTCAAAAGTGTTGTCGTTTTGATTAACCCCTTTTAATTTTTTTTAATTTCTAAATGAGTCGTTGAAAGGCAGTTTAAATTTGTTGGATTTTGGTATGTTAGAAGAAAAAGTTTTGAAACATTCACAGGGTTTTACGTGATGATATTCATTTGAAAAGCTGTGTTGAAAAAAGATACATGAATGAATTTTTTGTTTTAATATGTTTAAAATCAGACGATGGCAACCATATGCACATTGTTTTCCGATTTGCGGCAACCTGTAATTCAATGTATGGAAACCCTGTGAGAGCTTGAACTTGAGACAGATGTATATGCAAGCCAATGCAACCTATCTTCCCTGTACTGGTAATTTTTGTTGGACAGATTATAGTAGAAGATCTGGCCAAAGGAAGTATTTGAAATAAAACCGGAAATATTTTTTTTCATTTCTGGGGGAGTTTCGATTTTCGATTTTGGAAATAAAGCCAGAAAATGTTATCATTTCTGGCTCAATTTCCATCTTGGATTTTGGAAATAAAACCGGAAAAGCTTTTTTTTCATTTCTGTCGTAATTTCCATGTTTTCAGGAAATTTGTAATTTTTCCAAGGCGATCTACGTAAATTTCTAACTTTCTGGCTCGTTTCCTTTGGGCTTTTTTCCAAAGGAAATTCCGGGGTAATTTCAGAGAGCCAAAATTTTCTTGATACGGTATTTTTTTTTTTATATTTTTAAGGCTTACCATCTAAGCTGGGGCAGATAATAACTGAAAAAACATTGAGAATAATTGCTTGGAAACCTTATGCCTTGACAACATTTCAACAGGCAACCCATGCGCAAATTGTTTTTTTTTTTTGTAAACACTAACCTATAAAACTGTATACCGCTCAACTGGTACCTTTATGAGGGTAAGTCGTCTTATGGCGGGATCCTAGACAACGGAAAATCGATTTTTTCTATGAGTTTTGAAAGAAAATTGTGAAAATTTTCATGAAATCACAAGCAACCAAATACATATGTATGTATATGTACAACCAATAAATAGGGGCCAATTGTTTAATTTTTCAAAGAGTAAAGGCTACGGGTCCTGAACGCAAATTAAAGGCCATTTGGCCACTTTAGGGACCAAACGGCAACGCTGATAGGAAGCAATACAATAGATCTGTTTCAGTGGTTTTTAATTTTATCAAAGAACTTTAGGTTTTGAAGCTTTTAAGAACAAAATATATAAAAGTGAGAGCTAAAAGTGTTGTCGCATTGATTTGCCTTTTTTATTTCTGAATAGGACGTTAAAATACAGTTAATATATTTTTGGTTTTTGGTCTTGTAAAAGAAAAAAGTAATTTTGCGCAAAGTTTTGAAACATTTACAGTTCATTACGTTTTTATATATTCATTACAAAAGGTGTTATGTAGTGAAAAAAGATGAATTTATTGATTGTTTGTTGTTTAATATGTTTCAAATCAGAAGATGCTCATATTTGCACATTATTCTCCGAATTATAATGCAAAACCCTGTGAGAGCTTTAACTCGAGACATGCAATCAGACTCAGCGTCTCCCCTGTACTGACAATTTTTGGACAGATTAAGACTGTGTTTAGATTGGGAAGATTGAGACTGGTCTCAATCTTCCCAATCTAAACAGGCTCTAAAGTACTTTCAGGAATCATTGATAATTTTGTTGAAAGAATTTACAGCTCATTAGTTATGTAACCTAAAAAGTAACGAAAAACCATTCAAAACAGGAATATCTCAAAACCAGAGTTGATGGCGGAAAACGAATGATGGATTTAGATTCAACGACAAAAATGACCTTTAGAACGAGTCTTACCTGCGCGTGTGAAAAACCTTGTAAACCTGTGTTATTAATTTGCTTTTGTTACTATTTATTCGGGGTTAAACCATAAAATTTACTTGAATAATTTGCGGTATTGAGTCGTGTCGTCGTGTGAACGAAGATATAATGTGTAAAGACATTATTTGTGATCTAATTCCAAATAAACATTCGCATCTTCTTATCAAGTTAATAATAATCCGCACCATAAAATAATATCTTATCGCTTGAGATACAGTCTAAGAGAGCAAAATAAACGGATTTAAAAATTGCCAATACGCACAGGTTATCATTTTTTTTATAGACCATAATAAAGCTACAAATGCAATTATTTTTCAATAGAATTTAGCTCTAAGCTCTATAAAGGATAGGTTTTTTGTCAACAGTAAATCAGCTTACTTTTAAAAGAGCATATTACCTATGGACATACACGTGCTCGTAAATGTTTATGTACATACGCATACATAGCTTTTTTACTCGTTTCTTTTACTCGTAGGTACCTACGTAGGTACATATATTTATAATAATAAATGATTTAGCGAATTGACAAATAAAGTCCAAATAATATTGCAATAAAATTTAATTTATTCGATTAAATAAAATCTAATAAAACAATAACACTTACGCGTTTTTGTATTTAATATACTAGTAATTCTGAAAACCTATTCCTGACTCAAGTTTCCGCGATATAATACCGTGTTATCAGTGTTTTCGCTCATTTAATTGGCGTTGTGTTAGGTTAGGGTAGGTATTTTGATTTAATTAAAATAAGAGCAAGCATCATAAAAGAAAAATATCATGCTATGCTTGAAAAAATCGTTTAACTCTTGAATGTTGGATACAAATAATGATGCCAAATACAGTTTGGCTAAGTACCTATTAATTAATTATTTTTATAAACAAACTTGTCATTCAGCCTGAACATAACAAATACATAAAAAAAAAGCAATTAATCATCAAAAGTCAATTAAAGTCACATGTTCATTGGTAGGTTTTTTTTTATTCAAAATTACAATTGAACAAAATCAACCAAAAAAAGAAAAGTTAAAAATAATATAAAATACAAAATTTATATGAATATGATCTAAATTAAAACTATGCATATTTTTATCAAATATTCTTAAACTAATAAATGTTAACTGATGCTTTGTAACGAAAGGCAAAAATATAATTTTGAGTTCCACGTATTGGGCTTGGCTCGAAATTATTTTCCTATAATATCTAGTTTTTCTGTACATATTGAGTTACATATTTTAAAGCAAAAAAATCATTTAACTTAATATAAACTTTAAAAATGTAATTTGTTTACCTCAGCTCAGCGAAGATTGCATTTATCAACTTTGGCATCCGAAATAACAAAAATTGACATTAGAATACAAAAAAAAAATAAAATGCAAAATGCAAAAGACACTGCAGGTTTAAGAAAATTGTATATAAAAACATGGAAATTATAAGAGAAAAATGTAGAGAAGCATGAAACGACGACATTTAAATTAGATAAAATAACTCCTTTGAAAGTTTGAGGTAAAAAAAATAATGCCATCTTAATTCTTGATTGAATATGATTGTATAAAAAAAAAAAATAAATTGTTGGAGCGGTTTTATTAAGAAATTAATTTTTTATATATAAAATTCTTAAACCATTTTTGAGGACAAATTTTGGAATGCAAATCTTAAGTATTTATTTATGTGCATATAAAAATAAAATTTCATCGAATTTTCAAAAAAAAAAAAATGAAACTGAATCCGTTAAGCTGATGATGATAGACCGGGAGGCGGCAATACAAAATTCCCACCCATCGAGTTAAAGAAAAATTTGGTTATATTGCATTAGGTTCCCACTTGGTGATATAGAAAAACTTGGTCGTCCACCCTGTATCCTGGTCAGACCGGCTGGCCGACCAAAAGAAGTGGTCATATTTTAAGGGTGCTACCACCCATCGAGGTAAAGAAAATTTTACTTATACATAGCGTTTTGTCTTCGTTAGGTGATATAAAAAAGCTTGGTCGTCCAGCCCATACCCTGGTCAGATTGGCTGGCTGACCAAAAGAAGTGGTCACTTTTTAGGGGTGCTATACCACCCATCGATTAAAGGATGAAACCTACATCAAATTAAAGGGGCAACTTTCACCTATCAGAATTTCAAGGTCGTCCGGGGCATAGCTTGGTCACTTTCTCTGGCCGACCAGATTTATGCATTTATCTAATATTATGCGATACTCACTTATACACTTTAATTATATACTGAATGTCCAAACCTAATGCTTCAAACTTTAATTGGTGAAAGACCAGGCCATGACCTGTCAGAATTCCATAACTTGTCCATACTAAATCCTAACTAGTTGGTAGAAATACCTAAATAAACTGCAATTATGATCAAAGCTAATTTTTAACTTATATTTTTGGAGTTGAATGATAAACAAAAATTCCATTACGCAATATTTGCTAGGTCTTTTAAAAACTTGCCCTATTTTTTCAGTTTCTTAAAAGATATAAAACTTTCCACAAGCAGTCTTAAGCCGAAAGTTATAGCCATTTTAATCTAATAAGAAAAAGTTCTGAAACACCCATAGGCGTAGGAAGGGGGGAGCGGAGGTGGGCAGTGCCCACCAATGAATGACATTTAAACTTTTCTGGTTCTACAACCCACCCAAGAAGAAAGATTGAACAACTGTGAATGAAATTTCAGACACGAAAATTAAAATGTTGCCTACAGTTACAGTTGGTCGTCACATAAAAGCAATTTTTGCCCAGTCTAATTTTGTTTGTGTTTACACATTGCATCACTGTCCGAGAAACCTCAACACGCACAAACCTAGTTGAACCGGTTTAAATTTGTCTCAAACCGAGTTAGCTTGAACCTTGAAGATGAGTAGGTTTTAAGGTTTAAAAAGTGGAATCACCAAATGTAAGATATTTGGAGTGCGTACAGATAGTACTACGATGGCTCCATCTAGCAAAATATTAAATTATAAAACGAATGTTAAGTTTAAGTAAAAACTTGGAAGAATTATAAAGATTTGAATTCAAAAAATTAAAATCATCAAAAGCTAAAAATATTGCCTGTTTTGTGAACGTTGCCAAGTCGATTTTCATGCCACCAAATGAAATTTCAAATCGTCTGTTTGGCGATAAATCGCTACATCTTACAAACTTGGAACATGAACCGAAACGTAATTCGATTTAGTTTGTTTAAAATTAAAGCTTACGGTTCTGTTTCGGTATGTATCAACTCGTTTGTCATCGACTCAGACGGGATCATGACGTTATCTCGAATGACAAAAATCTCGAATGCAAAAAATCTCGAAATAAAAAATTAAAATCTCGAATGCAAAAATCTAGAATTTTCAAAAATCACGAAAGACATAATCTCGAAAAATAAAAACAAATTCGAGATTTTTTTTTTTAAGTTATTGTAAATGTTAAGTCTCTAATAACACTCATTTTATGATCAGTTAATCAAACTATTGACTTTTCTGGGCAAAACAAAGGTAAAACAAAATTTAACAAATGAAATGCAACAAATTATATTTCATAACAATATAACATTAAAAATATATCAAAAAAATAAATAACAATATAAGCTAGTATATAGAATTAAAAACTAATAGCAGTGATTCGAGACATGCCAACAGTCTGACATTTTCACAGAGTGTCGAGTTTTTTCGGTTTTAAGTTTGGCAGTGGGAATGGCACATTTTTAGGTAAACTTTGTTTTGAGTGTGACAGTGCAAAAGTAAACTGCAGTCTAAGAAAATTGTTCCCCTACGTGCGGGGAATAATAATGCGGGTGGCAATGGTGCAGTGGATGTAGTGCTTGACTGCTAGCTTAGAGGTGTGGGTTCGAGCCCCATTATAGGCAGCATTCTTTTTATATTCTCCCAGCTTAACTGGACGCCACCCGTGAGATTTAATGAGATAATAAACACCTTGATCTCAATCCACTGTGCCAAATCTTTCCTATCTTCCTACTTTTTCTAACTAGTGCCGTGCAATTCAGGTTGCATTTAAAAGACCTTAGGTCTTACAGGCATATAGTTAAAATTATTTTTAAAATTATTTTATTTTTTACGTGCCGGCCTTAGCGGTATGAGGGACCCAAGAAGAGAATTTAAAATATTTGAACCAGAGAACCAGGCCACTCAAGATACTTTTGCTCCACCTCAGTCAGTCGTTTTCTTATACCCGTCACCGAGTCACAGCCTCAACAAAAATAAAGCCTTAAAACATATAACAAAACAGAATCATAAACTTATTTAAAAACAATCACTCAAGTTGGTAAATATCATTCTAAAACTTCCAGTTGTTTGCAAGGCTCAAAATTGTAACTTCTGTTAGATAGACAGACATTCTAAGTCTAGAATTAATATTAATTTTTGAGACAATGGTTATAATTCGCGCGTGCGAATTATAACCATTGTCTCAAAAATTATTATTTATTCTAGATTTTTACATTCGAGATTTTTTTTTCTAGATTTTTGTAATTCGAGATTATGCTTTCTAGATTTTTGTTTTCGAGATTTTATTAGTTATAGATTTTATTTTTCGAGATTTTTACTTTAGAGATTTTTGCTTTCTGGATTATTAATTTCTAGATATCGTGGTAGACCCGACTCAGACTTAACGTAGTATTTGCTCTGTAACAGACAAATCAAAACCAATAATTGGAATTTTATAAAAAAATCTAAACTAAGTTGCTTCTACTTATTGCCTGCGGAACAGTAAAATGTGGATGAATTAAAAAACCTCAACAAAATCAGAAATTTTTAGTTTTTTTTACTGTTCCGGAAAAAGATGATTTTAGGGCAATTGGGTGACATTTGGATCAAAATATACTTTTTCTGTGCTAGTACCTACACTCTACAGACAGTACAGTCCATACCTTTGAAGCATTAAGGTATGATTTTAGAATTTGGTTTGAAATAGAAAAATTTTCACATAAGATGAGATTCCTTTTAAACCTACGGGTATCAAAAAGGAGTCGTCAGGAAAAACAAATTTACTTTCCAGCAACAGTTGTGGCGAAAGCAATACACTTGATTTGGCATTCCATATAGAAACTGAAGATTGTTGGAGAATAAATATTATAATTTGTACCCAGGTAGATTGTTTAATCAAGTTTTTTTTATTTTTTTAATGCAGCTTTGATTTGTTTTTATTGGTCTAGTATTCATATTTTGAAGTTTCTTTTCAAAATGCGATCAAAGTTTTAGTGGAAAAAATTATTTTTCTTTTCAATAAATGACTCAAAAGACAGGCTCTGTTTTTAAGAAAAAAAAAATTAAATAATGTTTATACTCTGAATTTAAATTTATTTGACGGTTGAGTAGTTAGACAGTTTCTAAAAGTTCTTAATAGTTGGAAATATGTTTTGTTTAATAAAATAAAATGCAAAGTTCGTCAAATATTAGAAAACTGATAAATAAATAAATATAAATTGGGTGGCGCAACAGCTCATGGAGAACCAGGGCCTATAGTGACTTACAACTCTCAACCATTCCTGTGTGCGTGTTGTTGGCATGAATGGAGGGGACCTACAGTTTTTTGCCGATTTCGAACGGCTAAGTGAGAAGCACTTTTTCATGACAAGTATACTCTTGGAGGATTTGTCAGTTCCTCGCAAGAGGCAGTACCTCGGATAAAACATTTCTGTTTTTAGGTGGCACGGCTGGGAATCGAACCCACACCGATGCCGTTGTCCAAGTAAGATAACTTTAGGACAAGGGTGAACAAAGTTTTTAAAGAACTTTTTGGAGTAGGACAGCTATCAAAGTTTACAAATACGACCGTAAAACTCCTTTTTCGACTAAGGTGATGGATAACGGCGGTTTGAAAATATTCTATTGGCCCATTCATTAGTCGCCTTCGTCAAATTATATATGAGTACCTACTGCAGACAAATGTTATCAATAACTTTAAAGATGTTTTAAAATGAATTCAATATACATAGCACTGAATGCCGAATTCTAGATTATGAAAAATATGTTCGAATTAAAGAGCTATGAAATAAACCTTGACAATTAAAAAAAACATATTGGAAATTTTCAAATGTAAATATATACTGCAAATGGCCGCAATACCGCTTCCGGTTAATTGCACCAATTGTGAAAGAAGTTTATCGGCAGTGCGGCGGATAAAAACTTGGTTGAGAACTTATTTTACCAAAAACCATTCAATTTTAATATAGATGCATCGTAAGACATTGTTGCAAAGTTGAGTTTGGTAGCACTTCTAATGGCTGTTAATTTGCTTTACTGTTGAAGTCGTTGTCGGCTTCATTCATTAGATCTCTTTTGAACAAATTCGGGAATTAATTAAATGCTCAAGCCCAAATAAATACATAGTTATTGAGGAATCATTTGCACCGAAAAATTGTTTAATGATTAGGTTTGGTTTGGACTGGTTGCCCACCTTAGAAAAAATTCCTTCCTACGCCAATGGAAACACCAAATTTTCACATAGTATCATGAAAGGAGAATGAGCAAATTGGCCCATATGCTCAACACAATTGTCATTACATTTTTGAAAAGGTTATTGTTAGGACATCATTGCATTACATGGCCGTTAAGCTCTAAACCATGGGGCTCGCGAGATATTCGACTTCAAAGCACGGCAAAGAAAAATAATACAACGCCGCATTTGGACATTGTCTGCCTGCCCAACATCAATGTATTGTGCATCGTTGGAAAGGTTATAGCATTTAATTTATTTTTGTAGGTAACCTTTAAACTGTAGACCATGGGGTTCAAGAGATATTTGGCATCCAAAAAGTCGAATAAAATAATAATGCAATTCTACATTGGCACTGGCCTGCCCACTCAACAGAAATGTGTCATACTTCATTGAAAAGGTTATTGCGAGTACTTAATTTTCTTTCAAGAATGTTTAGGTGAAAGTGGTGTCGTTCGAGAGATATTTGACAAAAACAATGCAATTCTGCATTGGAAGCCGGTCACCCAAGTCAACAGTAATGTGTGGTATATTTTTAAAGAGGTTATTGCATGTACTTCATTTTGTTATAAAGCCGTTAAATTGTAAACCAAGGGGTTAGAGAGATATTTGGCATCAAAGGAGGCGAACAGAAAAATAATGCAGCTGATCTACCAACTGAATACGAATATGTCATACGTCTTCGAAATGGCTATTGTGAGTACATCATTTTATTATGTGGCCGTTAAGCTCTAAACCATGGGGTTCGCGAGATATTTGGCTTCAAAGCACCGAAAAGAACAATAATGCAACTCTGCATTTGGACCTTGTCTTCCTTCTCAACATCAATGTGTCGTACATCGTTGGAAAAGTTAAAGCATTTACTTTATTTCGTTTTAATATTGTCATTAAGCTGTAGATCATGGGGCTGAAGAGATATTTGGCAAAAACGATTTATAGAACAATAATGCAATTCCGGATTTGGAGCTGGTCTACCAAGTCTACAGTAATGTGTCGTTCATCGTTGAAAAGGTTATTGCATGAACTTCATTTTGTTATATTGTCGTTAAGCTGTAGGTATTTGGCATACAAAAAAAGGCAAATAGAAAAATAATGTAATTCTGCATTGGGTGCTGCACTACCTACTCAACACGAATGTGTCATACACGGTTGAAAAGGTTATTATGATATCTTCATTTTATTATATGGCCATTAAGCCCTTTACCATGGGTTAACTTGCCTTATAGTACCTATATCGCAACTAAAAAGGGGCAAATTTATAAGGGATGAAAATAAAAATTTGAAAAAATTAGGGAATTTTTGTGCTTATCTCGATTAAGGCCCATCCGCGATGACCTTTTTTTTAACAACCACCCTAATGTACATACATATATAGAAAGTTATACAAAAGAGGGGTTGATTTTAGCGTTTTTCTCCACTTACCGATTTTTCCTGCATTAAGAAAACAAAATCTTTTTTTTTTGAAAATTCGATCTCAAAATCGGGTTGATGATTTTTTGAAAGTTAATTTTTATCTTCATGTTAATATGTGTATATACCTTGAACATGCATACATATATCGAAATTTGTCTTTAAACTGTTTTAAAAAAATGTTTACAAAACCGCTACCTATGTTTTTGGTGCAGAGAAATAACTTCACTGGGAAATAACTTCACATGAGAAAAAACTTCACCACTAGTGGCACAAATAATTTCACTCTTTTTTGGTGAAGTTATTTCCCTTTGAAGGTGAGTAATAATTTCATCTGAAAATTGTGTGAAGTTATTTCCCACCTGTGATATGATAAAAATTACACAAATATAAAATTGTGCGAGGCTGGGTGTATGCAAAGTTTCTTTTGCATTTAAAGAATCTGGATTTAAAGAAACGCACATTAAATTGAAATTCATTTCCACAAAAAAGTGAAATTATCTCTCAGCTTCAGTGACTTCAAAAAAGTGAAATAATTTCGCATTAGTGGTGAAGTTTTTTCCCATGTGAAGTTATTTCCCAGTGAAGTTATTTACCTGTACCTATTTTATGTACCTACATATGCATATACAATTTATAAAATTCTAATCTTCTTGGATATAAAAGCAAGAACGGGCGACCCAGTTGTGCATCATATTTCTTTGTGCTTTATATTTAACGGAACTCTAGAGGAGAAAGCCCATCCTGTGTAATTTTAGTTGATCATAATGTAACTTTATAATTATTGTTATTTGGGCTTCAATGATCGATGATAGATGAGTTTTCTAATTATTGTTATCTATGCGTCAATGATCCTTCGTAGGGTAAAATATGAATTAGTTAGGTATATCAATTAATTGCATCCAAAAACAAGTTTGACAGTACTGAGAGAATTAAACACGTGCACGTGCAGCCTAGTTGTGCATATTATTTGCTATACAGTAAAACGTTGGTCTTCGGCAACTCTGCCCAACAAACACGCACACAGGAATGGTTGTGAGTTGTAAGTCACTAGGCCCTGGTTCTCCTCGAGCTGTTGCGCCACCCAATTTATTTATTTATTTTTATAAAACGTTGGTCTTCGGCAACTTTAATGTGACCGAATAAAAATACATTACTTTCTTATATGTAGGTATATTAATTTAATCCTTATTTTATCAGTAATTTTTGTGGTGGGACGTGGGATAAAACTACGCCAGCCAAAGTGGCATCGATTTTGTCTATGCATTTATGCAAATATGTATTTATGTATTCCATTCCTTTTTATTTCAAGCGTTTTTCTAGAAGCCAATAGAGCTTCTTTTAACACATTTTAGTACAAGAGCCAGAGCAAAAAAAGTAGGTTCATAATGCAATTTATTACTGAACTGATATTCTTGATGGAATACATATATTCAGGGGGGTGTCATGAATGTAAACCCAAGTTGGCGGGACGGAGGGGGGAGTGCGAGCGTTATCTGCCAATTGGAAAACGCGTTTTATCAAATATCTCGTGAACCGTGCGTAGCAAAGCTAATATTCCATTCTTTTATTTGCTTTTTTTAAACAAGTTATTTTCGTGAAAAATTTTCAAGAAATTAAATTTTAAAGTCAATATTTTTGAAAAAATTATTAATTTTTGTTCAAGTTTATAGTTTTCAAAAATATACAATTTACTTTACAATTAAATTTCTCAAAAACCATTCATACAAACAGCTTGATTTAAAAAAAAAAAAACAAATAGAAGAATGGAATATTAGCTTCCAAAAATAAACATTATTTTTGTACGTACGGTGCACGGTTAACGAGATATTTAATAAAACGCGTTTTTCAAGATGGCGGCTGACGCTCGCACTCCTCCCACCCGTCAACATTGATTTACATTCACACCCCTGAACATATTCCATGAAGAAAATCAGTAGTAAAGTACCCGGCACTTGGCCTTTATAGCCCATCAATTCAGTTATTTTCACTATTCATTTCTGAACCACTGTTTATAAAAAATACATAGAAGACAGCATTGAGATATAAAAGTATGAAAACATATTGTACGAGTATGTGCGTTTAATTAAATTTATGATTGAAATGAAAAAGATTTCTTTGGCCTTTGATCTGATTTTAGTGATTTGCAAGTTACCAAAAGTAAATTTTGTTGTCATCGCTAAGTGATAGAGATACATGTGCATTTTTAGTTTGGATTATTACTCGTATTATTATTATCTTATCTATCTTGCTACAGAATCTTTTCACGTACCTACGTTTGAACCGGTTATTAGTTGTATGGAGCAATATTACAAGCTTGAAGAGCCCCCAATTCAATTTTTAGTTGTTTGCATTTTGAAATATCAAACAAAAAATAACAAAATAACATTATACAAACAGCTGATTGTTTGCTTATAGCTGATTTGTAAATAATTGGTTGAATAAGGGGTAGATAAATATATAGGTGTATATGTAGGTACCAATTTTAGTACTTAATCCCAAAGTAGACTAAAAAGATTTTTTTAACAATATCACAGTCACTATACAAGCTGATCTAAAACCACACATTATGTCCATTATTGTTTCTTATAGAAGAAGACATCGACTAAACGACTTCACGTTTAATGAATAACGTACATATGGACCTACA
Organism: Dasysyrphus tricinctus; assembly: GCA_963921185.1. Taxonomy (NCBI): domain Eukaryota; kingdom Metazoa; phylum Arthropoda; class Insecta; order Diptera; family Syrphidae; genus Dasysyrphus; species Dasysyrphus tricinctus. Next base: position 193,389,390 of record OY992532.1, on the reverse strand, counting down.
TATAATATAAGATTTTGGTGTCCTGTGTTTCTTACGTCCATGAATCAAATTTGATACATAAACAAAATTCGCCTTCACTGTCCCTATACAGGGTGTCCCGCCCCTGGGTGGAAGTATTTTAGGGTGTGGTTCTTGAAACCATTCTAATTTTTTTTGGTAAAAGTACCTTTTGTTTTTTCTTAATTTCTCAAGAACTAAGAAAGATTTTTACATTTAGTTTTCGGTAATGGACTAAAAAATAATTAGGGCATTGAATACTCAACACAAAAAAAGCACTTAATTACGTACAATTTTAACAAATATCGACTTAAGAAAAAAAATCACATTTTTTTTTTAATTTTGACTTTGAAATTTAATTTCCCGAAAACTAGCTATTCGCTTGAACAACTTGATTTAAAACCCAAATGTAAGAATGGAGTATTAGATTTCAAAAAAAATTAAAGCACATTATTAGATATATTTTCGTTGATTTGTAATGTTTTTATTTGCATTTAAAGTCAATTTTTCACAAAACTGCCCCCGCTGCCTCAGGGAGGGGAGATACAACTTTCCCCCCATACAATTTTTTTTCTTAAAATAGCAATTATATATAAATTCTATAGTATTCTCATGAAGAAAAAAAGCTCGTGGCCATCTAGTGTCCAAATGTAATCCTAATTTTTGTTAAGGGATCTCGGTAAGGCGATCACAGCGAACCTATCGACCAAATGTCAACCTACAAAATCGTGTTTCATGAGAATACTATATAGTGGATATACAATGGAATAGCCTCAAGAACCACACCCTAAAATACTTTCACTAAGGTGCGGGACACCCTGTATAAACTGATTTAAAACATCTCCACGTTCGGTAATTATTCCAGTAAAAATTTAGCAAAATTCAACATAGAATGGGCTTCTTACGTAAATTATTGGTCATTGTTGTTAAAAAATGGGGTTTAGTAATGCGCTCATACATACATATATGATTCATGGACGTATGCTAGCTTCATGTCATATCAATACGTCCAATGTATCAAATTTGATACATCGTAAATTATGATCATATGTACCTATGTACAAATATGATGTGATGTGGTCACATATTTTGTGATCTCTTGGACGTGATAACAACAATTTTTTATTTCAAATTACATTATTTAGGAATGCGGCTTCACTGTCCGCAGATAAGCCAAGATTATAAGAATATATGTAGGTACAAATTAAGAAAATCGAAAGTAAATAAAATGAATTTTTTTAGCTTTAATTACTTTTATGTCATCTATCTAAGCCTCTCAACCATTGAAATTTTATACATAGGTAGACACCTTTCGAATTTTTAATATCATCAAGATTTGTGATTCATTCATCCTCTATAAGCACATACTTTTTAAAGAGACAAAATAAATATGTATAAGCCAAAGGAAAATAAAAATAATGCTCTTATAGAGTTTGTGATACTAAAAATGGATTGGTAAACCTAGCTGATGAATTGGCTTTATTTTAATCTCCTGTAAAATGCAAGTATGAGTTGTTTTAGACAAATTTTAGTTGATTTTATAATTCGTTTAGCAGTTAAGAATGCAAGATGTATGTTCAAAAAATAAACGAATGAAGTCCATATTTCAATATGACCTTTGAGGCCATCTTCATCAACGACAAATTTTTAAAGGATTTTTCATCTCCAACAGTAATACAACATACGTAATAAACACAATCGTTTACAAAAATTTCACGTCAGAATGGTTAATTTAAGAGGAAGCGTTGTGCTTCGTGCTATAGCATCAAAATGATACACCTCTCAACACAGATTTGTTAATTTTTTGTAAGCCGTTGTTTTATAAACTAAAGGTATTCATGGAAGGCTGCCACGTCTCAGGCTGCGACCCTTCATGGATTGGGAGCCGGATAAGCATCACACGTTATCTGTACATAATTCTTGTCTCCGCCAACATCTATCAAATGATTTTGAATTGGAAAGTATCTACTGATCCCTCGTTCTCTGACCCTAGATACATTCAATTCAGCTTGAACGCTGAACCTCCTAGCTAATTAGCTTTTCGAAATTATAGGAAAACTGACTGGCCCAAGTATAAAGAAACACTTAACAGATTTATTCAAACGATATGTGTTGTTTTCCCTTTAACAAAAACGATCTTGATATCAAATTCAATGGCCTAACCTTAGCCCTAAACAAATCATTAGACACCTTCTGTCTTCTTATTCGAATAAAGGGGTGAAAGGAAGCCACATTGATGGAGATCGGGGCTCGAACCGCTTAGGCCTCTATTACACGATGATTCTTTGCGTCTGACTCTTTTCGAATTTTCATGAGTGCGAAGGAGAAAAAGCATCGGATTTTACCTTCGCAGATCAGTGCGAACTTGAAGTTAACCTTCATAAAAGAAAGAAAGATCTTGTCCTTTTTTCTAGGAAATACAAAATTTCGCAAATAGAATCCCCTTCTATTAAAATTCTATCTTCTAAGACGAAGCTGTTACCCGTAGCAACCATGGTAGTCCTAAATACAACCATTTATGAATTGGTAAAATAAAATAAAATATAAATAAATAAATTGGGTGGCGCAACAGCTCATGGAGAACCAGGGCCTAGTACTAACAACTCTCAACCATTCCTGTGTGCGTGTTGTTGGCAGGAATGGAGGGGACCTACAATTTTATGACGAGTCCGAACGGCTAGATGAGAAGCACTTTTTCATGACAAGTGTACTCTTGGAGGATTTGTCAGTTCCTCGCAAGAGGCAGTACCTCGGATAAAACATTTCTGTTTTTTTTTAGGTGGCACGGCTGGGAATCGAACCCAAACCTTCGGCATGACAGTCCTACGCACTAACCATCATGCCACGAGGTACTACTACTTGGTAAAATACATCAATTTATTTTTGATTTATGTGCATAAACATATGTACATATTTATCACACAGAAAATTTTATGTTATGATTTAAATCAATTTGGCAGATCGAAATTTTTCGGCAGAATAACCGCTTCTTGTACAAAACAACTTTCAAACCATTTTTCAACAGTCATGTCAGATTGCTTACGTGATTCGGTTTTTGATTAACCAATTTATGTTTCAAAGCGCTCTGTTATTTCCTTCCGTTTGACAGACCAGGAGACTAATAGGTTTGTTTAATGAATCTGTAGGTCCCCAATGCAAACAGAACTGGCGTATGATGCTGGGATGGCATTGGCCTACTACGGGCTTGGAGCTGGTGTGATGCACTCAATTCCTACAGAAGTGACAAAGGAATACACTTTCTGTTAGATCTCTAAATGTTCGTGTCCAAAGATACTCAAAAAAGATTTAAAAAAAAACCCGGCTGACAGCAACAAGGCATTACGATGATAGATAACACAAAAACATGGGTTCCACAATTTTGTAAGCTTTTCTGTACCTCGGCTTAGGTATAGCCTAAACTACTGAAGCAATTTTCTTCAAATTTTCAACTTCAGCTTTCTTGGTAATTTCCTAGAAGAGAAATTGATATTTTTTTTAGATTTAAAAATAGTTGTACATACTTGCCATACGTTAATCAAAATTCAATACTTCAAAGTTAAATGTATGTTAAGTGTGTACATAAATACTCAAAACTGGCGTAGTTACCTTATGAACATTATTCATATTTTTCAAATAATAAAATGGCATTTTTGTCTTGAGCTCTATACTATGTTACGAGCTTTTTATACATTTTTCAGAGAATGAGTTTCATGCTTTGTTAGGTACATTTTTCTATAGTTACTTGCATATTTTTAAAAGTTTTTAAGTTCGAAGCAACTTGAACTATATTATGTAGGTACATAATAAAAGCAAGCTGGTGCAACCCAGTCTAGTCGTGCATTTTATTTGTTCTTTGGTTCCAATCAGCGAATCTTTTCTAATCAACAAACATTTTAAATAAGAAAGCATATTGCATGTTTTTCTGCTGGGTACAACTAAGCTACTGAATTGATTTTAATTAAATGAATAAAGTTAATAAAGCTTGTCAAGTAAACTTGGACACAGGCTCGTTACTTGAAACAATAATAAATAAAATCAAAAATATTTCTCAGATTCAATCAAAACTAAATTCAAGAGTTCAAAGTCATTTTGTGGTACATAATGAGCATTTAGAAGAAGAATCAATAAATCTTCGAATCACTGCCGTTTGTTCTTCTTACATGTAAAGTATGTTTCAAAATTATGTTTGTTTTTTGCAAACAAAATGGAAACAATCTATTTTTAACATACGTGATCTGAAGATTCAGCGGTTAATGAGTCTCGTTTCCGTCCATCACCTCCTGGAACAGGTGAATCTGATTCGTTGTCCGTCTTCCTGCGACGCACATCGGCCATAATAATATTTTCGTTTGGTAGGTATTCTCCGGAGCACTAAATTAATTTGCAATTAGGTACACTGAATGTGGACAGGCGCAACAAACAAAAAAATCACAAAAATAACAAATTAGGAATCTAGTTTTTTTGCACACAATTATTTATAGGTTTTTTATTCACAGTATAATAGATAAAACAATTATTCAGTTTGAACACAAATAATCACAACGCGAAATCCGAACAAATTCCCAGATACGATCGATGATTCCAACTCGATGTGGTGTGTTCTTTTTTTGTTTTTCTTTCGGTTTTGTTCTTGATTATTTGGTTGTTCAGCGACCAACGACCAATAATAACTAAACACCGACTTGAACTGCACACCGAGAACTAATTGAATTTTCAATTATTGTTTAGAAATATATTTGGTGTCAATTTACCAATAGAAAGAATTTATTCCAGAATTAATAATCAATAAACTGGAGAAACACTTTTCTTTTGATTCCACATCCACTTCTCTCAAAAGCAAATTTTCGATTTCGTTTTCGACGTTTGCCTTTTCGTTTCGTTTGACAGCACAGGTTCTTTGCTGAATACTGAATAAGCTTATCTGGAGGAGAAATGTTTATTTAATGAGCTGAATAGTGCTGTTTGTTTGAGAAAATTCAGAAGCTTCAAGCCACTGCATGTCCCCTTTCACACGAAGAAACAAGTTGCTAGAGATTTTTTTGACGTTTTATTTTATGGCCAGTTGCACCGACCTCTTTTAAAGCCTAGTATACAGATCGTGCAAAGACAAATTTAACTCTACATTTTTTTTTCTCTGAAGGTGTAGAGATAAAACAAAAGTCAAATGAGAACATTAGCGTAGTTAGAAATTTAAAAAAATATAAAATATCCTTCACTTCACATAAATTTGAAACTTTTACCAGAAATCAGATTCCTTCAAAGCATTTGCAGAGCAAGAAAAATCGATCACATGCGCTTGATGGGGAACAGTATAATGTGGATGGAAGAAATAACCTGTAAAAGTTCTAATTTTTCAGTTTTTTACTTTTCTGGAAAAGGGCGATTCTAGGGCAATTTGGTATTATTTGGATCAAAATACACTTTTTCCGTCAAAATATAGTTTGTCTGTCAAGCCATCAACTGTCAAATTATATTAAAGGATCGCTACCATGTAATTGGATTAAAAAACCACTAACAATTCCGAAATTTTTGAAGGTTTCTTACTTCTCCGGGAAAAGTGATTAAGGGCACTTGTTTGACATTTGGATCAAATTAATTTTTTTCTTCAAAATATAGTATGTTCTCCATCTTTCAAGCCATCAACTGTCAAATTCCATTGAGGGATGGATGTGCTTTCGATGGCTTAAGAAAACCCTGCCAAAATCAGATAAATTAGCCAACTCTGTTTGCTGATTCAAACCAACTCGATATAACTCAGTTTGGGAATCAATTTAATTTTTGTATTGAAACAAATATTTTCCGCATCTAAATGTGGCCCTTTGGTACCCTTTCCCATTAGCTCCGCCACTCCTCGCGTTCCAATGTTTATTCGCTATGCTATCTAGTTATCCCAAAAATTTTGAGATAACTTGAGTTGTTGTTGCGTCAGCGGTCATCAGCTATTTTTTAACACGGGATTACAACAACACAAAGCTATCCGGATAACTGAGAATAACCATCGGAACGTGCCCACTGACTGATTAAAAACAGCTGTTCTTATTCCATGTCATCATTTTCTGTACGCATTTTATATTTTATTTTCGTCGTGCGTCCTCATAACGTCTTAATAATGGAAAGAATGAAACAGGGAGATGATTTTAGTTTATAAAAAGCGAAATATATATAAAACGTCACAATTTATCCGGAAAAATAATGCTTTGAACATTCTTTTTCCGCGCAAAATTAAGTGGAGACTTTCTTTTGCCTTTTCACGTACAGCGGTTACAACTCTCAAATTTTGCGTTGGAGCTGCGTACCGGTTGGAAAAAAATCCGAGATAAAATTTGTCCTGGGAAAAATTTTATATGGGAGATAAATTTAATCTCGATCTGCGTACTAGTCTTAAATATTTATTGCTTCGTTTTTATTTATAATGACATTTATCGGTTGCACCAACCATTTCTAAATCCAACAGGCCAATAAACGAACCAATAAACTAAAGTTCCATTTTCCTCCAGATAAATTTTAAAAGCAATAAGTTTAAACGAACATATCTAACTACCTAAAAACAAAATAATTCAATTTTATCTGACGGAATGTTGTTAATTCCAAATTAAAATAACGAAAACAACAGGTGAAAGCATTTTGTTTCCTATTTATAATTCACTACTTAAATAAATAAATTATTCCAGAAAAATTATAGACTGGTCATCGTGTGTTCATCTGATAAAGCCTAGTATGTAGATCGAGACAAAATTTATCCCCCATATAAAATTTTTCCCAGGACAAATTTTATCTCAGATTTTTTTCCAAGCGGTACGCAGCTCCAACGCAAAATTTGACAACTGTAACCGCTGTACGTGAAAAGGTAAAAGAAAGTCTCCACTTAATTTTGCGCGGAAAAAGAATGTTCGAAGCATTATTTTTCCGGACAAATTGTGACGTTTTATATATATTTCACTTTTTATAAACTAAAATCATCTCCCTGTTTCATTCTTTCCATTATTAAGACGTTGTGAGGACGCATGACGGAAATAAAATATAAAATGCGTACAGAAAATTATGACATGGAATGAGAATAGAATAAATAGAACAGCTGTTTTCAATCAGTCAGTGGCGTAGCCAATGGGAAAGGGTACAAAAGGGCCACATTCAGATACGGAAAATATTTTTTCAATAAAAAAATTAAATTGATTCCCAAATCGAGTTAAATCGATATGGTTGGAATCAGCAAACAGAGTTGGCAATTTAATTGGATTTTGGGAGCAGTAATATAATTGTGAACATTTATGATTTTGTCAGGGTTTTTTTAAGCCATCTACAGGACATCCATCCCTCAGTGGAATTTGACAGTTGATAGCTTGAAAGATGAAGAATAAACTATATTTTGAACGAAAAATTAATTTAATCCAAATGTCAAACAAGTGCCTTAAATAATTTTTTCCCGGAGAAGTAAAAACCTTCAAAAATTTCGGAGTTTTTACAAGTTTTTTAATCCATTTACATCGCAGTGATCCTTCATTATAATTTGACAGTTGATGGCTTGACAGACAAACTATATTTTGACGGAAAAGGTGTATTTTGATCCAAATGTTACCAAACTGCCCTAGAATCGCCTTTTTCCAGAGAAGTAAAAAAAACTGAAAATTTTAAACCTTTTAAATGTATTTTCATCCATCCACATTATATTGTTCCCCTTCAAGCGCATGCGATCAATTTTTCTTGCTCTGCAAATGCCTTAAAGGAATCTGATTTCTGGTAAAAGTTTCAAATTTATGTCAAATGACGGATATTTTTTAAAATTTCTAACTACGCTACTGTTCTCATTTGACATTTGTTTTTATCACTACACCTTCAGAGTTTGTCTCGAGAAAAAAAATGTAGAGATAAAATTTGTCTTTGCTCGATCTGCGTACTAGGCTTAACGAACTAAACCAAAAAATGGCGAGACGTCGAAGAGTTGTTCAGGTTCACAGAGAAATCCATTTTCTGAATTCGATGACGTCGCTTTAAAATATTTGTTCATAATTTCCAAGAGTGTGTCGAAAATTTTGTAGTGTTAGTTGGTATCTATTTCAATAGTTTCATAATTTCTCTGAAAAAAAAGAAAATAATAAATAATAATAAAAAAAACACCAAGATGGCGCATATTGGCTGTATCTAATGAGAATACCAGAATACCTTTTGTTTCTGTTTATTGTGTATTCACATTTTCCTTATTGCTATCTCACTTGCACTGGTTAATTTTTTTCGTTCAGTTTAATAAACATATGATACAATCCAGGGGTGGTTCATGAACTGTATTTTAGCTAAAAAATGCGCGAAAGAGATTGGTGCAACCCAAATAAATTTATCAATCCGATAAATTTCAGCTCCATTTTAGCAAAAACCGCTTTTAGTGAATTTTGGTGCAACTGGGCATTAATCTCCTTAAAAATCTCTTGTACCTTTCAAACGAGGAAACAAATCTCTAGGCAATTTTTGTAATTTCCTTTGAAAGTCTATTGATGGTTGAACACACCTAAACCTAGATGTGAAAGGAAATGTCAAAAAATCTCCGCAAATCCTCGACCGAGGAGATTCTGTTCGCCCCTCTTTCCTCCTGCCCTATCTCACCCAGGAACTAAAAGTTGCTGGCAACTCTGTTTCCTCGTGTGAAAGGGCACCATTTGTTCATGTTGCCGAATCACAAACAGAAACAAGAAGTCTGTTCGTGTTGTCCGACAAAGCACCCAAATTCTACCCAATTCTGCTATCTTGTGCAAAGCTGTGCCGAGATTTTGCTTTTTCAGCAAATGATGTGAGATGATTGGCCTTGCTCGCTTCACTACCATTGTAGTTAATAAGGCTTAACACTTTTGCAAATAACGAAATTTACATGTTTGTTTGTGTTTATTTCTTAAGCCTAGTACATACTTGTGAATCATGCCGTGAATCCTAAGCGAACAGTAGTTGACAGTTTGATTAAAATAGAAAAATGCCTCATTGCAGGCATTATGGTTTGTTTTAAATGTCAAACGTTCACAACACATTCGCAAGTCTGTACCAGTGAGCAATATCAAAAATTCACTTTCTCCGCAAGTGACTGTTCACTTCACGAGAAAGTATGTACTAGGCTTTAAGTGTAGCATGCAGATCGCACTAAAATTTCACTCCCACTCTCCAAACACCAGCTAATATCTAAGTTAAATTTTGACAAAAGATTTTTGTGGACATTACATCACAGAAAACAGCTGTTCTCTGAAAATAAATTTTATTGAACAATTTCATAGAATTTTACTTTAATATTTCAAGCGAATCTTATCAAATAAAACAGATTTTTCCCTTTGGCATTGAAAAATCGTGTATCCTTAAATATTTCTCGTTCTCAATTTTTATTTCAAAAAGTAAAATTCACATAAATCTAACAAACAAAACAATCTGTCACAATTTAGCTCGAGAATTAATGTGCCGAACAATTATTTCACGCGCTAAATTTTGACAGATAAGAGCTGTACAGAAGAAACAAAAATTTGATTTTTTTGCTGGAGCTGCGTGCCTCTCAGCTAAAATGCTTGGCTTAATTTTAGCTTGGCTAAATTTTGGAGAGAATTTTGTATTGGATTGAAAAAAATGGGTCTCTTCATAAAGATAAGTACGCATCGATACAAGATTTCATTGAAATTTCAACTATATCTTGCATTTTGAAATCTCAAAACTGTATGGGAAGACGTGAAAGCACATTACCAAACACAACATTTCGCAACGCTTGCTATAACACACTTCTGGCAACGGAACTAAACGGAACTTAAGGCAGCTACAAAGTTGGTCAGACTATCAACTTTGCCACATGGTATCGTGCCGTGAAGTTCGTTGTTACTAAGTGCGATATACCTCATACAAGTATAGGCGTGTTTTATTGGAAAATATTAGCTGTGTTTTTTTGCATGTCCAAATAAAATTGTGTGAAAAAAACGACAACAAAGCAAAACAATTTACATGTTAAACACAACAACAACTATGTCCATATATAGAGTAAGCTAATAGGCTTTTCACACCAAACCCCAAAACCGGTTTTCGGCGAAAACTTGTCCAAAACTCGAAAACCATTCACACTGAACATTACACGTTTTCGTATGACATTCCAGTTTTTTCACACAAACCACACAAATTTTTTTTATTTTCTTCCATTTTTTGAAATAAGAACGGTGATTTATTATATAAAGAGGATCCATATGAACAATTTGACTTGCCACAAACAATTATTTATCAATTTTTAATAAATTAATTTGTTTTGAAATTCGAATTTAATAGCTGCGTTTTTTTGTATGTCCATATGGAGTTTGGCGAAAAAAACGACATCGGGACATTTCAACATTTGCCTTGGTCTGCCATTTTGTTCTGAACTATCTTACCAACAAACATTTGACATTTCTATACAAATTATCGATAACACCATGACAATGGTAGTCTGGCAATACCGTTTTATCGGGACAAAAGTTAACTCCAGTTAATTATCTGGACTTATGTCCAGTTGCACCAAAATTCACTAAAAGCGGTTTTTGCTAAAATGGAGTTAAAATTTATCGGACTAATAAATTTATTTGGGTTGCACCAATCTATTTTGCGCATTTTTTAGCTAAAATGCAGTTCATGAACCACCCCTGGATTTTATCATATATTTATTAAACTGAACGAAAAAATTTAACCAGTGCAAGTGAGATAGAAATAAAGAAAATGTGAATACACAATAAACAGAAACAAGGTATTCTCATTAGATACAGACAATGCGAATGCGCCATCTTGGTGTTTTTTATTATTATTTATTATTTTCTTTTTTTTTAGAGAAATTATAAAACTATTGGAATAGATACCAACTAAACAACACTAATATTTTTTTCGACACACTCTTGGAAATTATGAAAAAATATTTTAAAGCGACGTCATCGAATTCAGAAAATGGATTTCTCTGTGAACCTGAACAACTCCGACGCGACGTCTCGCCATTTTTTGGTTAAGTTCGTTATCAGATGAACACATGATGGCCAGTCTATAATTTTTCTGGAATAATTTATTTATTTAAGTAGTGAATTATAAATAGGAAACAAAATGCCTTCACCTGTTATTTTCGTTATTTTAATTTGGAATTAACAATATTCCGTCAAAGAAAATTGAATTATTTTGTTTGTACCTACAAATGTACCTAGACATGTTCGTTTAAACTCGCTTTTAAAATTTATTCGGAGAAAAATGGAATTTTAGTTTATTGGTTCGTTTATTGGCCTGTTAGATTTAGAAGTGGTTGGTGCAACCGATAAATGTCATTTTAAAATTAAACGAAGCAATAAATATTTAAAAGAGGTTGGTGCAACTGGCCATTAGCTAACTCTATATGGACATAGTTGTTGTTGTATTTAACATGTAAATTGTTTTGCTTTGTTGTCGTTTTTTTCACACAATTTAATCTGGACATGCAAAAAAACACAGCTAATGACAGAATTCCGTCAGCTGTTTTCAATTTCTTTTGAAAGCATCCCATCAGCTTCTTTTTTGACACTTCAATAGGCGCTGAACTTATTGAAAGGTATGTTTGTTTTGCTCATCTCTGAACTCCAACATGTTTTCGACTGGTTTAATATAAAACATGTGTTTTACGACAACCTGAAGCTACAAAAAATGTATAATAAAACTTGTGTTTTCGATTAGGTTTTTCTCCAAAACCGATATTTTCGCGAAAACCGCGTTTTGGGTTCGGTGTGAAAAGGCTATAAGTCCAGATAATTAACTGGAGTTAACTTTTGTCCCGATAAAACGGTATTGCCAGACTACCATTGTCGTTGTGTTATCGATAATTTGTATAGAAATGTCAAATGTTTGTTGGTAAGATAGTTCAGAACAAAATGGCAGACCAAGGCAAATGTTGAAATGTCCCGATGTCGTTTTTTCGCCAAACTCCATATTGACATACAAAAAAACGCAGCTATTATACCCGGAGGCCACACGAGCGAGTACTCGCTAGCGATTTGGGTACATACATTAGTTGTCAAATCACTCGCCACTCTACTCGCTTCACAACTACTGGCTTCGAAAAAGGCAAGCCAGTTGACTAGCGAGTAGGAAAAGTTTCGATGTATTAAGGCCTAACTACATTCATTTCACTTTTGTACAAAAGTGCAAAAGTGAAAATACAAATATATGCTGGCGACACCTTCCTGCGAAAAAGAGTATAAAACTTTAGTTGGGCTGAATGCATTCAAACACGGAAAAGGCTAGTTCAGCAACTATTATCGATGTGAGTGACATCTATGAATCATTTTTTTAACTTTTTATTCAGATGTAGTTGGGTTTCACTTTTCTGCAAAAGTAAAAGTTAGGAACGCTCTAACTTTTACTTTTGTAAAACTTGAGATAAAAGATAGGATTGAGTAGTTTATTGAAAAAAGACAAAACATTTTTTCACTTTTGTAGAAAAGTGAATTGAATGTAGTTAGGCCTTTAGTAACTCGCTTGCGATTACTCGCTCGTGTGGCCTCAGGGATAGCTAGCACAGTAAAATTTCCCTCAGCAAACAACATCAAATCCTGGAAAGTGTCGGTAAATAAGGTAGTAAAAATGTTTTTTTGTTGTTGTTTGTCAAGGTAAATTTTACTGTTCTGGCTATGCATTTCCAATAAAACAAACTTATGCTATGTTTTCACCAAAGGTTTATCCCAGTTGAAATTTAATAAATCTATTTGGTATTTCTACCGCACAAAAAGATTTAAAAAAGATTTACTTTTGGTGTTTTTCTTTTTGGCTCTGAGGAAAGCTCTGAGCAGAGGCCGAGCGATCAGAGCAGAGCTCCGAGCAGATTATTATCAGATTTAATTATGAAACACACTTGAGCACTGAACTGTCATTTCATGTGTTTTTAGTAAATTTCATGAAGTTTCGTGAAATTTCTTGCGATTTTTTTACAATTGACGGGCGACTGTCCGAGGACTTTCCAGGTAATTTTTAAAAATGCAAATGGTGTTTCATTTTTTCTTATGAAGAGGAAGTGAGATAGAATGTTTCCTTTGTGAAGAACTGAATTCAGCCATGAATGAATCCTTCAGCGCCATACAAGAATAGGTTAGTTTGATTTGTAAAAGTATTTGTCACGGGAAGATTTAACAAGATTAATTTCTAATCTTCAAGATTTACGAAATATATTTGTATAGTAAATCTTCGAGATTTAAAGAAGATTTGAGGTAAATCTTATTAAATCTCAGATATGTACTACGTTTTCACCGAACACTAAACCGAGATTTAATAAGATTCACCTTAAATCTTCTTAAAATCTCCAAGATTTACCATACGAATTTTTTTCGAGTCTACAAAATTAAAAATTATTCTTGTTAAATCTCCCTCGAACAAATAGTTGAACAAATCAAACTAACCTATTCTTATATGGAGCTGAAGGATTCATTCATGGCTGAATTCAGTTCTTCCTGAAGAACAAGAACAAGAAGATTTAACAAGATTAATTTCTAATCTTCAAGGTTTACGAAATATATTTGTATGGTAAATCTTTGAGATTTAAAGAAGGTTTGAGGTTAATCTTATTAAATCTCAGATTAGCGTAAGGTGGAAATGTAGCATTATGTTGAAGTTGCGGTGCAGTTCCGTTGAAGTGCAATTCCTTAGAGTGAGGTCTTATACCCATATGTGTAGTGTCCAGCGTCAATTCACTGTGGTTAACAGTGCCATATGCTAGTGGCGAACTAGAAGTTCTAAATCGTGTTTCATAATATAACTTTAAAAATGTAAAATGGTGAAAACAAAGTACGGACTGCATATATGAGATTTCAAATTGGTCGAGTATGATTCAAGATTCCGTTAATCTAGAGTTCTCATTGAGATTTCATTGAAATTTCCATGATATAATATTCCATCTCAATCTCAATTTTTAGCAAGATTAACACGCAAGTGCACACACACCAAAATAAACTGACATTAATCTAAACGTATTAGTTTGTATGTGCATTTTCGAAGTATTATTTACTTTAAATAAGAAGGTGCGGTGTTTGTTGCACAAATTCATCATTTCAAATCAAATTCATTCATTTGAATAGAAAACCACATAACGCTGGGCATTTTGAAAACTACTGTCGCCGAAGTGCTCAATGTGAACACACCCCAACAGTAGCCAGTGAAGGCGGTGTTTATTTATTATTGCTGAATTATGCCACTCATAGCATTCAGTGCTTAAATTTTGAACATTTAAAGCGAACAGAACTTCACGGCGTCTGCTTCTTTTAATTTTTGACGCATTCTCATTTTTATTTTGCAAAAAACGCGGATCAAATCTTCACATCTATATTTTTATATTTTTGCAAATATAATTAACATTTCCGTAAAGCAAAATAGAATATAAACCTATAAATTAAGGTAAGCTCTATGGCCAAATAATTTAAAAATGAATCACGTATCTATTTTCCGTTTATAGAAAGCAATAAAAATGGCTGCTGCACTACCCGGCGTATTCCCTGCGAATCTTCAAGAGAAAATTCTGCAAAGTAAAATCCTAGTTGTTGGAGCTGGTGGTATCGGCTGTGAGATTTTAAAGAATTTAGTTTTATCTGGATTCCCAGATATCGAAATTGTAAGTAAACACATTAATGGTGGATTAGTAACTAATAATTTGTATGGTCTTGTCCCAGATCGACCTGGACACAATCGATTTAAGCAATCTCAACCGGCAATTCCTTTTCCACAAAGAACATGTTGGCAAATCGAAGGCCGATGTTGCTAAGGAAAGTGCCCTTAAATTTAATCCCACCGTCAAGATCAAGTCGTATCATGACAGTATTTTCAAGTAAGTTTGGTTGCATTTGATTTTTGTAAAGTATTTTGGGTTTTAAGCTTAAACAATTTACTAATTCACTTTCAGCACCGATTACGGGGTAAATTTCTTTAAGAAATTCAACGTCGTGCTCAATGCTTTGGACAATAGACAAGCTCGTAACCATGTCAATCGTATGTGCTTGAATGCAGAGGTTCCATTGATTGAAAGTGGAACTGCCGGCTACAACGGGCAAGTGGAGTTGATCAAAAAAGGGGTAACGCAATGCTACGAATGCACTCCAAAGGCAACTCAGAAGACATTCCCGGGATGTACGATTCGAAATACACCATCAGAACCAATTCACTGCATCGTTTGGGCTAAACATCTCTTCAAGTGAGTATCAGTCAGACTTCTTCCATAACATAACCTTTCAACTACATATTTACTTTTGGTTTTATCGGTTTCGATAAAAGATTATTTAAAAATTGATTTCATGAATATATGGTATACTTATATGTATCCTTAAAATGCATGCGCCCTATTTCTTTTTAATGTAGTAAATACATTGACATGATTTGAACAAAATAATAGATAGCTTATTTAAGTTAAATCAAGTTCCTTCTCGGTATCTTGGACTGCATTCCGAAATAAACCCTGGATTTCCGATCCAACTGACAAACATAAATGTCTCATGTATGAAACTCGCGTTTACCTTAACGATTGTTTTTAAGTTCAGAGGCCTTTTCCAAACCACGAGCATGTCGAGTGTATTCAGAGCGTTCTACTTTTCGTTTTAAAGTGTTCTTCGTTTAATTTAATAACATTTTTTATCCGAACGCAGCCAACTCTTTGGTGAGACAGCTGATGATGAAGACATATCCCCCGATGTAGCCGATCCTGAGGCTGGTGGCGAGGAGGCTAACCCTGATGAAGGTGATGTCAAGCGTGTCAACACCCGCCAGTGGGCTGAGGATTCTGGCTATGATGCCGAGACACTGTTCAATAAATTTTTCTTCGACGACATCAACTATCTGCTGTCTATGTCGAATCTCTGGAAGACAAGAAAACCCCCAACACCTCTCAAATGGGACAGTGTGCTCCTCGATGAGGTCAAGAATTCAGACAACAAAGAATTCCTTAAACAATACCACAAAGTTTGGTCATTTGCCGAATGCGCTGCAGTCTTTGCTGACTGTGTTCAAAAGTTGAAGGTTGAGCTGTCCAAGTCGCCGGACAATGAGAAGCTAGTTTGGGACAAAGATGATCAACCAGCGATGGATTTTGTTGCAGCTTGTGCCAACATTCGGGCGTACATATTCGAAATTGCACAGAAGTCTCGATTTGAAATCAAATCAATGGCAGGTAAATGCATTTTTATCTCTGGAAGAAGTCATCGACTGCGATAAGTCGTGAAAAACCAAATTTTGGTGTAAGATGCACTTTGTGTAACTTATTTTCTTTTAAATTTTATTTCAACAGGAAACATCATTCCAGCGATTGCCACAACCAATGCCATCACGGCGGGTATTGTAGTGCTGCATACATTCAAAGCTTTGGAAGATGGGTTTGAGAAATGCAAATCTGTTTACATGCGTCTGCGTCCAAATCCACGCAACCAGCTATTGGTGCCTGAGAAGTTCCTTACTCCTCCGAACCCAAATTGCTATGTATGTTCTTCTGATCCAGCTATCCATCTTAAGGTTGACACAAACAAAATCAAGATCAAGGACTTGCGTGATGACATTTTGATCAAATCTCTGGGAATGGTAAATCCAGATGTCATCATAGACACAAAGGGAGTCATTGTTATTTCATCGGAAGAAGGCGAAACTGAATGCAACGATGATAAGACCATGACTGAAATGGCAATCGTGGATGGAGCATTGTTAAAGGTCGATGATTTCTTCCAGAATTATGAACTGAGTATTATCATAATGCACATGGATGCTGAACGTGATGGTCCACTATTTGAAGTTATCGCCGATAAAGATCAACTCAAACCACAAGAAGAACCAGCTCTAGAAAAGACCAATGGAGCAAAACGTAGTATTAATGACGATGATGATGATGGTCCGTCAACGTCGAAAAAAAGTCGAATTGAAGTGGTTGACGAAGACGATGATTTGTGTTTGATTGAAGACGATGATGATGTAGTTGTTACCGGAGAAAAGGAGAAGGAGGCAAGCGAACCAGTTCCTGCTGTACAAGAACATAATAGCAAAGAAAAAGAACCAGTTGCTGCTGTAAAAGAAAATAATAGCAAAGAAAAAGAACCAGTTCCTGCTGTAAAAGAAAATAAAAGCAAAGAAAAAGCTTCTCCTGCTAAAAATAATGCAACTGAAAAAGTATCAGCAAAAGCATCAGCGGCGTCCAGTCCAGCTAAATCAACTTCATCTTCCGTTGGAATTAAGCGAAAACCAACAGAGAATGATGAAGAATCGAATGATGGTCCGTCGAATACCAAACGTACCAAGCAAGATGAAAATGATGACGATGATATAACCATCATCGATTGAAGTAATAAATGCTAAAGAAAAATCATGAAACTAATTCGGTGTCCTTGTAAATGTAAAATACTTTTTTTTTCTAATAAAATAAAAGAAAAATTGGATACAATCACAATTTTAATGTTTTTCGATTTCCGGCAACCCGCTTGGAATTTCTCATATCGTAGGTTTGAACATAGATATTTGGTATTCTTTACAAAATCTCGCTTTGTGATATGAAGTATCAGCTTACTTCGTTTATTTTGTACTCGATAAATTGAGCAATTCTGAGATCGGCTTCGAATTCAGAGATAAATTGAGCAATTCTGAGATCGGCTTCGAATTCAGAGATAAAAATATTTTGATATTTCATATCTATATATGTTTAAAAATAAGCTACATATAAAGTCCAATCATACGAGCTAGGTGATAGACCCACCAGATTATACAAAGCTTTTAAGATTTCAGTGACTTCCTGATTCGAGCTGCAGGTGGTGTCTAATGGGAGCCGAAGCTTAGTGATACTCTCTGATCTAGATTTGAGTTCATTTTAAAACTACATTATTGATATACATTTCGTATGTTCAGGAGAATCAGATCTTAAATATTTTGCCTATCAAAAAGTGAGCAAAGGAATCCAGTTTGGTTCCTCAATATTTGATAGCAAAACTGAGGTACATGTTCATGAGACTGTTACTGAGGTCTAATTTTTCTAAACATGCCTATTATAATTATGTTATGTTTTATTTATAAAAATTTATTTAAAACATTAATGTAAGCTTTTTAGAATAACGGGTTTATATTTCCAAAATAACACATTTTACATGAAATCTTCAATCCTACTTAGCGCCTTTTGTTTAAAAAGGACGTACTTTACTTTGTGTTGCATCGGTTAGGATCCATGTTTTGTAATCACGCTTCTTCATTGACATTTGCTTATGGCGCGGGTGTGTTGGACAGATGACATAATGACGACGATCTCTGATAACAAAATAGCAATCCTTGCAACGTCTTTTCAAACGTCCCTTGACTTTAAATCCAGCAACTTGTGAGACAATGGTGTTGATTGGAGCTAATAGTTTTTGAATGAAGCTCCCGGCTAGTTGTGGTTGCATAGCAGACGATGGTAAATCGGTGATTTGTGGTAAATTTGGTTTCGCCATAATATGGAAGCTCTTTGCGGCAATTTGGTTTGCACTTCCGCAAATTCGCAAGCCAGATGATATGAGATAGGAATAAAATTTATAACTCATCTGAAATTAATATTTTTTATTGAGTTTTTGATTGAAAATGTTTAAGCGAAAAATATTAAATATTTTACCTTCAGTATTTTTTTACACGAAGACGAAGAGTAGGAAAATGCCGAGCATATGTTTTTGACATTGACAGTTTTCCGTTGACAGTTTTGAGTAGCGTCAGCGCCTATCTTGTAACATTCGAACTAATTTTTAAACGGTTTGTGTATATGATAATACCCTTGTTCCTTAGATAGTCTCAAACAGTTTCAGACCACCAGATTTAGTGCGGACCAGTACAATTTTTCATATTTTTGCCTTTTAGCTGCGAATAGCGAACTGCGAATAGTCGCGAGCTTTGACATTTCTTCACATGAGTGGTCGCCAACGGACGCGAATTGTAATACAAAATAAACCAGTAAAATTTGTGTTAAAATTTTTTTTCATTCGCAGATTAGTGGAATGCGTCCTGATTGTGTGGATTGCGAATAAGTATTTGGTAGTTCACAGAAAATATATCGATACTTACTTTTTTTGTATGTATTCATTTATTTAGTATAATTTACTATTTTACTACAGAATTTGTATAATTAATTTATTTATTAATTTATATTCGTTTAAATAATAAGTTCATTGAAAATTTTAACGTTGGTTCTAATAAAATTTATCAATAATATTTTAAAAACATGCAAATTTGACTCATTCTTAATTTCATTAATTTGGCAATTCATTAAAAAGTTTAACACCTTTATACATGACCATGTTTTGTGTTCTATTACCTCTATAAAAAGGTTATCTAAAATTGTTATTTGATCTCAAGTTATAATTTTAAACTTCATGGATATAATTCAAATTAAGAGATAGATAATCGGGAACCATTTTATTCTTGACTTTAAATACAAAGATGGCCGCGTTGTAGGTTATTCTCTGTTTTATGTTTAGCCACTGCAAGCATGATAGCATAACACTAATCGGCGTGTAAAAATTGCATTTTAGGATTATCCTCATCGCTTTGTTTTGAAATTTCTGAAGCTCTGTAGATTTCCGATATGTTATCCATGTACAGAATTGGTGGCGCTACAGTCCGGGGTGGACCAGGGCTTCAACCAACAATCTTCTTCCAGCCGGCTCGGTTTCTAGCTAGCTGTCTCCAGTTTCGCACGCCAAGTTGGTTGAGGTCCTGTTCCACTTGCGTGCGCCACCTTTTACGCTGTTCACCTCTACTGCGCTGTCTCACGGGGTTGGATTCAAAGACTTTCCGGGCCTGAGCATTGGTGTCCATTCGCTCTAGATGACCGAGCCATCTCAGTCGTTGGCTTTTCACTTTTGTGGCTAGGTCGGTGTCGTTGTACAGCCCGTACAGTTCGTTGTTGTATCTTCTTCTCCATTCCCCATCTATGCAGACGGGACCAAAAATCACCTGGAGAATTTTCCTCTCAAAACAGCCTTATACGCGTTCTCATCCACCGTTAACAGTGTCCATATGCCTCTGCACCATACATCAGGACCGGGATGATAAGTGTCTTATACAGGGACAGTTTAGTTGCTCGAAAGAGGGCTTTGCTTCTCAATTGCCTTCTTAGCCCAAAAAAACAGCGATTTCCGATATGTTATCCATGTACAGAATTGGTGGCGCTACAGTCCGGGGTGGACCAGGGCTTCAACCAACAATCTTCTTCCAGCCGGCTCGGTTTCTAGCTAGCTGTCTCCAGTTTCGCACGCCAAGTTGGTTGAGGTCCTGTTCCACTTGCGTGCGCCACCTTTTACGCTGTTCACCTCTACTGCGCTGTCTCACGGGGTTGGATTCAAAGACTTTCCGGGCCTGAGCATTGGTGTCCATTCGCTCTAGATGACCGAGCCATCTCAGTCGTTGGCTTTTCACTTTTGTGGCTAGGTCGGTGTCGTTGTACAGCCCGTACAGTTCGTTGTTGTATCTTCTTCTCCATTCCCCATCTATGCAGACGGGACCAAAAATCACCTGGAGAATTTTCCTCTCAAAACAGCCTTATACGCGTTCTCATCCACCGTTAACAGGTGTCCATATGCCTCTGCACCATACATCAGGACCGGGATGATAAGTGTCTTATACAGGGACAGTTTAGTTGCTCGAAAGAGGGCTTTGCTTCTCAATTGCCTTCTTAGCCCAAAAAAACAGCGATTGGCAAGTGTAATTCTTCGTTTGATATCAGCACTGTGGTGTCGTTCGCTGAGTTTATAGCGGATCCTAGGTAGACAAAGTCTCTGACCACCTCAAAATTATAGCTGTCTATAGTGACGTTCTGCCCGAGACGTCGGTGTTGGGTGTCCTTTCTTGTTGACAGCATATATTTTGTTTTTTACAGATGAGCTGGTGCATACTCCTAACCAATTCATCGCCAGCCGCTTTGAATAGCTCAGCCGCAAGGCCATCAGCTCCAGCAGCTTTATTGGACTTAAGTTTAGATATGGCTATCCTCACTTCGTCAAGATCGGATGGATCTTCATCATCGCCAGCCGCTTTGAATAGCTCAGCCGCAAGGCCATCAGCTCCAGCAGCTTTATTGGACTTAAGTTTAGATATGGCTATCCTCACTTCGTCAAGATCGGGTGGACGGAATTGTTGGCCTAAGTCGTCCAGGTTGAATGGTGCGATTTGCATGGTAGCGGAATTCGGTTTGTCATCGCCGTTATACAATTTGCAGAAATGATTTTTCCATATCCTCATCACCGACTGCCACCACGATGTTCCCCTGATCGTCTTGCAGGCTTCGGTTCGGGGATTGTAGCCTTGGGAGGTTCTTTTTAGTTTTTGGTAAAACTTTCGAACTTCATTCCTGCAGTGGCATCCCTCTAATTCCTCGATCGCGCGCTACTCATGCTCTTTCTTTTTCCTTCTAAGAAGCTTGTGTTCCTCTTTCCTCTTCTGCTCGTAGAGCTCGCGAGCAGCTCTGGTCCTTCTATGCAGCGCCGCTTTGTATGCCCGTTGTTTGGCTCCATGTACTTGCCGACATCCCTCGTCGAACCAGGGGCTTCGCTGTGGTGGTCATGCGAAGCCCAGTACGTCAGAGGCGGCATCTCTGATGGTTTCCTGGCAGTTTTTCCACTGGTTCTCGATGTTTGCAGTTGGTGGCAAAGGACTAGTTAAGAGGGCGCGAGAGACTCGATCGGAAAAGGACCTGGCGATTTCTTGCGACTGAAGCCGTCCGACGTCGAATTTCCTCACAGTATTTCCCTATTTTGGCTTTGGTCTGGATATCCGTAGCATTACCTTTGCTACAACGAGGTAGTGGTCCGAGTCAAAGTTGGCTCCTCGGAACGTTCGGACATCCTTGATACGGGAGGAGTGCCTTGTGTCGATCGCAATGTGGTCAATCTGGTTAGCGGTTGATTGACCAGGAATTCGCCATGTCCCCTTGTGTATATCGAGATGTGGGAACTGCGTACTAGCTACCACAACGATTCGCCCCTCAGCAAAGTTGATTAGCTTGAGTCCGTTATCGGAGGTGGTGTCGTGCAAGCTATATCTTCCGATTGTGCCACCAAAGACGTCTTCTCTTCCTAGTTCCTAGGGCATTGCTCATATGTCTTGTCCAGGAGCTCGTAGAACTCGTCCTTGGTGTCGTCATCTTTCTCCTCTGTGGGGGCATGCGCGCATGAGGCTGATCTTGGCGAACTTAGCTTTGATGCGAATTGTCGTGAGGCGTTCGTTCACATAATTGAAACTCAAGACTTCTTGCCTTAAGTCTGCCTCTAACAACAAATCCACATCCAAAAAGACGCTGCCCTTGTGATCGGTAACAGTCACCGTAGTATATATCGCAGTCTTTCAGTTTTCTTTTGCCCGGCCCATCCCATCGCACTTCTTGGATGGCGGTGATGTCTGCTTTTTATGACTAACCCTTGTATGACCAACGAATTGTTGGCATACGAATCGGTGCATGGGGAAAAAAGAAAGAAACCGACTGAACAATAACAAGCTTGTGTGTGTTAATAAAAAATACTAGTCGCTGTTGCAATTGATAAACAACGAAACCTGCATTGGGATAGAGCTAACCATGTGGCTTCAGTGTCGCGGTGTGTAGTGCATCGGCCTCTGAATCGCAAGGTTCAAAATGTGTACTAAAATGTACTAAATGAGAAATCCTGTAATTTGTATGACATTTTTCAGTTTTTTTTTTTCAATTAAATTAAATAATATTAAATAATTTTGAATGAACAACAACAACTTGCGTGTGTTACCACCAAGTATATAGGCTGGAGTTATAGCTATTTCACGAGAGCCACCTTGATCATCAGACTCCTTTAGTGGTGCTTAGTCTGGTTATGCTCGTATTAATTGAAAAACTCTTTGCCGTCATATGGGAGCGAACCATGAACCTTGCAATTCAGAGGCCGATGTACTACACACCGCACCACTGAAGCCACATGTTCTGCTCAATCCCAATGCAGGTTTCGTTGTTTATGAATTCCAACAGCGACTAGCATTTTTATTAACACACACAAGCTTGCTATTGTTCAGTCGGGTTCTTTCTTTTTTCAACTCATCCCCCCCCCCTTGTATGACCAACGAATTGTTGGCATACGAATCGGTGCATGGGGATACCTAGTGGATTGCGGATACCTTCCGCATACCACGCGGATAATTCACGGGTACATCGCGGATAACTTGCGGAAACCTAGCGCAAGCCTAGCAGATACTTAATGGATTGCGGAAACCTCGTGGATGCCACGTGCATAATTCGCGGATACCTAGTGGATAACTCGCGGATACCACGCGGATACCACGCGGATAACTTGCGGATATCAAGCGTATACCTCGCGGATAACTCGCGGATACTATGCAGATAACTTGCGGACACCTCGCGGACAACTTGTGGATACCACGTGGATAAATCGTTGATACCTCCCGGATAACTCCCGGAAACCTAGCGGATTGCAGGTACCTAACGGATACCACGCGGATAACTCACGGATACCTTGCGGACAACTCGTGTATACCACGCAAATAACTTGTTGATACCTCATGGATAACCTGCAGATACCTAGTGGAAGTCTAGTGGATTGAGGAGAACTCGCAACCACGTAGATAACTCGCGGATACCTCGCGAACAACTCTTGGATACCACGCGGATAACTCGTGGATACCTCGCGGAAACCTAGCGGAAGCCTTGCGGATAGCTAGTGGATTGCGCATACCTCACGGATACCACGTGGATAACTTGCGGATACCTCGCGGACAACTCACGGATACCAGGTGGATAACTCGTGGAAAACTAGCGGAAGCCTAGCGGATACCTAGTAGATTGTGGATACCTCGCGGATACCACGTGGATACTTGCAGATACCTCACGGACAACTTGCAGATACCATGCGGACTACTCATGGGTACCTCGCGGATAACTCGCAGAAACCTTGCTGAAGCGTAGCGGATAACTAGTGGATTGCGGATACCACGCGGATACCTCGTGGATAACTCGCGGAAACCTAGTGGATATGTAGTGGATTGCAGATACCATGCGGATAACTTGCGGATACCTTGCGGATACCTTGCGGACACTTCGCGGATACCTCGCTGATAAATTGCGGATACCTAGTAGATTGCGGATACCTCGTGGATATCACGCGGATAACTTGTGGATACCTCGTGAACACTTCGTGGATACTCCGCGGATAACTCGTGGATACGTAATGGATTGCTGATTGCTCGCGGATAACTCGTTAATATCTCGCGGACAACTCGCGGAAACTTAATTTAAGATTAGTGGATACCTAGCGGATTGCGGATACCTTGTGTATACCACGCGCATAACTTGTGGATACCTCGCTTATGACTCGTGGATACCTCACGTGGATACCTTGCGGATACATCACGGACAGCTCGTGGATACTTTGCGTATACCACGCGGATAACTCGCGTATACCACGCGGATAACTTGTGGATACCTCGCGGATAACTCGCGGATAACAAGCAGAAGCCTATGGGATACTGAGAGAATTTCGGATACCTTGTTTATACCACGCGGATAACTTGCGGATACCTCGCGGATGATTCGCGGATACCTTGTGGATACTTTTATAAATACCACTGCACATCGCAATATATGAAATTCGTTTTTTCGTTTACTCCAATATAAATAGTATTCTTTATATTGGTTCACCTAAATGTATTTTTTTCCTTAATTCGAAACTGAGTAGATGGTTTCGATTTTTTCAGAATAGCCGTACACTAAAAATGAATAAAATAAATAAACCGAAATCTTGAAAATTAAAGTCTCCAATATCAAAAACTCGCATTTCCTGTAACATTCGCTCCAAGTTTCGAACTGAAAAAAAATTTTTACTCAAAGACGAATCTCCAACATTAAGAATCTCACGCAAGACTTGCAAAATTTTGATTAAAAAATGCATTTTCTGCGATATTTTGCGAGGTTTTAATCTGTGAGATTTAAGCTTGCGAAATTTTGCGATTTTGTAATTGCAAGATTTTGTAACGCTATAATTTGATTTTTAAGATTTCTTACCCAACCAGAGAGGGCACTATAGATCGTGATATAAGCTTCAGTAATCCGTTAGTGATGGAGTTTGTTTTAACAAATCCCCCTCCCCCTTGTATTAGCCATTGTTTTCATTGTGCTGGGTTATTACTTTGTTCTTATCGCACGGAATAATTTTTATTTGGCTCTTTCGAGGCATTGCTACCGTTTTAATATAGAAAATTGGTAGATAGTAAATACTATTGCAAGAAATGATTTAATTAAAGTTCACGGTGCCACGGTACTGACATCCACGGTACTGACATTTAGATTAAGTTTACTTGACCTTAATTCTCTATACTAATGAGAAAAATAATTTCCAGGACAATTTTAACATATGTTGTTAAAAGGAATACAAAATTTTGATAATCAACCAAAAAAATGTTATAACATGCTTAAAAAATACTACCACGGTACTGACAAATTAATTTGTGACACACTTTCTTCGAATGAAAACATATCACTCTTAAAGTACAACAACGTTAAAAAAATAAAACGACTGTTGTTATCTATACACAAATAGCACCTCTTTTAGAAAACCACCATACAATCATTTTGAAACTAAAACAAAATGGCGGTTCAGCGGGAAATCTTTTGAATTCAAAAATAAAAGTAGATTCTCGGACAACATTTATTCATGATTATTTTACTCAGCAATAAGTATTTTGACTTAATTTTTGCATAATTTTGTCAAGTATTGCACTCAAACTTTTCTAAGAACAACATTTTTATTCAATGAAGTATTTCATTAGAAAAAAGTAGATTTAATCGGAAAAACAAGGAACGGACATGCCACGGTACTGACGTTTTTACTACACTTTTCCAAGCCATATGGAAGAAATAGCAAATTTAGTCATGATATCGAATGTAGATTGTAGTAAATAGCCATTTACCCAATTCAAACCAAAAATATATAAGAACATTTTACATTAAATAACAAAAAAAGTACTGCACACAAAGAATCACAGTTGGTACGGAATCATCCATATCTCCATTTGCAAAACTTTTTTAATTTTTCTTACATATATGTATGATGATTATCTTCTATTTAAAAAATCTACCGATCACAAAAGAAAAAGCTTTCTATCATTTTTCGTTTTGAAAATAGATTGTAGACTTTTCTCTTTACTTTCATACCTTACTCATTTACCTTACTTAAATTTCGAATTTCAAAAAATCACGTAGCTTATGATTTAAAAAAAAAATTTCTTTATATGATACTTTTTGTATATCTTTAAGGCTTACCATCTAAGTTGAGGCAAATAATTGAAAAACCTCAAAAATTGAGAATAATTGATTGGCAACCCTATGCCTTGACCACTTTTCGACAGCCAACCCATGCGCAAATTGTTTTTTAAGATACTGCCTACAAAACTGTATCCCGTCATACGGTACCCTTATGAGGGTTGATCGTCCTATTGCGGGATCTTCTACTAACATATCTGGATAATTGTTTTTTAATAGTTTGAACTTAAATCATTTATCCTCAGAACCTTTGTTGCGTATAGGAGCTAACGATTGCTTACAAATAAAAAGTTCTCAATAAAAATAAAATTATTATTTTTTTTTCAATAATCTTTAATTTTTATTTTTATATAAATAATTTAAATAATTTAAAATTTAGAACTTAAAATATATCCTTAAAAATTAAAAATAAATAAATTCAAACCTTATAATTTATAATAAACTAAAATTGTTAAAATACAAATTTAAAATTTAATTTTATGTACAAAAAAGTTAGTATTCAAACTTCGGTGTGAAATTATTTTTTGGCCTCTTTTTATATATTAATGTATACAACTGGATTACCCATCTTCCCTCCTCCACATCTATCCACCACTATTCACATAATAGTTATTTGGTTGATTCTGCGTTGATCTAAGGTAGGGTAGGGGACCTTGATTATTTAGTTCATTTGCTGTATCTATAGAAAGCCCATTCGGATTATAACCATAATCTGATCTTTCCCAAGGTTGGTGTGCTAAGTTACCCCCATGAATGTGAAGATGAACTTCTTTATTTAGGGGTGATACTCCAGGCCAAGATGGTGCTGCTGGTGCTTGATTCCATCCGTTGTAAGCAGTCCATGGTGGAGGTGGTTGGTAATGATGTTCACTTTTGGCAAGTAAGAGTTTAGCAAAAATAGCTGCTGCATTCATGACAAGTAATAATTTCAATAAGAAGACTGCTTTCATTGTTAGGAAGAAAATAGCCGTCACCATGGCAAAGACAATTCCAAATTTGAAAGCAATTGGAATAAGAGCCATTTGAAGACGTCTGATTGCACCGAATGTTCGGGGTTCTGCAAAAAGAAATAGAAAAAAAAAGAAGTTATTAAACATAACTAAATATTTGGTAGTACAGAGATAGAATTAACCAAAATCATCGTCGCGTCATCACTTAAGTATATTTATATAATAAAAATGCCAAACGTTGATAATATATTATCCACAACATGTACCTCAGTTCACTGACATCTTATCATTGTATATCCAATCTATAGTATTCTCATGAAACACGATTTTGTAGGTAGACATTTGGTCGATAGGTTCGCTGTGATCGCCTTACCGAGATCCCTTAACAAAAATTAGTATGACATTTGGACGCATAGATGGCCACGAGCTTTTTTTCTTCATGAGAATACTATAGAATTTATATACAAAGATCTTATTACAAAATACTTTGAAATTTAAATACAAAGAATGTGCTAATTTTGTAACAACAATGCCAAATATCACGCCTTTCTTGTTGGAGCAAGTATTTTTTCTATAATTCGACCTAATTTACGCCTTAAAAAAATG
This sequence comes from Dasysyrphus tricinctus, assembly GCA_963921185.1. Lineage (NCBI taxonomy): Eukaryota > Metazoa > Arthropoda > Insecta > Diptera > Syrphidae > Dasysyrphus > Dasysyrphus tricinctus. The sequence continues at coordinate 193,361,592 of OY992532.1, read as the reverse complement.
ATAGAGCTATTTAGCTAATTTGAATGTCTATATTTATTTTTCTTCCATCGATAGCATCTTTTTCTTTACAGTTTATAAAAAACATTCAACAAAATTCATTTATTATTATGAAAAGACAAATTTAATATACGATTAAGTATAACACTGCTCTAAGCTTCAAGCTTCGACCTTGCATAATAACTATAATAGTGTAAAACTTGTGATGAGTCTTAAAATGGTCAATTCATTATAATGTAGGTATGTATCATTTTGACAGCTTTAAACTAGCCTAGCTTTCTCCATTGAGACTCCACGCATATTGTGTGACTTTAACCGTTGATGTTGACTACTGAGTGGTGCAGATTGCTTAAATGAAATGATGACTAATTAAAATATACATATTTGCGGTAGCTACGTGAGGTTTGAATACAAAGTTCGTTTTATAAAAAAAAATTCCTAGAATCTGCTTTAATTCAAATAAAAACTTTTGTTAGTTCATTCATTGTTGTTTTATAAGAAGAACTTCGATACCTTCGATGCCTATCATAATTAATGAAGGAAGACCATTTGTACTTTTAAAAACAAATTATTTTTCGGTAAGTTAATTCAAAATAGGTTTTGGTTTTTGGTATTATACAATTCTTAGGTTTTGTATAATTTCCAGATTTTTGTGCGTTCGAAATTTTTGCATTCAAAATTCTTGTCATTCGAGATCCCAAAATGAACAGAAGTCAAGGCCATGCAAAGATGTTTGGTTTCTTTGAAAGTACTGAAATAGTACTAAAAAAAATATTAAAAATCGAGAGTTTATTTTGAATGCATTCGAAATTTTTTTTTTAATTTTTTGGCATTTGGATTCTGTCCATTAAATTAAATTTTAATGTAAAATTTAAGTTAATGGACAGAAATAAAAAGCTTGCAGCCTAACATCGTCTGTTGGTCTGTGTGTTCACTCGCTTCATTGAGCATGAGCTAGAAACTAACAGTCAAGACAGAAGACCAATTTGCTTAAAATTTGGTACGGAGCATTAAGTGATGAAAAATTCGAATATTTAGGTATCTTAACTCATAAAATAGAATAAGTAACTGCTCTACAACAGTTTCTTAGTTTTCTCAAAAATGGATCTAACGATTAAAAAATAAAATGCACAAGAGGCTATGGGTTTAAGAAAATTGTATATAAAGACATGGAAATTATGAGAGAAAAATGTTTAAAAGCATAAAATACGATATTTAAATTATCTATAAGCCAAAAGCCAGATATGATGGCGGGTGTGTGCATCGGTCTCTGAATCGCAAGGTTCTAGAGCTGTGTCAATCGTGATTGATTCGGTCTTTGTGACCCGTTCTTCACAAAGAATGATCGATTGCAATCACAGCAGACCGAATCAATCGATCCCAATGTCAATCATTTACGTTTTCAAAGAGCGAGATATGTTTCGTTCATTCCACTCATTCTCAATCAATCCATTTCCACACCAGAATACTGAACGGAACGAAAACACATACAATCTCAATCTCTATCTACGTGAATGAAAAAAATAACACACCACAGGAGACAGGAACATAAATTGATATACGTATATCTACATCTACCAGCTTAGCTACACTTCATTTTCTCTTCTCTGTCTCGTATTTGTGTTCATTTTCTCTTCAGTCATTATGAATTTTGTGTATATCTTTATCGACTATGAGCAATATTTTTGGAATGATTGAGATAGAGATTGAGATTGAGTTGAACGATATCGTTCATATCGTTCATTTCGTTCATATCGTTCATACGTTCATTTGAGATTTGACCGATTGGAATTGGGATCCATTGTGGACAAAGACCAAATCAATCTCATTGGCATTGTGAACGAATAGATCTTTGTTGATAATTAAGAGATGATTGAATACAACAATGCAGTTCTTTTTTCAATGCATTTGCATTTAACGAAAAGTATTAAAGTAAATAATTATTTTAAGTACTCGTAAGCACTTTTTAGCTTGAAAAAAAAAAAAAAAATAATTCAGGTGAAAGTTTTTGTGTTTTTGGAGTTAAGGTCTAATTAAAAAAAACGTATTCCTATATGAACATTTTTATTTTTTTTTTCTAAGAAATAAATTCCTCTTAAAATAAGGATTGAAACAGACTGTAGCTAGTATGTATGTACTATTGAAAATGTGTTTTTTTTTCTTAAACATGCCATAATCAAAGGAATGATTGATGAAATGAACGATTGAAAAGATGGAATCTTTGGTCTAATCAATAATTGATTGATTCGGTCTTTTAAAATGAACGATTGACACAGCTCTACAAGGTTCATGGTTCGCTCCCATATGACGGCAAAGAGTTTTTCAATTAATACGAGCATAACCAGACTAAGCACCACTAAAGGAGTCTGATGATCGAGGTGGCTCTCGTGAAATAGCTATAACTCCAGCCTATAAACTTGGTGGTAACACACACAAGTTGTTGTTGTTCATTCAAAATTATTCAATATAAATTGATGTATAATGCGCAGCATGCACTGCACTTGTGTGGATTTTCGTTTACACACAACCCAACCTATCGAATTTTCAAAAAAATAATGTCAAACAGCAAGATTATTTGAACTTATTTGAAAATTGTAAAGGATGTTTTTTTTTTTAACTCTTGTGGTTTTCAACCTGGGCGATACTTTTTTCGGAGTTGGTCTTTTTGATAGCTGTCACTTGATTAATGCTCAGTTTGGTTTGCCATTTCATAATGAATTTAACAGCAGAGCAGGTAATTCGAGCAACCATGGATCGGTTTTGCATCACGTTTACTCTTGTGGATAATGCGCATCCTCAGAGACGCCGCCGTACAGTGCACAATTATCTTGGTATTGGGACAAATAAACCTTTTTTTAAATTACATGTATTGACGCAGGTAAATATGGAGCTGACTATTGTAATTATGACCAAAATATTTGATTTTCAAAAAAAAAAAATGAAACAATTTTTAAAAATTCCAAAAATGCTTTTTCAAAAATATTTTGGTACACAATACTAAGGGTATTCATGAAACAGCGTAAAGTCGTCGTAAACGTGGTAAAGTTTTAAATTTCGTAAATCTGTCAAATTTTCCATACAAATTGTGACATAATTGTAATGTATTAATAAAACACTATCCAATTGAGTTCTAATGATAGACTGTTTATTTGTTCTTCGTAATAGCAAGAAGAGGTTTCTCTCATATAAGTTTTACATGATATTATATATATCTATACAAGTATGTACATACTATATTAATATAGTTTAACTGGTATAAGGTGACCATACTCTACATCTCCCTTCGAAGCTTCTTATGCTTATAAATTTACTTGAATTCAAATATCTAAAATTGATTTTATAAACTGAATTCATTTATTTTACACAGAGAAAATTTCACTTAGAGAAAGAAAAAAAAAAAAAAAATAATATAATTCTTAAAAAAAAAAATAGTTAAGATATAAAATAAATGCAAATTAGCAATATAAGAGAATATTTTAATTAAAAAAAAAACAATTTCAATTCATATATAAAAAAAAAACAGTTAAAATATGAAATAAATGCAAAGTAGCAATATTAGCAATCTAATTTATATGACTAGGCATAAATGTTAAGTTTTAGCTTGGTTGGAATCTATTCGGTTTTGTTACTATTCGTCGTGATTTTGTGGTTGTTACATATCTATCAGACAGTTGTTGTGAGATATTTTGCATTCCCTGACTGCTTTGATTGCTGCATACTTTTTTCGTTTCAGATGGAATTTCAGAAATTGTTGGCACATCCGGATTCTTTGATATGTTGACTTCATTTGGCACATAAGGAATCTCCTTGCATCTTGCGTGAACCAGGTGATGAGAGTTTCGTCTATAAATTCCCCTATCTGTATTGACAACATATGATCTAGGCGAGTTAGCCCGTTCTTTAATTTTCCCCCATTCACTGATGTCTCGGATCCAGACTGTATCACCAATTTCAAATTCTTGTCTTGTAATGACTCCATGTCTTTTGTTGTAGTTATCCGCTTGCTTTTTTACTTGCGATATAGGTACTATAGGGCAAGTTTTGGATTCGTGCAAAAAAAAAATTTCGAGATAACAATCAAACATGACATTACGATGATAGAGAACACGAAAAAAGTGGGTGGCACAATTCTGTCTGTCTGTCTGTCTGTCTGTCTGTCTGTCTGTCTGTCTGTCTGTCTGTCTGTATGTACCTGAACCTACAGCCTAAACCACTGAAGCGATTTTCTTCAAATTTTGAACTTAAGGTTTTTTTGTAACTCTCCAGAGGGGAAATTGAAATTTTTTTTTTAGCTCAAAAAATAACGGTACTTACCATACAACCGTTAAGGAAAAGCTTATTTATCTCAAGAACGGCTCCAACGATTTTGATAAAAAAAAATCAGTGTATTACTGTAGACATGATGTAAATTTCAATAAGAAAAAAAATCACCAAAAACATTTATTAACGGTACCTGCGATATAACGGTTTTTTTTATTTTTGATTTCCTCATTAACCGCTCATCCGATTTCAATCAAATTTTTTGCACAAAAGCTTTGTTAGAAAATAAATAATACTGCATACCAAAATTTTTGAAAAAATAAATTTTGGATTTTTAAAAAAAGATTCAAAATTTTTTTTTCAAAATTCAATATTTCAAAAACGGGTTGATGAATTATTTTGAAATTTCAGTTTTAAATGTATATTAATATATACTCAAAACTGGCATACCAAATTTTTTTTTGAAAAATGTTACAAAAATTTTATATATAAAAAATGAATTTTTAAGAAAACGGCTCCAACGATTTTTAATTTTTTTTTTTGCATTTATTCATATTTTTTCAAGTAATCAAATGGCATACTTTTTTTTGAGCTCTAAGTTTTTTATCAGGCTGTTTATACAATTAAAAGAACGATTTAAATGCTTTTTATACTTTTTCTATAATTACTTGAATATTTTTTAAAGTTCTTAAGCCCCACACAACTTGAACATAAGAGCAAGTACGTGCGATCCAGTCGTGCATTTTATTTTTAGTGTCATTTCCTTTTCTCTTACTCTGTCCAAGTTATAATTCGAGAGGAACTTATTTTCATATATTGGAAGTGTAGTCCTGATTTTTCTTCCCATCAATAATTCAGCCGGTGACAAACCATTCGCAAGAGGTGTTGCACGATACTCCATCAACGCCAAGTAGGGATCCGTATTCTTCTTCAACAATGATTTTATCAGTTTAACGCATGATTCTATGAATCCATTAGATTGTGGGTATCTCGGTGACGATGTTTCATGGTGAAACCCCCATTCTCGAGCAAACGCAGCAAAAACCGACAAGTTAAGTTTCTGGAACTGTGGACCGTTATCTGATCTTACAATATCTGGTACCCCATGTCTGCAAAATATAGATTTTATTTTATTAATAATATGACAGGATGTTTGATTTTCTAGTAATGCGACTTCTGGATATCTAGAAAAATAGTCACTGATGAGCAAATAACACTTGGAGTTGTGATAAAAAAGATCAACTCCTACAACTTGCCAAGGTCTTTCCGGGATTTCACTTCCCATAAACGTTTCATGACGTGGTACAACATGTTGAATACATATGGAACATTTTTTTATATATTCCTCAATATCTTTGCAGTATCCTGGCCACCATACCGATTGTCTGGCTCTTGCCTTACACTTGACTATGCCCAAATGGCCAGCATGAATCTTTTCAAGGATCTCGGGTTGTAGCCCTTTGGGAATGACCATACGATCACAAAACATAAGTAAATCGTTATTTTTGGCCAAATTAAATCGATCATTATAAAATGGCCGGAGCTCTGATTGAAGCTTGTATTGATTTGGCCATCCTTTCGCACAGTACTCTGAAACTAGCTGAAGAGTTTTATCTGATTTCTGAGATTCTATGATAGTTTTCAACTTGTTTTCTGATATCGGCAAATTCGAAATTATGTGATTTAAAAAGGCTTCAATTTCATTGTCAAGGTTTCTTTCATCTTTATGCTCACTGTAAGGCATCGGTACCCTGGAAAGTGCGTCTGCGGCTGCTAAAAACTTTCCAGCTGTATAGTAAATTTCGTACACAAATTTCATCATGATCATTCTAAACCTTTGAAGACGGGGCGTCAAATCATTTATATTTTTAGTTGAAAAAATTTGAACTAACGGCTTGTGGTCCGTTTCTATATAAAATTTCAAGCCCATGAGGAGGTACTGGAACTTTTCAAACGCAGCCCAGGTTAAGGCTAATGCCTCCTTCTCAATTTGGGCGTAACCTCTCTCAGAGTCCGTAAGCGTCCTTGAAGCGTAAGCCACAGGGCGAAGATTTTCATTTTCATCTATTTGCAAGAGCACTGATCCTAGCCTATAAGATGAAGCATCGGAGGAAAGAATTGTTTTATGCTTAGGGTTGTAGAGTTTTAAAACTGGTGCACTAGTCAGCATCTCTTTTAAATCCTCAAAAGCAGCATCCTGTTGTGTATCCCAGTAGAAATTGACCTTGGTTTTTAACAACTCGTTTAAAGGCTTACATCGATCCGATAGGTAGGGCAAAAATTTTCCAAGAAAATTTACCATTCCCAAAAATCGTCTTAGCTCAGTTATGTTTTTAGGTTTGGGATATTCCTTAATAGCTTTAATTTTTGAATCACATGGGCGGATTCCATTTTCATCTATTTGATGACCCAAAAAATATACCGATTTTATTCCTATTTCACATTTGTCTCTGTTCAGTGTTACACCATGCGCATGCAATCTTTGTAAAACTTGTCTCAGTATTATGTCATGCAGTTCTACAGTAGAGCTAAATACTAAAATATTGTAATATTTTCTCAGGTTCGTTAATAAAACTTATTTACTTGCCCTTGTTCTTTCATGAACGTCACTTAGCCTTTCTTCTTCATTTCCCTTATCACTCCGATTCATGGGGCTAGTCTGTTGAATTTGCACTATCCTTTCGTTGTTCTTCAATGCCTTCTGCTGAGTTTTGATTGTCAGGATACCGTCCATTGAAACCGTTGAGATGACATCTTTGGCATCGTACCCCTTTGGTAGCTGGTACTTCCGTACAAACTGACGACTTATGTAGCCATGTTCATCTTCACGTTCATGATTACCTTCCACTACCACGCTGTTGCCAACAGTTTTGACCATTAACTCATTTGGCTTGAAATGGCTGACATCCATGCACACTTGAAATCCGTCCGTTCCAACTTTGTAGTTTTCTTTGGCATCACGCTTGTCACCCTTTCGCCGGATAGGAGTTAACTGCAGCGGAGTCACTTTTGGGCGATATATATCGCTTCCCGAGTCATCTTTTTTGCGCAGTCCTCATTTTCCTTTTACTCCAATCGTAATTGGGATCCACTCTCAGTCGCTGGATGGAAACAACTTCCTTTTCTTTTTCATGCGTGCAATTATTGTAGTCTGGTTTCCATGGTCTTCTAGGTGGCAATCTGCATTGGCGTTGGAGATGTCCAGTCCTGTTGCAATTCCAACATGGAGGTTTTCTAGGTGGCAGTCTGCACTGGCGTTGAAGATGTCCAGTCTTGTTACAGTTCCAGCATCGAGCAGGTCCATCTCGCTGGTTTCTTCTTTGGAACGCAGTTCTCTGGCAACAACACTCCTCAATTTCTTTTTCTCTTACCCGATGAACTCCTTGAGAAGCCTGTTCTGCTGCTTCCATAGTCAGGGCGAACGCTAATGCTTCAGGGAGCGTGCGTTTTCCAGCCGTTCGAATTGCTCGCTGAAGGTTGATGTCAGAAACAGCACGAACAAAGGCTTCTGTTGCGAATTGGTTAATGATTTCATCTCCTGCAGCTGGATATGCCAGATGCGCCAGTCGTTCGATGTCTGCTTGAAGCTGTTGCAGAGTTTCTCCCCTTTTCTGGACTCTTGTATTGAGTTGAACACGGAAGACTTCTTGCATATGGCCATCTCCAAAGCGTTTGTCAATGGCCTGAACAAGAGCGCTGAAGTTGCCATTCTTTTCTGCTGGTATGGTTTGCAGCAGCTCAGCAGCAGTTCCTCTAAGAGCAAGCGTCAGAGCTATATATTTGTCTTCGTCGTCCCAGCCGTTCGTTGCTGCAGCTGCCTCAAACTGCTTCTTGTAGATTGACCAAGAAGTTTGTCCATCGAAGGTTGGTGGATGCATCTCCTTTCTCCTAGGACAGTCACCAGAACTTTCTCGAACCTTCATCTTCCTTTACTTTATCTAATTCCTTTGTAATGGATTTGATTTTATCTTCGAACTTTGCTTCTACTGTCGACAATTGCTTATCGACATTAGACAATTGTTGATCGAGAGTTAACAATTGTTTATCGATAGAAGAAAATTGCTTATCGACACGCTCGTCAAGGGCAACAATTCTACTGTCAAAGGCATCTAACTTACATTCGAGCATGTTTGTCTGTTTTTCCAGCAGACACTTTTGTTCTTGGCTTTGTTGCTCGAATCGTTCGAGAAGATTCTTTTGTTCACTCCGTTGTTCTTGGCTTTGTTGTTCGAAACGTTCGAGAAGATTCTTTTCCTGAATATCAAATTTTACAAGCAGCTGAGACAGCATATTGGTCATGCCCGATGTACTTACTTGCTCTTGCTGTTCTTCCATTTCAATGTCGAATATAAACGTGTCCGGGTTTTTTCCACATCTTCTTAAATCTTCTTGCAGACGAATTATAAGATCATTCTTTGTTCCAGCAGTAGGAAGATCTCGTTTATTCAGTTCTGCCTTTAGTTCCACTAAATTTAAATCATTCAAAGATTTACCCATTGTCTTTTTTTTTTTTTTTTCACTTTCCACACAATAAATTTACTGACACCAATGTAATATTTTCTCAGGTTCGTTAATAAAACTTATTTACTTTATTCAAAACGTCCACTTATTTATTTCGCAAAATAAAACACTTTACTTTTCTTACTACAAACAAAACGATTTATTATTCACCACTGAATTAGTTCACAAACTTTACTTTTCACTTTTATTACAACCAACTTTATTCATTCACGATTAAAAACAAACTGTACCGCTGCCGTTCAAACATGTGCCTTTTATACTTGTTTTCCAAACTCTGGAAATAAGGAGAACGTTCTAGTCTCTGCTTCCAGAGCTTTCCATAGGGGAAATTTCCCAATAATTTCCCTTCCAAAAGCTTTCATTTGACAGCTGGTAAATCTGCTATAATCCGGCAGATGGCGCTTCCTTCGTTTGAGAGTTGCTATAATTATTGCTAATAAGGGTATGTTTGCACTGCGACCGTAAGCTTTATTGTGTCCGTTTGCTTGCTTTTCAGAGTCGTTATAGTTCAAATTTGGAAAGTCATTACAATATCATCTGTCTGGCAAATAACTCCTTCGATGTCTTTTAAAATATCTTCCATGCACTTCTGAAAAACCTCCGGTCCAGATGCTATACCAAAAGGTACTCGAAGAAAACATACCCTTCCCAACGATGTCAGAAAGGTTGTATATAGTTGTGACTCTTCTGCTAGCTTTAACTGCCAGAACCCTGAATTGGCATCCAATTTTGAAAATATTGTAATATTTTCTCAGGTTCGTTAATAAAACTTATTTACTTTATTCAGAACGTCCACTTATTTATTTCACAAGATAAAACACTTTACTTTTCTTACTACAAACAAAACAATTTATTATTCACCACTGAAATTAATTCACAAACTTTACTTTTCACTTTTATTACAACCAACTTTATTCTTTCACGATTAAAAACAAACTGTGTCGCTGCCGTTCAATCATGTGCTTTTATACTTGTTTTCCAAACTCTGGAAATAAGGAGAACGTTCTGGTCTCTGCTTCCAGAGCTTTCCGTAGGGGAAATTTCCCAATAATTTCCCTTCCAAAAGCTTTTATTTGACAGCTGGTAAATCTGCTATAATCCGGCAGATGGCGCTTCCTTCGTTTGAGAGTTGCTATAATTATAGCTAATAAGGGTATGTTTGCACTGCGACCGTAAGCTTTATTGTGTCCGTTTGTTTGCATTTCGGAGTCGTTATAGTTCAAATATGGAAAGTTATTACACTGCCCCCCTCTTAGGATTGATCGTCCCGAGCAAATCCATCACTTCCATCACCATTATAATGATGTAAACGGTCGCTGTGAACTACTTTTAGTTTGCCTCTTAATCCTCTCTGAATGCGGTAGACGACATCGTTTATTCGTGTTACAACAGTATAAGGGCCTTCCCAATTTTTTTGAAGCTTCGGTGAGAGTCCCTTCCGACGGTGGGGATTATAAAACCACACAAGGTCTCCCACTTGGAATCCTGTCGTTGTGGCTTTTGCGTCGTATCTTGTTTTCATCCGATCACTCGACAGCTTTATATTTGCCCTCGTCCTTTCGTGAATGTCAACTAGCTTTTCTTTGAGGTTGTCCACGTAGTCGTCTATTCCTTGTGGCTCACTTGTATAACATCCAAATTTGATTTCGCTTGGTAGTCGTATTGTGCTCCCGAGCAGGATTTCTGATGGTGTATGTCCTGTTGAGCTATGTACCGCACTTCGATAGGCCATCAAGAATAACGGAATATGCCGATCCCAGTCTCGTTGGTTGTCGCTTACAACTTTGGAAAGGTGTTCTTTAAGGGTACGGTTGAATCGATCAACCATCCCATCAGATTGTGGGTGAAGCGGTGTTGTCCTCGTCTTTTTAATGCCAAGGAGTGTACAAACTTCCTGAAAGATTTTGGACTCGAAGTTCCTCCCTTGATCTGAATGGAGTTCCATAGGTACACCAAACCTGCTTACCCAGTTGAAAACAATCTGATCCGCGACTGTTTTGGTTTCCTGGTTTGGGATGGCAAATGCCTCAGGCCACTTGCTGAAGTAGTCCATTACTACCAGGATGTATCGGTTTCCGTTTCTGGTTTCTGGAAAAGGGCCTGCAACGTCTATTGCAATTCTTTCAAAAGGCGTGCCCACATTATACTGCTGCATCTTACTCTGAACTTTTCTGCCTGGTCCCTTGCTTGCAGCACAAGTATCACATTTTCGGCACCATTTTTCGACGTCTTCTCTTGCATGTAGCCAGTAGAATCGCTGCCTTACCTTTTCCAGTGTCTTATTGACACCCAAATGTCCTCCGGAAGCTCCATCATGCATCTCTTGAAGAACGTCATTAACTTTGGAACGAGGTACGACTAGCTGCATCACATATGATTTGCCGTCTGTGGACTCCCATTTACGTCTTAGTAATCCTTCTTGTACATGAAGCGAGTCCCATTGTGCCCAATACGCCTTAAGAGTTGGACTTCTGTCAGAGATGTCACCCCATTCTGGCTTCTCTTGGTGTTCCTTCCATGCAAGAATGGGTTCAATATCCGAGTCTTCTTGTTGGGCAGCTCTTACTTCTTCATTACTCCAACCGTAAATGGGGTCGGCTCTTAATCGCTGGATGGAAGCAACCTCTTTCTCTTCTTGACGTGTGCAGTGCTTGCAGTCCGGTTTGCATGGTCTCCGAGATAAGGCATCTGCATTTGAGTGCAACCTTCCTCTTCGATGTTGGATCTGGTAGTCGTATGTCTGCAATCTCTCAATCCATCTTGCCACTTGACCTTCTGGATTTTTGAAGTTCAACAGCCAATTAAGTGCGCCATGATCTGTTCGAAGAAGGAACTTCTGTCCATAGATGTACTTATGGAAGTGTTTTGTTGCCGATACTAAAGCTAGAAGTTCTCTTCTGGTCACACAGTAATTTCTTTCTGGCTTTGAGAGCACCTTGCTGTAATAGGCAACGACCTTTTCTTCTCCTTCGTGGGCTTGTGATAGTACGGCACCAATTCCCACGTTACTTGCGTCAGCGTCGATGATGAAAGGTTTCCCTGGTGTCGGATAGGCCAAAACTGGTGTATTGCATAGGCGCTGCTTAAGTTCCTGGAAGCTTTTCTCGCACTCGCTTGACCATTTGAACGGTTTGCCTTTCTCTGTTAGCTGATGCAAACTTTTCGCGATCCCAGCAAAATCCTTCACAAATCGTCGATAGTACGTGGCTAGACCAAGAAAGCTCCGGAGTTGATGTTTATCCTGTGGTGTTGGCCAATTCTTTACGGTGTCAACTTTTTCAGGATCAGTCTTCACTCCTTGGGAAGAGATGATATGTCCCAAGTATTTTACCTCAGACTTGAAAAACTCGCACTTGTCTGGATTCAATTTCAAGTTTGCTTCTCGAAGCCTCTGGAACACGGCCTTAAGGTTTCCACAATGCTCATCAAATGTCTTACCATAAACAATGACATCGTCCAAATAGACTAGGCAAGATTTCCAAGTAAGTCCTTGTAAAACGCACTCCATCAAACGCTCAAATGTTGCCGGAGCGTTGCATAGTCCGAAAGGCATCACTTTAAATTGCCACAGACCATTTCCTGTGGAGAAAGCCGTCTTTTCTCGATCTTCTGGATGGATTTCTACCTGCCAGTAGCCACTCTTTAAGTCCAATGTTGAAAACCATTCAGCACCTTCCATCGCATCCAGAGTATCGCTGATTCTTGGCAGAGGGTAGCTGTCTTTCTTTGTCACATCGTTCAGCCTCCGATAGTCCACACAAAATCGAGTACTTCCGTCCTTCTTTTTGACAAGAACAACTGGGGATGCCCAAGGACTTTTTGAGTTTTCGATTAGCCCATCTTTCTTCATGGTCGATATCATCTCTTCAACTTCGGCTTGTTTGGCTAATGGGAGACGTCTTGCTGGTTGTCGAATAGGTCTTGCGTCTCCTGTGTCGATTCGATGCTGCACCAGTTGTGTTCGACCAGACTGCCCACTGGGTGAAGATAGTATATCAGCGTACTCGTGAAGGAGGCTTCCAGCAACACTTAGCTGACGTTCAGTTAATTTGGATGACTTCAGAATTTTTGCCTTCATAGAGTTCACTTTGCCGGGGTCCACAGATTTTTGTGCGTCAGCTTCTGTGATCGAAGTTATGGCGGAAACAGATTCACACTTTCCAACAATTTCTCCTTTTCTTAGCTTAACTTCGTACGGTTTGATGTTAAGTATCCGTACGGGTACCATGTTGTTCTTTGGTGCCACAAGTGTCTTCCCTAGGATGATGTTTTGGGAAGACTGTTCAGAGTCTGGTTCCACCATTAGGTATCGATGGCTACCCAAATCACCTTTTATTTTCGTCCAAACGAACACTTCTGAGGAAGGTGGCAGGCATATATCTTCTTTTATGACAGTCCTGAGAGTTGATGAGTTTTCATTGCCGTAAACCAAAGGAATCTCCACATTTCGGTACTTGAGAACTTGCTTCCCGATGTCGAGAATTACTCCATGCTCTTTCATAAAGTCGATTCCAACGATGCACTCGTCACATATATCTGCTACCAGAAACAGATGTGAAAACTCCAGTTCTGCCAATCGAATTGTAAGACGAACTTCCCCGTAAACTCTGGCTGCCTCTCCTGTTGCAGTTTTCAGGCGGTATGTGTTGGTGTTATGCAGCCATGTCATCTTTACCAAGTCCTTTCGAACAATGGAGGCAGTGGCACCGGTGTCGATCGTAGCCACTTGCTTTTTGCCGTTTAGTGTTGCCTCCACAGTCAGACTTTTATTGTTTCGTTTCGTCTGTGATACCTGGATGGTGGTTCTGGGGCCATCGATACCAGAAACCAGCTTCTGCCCCTCGAAGTTGGTTCTTACTCGTTTCCCGGTAGGAGTATTGACATTGTTGTTGTTAAAGTTTCTGCTTCCACAATGTTGACATGCAGGTCTTCTAGGTGGCAATCTGCACTGGCGTTGAAGATGTCCGGTTTTGTTACAGTTCCAGCATCGAGCAGGTCCATCTCGCTGGTTCCTTTGGAATGCAGTTCTCTGGCAAGAACACTCCTCAATTTCTATTTCTCTTACCCGATGAACTCCTTGAGAAGCCTGTTCTGCTGCTTCCATAGTCAGGGCGAACGCTAATGCTTCAGGGAGCGTGTGTTTTCCAGCCGTTCGAATTGCTCGCTGAAGGTTGATGTCAGAAACAGCACGAACAAAGGCTTCTGTTGCGAATTGGTTAATGATTTCATCTCCTGCAGCTGGATATGCCAGATGCGCCAGTCGTTCGATGTCTGCTTGAAGCTGTTGCAGAGTTTCTCCCCTTTTCTGGACTCTTGTATTGAGTTGAACACGGAAGACTTCTTGCATATGGCCATCTCCAAAGCGTTTGTCAATGGCCTGAACAAGAGCGCTGAAGTTGCCATTCTTTTCTGCTGGTATGGTTTGCAGCAGCTCAGCAGCAGTTCCTCTAAGAGCAAGCGTCAGAGCTATATATTTGTCTTCGTCGTCCCAGCCGTTCGTTGCTGCAGCTGCCTCAAACTGCTTCTTGTAGATTGACCAAGAAGTTTGTCCATCGAAGGTTGGTGGATGCATCTCCTTTCTCCTAGGACAGTCACCAGAACTTTCTCGAACCTTCATCTTCCTTACTTTGTCTAATTCCTTGGTAATGGATTCAATTTTATCTTCCATTTTTTCGAACTTTGCTTCTACTGTTGACAATTGCTTATCAACAGTTGAAAATTGTCTATCGACTCGCTCGTCAAGAGCAACAATTCTGTTGTCAAAGGCATCTAACTTACCTTCGAGTAAATTTGTCTGTTCTTGGAATTGTTGAAGAAGATTCTTTTCTTGTTTTTCGAGCAGACTCTTTTGTTCTTGGCTTTGTTGTTCTAGAAGATTCTTCTGCTCTAGGCTTTGCTGTTCGAAACGTTCGAGAAGATTCTTTTGTTCATTGCGTTGTTCTTGGCCTTGTTGTTCTAGAAGATTCTTTTGTTCTTGGCTTTGTTGTTCTAGAAGATTCTTTTGTTCTTGGCTTTGTTGTTCTAGAAGATTCTTCTGCTCTAAGCTTTGCTGTTTGAAACGTTCGAGAAGATTCTTTTGTTCTTGGCTTTGTTGCTCGAATCTTTCGAGAAGATTCTTTTCCTGGCTTTCAAATTTTGCGAGCAGCTGAGACAGCATATTGGTCATGCCCGATGTACTTACTTGGTCTTGTTGTTCTTCCATTTCAATGTCGAATATAAACGTGTCCGGGTTTTTTCCACATCTTCTTAAATCTTCTTGCAGACGAATTATAAGATCATTCTTTGTTCCAGCAGTAGGAAGATCTCGCTTATTCAGTTCTGCCTTAAGTTCCACTAAATTTAAATCATTCAAAGATTTACCCATTGTCTTTTTTTTTCACTTTCCACACATTAAATTGAGTGCACAGATAAAATAAGTTTTATCCCACTTCTGACACCAATGTAATATTTTCTCAGGTTCGTTAATAAAACTTATTTACTTTATTCAGAACGTCCACTTATTTATTTCACAAGATAAAACACTTTACTTTTCTTACTACAAACAAAACAATTTATTATTCACCACTGAAATTAATTCACAAACTTTACTTTTCACTTTTATTACAACCAATTTTATTCTTTCACGATTAAAAACAAACTGTGTCGCTGCCGTTCAATCATGTGCTTTTATACTTGTTTTCCAAACTCTGGAAATAAGGAGAACGTTCTGGTCTCTGCTTCCAGAGCTTTCCGTAGGGGAAATTTCCCAATAATTTCCCTTCCAAAAGCTTTTATTTGACAGCTGGTAAATCTGCTATAATCCGGCAGATGGCGCTTCCTTTGTTTGAGAGTTGCTATAATTATAGCTAATAAGGGTATGTTTGCACTGCGACCGTAAGCTTTATTGTGTCCGTTTGTTTGCATTTCGGAGTCGTTATAGTTCAAATATGGAAAGTTATTACAATATTTTAGCCCCTGATAGGCGTGAAATAGAGTGATCTGCAGTGGGCATAGAGTGTAGTTCCCTCTCTACAGCTAAATTTAACTTCGTTAAATTAACACAAAGCCTGATATCCCCATTTGCTTTAGTCACAATGACCAATGGGGAGCACCATGGTGTTGGCTCGTGAACTTTTCTTATGACACCCAGTTTTAACATCTCTTCCAGCTTTGCTTTCATTTTATCAACTTGTGCAATTGGTACGCGACGAGGAGCAAAAATTTGGAAAGGTTGTGCATCTTCTCTTAGTTTTATTTTATACTCAAAGTTTTTGACACAGCCTAACCCTTTAAATAAGTCAGGATATTCTTTTTCTATATTAACTGTCGAGGCATTTGATTTGGCCGTGACGACATTGTTCAAACAATTCTTTGTGATAAGGTTCAATTGTGTACTAGTTGTTAAACTTAGCAAAGGCATTTTTAACTTATTTATTACGTAAATATTAGCACGTACCTTCTGTTTGTTGTGTTGTATTTCCGCGGAAAACTTTCCAAGCACATTTAATTTCGATCCATCGGGTCCGCAAATTGACTTGTCTGAATGACTTAATTTTATGTGTGAAAACAAATTTCGATAAATGTCCCCTGAAATGACATCAACCGGAGAGCCAGTATCAATCATAAAGTTTACATTGTGTTCACTTATCTGCAAATTGACTGTCCAATGAGACGAAATCTCGACGCTATTCAAGGTCAACATACCTAAAAATTCGTCTTCTGATACAGATGATGATGGAATTTCATCATGCTCATCATCATTAATTTCTAGACTGTTTATATTTTTCCTTTTTATATTGGACAAGCAAACTTTGGAAAAATGATTCATTTTGCCACATTTAAGACACTTCTTTCCATATGCAGGACAGGAAGTTTGCTTATGTTTTTCTTTGAAACCACACCAAGTACATTTGTTTTTATTAAAATTTGTATACCTGTTTTCATGTGCGTCTCTGTTTCTCTTAAAATTGCTGGTTGACGCAGACATCTTATTAATTGGTGCCGCTGAAAGTTCTTGCTGTTGCTTTCTGATAGCATAATGTTGTCTTACTTCAGTAATCGCTTTTTCTAATGTGAGTCCACTCTCTAATTGCAATTTTTCTGATAGCTTTCTGTCTCTTACGCCAACCACCAATTTGTCCCGTATCATTTCGTCTTTCAATGTTCCGTAATTGCAGTTCTCCGAAAGCAAGTAAAGATCAGTTATAAAATCCTCTATCATTTCTCCTTCCAACTGATGACGTAGATTGAACCTTGCGCGCTCATAGATAACGTTAGTTTTGATAATAAAAAAGTCTGTAAATGCATCCATTACCTTTTTATATTTTTTTTTCTCTGCTTCGGTCAAGTTGAATGATAAAAATATGTTGTCTGCCTGATCTCCCATAAGATATATTAGGGTGTTCACCTGTTCCTCCTCGGTGCTATTGTTCAATTTCGAAGCTATAAAGAAACGATCAAAACGACGCTTCCACTTTGGCCATTCTGATGGATTGCTAAAAGTGAAGGGTTCGGGGGCGCGAACCATAAAACTGCTGCTGCTAGCATTATCTTTTGCAACTTCTTTAGCCATTTTAATTTATTTAATTAAATTTATTGATTTTTTTTTTTTTTTCGAAATTTTTAAGCTTTCTATTTAATACCGCTACCACCATGTAATGTATTAATAAAACACTATCCAATTGAGTTCTAATGATAGACTGTTTATTTGTTCTTCGTAATAGCAAGAAGAGGTTTCTCTCATATAAGTTTTACATGATATTATATATATCTATACAAGTATGTACATACTATATTAATATAGTTTAACTGGTATAAGGTGACCATACTCTACAATAATTACGAAGTTTTAATCTTTACAACGTTTACGATGAGTTTACGCTGTTGTATGAATACCCATAATATTTATATTTCTTGAAACCTTTTGTATAAAAAAAATATTGAAAAATATTGAAATAAGTTTTACCGTTTTGAAGAAAATCTAGATTTAAAAATAAGGATCTTTGGGAACCATTTTTTTAAAAATGCACAGGTTACAAATAAAAATAATATTTAATCTCTAAATGTTTGCAAATAAATTATTTCTTAAATAAAAATCAAAGGAACGTAAATTTTTTGTACCTTGCACATTTTCTCTTTAAACAATGTAATTATGTATAATAAATGACTTATTCTTTTATACTCAATGCCTTGCCATTTTATAGCATGATTGAATTAAAAAATCAAGATCGTGGGATCAAAGTCGTTCATATTATTACTTGCGATATATATGATAGAGATTCTGTGCCAAGCTTCTCAATTGGCTCTCTTCCTTCACAGTCCAAGTTATACTGGACTCCAGAAGAACAGATTCCCCTTTTTATATTAATTATAAATGACACTTCATACAAATATAGTTCTACGATCTATCGATCACATTTACAGTGATCATAGATTCAAAGTATTTTCAACTACATATAACATATATGTAGGTACTATAGTCAAATTTATGGATTTGTGCAAACAAAAATTCGAAATAACAATTAAACATGACATAACGATGATAGAGAACACGAAAAAAGTGGGTGGCATAATTCTGTCTG
Source organism: Dasysyrphus tricinctus (assembly GCA_963921185.1). Lineage (NCBI taxonomy): Eukaryota > Metazoa > Arthropoda > Insecta > Diptera > Syrphidae > Dasysyrphus > Dasysyrphus tricinctus. The sequence continues at coordinate 193,343,254 of OY992532.1, read as the reverse complement.
TCTGTCTAAGCCACAGAAACGAGTTTCTTCAAATCTTGAACTTATCGATTTTTGGTTCTTTTGTTTTTCTAGCTCAAAAGTAACGGTACTTGATTTTGATAAAAATAATCAGTGGACTATTGTAAGCATGCATCGTGTACCAAATACCAAAATCTGCTATAAACGGTATCTGCCATATAACGGTTTTTTTGATTTTAAATTTTCTCATTAACGGTTCCACCTATTTCAATCAAAATTTGTATGCAAAAGCTCTTTGAAATATCATTAATATTGCATAATAAAATCTTGAAAGAATTAGATTTTGGATTTAAAAACAAATACAATTTTTTTTTTTGAATATTCAATATTTTAAAAATAAGTTTACGTATTTTGTCAATGTATATTTATAAATACTCAAAATTTGCATACCAAAATGTTACCAAAATGTATATATACAAATTAGTTTTTTAAGAAAACCGCTTGAACGATTTAAATTTTTGCTTAGTATCCCTCCCATTGTTCTGAAAAGGTATTCTTCGATGCTGGCAAAGCCACTGCGTAAGATTTTCCATCTGTCCTACTCTACTGGTTTCTTTCCGAGTGGATAGAGTACAGCAATTGTGCAGCCTGTCCCTAAAAAAAGTGAATCTTCTTGTCTCTCTGCCTATCGTCCAATTGCGAACAATGAAAGCTTCTTAATGACCAGTTGTATGGCCTTCGTAGGTCCACTGGTGACCTGATGGTATATCTCTCCAAGCAATCCTTACCTACATCGTTTAGGAGAAAGTAAGATTATTGTTTGGCCTTAAGCTCTCTTATCGAAAATGCGTGCATTTGGTATCGATGAATCTCTTCTTTGTTGGATTAGAAATTGACTTTTAAACCCATCAAAAACAAAACAAGTGTTTGATATCTATAAAATAAATTCTGGTTTTTTCTCCGACTTTCTTCCTTATTTTTATAAATGACCTTCTGTCAAGAATAGATATTTTTTTTAATTCGCACTAACCGAATGTGGAATACTTTATCAGCCTCTGTATTTCCTTCTCATTTTAATATTCAAAACTAAAAAAAACAGTGTGCATCTTAATTCTTTATTTAACAAAGTGAAATAAAACGAAATATTAGATTCTGGCCTATTTTTACACTAATTTGTACTACAATCAATTCCGCATGTTTACACTCCGCTTTACTGAAAACATCGGTTATTTGACACAAGAAATTTTTAACGGAGCTTTTTTCGGAACATTTTTCACACAGACAACTTGATATAAAAGAACTCCACTTAAATAAAAACTCCGGATAATTGAAACAAACATATTCACCTTAAATTAATTTTGTATGCCTTCCACCACCATACATTTTTAATCGAACACACTCTTTATATTATAAAAATGTCAAATCTAAAGGGTATGTGAAATTTTCAAAAGTACAGCATTTATTTGAAAATGAAACTCCTTACTTTATGACATAGTTCCAGAGCCAGACAAGTTTTTCATGAACTTACATTTATGTTGCATTGATTTCATAATGCTGCATAATTCTGTAACCATATTGTAGACATATTGAAATAAGGGTTGCCAAGTCTTGAAGCACCTATGTAGCTCCATTTCAGAATGTTTGCAGCCAAAAATCGCTGCACCAAATGTAGTCCAAAAATTAGCCCATTTTCATTTAAAAATCTTAAATTTCTTATTCAACGTTTCTTTTTGTTTGGTATAATTTAAGGACAAATCCTAAAAGTCTGGATGAGTTTAAACAAAGGTACAGTCTAACTTATTTAACAAATTTTCATAAAAATTTTAAAGTCCTAACTAATAGTATAAATTCGAAGGCAAGTTTAATGGTTTGATTGTTACGCTATCACGCCCAAACCGCTGAATCAATTACCATGAATTTTGATGTATAAGATAGATGGCACCCTGGAGATGGTTATAACTGCTTTAATCGCTAAAAACTTATAGGGGGTGGGACAAACGAGGCCGTGGGTAAAAGAAAGTTATAAACAAGATTATAAATGCATAGTAAGAAATAGTATCGAATTAATTCTTGTCGCGTATTTAGGAAAAACGAAGCCCAATTTGTGATAAATAGCCATAATAATCTGACAACCCTGATTAAAATAGGAATAGGATGTTGAGTTATGTCCCTGTGGCCATTTGAACAACTGAGAAAAAAAACTGAAACAGACTATTTGTATTACAGAAATAAGAGTTGCTTTTTAAGTCACCATTCGCATTGTTTACAAATGATATTTTTATTGTTAGTTCTCTGATACAGGCCTCTGCCGTAATTACTATAAAACTTTTTCTTAACGAATTATTTTGTGTTTGTTGTAGTAGATTTTCATTAAGTATTTCCTTTTCATTAAGATTTGGTACTCAACGTTAGTACCTAAGCAGTTTATTTTTGAATTAATAAGAAACTTAAACTAACGGAATATCTTTTGATCTACATTTAAGTTAATTTGTGAACTAGAACACTAACATACTTTTGTAATAATAGGGGTGTTAGTATATTAACATTTTCAAAGACTAAAAAAGAAACGATAGTGATGAAACTTAGCAAAAACAAGCTTTTGTGTTTTTAGTGCTTATGGCTTTGTTCTAATTTTACATGTAAATTAAACTAAAACAATTATTTATTTTATGTATTTTTATTAAAATCATAACCATTTTCAGACAAATGGGGAATCCCCTATACTAAGTAGCTAAATAGATGCGAACACAAAAAAACACTTTTCATTCCCAAATACGTTGAGATACACATCTAGACTTAAAATATATGCTTACGCATCTTAAGGGACAGATGGTAAAACATCATCACTAGACATTTTATAACTGAAATGAATTGAATCTGGTTTTGTCACTTTCCCTCTCACTAGTGGCTCATCTTTGTAGAGGTGCATTTGTTGGAATGCGTGATGATAATATGATTATATTTGATGAGCTCTGATTATTTCTTCTTCGAGAGTAGATCATGCAAGAGAAAGAAGGAAACGAAAAAATTTGTTTGGTAATGTTTTAATATCACGGATAAATCTGGATTTTATTGGCAAGACTTAACTCCAAGATGGTCACAAGATCTATAAATGACTTAAGTTGTTAGTTGTTGCTGTTGTTAAGTTAAGAGTAATTGAATTTTCCTTGATTGAATTAACTGATACATATGTATTTCTATAAGAAATAGTGATAAACTGATAATGATAATTTGGCCAAATAGGAGCAAAATTTTTAGCAAATTATCCTTTTTTAATAGTTTTTGATGTCTCCAATTCAAATGCGATCTCAGAATTGCTCAATGTAAATCTTCAAAAACAACTTTTTTAAAGTTAACAACTTCAACTTCAAACCTTAAAATTTTTAAGGTTGTTTTACCCCGCGAATTATTGGAAACGTCCTCTTTTCAAATTCATGTCTTTTAACTATGTAGTGGGTTTTCGTTTATTAGATAGTACTGAAGGCCAAGAGTTCCCATTAAAAAATGAATCTCTCATAGACTAAGAGCCCACAGCAGATTTTGAGTGTGATCGATAGCAAAAAAAGAAGTATAGGCTCTATAGAAGTATAGAGAGTAATCGTCTTAGCCGAAATTGGTTTTCACCCCTCCCTAGATAAGCTCCTCGGATCCCATATCACGGAATCAGAGATCATTTGAGTGTTTAATTCGCCCAGCCAGACTGTTTAAAAAAACCGTTTTTCACTTAGAATTTTGAATTTTTTAAATGGTCCTATAGAGCGAACTATACACTCAAAAGGTCTCAGATTCCGTGATATGTGATCCGAGGAGCTTATCTAGGGAGGAGTGAAAACCAATTTCGGCTAAAACGATTATCCTCGAAGTTGCATTCATATTTTTTTTTCGATGCACTGTTTCTCGCAAAGGCCCCAGTTGTGGACTACAAGACCTTGATTTTTTGAATAGCCTTTAATGAAGCTTTCGACACCTATACTTCTTTTTTTGCTATCGTTCACACCCAAAATCTGCTGTGGGCTCTCGGTCTATAAATATGTACCTATATCTACCAAAAAACGATTTTTTTTTCGATCTTTCGGATTTGACCACCTCGAAAGCAAAAATCAATTCCGTAATTCTGAGGTCAGATTTGAGTTCAAAAACTTTTGAAAAAGGATAATCTTGCTTTGACAACCAAACCTCTTGTGTTGACCAGTGTTATTTTTTGCTTATCAATCAAATAAGCCATAGCCGGGGTAACAGAGGACAAAATGGAAAAATTACGAAAAAATTCCGACAAAACTGAATTTTTGGTGATTTTGTTTTAAGTGTGCCAAATTATTATCATTAATAATTTGTATCAAGAATTACATAGTTTGGAAAAAGTAGAATAAATAGGCAGTACCACTGAGTTTACATATCCAAATCATTAAGTGTGCCAAATTATTATCATTAATAATTTGTTTCTAGAATTTGCGTGGGAAATGATTTTTGTCACCAAAATTCATCAAATGGACCATTGCATTGTTCAGTTAGTTGTTGAAAAAATCTCTATAATGTAGTGGAAGGATATTCCTTAAAGTTTATGAAGGGCTGGCTCCGTGGAATAACTCTTTAGATACGTGTTTTTAAAGTTTTTAAGTGGCCATCCATCTAGGATGGCTCTGAAGTGGGCGCATAGAATCCACTCTTATACCTTGGAACAGGAAAGATGTTACACCAATTAATTTGAAGTCTTTCGTGGATTTGTCCCTTTACTTACTGACTTTCAATAGAACCACCTGGCGTTCTATTATGTTAGTGTGTTGGGCTAATACGCGGAAATTATGGCAACAATTCTTTTTATAGGTACAGCCTCTTGGTGAGGAAGTGACATATCAAGATTATAACTTTGTCATAAAAAAGTGATTCTCATCTCATCTTAGGCGTTTGAGATTGGTTTAAAATTGTTAGTCCGCTTGATTCCTGACAATATAACTAGAACATGCACAAGAGATGTGATAAGTTTCTCTAGGCGTAAGCTGGTGCTACACAAGCTGTTGCAATGCCAAATTTATTTATTTAATTTTTCTACTGACTTTCTGGTTAAGATCTACTCTTACATGCCTCTACGAATTGGAAGTCGGGAACATGGTCGAGTAAGAGAAAGCCTGTGAAGTTTATTTACAGCCAAACAACTGTCACATATTGCAGTTTTTGGGGCCAAATTGCTTGTGTTGGAAATCAATAAATAAAATAAAATCAAACAATCAATAGAGTGACTCTTATCACTTCCTATTTGCTGTCTTCTTGTTCACGATCGATACAAGTTCCAGGTCAACCATACGACCTGTGCCAGATTTATTACTCCATCACTTACTTCATTGCAACTTGGCTATGTTCCACTTAACAAAGCCACACTGCAGTGGGTCAGTACAGCTTAGTGATATCACATGTGTTGGTGTTCAGTTATTGTTGACATAGTTTGATTTGAATGGCGTTGGCTCGAATGATGTTATTTAAACATTAAGAGCATATATAAGTGTGGTTATAATCGACCTTTGTCAAATGTCGTAAAGAGATAATTTATGAGAATTACGTGTGACATGTGGTCCCTGCGCTTGGGTGGAAGGCACAAGAGTAATATACTATCCAGGCCTAGAGAATAAGACTAGTGAAAGAAGTGGATATTACTGTGCTTAAATCAGAAAAAATCAATAAATAGATAAATAAATAAATTGATTAATAAATACTTAGACAAGCTTTGTTTGAAATATAAAAATATAAATGAAAGAGAAAATATATTCTTCAATTTTGGATGATTGTTCCAAGATGAACATCGGAAGTGAAAAGTGGAATCTGAATTATCATTGCTTTACTATTATTAATTTTTATTATTATTTTATTATTCATCTTATATTATGTACCTATACTTCCGATTAAAGTAGGTAAGTACCTTATCAACTCATCGTCGTAGATTATCATTAAAAGCAAAGAATGCCTCAAGCTAACAAATATTTTCTCCAATGAACACTTAATGTAATTTTTTGTATTATAGAGAAATTAATAATAATGTTTACTTGCATAAGCGTTTATCTTTGCTAGCATCTTTCTTATAAAAAAAAAAACAACATAATAAAATTTTACTTTCATTATGCCTCATTAAACCTAACCTAGACAAATTTTTGTGTGATTCACTTTTTGATAATATTTTTTTTTTTTTCAATTCACTTACCTCCAACGGCATTCTTATTCTGAGCATAACCACCAATCATCCAATTCCACCAGTCATACATCATGGCCCAAACACTTGTATAGGGCTCCTCTTTCACTTCTAACTCAGTACTACTGCTGTCTTCGAGCTCATTACTTGTTTCAACTTCGACTTCGGTGGAAGAATTGTTTATGTTAGTTTGATTCTTTGCTCCACTTGTAGCTGATATAAGAACAACTGTTGTAATTACTATCAGAAACCAGCCGTTTTTTACTATCGTCTTTGAAAGATCTCGATTTGAAAGCATCTGTAAAAAAAGTAAGACATCCATTAACCTAGAAAGACTTAACAGAAGGTACTCTATGCGTGTTAATTTAATAGCCCAAGGAAGATGCGTAAAGTAATAAATCGTCATGTGATGTAAGCGAAAAAAAAAACATCTTTTTATGACGTTTCACTTATTGTCCACTACTCAAGTCAACCTTGTGAATACTTGTCATTAATTGTATGGCTTGACGTCGGTCAACCACAAACATAATTTACAATTAAGTAATTTTACAGTTTTTTTTTCTTCATACATTTACCACGCGGTCTAGTATGCTTACTTTGGCAATTTAAAGAACATTAATGTTTTTATTATGACTAGAGAAGAGAAATGTATTATAGTTTGTTGTGTCTTTTAACGTTATATAATAATATAACCTGGAAACGTATCAAGTTGCGTCTTTTAAAAGCCCTTCAGACCTTCATGCGTTAGTGATAATTTGTATATTCCAACAAATGTATGGAATTGACACATGTACCTATAAATTAAGAGAATCCCACCATCGCAGATGTGGGCAAGTGTAATTGTAGCCAAATTATATGCAAACAAAAGTCATTAAGAAAGGAAGTGAGTTTATAAGCTTTCACTCCAATACAGAGTGCAAAACCAAAATGACAAATACATAATTAACGAGTTTGCATCTCAGCTCTTTTGTTTAAATGTTGAATTTTTTCTTTACCTATAGTTATATAGTTAATAGAATTTTTAAATAATTTTCTTATTGTGATAATTAATTGATAATGATTTATTAATCTTAAAGTTAGTATCTTATTAAACAGCTTTAATTGTAGAAAGAAATCACGATGAAAACATTTTTAATGGATTTTTTCTGTCATAATTCTTATACAAGTTTTCTGGGTATAATGTAGAGCGGAAAGTGAAGGGATACGAAGAGAAGTGCCTGCCAGTCAATGAATACTAAGTTTTACTAATCATTTCTACATCAGTTTTGCATAGAAATTGGTTCAAAACTCATAGCGCGTAAGACTCAATAAACTACTAAACCCTTATTCTGCCAGTCATGCTTTATGGTACCGTATGTTAGGCGATTAAGCAAAGAAGGAGAGCTCCGATATTTTATCCTGTGGAGAGGAGAAGATACAACCCTTGAACTCCAGAAAGTCAAAGCACATTGCTAGGCCTCATCGGGTGAATGAACAACGATAGCTCAGTCAAGAGAGTTTTCAAATCCCTACCCCCAAATTCGAGAAGATAACTAATCTAGAAACTAAGTAATGGCGGAAGCCAGAGCTCTTGATTTGAATGACTGATGGAAGCATTGTGCTTGGGATCATAGAGGATGAAAAGCCATCGTGTCTCAGGAAGGAAGAATGATTTCGATCTTTAAATTTCTTAAAGAATTCTTGATACACCAGTTTTAAGTAGGTAGTTCCTAATATAAAGTTATTCACCTAATAATATTATGGCAGATACCGTTAAAATAAGTATTTGGTGAAGTTTATTTTACCTGAATGCAGACCACACCTACAATCATCTGCACAGTATGTTTTATCAAAATATTTGCAACCTTTTTTGATATGTATGTAAACTATCTTTTTCTTATCGCTTATAGGGCAGGTGTAACTTTATTTTAATAAGTTGAAAAATAAGTTAAATACCCTTTTAAGAGATGTCATATAAGCCGTAAGTCTAGATTATAGTCTGTGTATATCGAATTGCAGGCCCACATTTTATCTTTTTATCTATCACCGTATTGTCAAGTTTTATTAAAATTTTTTAATTCTATTATTTTTACCATCATTCCATAACTTGGTCTGTAGTACATAATAACGCAAGTAAAGTATTTATTGATATATTGGACAAAGAAATTAATTAAAATCTTTGAACCTAAGAATCGAAGTTAACAAAATTTTGATTAATTGGTATTTAGTTTGGCTTCCATGACTTTAAATCTTTTAATATGATTATCACGTCTTTCGCGTCAGTGAAGATAAACGACCATGACGAACATTTATGCATAAATGTGGGGCAAAAGGTTATTAAACTGATTTTCATGAAATATTTCTTTTCATTTTTGACATTGAAAATTCTTTTATTTAAAAAATGTTTACTAAGCGTGAACTTGATCAAATAGTGAATGCAAAAGTGCTGTTATATTTTTATATGCAAACTAAATTGGGGTATTATTTAAAGATTTAGCTGCGGGCGACTTTTTTTTTCAAAATAGGTAAGCCTATGAAGTTTGTATAAGTTTTTGCATTAAGCTCATTTCTGGGATAGTTTATTTCAATACATATTAATGAATAAATATTGTATTCATAATCAAAAGAGTTTTGCAATGTGCTGCCTGGTACACCAAAAGATGTAGCCCCATATGTATGTGTAGGTACAATATGAATATCTATTGATTTATTTTATGACTTGCTTACAACTTTTTTTATATCAAAAGTTATAGTTTGCATTTCCTGCATGAAAAGAGTTTTCCAGCGAAAACTTTTATCAACAATATTATTTGTTTAACTTGGCAATCAACCAAAATGGTAAGCGTATATAGTTTGTTGCAAAATAGAAAATAATAGTAAAATAAATTCAAAGAGCTGCATAGAATAATAAATCAAATCAGAACAGTTTTCTCCAGAAAAATCTGACATTCTGTGTTACTAAAAAATAGAACGCATAGCTGGGTCACATGCATTTTTATCTTCAGTGACTTAGAATATTTTAAAGTAGATGTACAAGGTGTTTTTTTTTAAGAATGAATTTATGGTTTAAAATAGCTTTATAGCATGATACCGCCACCACCTTTGATGAATGTCAGGGCTGCCTATGACAGCATTTATAGAGATAAGCTATAAATGGCAAAGTCTATTTTTGATGAGTGTCAAGTTAGCAAAGCAACTTTGACGAATCGAAGAATGGGTTGGTGGATAATTTGCCATTAATTAGTCGTTAATTAGTTGTGACAATTTTGAATTTGGCGTTTAATGTTTTCCATGTCTGTCGAACATCAGAAAGCATCGCACAAACAAATTGAATTTGTCACAACTAATTAATGAATAATCAAAGGTTAATTACTAAGCAATAAAATTTAAGTTTTAGAAGTTACTACCTATTTTTGAAAAAAAAAACATAGAAAACATAGAACGAAAAATTTTAAATTAACAAAATTTATCAACGACTAATTAACGATGAATTATTTAGCCGTAAACCATTCGGTTAAAGCAGTTTTTATCCCTTTTCGAGGTTGTGCTATACAAACTCGATGTCAAGTAAACAAAGAACCGAAGAAAAACGAAAAAAACCTTGCACGACAGATTTGAAATTGCCACAACTAATTAAAAACTAGCTAACGAAAAATTTTTAAGTCATTAACTATTTGGTTTAACCAGTTTTTACCCCTTTTTTATGTGTTGCTTCGCTAACTTGATATCAAAGTTAGTTAAAGAAAACATTGCACGATTGAATTAATTTTTCACAACTAATTAAAGACTTACTAACGGCAAATTTCTAAGCCATAAGGCATTAAGTAAAATAAGTTTTCACCGCTTTTCGAGCTATGTCAAGTTAGCAAAGCACCCAAAAAAACATAGATCGACAAATTTGAAATTGTCACATCAAATTAAGGACTAGTTAATTAATCCCGAATTTTTTTTTCGGGACTTAGGTATGTCCCACTTTACTGGGACATAAGTCCCGAATTCGATTCGGGATTTATGTCCCAGCCTACTGAGACATAAGTCCTGAATTTATTAGTCGCAAATGGGACATAAGTCCCGAATGAAACAAAAACTATTTCGTGGATTGGTGTATAGGATAAATTCAAAGTTTCTCTTAAACCAGATTCTTAAAATGCAAAAGAGACTTTGACTTAATTCAACCTCGCACCCACCCCAAATACTATACCCAGCATTACGGCGAATAAACAGTGAGATATGTATGGGGGGGCATATGCTGCCCCCCTGCTTGGGCACACTATATGACTTGGGGTGGGTGCAAGGTGGGTGTATGCAAAGTTTCTTTTGCATTTAAAGCTTGTAACTGTACTTTACATTGGAGTAGGTACTACCGAAAAAAATAAATCGAGAGACCAATACCGGTTCTACCATTTCGTCAGCTGTGGTCTCTTTAAATTATACATATGCAAAAATAAAAAAAAAAAATATTCGTGGGACATAAGTCCCGAAATGTTTTTTCGGGACTTATGTCTCAGTAGGGTGCGGCATAAATCCCGAATCGAATTCGGGACTTATGTCCTAGTAAAGTGGGACATAAGTCCCGAAAAAGAAATTCGGGACCTATGTCCCGGCGATTTATGTCCCTGCACCAAATTATCCACCTACCAATTTTTCGATTCGTCAAAGTTTTGCTTTGCTAACTTAACACTCATAGAAAACAAATAATCCAAAAACGCATAGAAAACATCACACGACAAAATTGATTTTTTCACAACTAATTAACGGGAATATATTATGCACTAAAATATTAAATTTTAAAAGTTTTTACCACTTTTCAAAAAAACATAGAAAACATAGAACGACAAATTTGAAACTGTTACAACTAATTAACGACAAATTATGCACCTATCCATTATTCGATCCGTTGGAGATGTTTGCAAACTTGATATCAAGCCCAAAAACAAAGAAAATATTGCAAACTATTAAGCCATAAGCCATCTGGTATAAGAAGTTCTTACTGATTTCGACAGGATGCTCTGCTAACTTGATGTCAAGTTAACAAAGTACCCAAAAAAGCATATAAAACAAATTCGAAACTTTCACAACTAGTTAACGGCAAATTATCCACTTACTAATTTTTTGATCCGTCAAAGTTCCTTTGGTAAATTGACATTCTTCTATTTTTGACTTCCTAGATAAACTCGTCCATTTTTGCAGGATTTCGATGGAGAATGGACGCTGCTCTATCAAGGTCGACAAGACTACACTTATACATTTGATATTAAAAGACAAGGTGATACGCTCATTTGACTTCTTTAAAACGTTTTTAAGAGAATAGTGCAAAAACCTCTCGTTAAACTTTTAACAATATTACCTAATCGGAAAAATAATGCGTGTTTTAATGATAGTGCTTTTATGCGAGTATTGAGACGGAAGCAAAGAAGATGGGCTCAAAAGTCAATGAAGGCAAGACCAAATATTGACACACTTAGGGCCAGTTTTCCAGTTTAGGGTTAGCTCTGAATTAAATCAAAGTGAGCTAAATCTGAAAATAGATTAACCCCGAGTTAACTCAAGAACCGTTTTTCAGTTGAGGGTTTTATCTTTCTGCTAACTCGGAGTTAATTTGAGATTTCAATTGAATGAAAAAAATGCTTATGCAGGTTACTCAGGTTTAACCCCGATCTGAGTGTGAGACCATACACTGAAAAACTGGCCCTTAGACCAAAATTAGTACGTTGTGATACCACATGAATATAGGAAACTCCTTCCTTACTCGTTAAACCACTAAGGACCAGTTTTCAGTTCAGGTTTAGCTCTGAGTTAAATCAGAGTTAGCTAATCCTGAAAATAAATTAAATTAAATTAGCTCAGGAGTAGTTTTTTAGTTGAGGATGAACGTTATCTTTCAGTTGTCAAAAATCTATTGTCATCGATGTACGACATTATATGGATATCACCCTTCTACGCAATTCACGTGGGACATGTACTGAGAAGGTGAATTCATATACCAGCTTCTGCAAAAATTGTTTGAAAGCCGCGTTGCGTGCTTGTGTCCTGTTATGACATCTACAACAGAGCTTATTTGCAGTCGGATGGATATCAAGCACTTAGAACGCTTTAAATCGATATTTGGCCATAACTACTTTGTCAACATGCAAGTGGTTATGTTGTTTCACCTAGTGTTTTTCCTCCCGAAGGCATCTTGCTTCAGCAAAAATTTACACGTAGCGATGGGTAAACAAATATTAAGCTTTTTCAGGTAAAATTGGTGGTATTGTTCCACTTCTAGCAAGTTTATCAGCTTAACAAATACCTGGAATGCCACAATGGCACAGCACCCAACAAAGGTGAATATAAAACTTATCACGACAGTTAGGGGCTTTTACAGAGTTTATAGAGACCAAGCCCAGAAGCTTAATAGCAGCTTGACTATCTGAGAAGATGAGGATATCCCAGGTAGATATCGATTTCTAAGATCAAAGATAGGACTTCTTTAATCACTAGAAGTGGCACCTAGAATACGCTAAAGTGATTAGGAAGACGGAATGAGAGACTTAAATTTAGTCTATCAGAGTACACACCTCCACTTACCCCATCTTTGGTCTTTAATCCGTCGGTGTAGAAATGAATTGATTCATGTTCTAGGTTAGGTTAGGTTAGGTTAGGAGGGGTTATAAAACCGCAAGCCGCATCATCTCACTCGGATCACTGTGGGATACATTGCTCTCCCCAGGGTGTGGGTGGGTTGGTGGGCGGAGAGAAAGGGCGGGGATTATGGGAGTGTTTAGATGTGGGGGCCTCCTTGAACCATCATGAATTCTGGATGAATTTCAAGATGTTATTAAGTGGCAAAAGGCAGAAATATAGCCCAGTTGTTCGAAGAAGTATTCTTCTAAGGCTGCTTTGCTGGTTTAAGCTAGGCTGCTGGGGCATTCACAGAGGAAGCGAGCTGAGTCCTCTTCCGCATCTTCATCCTGACATCCTCTACATAAGTCCAAAGAGCTGATGCTCATTCTGCTCATGTGGGTTCCCATTGAGTTGCGACCCGTTTGGACTCCAACTAGGAGTGATAGTTGAGGCCTGCTTATTTTGAGTGAGTATTCAGTTTTTTCCCCCGAAATATTCGGCCATAGATTCCTTGAAGCCCTACAAGTGTCGATTCATGACCAACGGAAATCTGCAGCGTCAAGGAAGCTCTGGTGAATTTTTACCTTTTTCTTGTTCCAGTGGCATAAGCACCGAGAAATCGGTTTGGCTCGGATCAAGAGATAATCCGTTTTTGGCCACCTCATCAGCCTTTTCGTTCCCATACATTACATATATATCACAATGTCATGGGACCCATCTAAGGGTGACTGTGTTCGTTGCACGTAGTAAGGTTAACCTACAAGAACAACGTTCTATTAGTTTTGACTTTAATGCGATTGAAAAAATGACTTTAATTGCCGCCTGGCTATCTATAAAAATGTCAGTATTTTTGTTTATTTCATTGCGTGAGCAGAGATATTTTAAGGCTTCACAAACTGAAAGTACTTCCGCCTGGAATACGCTGCAAAAATCTGGAAGCTTTATATATATGCTTAAAGGTGGATTATCTGAGTAGATACCTGACCCAACCCCCTCGAAGGTCTTTGAACCGTCAGTAAAGACCGAAACATGGTTTTCATTTCTGACCCGGTTTTCATACCCAGAGTTCATTGGTTGGGATATCTGTTATGGCTACTGGGTTGAAATCAATGTGCGGTGTAAGGTAGTCTGTTTGAGTGTCATGCTTATGAACTTCACTATAGTTCGCTGACCATAGTCCGTAGTGGCCCCTTTTCCAATAATCATTACATTGCTGAAGCCTTAAAGCACTTTTCGCCGCCAGCTCGTTCGTAAACAGATCGAGCGGGGCTAGTGAAAGGAATGTTTCTAGGGCTGCCATTGGTGTAGTTCCAATGGCACTGGTTGTGTCAATACATGCAAGTCTTTGAATTTTAGTCATGGTTTTTAGATTGGTTTCCTTTTCCAAGGCTGGAAGACAGACCAAGCATGCGTACGTCAGGATTGGCTGTGTACATTCAATGAATGGTTCTAGGGCTAGGACCCCATCTTTTACCAAAAATTTTCGATTATCGAATCGCACTGTTATCAACGTTGTTAAAAGCCCCTTCTATGTCAAGGAATGCTACCAGGGTGAATTCATTGAATTGGATTGATTTGTCGATTGTGCCGACCACTTCATGAAGCGCTGTTTTAACAGATTTGCCCTTCAAGTATGCATGTTGGGGCTGTGAGAGCACGCCATCATTTAGTTTTAGGCGACTATGAGTCTCCACTAGCATATTAAAAGAATTCCCTATCCTCCCAGGTGGATCTGTAAGGTATATTAACTTTAAAGTTTTTTATTGAGCTTCCATAATGGGATAGTGTAGTCAGATTTTAATTGGAAGTTATCCAAACGAATTCAGAAAAGCAGAGTGGCCAGTCTCATTATAAATCCACTGTGAGGAGGCTTTGGGGCAATTGGCTGTGCTCGCGCCCGTTTCTTTGCTGAATATATCAAGAGGTTTCAGATGGAGAAGAGAGTCTAATATAGCGGAGGGAGTCGACGAAGTGTCCCGCTTATGCATTAGATATTATGATCTTTGACCCTTGCGGTTTAGCCAATAAGTAATGCTCCATTTACTACCAAAGGCCTATTTGAAAGAGAAGAGAGCCACTGCGCTCATTTTGACTCTTTCTTGTATGTTATAGGTTTTCAGCTTAGCTCCTTATCTAAAATGAAACCAAAGTATTAAACTTCGTCTGAGAATGTTATTGGAACACCTTTTATAGAAGAGGTGTCTTCATATTTGCTGACTTTCGTAGTTTCCGAAGAAGACGACAAGATTTGTTTTATGGCAGTTAGCTCCCGGTAACCATTCTAATGAAAAGTCATTTGCAATCACAATTCAAAAATGGCGCCAAATTTAAAATTTCATCTCTTGTTTGATTACCTCATATAATTAATAAATAAAGTAATATTCTAAAATTATACATACAGCACTCAAATCTTACCTACAGATACTTTTAACAAAAAAAAAAAAAACATGAATTGTCACTTTAACTCCAGATAAAAATCATCGCAATTGTGAATCATGCACCAATTTTATGTATAAACAATACAATGATTATTCAAATGTCGACTTGTCATGAAAGAAAATAAAATAATAACATTTGTCGGTCAATTTGCGCATAATTTCAGTTCAGAAATAATATTTTCACTTCCATCAATTTCAAACCATAAATACATAACTAACCAACCATTGTGTTAAGTCTAATGATTCCATAAAGTGCTTCAGTGCCTGCGCGAATTATTTTGCTTGTTTCTTTTTTTGGCACCAATTTTATATTTATTTACAAGTCATTTCGAGCAAAGCCTCAGTTCAATTCACTTTTAGATACCCATGCATTCTAAATAACTGTAAAGAAAGTAAAGCGAAAAGTACTTGTTAAACATCAAAAGAAAGTGAGAATGACATACCCTCAAGCTTGACAGCAAAAAAAATTTACAAGAAATGACACACCAAAAGGCGTGTTATCAATTTAACGGTATGAGGTTTTGGTGATTTACCCTGAATGAAGAGACAAGAGATGAATTCAAACAGCGAAAAATAGGTAGATACCGACCAATCAACGTAAATGTTTTAAATAAATTCTTCTTTATGAAGAGTTTACACAACCACAAATCACCATTGTGCAACCATTTTTTGCCAAAAAATATATTACGGTGCGGCGGCGGCGGTGCTTAAAAATGGCTTTAATGTGGCTAAATATAGCATTTTTTTGTATTCATCCGTACGAGTAAACGAACCAACTGACTGCTTGAAAGTCTTGTTTTATTCCAATCTATATTTGAAAAAAAGATAACTAGGTCACTGACAATTATAATTCTTTCCACTCAGTTTTTGTATTTGTTTTTCATTCATTTTTTCAATTAAACCATTATGCTTTCTTCGAAAACAAAAAAAAAACTTAACCAATAAAAAACTAAACTACAATGCACTGATTGTGAGATCGCACTTATAGTAGTCTTCTGAAGCAATAATGAACTGATGCTTACCATGAGTTTGCTTGTTTACACTAAGATTTTGTTTGTTATTCACAATGGATTCACTCTTTTGACAGTTCGTTTTCTTTTTTGATTGAATTTTCTCTAAAACCTTCTTAACGTCAAAATAACTGACCGCACTTTTTGGAGATATTTTGCTTTTTCTTATCGAAACATCTTTTGCGGAAGATGCGTGGTTTATCCGTTTAACAACTGTACCGGGTGAACTGAAAATTAAGACTGGTTAGTTACCAAAGTCAGGTGCTGGCGTTTTGTGGTGTGTCTTCAGTCTCACCTCGCATCGATGCTGTTTTACCTTTGGAACTGGTACAGATTTTAAATGGTAAAAGCAACATTTTATGTGACGTCATAACATTTCTTTTGGATTCTTCCTCAATGGACAGTGGCGACACGAAATGGGAACTTGTTTTTTTACCACTATTGTGGTTGTATGGCGGGGGTTGAGTAGAGCAACATTTCTTTTTCAATGTTGCCGAAACATTTTAACTGCTTTGTGAAGGTGTTACGGCTGTGTGTTGACATACATTTAAGTTTTTTTTTTTTTTGTTCATTGTAATGAGTGACGGTGAGAAGCTTTTTGTGTGCATAATATTTTTATGAATATAGATTAGACCGTTAGGTAATTATTGTGAACACATTATTTAGATCAATGACCATCAGCAGACGTTATTAGCACCTTTAACACGAGCAAGAAAATGCTAAGCATTTATTCGTGTTTTGTATCAATTGGGCTTGGTATTTAAGAAAATAAATTAGTTGAAAATCCATGTATGTTGAACTGAACTTAATATAAATTGCGTATGACAACGCCCTCACTATTATACAGATGAGTCCAAGTGAGTATATGCCGGACAAAACGCCAATTTGCAGAATTAAAGGCCATAAAAAGCAATTTTGTTTTTATTATTTAAAGGTCGTCATTTTTATTGACACTTTTTTGGATCAATCAAATATATTTTTTTTACCACTTCAGATTCTATCTTGTAGAGAGCTTAGATCAAGTTGCAACCCGCAAACAGAGGTTCATCATAAGTGCAGTAAAATAGTAAAATAATGCAAACCAATGCAACAAAAAGTATACAAAACTTAACTAAATTACAAAAATAAAAGTAATAAAATCTAATAATAATACAAAAAGTATTTAAGGTATCTTAAACAGTATAGATAAGATAGTCAAGATCGTGGAGCACTGATTCGAAACAATGTTTTCAATCCCATTTTACCTACGCTAAAATCAACCAAGGAAGCGTTTAAATTAAAAAGATTTACACATAGATACGGCTTAGAGGTTCATGTATTCCGTAGTTAGTTCAAAGAAAATGGACATGTGATGTAAAAGTTCAAATCTTTGCAGGTGGTGAGATCTTACGAGATAATTAATTCCAATACAGGCTAAAAAGTTAGGGGCATCCATTTTGGCCATTTAAAAGTTTTTGATATAAAGTTTGGACCTGCAGGAGCCAAGGTATACAGAATACATGGTATGCTATTCTGAGTTCATTTTCTTTTTCGTTTTGCGCATCTTCGTCACTTGTGGACAAAAACGTGTAGAAAAGACAACAACAAATCAAAAACATAAAACAGAAACAAAAACAAATGCAAAAAGAAACTTGTTGACAAAATGCGTGAGAGAGATAGGATAACGACATGCGCAATATCATACCATGTATTCTATATACCTTGTGCAGGAGCTTGATCTGATGTTCACATTGTGGGAGGCTGTATGGATCAGCTCAAGGGAGACCCTTCAGAGCGAAGCGGATGAATTTATGTTGTATTGATTCAATACGACTTTTATGAATTTCATAGTAGGGAGACCAAATTTGAGAAGCATACTCTAAATGTGGTCGTACATAACAGTTACATATACAAAGAAAGAGTAACATACCGATCGTTTAATTCTTCTGTCCAACTTTTTATAAATCCCAGCATAGAGCTCGCTTTTCTAACAATATCATTTGTTTTCTGTGAATTTTTAATTAGAGCTAAATTGAACACCTAAATCCTTAAAGCTAAGGACGCGGTACGGTTTGAGCTGTGAAATAGAATAATTAAAAGCACTTGCAACTCGTTTTCTTGATAAAGTAATTGTTT
The DNA here is from genome assembly GCA_963921185.1 of Dasysyrphus tricinctus. NCBI lineage: Eukaryota > Metazoa > Arthropoda > Insecta > Diptera > Syrphidae > Dasysyrphus > Dasysyrphus tricinctus. The sequence continues at coordinate 193,324,973 of OY992532.1, read as the reverse complement.
GGCGTTTAACAGGGTTTAGGGAAAGACCGTTTTTATCACATCATAGAGTAAAGCTGTCATCAACTGTAGTCATGGTCAGCTGATATTGTCTTGAAAGTCTTCATATCATCCGCAATTAAAAGAATTTCACTAGAACGTATGCATGACACACACGATATCATTTTTAGCGAGAATAAATAGAAAAGGTCCCAGATGACTTCCCTGAGGTACATGTGAGTGGGCGTTTAATGGGTTTGAAAGAGAGTGTCGAAATTTTAGGTAGGATTTTTTTTTCAAGGTACAATTTTATTTAATCTATAGAAAAAGGTAGAAAGCCGAAAGCGCTAAGTTTGAATAAAATAATGTTGTAACTAAGTTGATCAAATGATTTAAAAAAGTCAGTGTATATGCAGTCAACTTTACTACCATTCTCTAAAGCATTGGATCATTTTTGTAAGAAAGTAAGAAGATTTGTTACCGTTGATCTTCTTTGCATAAATCCAAGCTGTTTATGGCACATTAAATTTTTACTATAAAACGCACAAATAACTTTTTCGAAAAGCTTCGGTTTACAAGACAGTTTTGATATATGCCTACAGTGTCTTATATCGTTCCTTTCACGCTTTTTAAAAACTGGAGTTAAAAATGATTTTTTCCTTAAACAATGAAACTTTACTAATTTTATAGCTTAAATAAGGATTGAAGGGGCTGAGCTAATACATATATGTCTACACTTTTTTAATACTTTATTCAAACACGATTATCATAAATACTTAAATCTATTTTATAAATTTAATTGAAGTTGGTGAACATACTCTTAAAAAATCAAAATCATTTGAGTTTTTTTTGTGATATCAATGTAAATGTAAAAGGCTTCAATTTTGAACAATAAATGATTCTTTAATCTTAATCTTAATCTTTTACTCTTAAAATTGGGTGATTTTACGTTATCATTAGTTGAATATACAACATAAATTCAAAATAAATTCATACGCTTTGCTCTGAAAGGTCTTCCTTGGGCTGATCCATTCAACCTTCCATCATATGAACACAGGATCCAGCTACTGCAGGTTCAAACCTTATATCAAAGGCGGGTTAATAATGATCTAATATTTCTTCACCAACTTATAAATGGTCAAATTGATGCTCCTGATTTGTTAGCCTGTATTGGCATAAATTACCGCGGAGGATCGCACCATCTGCGAAGATTTGAACTTTTACACGTTAATTTCCATAGAACGAACTACGGTATAAATGAGCCTCTTAACCGCATGTGCAAGATTTTTAATTTAAACGGCTCCTCTGTTGATTTTAACATAAGTAAGATGGGATTAAAGAAAGTGTTTCGAACCAGTGCTCCACGGTCGTGATTGTTTTAACTTCTTGTAACTATGACTTAAATATCTTGTGTATTGTTTAATTATGTATGTATATAGATTTTTTTTGTTTAATTTTGTGTATTTATTAGTATATTATTATGCATGTGTTAGATTGCCTTTTTTTACTAACCACTAACACATGCACTTATGATGAGCCTCTGATTGTAGGTGGCAGCTTGCTCTAAGCTCACTACAACTAAGAATCTGAAGTGTAAAAAAAAAAAAAAAAAAAAATTATTAGAGCATAATTTTTATTGAAGACATTAGCCACGTTTTACTATCGCTCATAGCCTATATGGTTCTTACTTTTACTTTACTTTAGATGGCGCTTACAGTCCAGGGTGGACTACGGCCTCAACCAACAAGCCCCTCCAGCCAGCTCGGTCCCTAGCTAGCTGCCTCCAGTTACGCACTCCAAGTTGGTTGAGGTCGTTCTCCACTTGTGTGCGCCACCTAAGGTGGGGTCTTCCTCTGCTGCGCAGACCATCAGGGGTAGATTCGAAGACTCGTCGGGCTGGTGCGTCGGTGTCCATACGCTCCACGTGTCCCAGCCATCTTAGCCGCTGTATTTTCAGCTTTTTGACCAGGTCGACGTCGCTGTAAAGCCCGTAAAGCTCGTTGTTAAATCTTCTCCTCCATACTCCATCGATACATACTGGACCGAAGATCACCCGAAGAATTTTCCTTTCAAAGCACCCAAGCAGATTTTCATCCGTTTTTGACAGGGTCCATGCTTCTGCCCCATACAGCAGGACCTGGATAATAAGGGTCTTATATAAGGTCTCCTTGGTTCTTTGAGAGAGGGCTTTACTACTCAAATGCCTTCTTAGCCCGAAGAAACAGCGGTTGGCAAGAGTAATTCTTCGTTTGATTTCTGCACTGATGTCATTTGCGATGTGATAGTGGAGCCCAGGTAGACAAAGTCCTTGACGACTTCGAAGTTGTACCTATCCATCGTGACGTTTTGCCCGAGTCGACGATGTTGAGATTCCTTTCTCGATGATAGCATATACTTCGTCTTGTCCTCATTAACAGCCAAACCCATTTTCGCCGCCTCCGATTCAATACTTGCAAACGCGCCGGTAACCGCTCGCTTCGTTCTCCCTATGATGTCAATATCATCTGCATAAGCAAGTAGTTGAACGGACTTTTGAAAAATTTTACTTCTGTTGTTGACTTGCGAGTTGCGTACAATTGCTTCAAGTACGATGTTAAACAGGTTGCATGATAACGCGTCGCCTTGCCTCAAACCTTTCTCGACATCAAAGGGTTCGGTGGTGTTTTTACCAACTTTGACGGAGCAGCGAGACTTCTCCATCGTCATCCTGCACAAGCGGACGAGTTTGGCAGGGATGCCGAGATGCGACATGGCTCTGTATAGTTCTTCTCTATCTACGCTATCATATGCGACTTTGAAATCGATAAAGAGGTGGTGTGTATCAATTTGAAACTCCTGGGTTTTTTCCAAAATCTGTCGTAGTGTGAACATTTGATCGACGGTTGACTTGCCGGGCCTAAAACCACACTGATAGGGGCCGATCAGATTGTTGACAAACGGTTTTAAGCGATCACATAGTACAGATGACAGGATTTTGTATGCGACGTTGAGGAGACTTATACCTCTGTAGTTGGTACAGGTCAGAGCATCTCCTTTCTTGTGGATGGGGCACACTATACCAAGGTTCCATTCATCGGGCATACTTTCATCCGACCAAATTTTGAAGATAAGTTGGTGTATACTCCCTACCAAGTCATCTCCTCCTGCTTTAAATAGCTCGGCTGGCAGGCCATCCGCACCAGCAGCCTTGCATGCTTTCAGCTTGGCTATCGCTAACCGTACTTCATTTAGGTCGGGTGGACGGAAATATTGACCATCATCGTCCAGGTTGAATGGAGTGTTCTGCCTTAAAGTGGAATTTTGGCCATCTTCACCGTTTAGCAGTCTTGAGAAGTGCTGCTTCCAAATCCTCAGCACGGAATGTGTGTCTACCACCATATTCCCACTCTCATCACGACAGGCTTCCGTTCTAGCCTTGTAGCCCTGGGTAGATTGCCTTACCCTTCGGTAGAACTTTCGAACGTCCCCCCTGCCGTTACAGTCCTCAATAGATTCGACCGCCCGCTTCGCATGCTCTCTCTTTTTCCTCCTGAGAAGTCGGCGTTCCTCCCTTCGTTTTTGCCCGTAGAGCTCCCGGGCTGCTCTCTCAGCAGCTCTGGTTTTAGTCTGCAGCATTGATTGGTAGGCCTCATTCTTTGCTACATGCGCCAGCCTGCATTCTTCATCGAACCAGGGGTTTCGTTGTGGTGGTCTAGTGAAACCCAGCACTTCAGTGGCTGCACTCCTGATGGCATTTTGGCAGTGTTTCCACTGGTCCTCTGCAGATGATGTTGGTGGCGGGCTTGTTGAGAGATTAAGAGAAAGAGAAACGCGGTCTGCAAAAGTCCTGGCGACCTCTTGCGATTTTAACTTCGCGACGTTAAATCTTTTCACAGCATCCGCTCGTTGTTGTGGCGTCATGGATATCCGCATTCGTACTTGAGCTGCCACCAAGTAGTGATCCGAGTCTATGTTGGCACCTCGGAACGTTCGGACATCAAGGATACTGGAAGCATGTCTTGCGTCTATCGCAACATCATCAATCTGGTTGACGGTTCGTTGATCCGGAGACCGCCAGGTCCCTTTGTGTATATTGAGGTGTGGGAATCGAGTGCTTGCTATGATGACATTTCGCCCCGCTGCAAAGTCAATCAGCCTGAGTCCGTTACCGGAAGTGTTGTCGTGCAGGCTGTGTCCTCCGACTATCGAACCAAAGATGCCCTCCTTTCCGATCTTGGCGTTGAAGTCGCCAAGAATAATCTTGACGTCGTACTTGGGGCACCTATCATACGTTCTCTCAAGGAGATCGTAGAATTCCTCCTTGGTTGAGTCGTCCTTCTCTTCCGTTGGGGCATGGGCACAGATCAACGTCATGTTTTTGAATTTCGCCTTGATGCGGATTGTGGCCAGGCGCTCGCTTACATTTCTGAAGCCTAAGACTTCTTGCCTAAGTCTTCCCCTCACCGCAAAACCACACCCAAAAAGCCGCTGACCCTGCTCCTTGCAGCACTCGCCGAAGTAGATGTCACACGAATTCATCCTTCGTATGTCCTCTCCATCCCATCGCACTTCCTGGATGGCTGTAATGTCAGCCCTTAGCCTATCCAGGCTCTCCACTAGTTGTTCGGCTGCACGTGGCCTGTTTAAGGTCCGGACATTCCACGTGCAGATCCGAAATTCATTGTCCTTTTTTCGTTTGCTGGGGTCGTCAACATTAAAATCATCCATATCCGAGGCTTGTGGTCGTTTCGGAACCAGTTTGTTTTTCTGTGGTAGGGAAGTTACCCCGACGCACAACCCCCAACCTGGAGGACCAGACCCTTAGTATAACTCCAAGGGTGAGGAGCCGGATACACCGCTCCTTATAGGCCTGAGCTACGAATATGCCGCAGTAGCCCATATAAGGTGTTCACTAAGTAGTTCAACCTAACTGGAACTGTAGACGACACCGTTGATTCCATCTGGAGAATTCTTCCGCTGCCTCCTGGATACAGGAGAAGTGCCTTAGTGGGAACACTCCTCCCCCCCTCTCTCGTTTGCTGCCCCCTAAAACCGTCCACAGGGATTGGAACCCCATCTTCAGTTATAGGTACTAGGCACCCGATGTTCACCACTTGGAGGTGAGAGTAGGAGTTGATAGACAGAGGTTCGCTTTAAAAAAAAAAGCTTGTGGACGCTTGTGTCCTCTTGAATGCACCATGTCTACCCTTTGACCATCAGCCTATATGGTTCACCTCGTGAAAATAAAAACGATGCGGGTTAGTGCAAAAACAGTGCTGTATATCAGTCTCTTTTATCTTATGTTTATTTGTTTTTTATTTAAAGCCTGTCTCTTTTCTTTTATATTCTTAACACTGCTGACATCATTCATAATGGTAAATAGCCCTCTGCCGTTCAGAGTGAAAACCTGTATCTGGGTTATTGAAACTAGCCTCGATAGAAGCCTGGATCCCATGTTGGTTTTGTAATTACATGTTAAAAGATAACCTCGACCCAGTCTTGGAGATAGTAAAACGCAGTTATTAATTAAGAGATTGAGAGAACAATTGGCTCCATAGTAAGATCTACTGAAAATATTACAAAGGGGCAATTGCCTTCTTAAGCCAGGACGGCTAACACTAAAAGTCAATCTAGAAAAGACCGATGGAGCTGTAACCGTTCCAGTTATAATCCCTATAATAAAACAGAATTGCAAGTACTCTCGATGATTTGATAAAATTGGAAGAGTTATTTGCTGAAGTCCATGCATGTATGGTGGCATAACAAACCTACTAGACCAGGGAAGAAAACGTAAACAATATCTCAAAAATCTTCGTTGTACACACTCTATTCTGTTAAAATGAACCGCATAGGAGCCCTTACAATGCAACCGTAATCCAGAATTGATCTTATAAAAGAAACATACAGAATTTTAAGGACATACGGATCACGAAAGTCATGAGCAAACCTTTTAATGAAACCAAGCACCTCATTAGTTTTTTTTATAATGTAGTTGTAATGGTCAGTGAATGAGAGTTTTGGGTCCAATACCACCCCAAGGTCAACAAAACTTGACAGACTACATAAATTTGACGTATTCAACAAATAATTATATGTAAGGACGTTTTGTTTGCGTGTCAAACGCATGACTTTACACTTGTCAATATTCAAAGACAGACGATTAGTATTGCACCATTCCCAGAATTTATGAAGATCAGCCTGTAAAAGTTCACAGCCAGCTACTGAGTCAATTTTTCGAAAGATTTTCACGTCATTGGCATAAATTAAAGACATATAGTTACGTAAAACAGAAGGAAGATTATTAATAAATAAAACAAACAACAACGGACCAAGATGACTCCCTTGAGGAACACCTGAATTTACTTTAAACCATATAGATTGTTCCTTTTTAAAAACAATACTATATAATTTATTACTGAGATACGAAGAAATCCAAAAAATAAAGCGATCATTTAGTCCAATGGCGCTTAGTTTCTTGTAATATTTTGAAAGCCTTACTGAAATCATTAAAAACACAATCAACCTGCTTATATTTTTCAAAAGCTTCCCAGCAGAAAGTCGTAAACTGTAGTAAATTAGTGACTTAAGGAATCGAATTCAGGTGTGAGAACTCGTTATTTGGGAGAGTTCCATCTGGACCAGATGAGTAATCATCATTTAACGATGATAAAAATAATAACAATTCGTTTGGGAATAGATATGAACATTTTTGAAATAACCTTCGTCAACAACGACAGGCGTATCAACGAAGGAATCGCGAAAGTTATTCGCAAATGCGTTGCAAATTTCTGTATTTTTTTGTAATGAACAGTTTTCGTATTCGAAATTTGTCGGATAGTCAGATAACTTATTTATCTCACACATACCCGAGTACCTGGTACTGGGTAGCAGCCTTAGAGAATAAAGCCTGATTATCTGCATTTAAAATGTTACTTGAAGGCAGAAAATTAAATTAACTTTAAGATCAAAGAACATGCATTTGTGCAAAAATTATGTGTTAAATGTGTTGTTAAATTTTAGTGTATTTGGTTACTACGGTAGTTGAAGATACCCAGGTACTCGGATACGCGGGTACGCAGGTATTTCGGGTACTCGGAAACCCGGGTACTTCGGGTACTCGATTACTCCGGTATTTCGAGTACCCGGCTACAACCAATTAGGTGTCTGGCGGCTTGAGGAATATTGTAAAATAGTTTCCCGAAGTAAATAAAACGTTAGCTTTGATGCTAAAACGTAGATTAAAATATTTTTTTGAAAACTTTAAAGGTGTCTGGCTGGCATTGGGTCCCACTTCTCTTAAAATAAATCAAAAAATCATTTTTTATAAAATAACGTAACTATGCATCAAACGCACCCGGGTTCAATGTTCATATTATCCATAACTACTCTAAAGTGCATTCACAGAAAAAAATTCAGCTTTGATAAAATGACGTACCTACGTATGTCTGCGGCCCTGGGATCTTACTCTGTATGTTTTTGTATACAAAAATAAATTATAATGCACAGTGTCTTCAAATACAGAATTGTTCACTAGAACATTTGCAAATCATATGATGGATGTAACCTTCTGTAAACAAACTGTTTATTGTTGATTGCTTCATAATTTTACTTTAAATTGTCGTAAATAAGTTGTGATAGCTTTTAATTTAAGCTTGAATTGTTTGTGAAGTTTTGCAGCTTAAGCAAAGTATCCCTTCAAAAATATTGAAACTTCTTATATTCAATTGTTGATTGCTGTATAATTCGCCGTTAATTAGTTGCTATTTATTAAGTTAATTATAAATACAAGAAAAAAAATGCAATACAAATATTGAAATTTTCATAAATTTTCATAAATATTTAATAATTATAAAAAGTTTTAACCCCTTTTTTAGAGAGTATTTAGCTATCTTTCTTCTTAACTATGTCATTATATTAATAAGCTTTTATTATTAAACTATTTTAATTAATTGTTCCCTTTTTTCAATATTAGTCATTTTAGAGCAGGTTCGTTGACTTCTTCAATAGCTTAGGCGATATCTAGCTTCTTCTAAGTAAGCATACATTTTCCAACACAAATATGATGATTGTTATTCAGATGAGTGAAGTTCAAATTGTTGATATTATAGTGAACAAACAAACCCAAAAACAAACACAGGCAAATGTAAACTCTTTAACTTTAAGTTCAATAGAAACAGATCTGCGTTATTGGAAATTTAGGCCAATTTTTAAGTTTTATATATTTTTACCCACTTAAATTGCACAAATATTAACTTTATTTTTTTCCATTATATATTCCAAAAGGATTAGTATTTGACATATATGGAGAAACTGTGGTATAACCAGAGTTATAATAACCATTTGAGTTTGTTAAATATCCATTGGGATTATATCCTCCTGCACCATTATTTGAATTATAGCCATTATTTAATGTAGAAGCATATCCATTGCCGCTATTTAAATTGTAGAGAGGAGACACTGCTTGGTCTATAATATTAGGCCAGATTCTATTGGCATTAAGTGTATTATACGAAGGTGTTGATAAATAATCTAGAAAATACATTTAAATATTTACTATTTTACTTGGAATTTTCGTTGGTTTTTGATCAAAGCTTACTGTTTAAGTCCAAATCCGAAAATGTTGGCCTAAAAGGATAATTGTTGAATACTTGAGGACGTGTCTCAGCCAGCGAGCTAAGAACTAATCCAATGAAGCAGGAAGTTATTTTCGTTTGCATGATGTTTGAGAAAGTAAAGTGTTCAACTGAAACACCTAAACATCAGAACACTGGCTTTATATTGATAATTTTGTATGTGACAAATTTATGAAAATTGAATTTGGGGGAAAAACATTTTGGTAATGAACTTGAATACAGCTGGAAAAGAATAACATACATATATGACATGTAATTGAAAGTAAACAAATTAAGTCAATCAGCCTGATGTGGGTGTTTAAGTTTAGCTTTGTTTAGCTTGAATTCGATTTCTTTCATTATTTATGTGTTATCATCAAATATGCATGTATGTAGGTAGTACCTACGTAATTAATGCTATTTCTTATAATTGTTACTAGCTCCAATTTTACGAATTGCTAACATTTAGATATATTTATTAAATAATTTATTAACATACATAATTGTGTTAACATACTCATTACTCATATCATTAAGTTGTATGAAGATCCCCTTAAGGGGAAAAAGAAGTTCAATATACATAGATTAATATATGTAGATTAAACACTTAAATTTTTATTTTCTATACCTAAGTTTTAAGAATAATTATGTTTGTAAACATTTTCAATGATTTTTTGTATATTTATACGTATGGTGATTATTTTAAGTATTTGTATTGAAATAGAACAGGCAATTTGTTCAATTCTGTACGAAAGATCATGACGCTAATTTTAAAGCCTAATTTTTCATTTCGTCAATAAAGTTAACTTACATTTGAAGGGCAAAAATGGCTTATTAATATTCTGATTTTATTAGATTCGTGTTTGTAATTTTGTAATGGATGTTTTGCATAATATGCAAAAAAGAAGGCTAGACCGTGAAGATTATGGCTTGAAACAAGACAAAAATCGTACGGCAAGAAGATCAGTTCAAAAAATGATTTAAATGTCTTACGGTATTACCTATGGTATAACTTTCCTAAAGCCATTTTTTAAGAATATTTTTTGTAAAATTTTTTTGAAAAAAAAAAATGCATACTCAAAACTTTTATTTTATCAAAAGTGTTTGACTTAAAATTGCTTAGAGGCCTGACTTACATAAAATCTGTCATATGTCAGCTCCTACCTGTGTCAATTTCATTGAAATCGATAAAGGAACAGTGAAGTTGCAAAGCATTGACATATTTTTGAAATACCCTCTTTTGAAAATACATATTTTTTTATTGTGTATCACTATTAGCTATCATCTGCTTCAATTTCATAGAAATCGTTCAAGGAACATCGAAGTTGCATAATGTTGACATATTTTTGAAACACCCTGTTTTGAAAATATATTTTTCTGTTGAAATTCTATCTCAGCTCTCACCTGTGTCAATTTCATTAAAATCGCTGAAGAAACATGAAGTTGGCATGTTTTTGAAAAACCCAGTTGAAAATATTTACTCATTTTTTTTATTTGAATGGATCGTGAATGGAACTTCAACAGTTCCCGCGTGATAAATTCGGGATCGAACCAAACTTAACGGATCGCAACAAATTAGATTCGATCCTGATAACGAATTTTATTTTAAGGAATCCGAAAAATAATATTCTCAATCGGATCAAAAATAAAGTTCCCTCTTGAATCATTCATGAGAGAACGAATCTTATTTTACCGTTCTCCGAACCTAGTTTTTAAATTTGTATTGTATTTTTTAAACTCAATTTCAAGTCCTTTTTCTTAGAAAAATGTGCTTTCTGCTTAAACTGTTGAATTACATATTATTTCCTTCATGTGATGCAAATCATCGGTCATAAAATCTGTTTAACTTGAAAGGCAAATAGCAAGTCAGTCTATAAACGTATTTTCAAGGCATGAATTTTGTGTCTGTGATCTTCAATTAAGGTTTTCTATTGGCCAATGAAACGGATCTTTATCAATGAATACTCGGCTGCGAGAAATGATTGTTTTTTTTTACAATAAGAAATTGTGTAGGATAAGCAAAACGTTTTTTAAAGTTCATTTTCTCGTCAAGGAGAGGATTCGCTGTTGTGTCAAGTTAACTTCCGGATTAATGCCCTAATCTATAAAGAAATTCTGAAAAATCATATTCTTCTACATTTGTGGTATAGAATATGCCTGAAAACAACTTATTCCAACTCGATAATGACCCAAAACACAGAAATTACTTGTTTTTGGTAAGACACTTCTTCGAACAAGAGAATTTTGATGTTTTTGAGTGAGGTGAGTGGAATACACCGACCCATAGAAAATGTATGGCATCTTCTAGATCGTGAGATAAGAAAGCGAAAGTAATGGAATTATATAGTGCAAAAGTTCAGAATTTTGCAAATTGCATCTCATAGTTTTCGTCTCAGTGCCATAATGAATATGTTCAGAGCATTAGCTATTAGATTGACATAATTTAAAAATAAATGATGATTTTGAAGTAAGGGTACCATCATTGTTATTTCTTTTTGTTTGTAGTATTTGTAATCATACATCGATATCTCTTCTCAATTTCAATTTTTGTTGTTTAACAGTCTTTTTTTTAAATATATTTTCACGAAAATGAAATTTTCAATCGCGTTTGTATCGATACAACAAATTTTTACGGTCTTTAAGTAAATCGGGCGATATTTAAATTAAACAGTTTTAGATTTTTGAGTATCAAACCATTTCGAAAATTTCCATTTCATTTTGATAACATTCATATATATGTATGTATATATTTTTTCCAAAGATTTAAAAGCTAGAACTAAGTCCAATTACTGAAAAATATGGTAATGATCTTTTGCATCGATCTTCCTGTTTTAATTTTGGGTATATTACGTATACGCCACAGTGCACATTCCAACTGTATTTTTTAATGCAAAAAGGACGGTAGCTCAAAACATGAGTTGTAGCTTACAATAATAATAATAGCAGTAATAAAGCAGGTTGATGTTGCATTAATTAATTATTTTATTTATTCATGAAGTAGATTTGATGTTCTTTACAAAATAATAATAATAGCAGTAATATAGCAGGTAACTAATGTACTCCTTCTAAAGGTCAAATTGGTATTCATGGTGAATTTCAAAGTTTTTTGGAATCTGTGTTGAAAACATCAGCTTTAACGCAGGGTGCTATTTAAATTTTAACGAATAGCTAGATTGTGTAAGTTGGACCCAGGAAAGAAAAAATCATTCCAGAGTGGGGGTCTGTTTCTCCCCGCTTAGGCAGCATGCAGTGGTAATTTTCTAAAAAATTGACTCAACAAATAAAAAAGTATTCAAAAGCAACGACAATACTTACATCGTCATGCTATATCTTTTTTAACAGCCAACAATCCATTATTTATGTAACTTTTTAAAAAAAGTTTTTTTTTTTAATTAGTATTTAAAAAAAATGTTTTTTAAACAATTTTTTTTGAAAAATTTAACGTTATCATGTACAATTTTTATTTCTAGTATTCAATACCTTCATTAATTTTAAATCTGATACTGAAAAACGTATGATAAAATGTCTTGTAGTTTCTGAGAAAATTGCAAAATAACAAAAGCTAGGTTTCCTTTAAGTTGACACCCTGGAATTCAAATTATTATTTCCTACAAACACAAAATTTGTATATTTTTCCAAAAATTATTTACATTCCAGATTTCCGAGGAGTTTTTGAAAAAAAAATTATTTCGTGATGTAGCATACCATCAAATAGGACGAAAAACGTTTTTCAATGCTTTCTTAGATCCAGATATTTCGAAAAGGCTTATTTACACAAAAATGATAAAGGCGAAATTTTATTATTTTTTTTTTTTAATATTTGGCGCACTTTAAAAATTGTATTAAAATACAATTTTGATTTATTATGTTTTTTTTAATTCTGTACTGTATTTTTTTCGTCAAACTAAAGTGACACACCATAATGTACATATTATGTATGTTCGGGTCAAATCTTGGAACTGAACTTTAAAGCAGTCATCCACAACCGATTGAGATGAAATTTCGCATGCACGTTAAGTTTGGATGTTAATGCATGGAAAGCTTAGTTATAACCATCTTAATCTAATATGTGGGGCGGCCCGAGATGGCGGACTAGTTATTTTTTACGCACTCCTATAATATGGGTATCAAATGTAAGGGTTTGCTGACAAGAATACGAAAATTAAAGAAGAAAATAAATAAATGGTGTCAAACATTTTTAAGAATAAGCTTTTATTTAAATTCTCTAAAATGAAGAAAATAAGCTTAATAGACTAAGAGAACCCACAGCAGATTTTGGGTTTGAGTGATGAAAAAAGAAGTATAGGTGTCGAAAGCTTCATTAAAGGCTATTCAAAAAATCAAAGTCCACAACTGGGGCCTTTGTGATTAAACAGTAGGATGTGTCATTTATTTCAACTCTGGAATTTCCACATCTAATACCTCCAAAAAGCTGCTTTACATATTAAAATTAAGTTCTTCGTTTGAAATTTTCGTTTAAGTTATTGGTTTTGGCTTGAAAAGCTTGAAAAGAACACCAAAAACGTTTGTTTTAGGCTATTGATTATGTCCTAAAAAACAGGGCAATAAAGAAATAAGACGTTCATGGGATTTTATTGTAACAATCTTCAAAGGGGTCATTGACGATGAGGAAACAGCGTAGAGCTATTAAATGAGAGGGTGTATTTTGGAGAGGGGGGTGCAACAGCACCCTTTTTGGTTTTTTGCATATAACTCGAGAACGGAGCAAAAATTCCGAGATAATTCTAGAACCTTTTTTTGTAGAGAATAAAATTTACCATCAAAATGGATTTTTGAAAAAAAATTAAAAATGTTTGGTTAGCTAAATTTAAAAAAAATCTGTCGCACTTGAAAATTGTATAAAAATACAATTTTAAGTGATATCGAATTTTTAATTCTTATTTGTACTGCCTTAAATTTTTTTCTTTATAATTGTTTGTATACTTTAAACAAAGTTATTTAAATTTGTTAAATCAGCTCAGATTAACTATAACCATATCCAAGCAAGACAGAAAAAGTACTTAAAACACAGTTTTCGAAAATAAACCTTGTTGTTTAGCGAGCCAAAACACCAATTAATTTAAAAAAATTTTCATATATTCTTATTCCTACGATTCTAATGCAACTTTTGGCAGGTATTAGATTTTAAATCTGAACAGTATTTTTTTCGCCATACTAAAGTGACTTACTTAAGTTTGCGCTACAGTCCGGGGTGGACCAGGGCCTCAACCAACAAGCTTCTTCCAGCCGGCCCGGTTTATAGCTGGCTGTCTCCAGTTTCGCACGCCAAGTTGGTTGAGGTCCTCTTCCACTTGCGTGCGCCACCTTTTACGCTGTCCACCTCTACTGCGCTGTCCCACAGGGTTGGATTCAAAGACTTTCCCGGCCGGAGCATTGGTGTCCATTCGCTCTAGGTGACCCAGCCATCTCAGTCGTTGGCTTTTCACTTTTGTAGCTAGGTCGGTGTCGCTGTACAGCCCATACAGTTTGTTGTTGTATCTTCTTCTCCATTCACCATCAATGCAGACGGGACCAAAAATCAGCCGGAGAATTTTCCTCTCAAAACAGCCTAACGCGCTCTCATCCACCGTTAACTGTGTCCATGCCTCTGCACCATACATCAGGACCGGGATGATAAGCGTCTTATACAGGGGCAGTTAAGTTGCTCGAGAGAGGGTTTTGCTTCTCAAATTACCAAAGTGACACACCCTATTAAACAGTGCATCAAAAAAAAAAAATATGTATGCTACTTCGAGGATAATCGTGTTAACAGAAATTGGTTTTCACCCCTCCTTAGATATGCTCCGCTAATCCCATATCACGGAATTTGAGATCATTTGATTCGCTCTGCCAGACTGTTTAAAAAAAAGCGTATATCACTTAGAATTTTGAATTTTTTAAACGGTCCGGTAGAGCGAACTATACACTCACATGGTCTCAGATTCAGTGATTTGTGATCAGATGAGCTTATCTAGGGAGGGATGAAAACCAATTTCGGTTAGCACTGTTTAATCGCAAAGGCCCCAGTTGTGTACTGCAATAAGACTTTGATTTTTTGAATATCCTTTAATGAAGCTTTCGACGCCTATACTTCTTTTTTTGCTATCACTCACACCCAAAATCTGCTGTGGGCTCTCGGTCTATAAAATTGAATCAAACTAATAAACTTATTACATTACACAATTTATATGTTATAAAAGCCTTGTTCTAAGAAAAACTGCATACAAGAGGAGGGTGTATTTTCCTCTCCCCTCAAAACGGAAGGGATACATAAATTCCTAAAACATTGATTTAAAATGGAAAATAGAAATTTAAAATAATGGAGACACCTACAAAACTATTCTTTAGCTTTTTCAAAACGCTTGTTTTATAACCAAATCAAAAGTTATTTCAATTGAAAGTTTTTGAAAAATTCATTTGATAGTTCAAAATTAATAAAAAAAAAAACATAAAAATTGTGTTGAGTTTTTTTTTAAATTTTGTTTCATAAGGCAGTTAATTGTTTTAAATATTCAGCGAGTAAGCTATTTTAAATTTTGAGTCGAACGCTGAAAATCAGATGGTTTTTAGTTTTTAAGAAAATAAAAACTATGAACTATGAAGTGGTGTAACCCATTTTTTGGCATTTTTGATATTTTTGTCTCGTATTTTAACATTTGTGCATCAACAGTCATATAGCCAACGCAACGATTGAAATTCTTAAAGCTTATGTAGTACGCTGCTGATGCGAAACGAAAAATCCCATACAAAAATGACACAACGAAAAATTTTGTTTAACTTTTCGTTCTGCACTACGCTCTTCGATGGACGAAATTAAAAATTTTTGCATATTTTTTGGAGAAGTCTACACTCTTTTTTCGCGTACAATTAATTACCCATCAGGCCGTTTATTGTGTGCGCAAAATGATATTTGTGTTTTTTCGTGTCTATTATTGTTTTTCCTTTCATTATAGCGTGGCTGTCTGTGTTCTTTTTTAATTATTAACACGCTTTTATTAGTTTCGGCTGTATGTATGTATGTATGTATGTATGTATGTAACGGAATCTTTAGGCGTGATTTTGACCTACTTCAAACGGTCCGATTTGATTCAAACTTTGCACACTTATCAAAGCCCGATGACAACACAATAATTCGATCAAAATATCCCATTATCCCGATTAGGTTCGCCAGGATTCATAAATACCTTTCGGGATCCTTTGCATGAGAGTAAGAGAGATTAAGCATGTATGCAGCTTAGGGTGTTTCATTTTTCCAAAGATGTGATTTTCGGCTGACTTTGCTCACGCCCCGAGTTTCATTGATGGAAAAAATATGTCTGCCAAATTTCAAGAAGATTGGATAATATTAAGAGGTTGCGCATTTTGATCACTTTTATCAAAAACTAGCGAATTTTCTAATATTGAAGTCCTTTGTACTCAAGGGTTCCTGATGCACTTGTTTCATCTTGTCTAGGTTGTGTGTGTCTATACGTAAAATCTAAACTTCAATATGTAAATTCGTGTCATTGCTACCTACATTTCTTTTAAAATTTCTCGTCGAACTGCACCTTCAAACTTCAAGCATACACGGTTTACCGATTAGGGAAGATCGATTTTGAAATGGAATAAAACAAACTGTGTGTGTGGTATTAACGAAATTCTTATTATTTTTTGTAGGGCCTATACGTATGCATGCTGTAATGTGTATATATTATGGAATATGACATGGTTCAAAATATCCGCCAGGGCTTCGCACGGTGGCATGGATCCTAGGCGTTCAAATTTGAATGTTTTTGCCGCATAGTTCCGGCTGAATTTGAACGATGGCCTAAATTATTTTGACTTTGAGGGCGTCAGTTGATTGCAGCTCATTAGCATAGACCTGCAACTTAAGAAAACCCTACGAAAAAAAATCTAATGGGGTAAAATCGCACGATCTTGGTGGCCAATTTAAGTCACTTCTTCGAGAGATAACCATATCTTACAAATATCCCTTATGTTGAATGTCTTTTGTTGCATAGGCTGTTTGATACGTAGTACTGTCCTTTTAGAAGAATATGTCGATCACATCCGTATCATCCAGTTTTGGTCAAAAGAAATTGGTTATCCTCTATTGTTTATCCTCTATCAGAGAGTTGATTAAATCGAGGAAATTGACTGCATGATAGGGTTCACCTGTCCCCTTACCCCTCCCCTAACTGAAGCAATTTTTTTTTGGAGATAAGCCCACCGTCAAAGTTGATAGGAACTAAACTTTTGTGTTCTTAGAAAAAAAAAAACATTTTCCCTAAAAACAGCCAAATAATGTAAAAGTCGTGTTTAGCCTATACTTTTAACGTCGAACTAAAAAGTGAAAAATAAATTATAGTTTAAAAAACTAAAAACACACTTTTAGAGTTAATCAAACTAAAAAGTAAAAAATAATTTTTAGCATGGGAAAAAAATTACCGACGAGAAAATTAATGTCACTGTTTTAAAAGCGTGGAGTGCCTTGCATGACATTTTTAAACTAACTGTGCATTTCGGAATGAAACAATGAAAATTAGGATGATTGATACCAAGCTCTAAATTTCAAAATCGCCATTTTGAGCTTATTAGGAAAATGGGGAAAGAAAGGATAAAGGAAAGGGAGGGCCTACTCAGTGCGAAATTTTCGCTTACCGAAAAAACAATTCGGAAAGCCCGGACTGGGAATTGAACCCAGATCTATTTGTCACGCGCCAAGAGCTCTACCAGTTTAGCTATCCGCGACACGTACCGGAATTATATTTCAGTCACCTATATAATTACCTGGTCGATATGCAGTTAGTTTAAATATGTCATACAAGGCACTCCACGCTTTTAGAACAGTGACATTAATTTTCTCGTCGGTAATTTTATTCTCATGCCAAAAATTATTTTTTACTTTTTAGTTTGATTAACTCTAAAAGCGTGTTTTTAGTTTTTTAAACTATAATTTATTATTGGCCAATATGTTATATGTGTACCCACCCACTCACAGGTATCAAAAATTTCTCACAGGTATTTATCGAGAAAAACGATTGAGAAAATAGTGGCCTCAAACAAGTGACGGGCAGTGTAAATGTACTCCTCTCCTGTTTTCCAGAAGTTTGCAATCCATTTGGCAGTCTTAAGAAATTTTTACAAAACCTGTCACTGGATTATTGAAATAAGAAAATAAAATCCAAAATCAAAAATGTAGCTTCAACATTTTGATGCCAAAATGTCTTCCAATTTAAATTTTGGCAATACATGGTTCCTTAGCTGAAATATTTGGGAAACAATTTTGTCAATTTTCCATATTTCTAAAAAATTCCTCCGTAGGCCTAATAATTGACTATTTAAAATCAGCTCCAATATGTATAAATAAATATTCTTTTAATCATTTGGTATAAACAATTTAACAAGTGACTGTCCTCATTTGGAAAGATACAAATTTTTCTTTCAATGTCATCATAATCAAATCATCATTGAACTCACCTTTAAACACTATTAAAGCATTATACCTTACCCATTTGACAGAATGTCTCATCTCGTGTTATGGTTCAATCAACATATTTAATTGATGAATTTAAATGCGTTTAAGGCTTATTTTTGTAAAAACAAGAATTTACAATAAATGTGTTGTTTTTTGTTGTTTAAACTTTGGACTTTAAATCATTTAAACATGAGACCTTTAATTACAAAGCATTTTAACTTGATGCTCCATCGTACCTACACAATATTTTAATAATATAAAAACTAATATAGTATTAAATTCCGTACGCTTTGTAAACATCAATCTATTTTTTTTTTATTAATCGAACACAAACAAAATAATTTAACAACAAATTATACTCGATTTATTTATGGGCAAGCCCTTCGCTATTTTTGTTCTTTTTAATTTTTTGTTTTTTGTTTGATTTAATTTATGATACGTCGTATATGTATGAATAGGATAAAATAATATTATAATAATTACATAAAAATTCATTTAATTTATTTCACTTTAATAGTCTTCATCCTCTGGCGTTTCAGTGGCATATGTCAGCTCGTTAAGATAAAACCATTTCTACGATAATAATTGATTGGACAGAAGATGATGACATTGGCGATGGCAAAGGTGGTGGCAGTGGCGGTGGCAGTAGCGGTGGCATGGTCGAAGGCGGTGGCATGAAACAAATTGGAGATCACTTTAAAATGAAATGCAATGCAGTATACAGCAGCACAAATACTTACAGGTGATTCTGTACAATTAAAATTATAGTCCCAATCACAGATTCTGTACTCCTGATTAAAGGAAGTTTCATTGGCGCATAAGTGGGGTATGCGATTTCCCTCTTCATCACACATGTGAAATATCTATAAAGTAGAAGAAGAAATCGAACAAAAATGTTGCATACTTTTAGTAGATATTTTGAACATATTTGAAAATCAAAAGCTTTTTTTAAAAAAATGATCGTTATAAAGCTTTTATAGTGCGATATATACTCACTTGACAATTATACTCCATGTCGGCATAAAAACCAACCGGCCGATTGGAGCAATCAAACGAAAATGTTATATTATCTAAATTCGTCCATTCTTTTGTTTTGTGATTTTGAAAAACTGGGCTGGCAACATTCTGCATGGTGATAGCTGCGAATAGAATAGGACCTACATATTTAAAATGGTTAGCATCTGCTCTAAGAAATATAATTGGTTTTAAGGATTCCACGAATTCATAATAAAAATCAATATGACTATTTAATTATTTTGAAATTTCTGTTTTACTCTCGCTTAAATGAGAGTAAAATACACCCTCGCCCATACGATTTTCCTATTATTTTAACCCACGATACACGCTTCATGTTATTGATGTATCTCAATGGGATTACTTTGACAGTAAGGAGTTGATCGTTCTTGAAGTCCTTACTTCGCTAACGATCTAAGTAAGAGCCAGTGGAGATCCTCAGGACTTTCCTCTCAAATATTTTCAGTTCCTTCATAGCTTAACTTTGATCCACATTCACAAAATTTTGGAAGCAACCAGCTAACAGTGAAAGCAAAATGTTTGTTGTTCTATTTTTTGTTGCAATGGCAAAACGGTTTGGTTAAATAAAGCACAAAACTGTCGCAAAATTGTAATCAAGAAAATGCTGTACTTTTGCAATGATACCATCGGATCGTGATTACCCCTTTGGAATTAAGTCTCTGTAAGAGATGACTTCTCTTACATATTAAAGAAATCAGTAACTTTCCATGAAGTCGGCACGTGTTAAAGTGCAACTGTACATAGTATTTAATGCAAGAAATACATAAATTAAAGCCATTTTAAATGAAGTCCATCTGGTTTCCGGCAAGGTAAGTTACAGCAAAAGTCAATTCCGTCCAGACAATGAAGTCACCACAAGTCAAACAGGTATTTAACCACAGAACCCAGAACAGAACTGCACAGCACATTTATCTTTATGCTTAAAGGGATCAAAATATTTAACTACATAAGCACACTCCACTATAAACTAAAATAACTACGGGGTACGAACTACGTTGCGGTCTCATTAGAATTTCAAAAAGAAAACGACAATTTTTTTTGCCTTGTTTCTAGCAAATTTGAATATTCAATTGGAGCAGTTATGCGGAAATGCAATAAAAAAAAAAATGGTGTGAAAAGTATATTTTCACGTGTAGGTGCACAATTTATGTAGTCCAATCATTGTATATAAATTCTATAGTATTCTCATGAAGAAAAAAAGCTCGTGGCCATCTATGCGTCCAAATGTCATACTAATTTTTGTTAAGGGATCTCGGTAAGGCGATCACAGCGAACCTATCGACCAAATGTCTACCTACAAAATCGTGTTTCATGAGAATACTATAGATTGGATATACAATGGTCCAATACCAATTAATATAATCATTAACTTAAATTAACAAAAATAATTGGCTGAAACGTGAACATGCAGCATATGCATTCCAATGATATTGACTCAGTTAATTGGTATTTTAATAAAACAATTAAATCATAAGATTTATCCGATTTTATTTTTTATGGGACATTGAGTGTGTTGATTTTTTATTTATTGGGGTAAACAACATAGGTTTTTATGTTATGAGATAAGGAAATATGTTGAAAATGTTAATAAAACATATGACAAAAGCAATATTGCAAATAAAAAGTACATTAATTACACAAGTATTAGAATAAAGTGGTTGGTAAAGGCAATACAGTTTAATGAAAAACAGATAAAGTTAAGAAGAAATGAGCCAATTAAGGGCACTTAAGAAAAATATATAGTGCATTGAATAAAGGGTGTTTTTTTTAGACGTGTGGTTTTCAATCTTGTAATACTTTTCTCGGAGTTGGTCTTTTTGACAGCTGTCACTTGATTTATGATCATTGGTTTGCCATTTCATAATGAATAGACTTACTCCTGAAGAACGTTTGCAAATCGTGCAAATTTATTACCAAAATAATGGTTCGGTTCTCGCATCGCGCGCTGCGTACAATATTAAATCGCCCAGCAGAGGTGGGAATTCGAGCAACCATGGATCGGTTTCACACCACGTTTACTCTAGTCTCTAGTGGATAATGCGCATCCTCAGAGACACCGCCGCCAAAAAAGTTAAACCGTGGTCAGTTAAGTTCAAAAGAGGAATATTGAAAGTATTAATATTCAAAGTGGGTGATCAGAAAACGTTGTAAAATTGTTGCGCCAAGTTTACACAGCTATTATAAGATCGTATTAAACATAAACGCGATCCTCCTTAATGATCCTGCAACACTGCGGAAAGTCCACAACAGTCATTGAGAAACCAATGCTTGCTGAAGGTGTGAATGTTTGGTGTGGACTACGAAGTGGTGGCAATATTGGGCCATTTTTCATCCAAGACGACCATGGAAGAAACGTTACACTCAGGGACGGATTAAGCTTACTTGCCGCCCTTGATCCAACTTTTTTTTGCCATAGATTTTTGCATAGACTTTTGTATTAACACCATAGATAGAAATTTGTATGCAATGAAATCAGATAGGTATTATGTTTTCGAAACTAATATCGTCAACAAACTCGGCTTTAATTGAAAAAAAAAAAATTCTCGATGAAAGCAATGTGTAGAAGATCGAGAGACTTGGAAAATTATGGGAGAGGCTTATACTCCTAATACATAAAAATACATGTGGTAAGGTTTGAAGGAAAAAGGTTTATAAATTAAATGAAGGGCTAGGAAAATTATTTGGTACTGAAGTAAATGGTAAATTAGATGTTCTTTTCATTAATGAAATCTAAACCGCAAATCGATTTTTTTTTTAGGTAGAAAACCGGAAGTTAACATTTCAAATCAAATTTTAAGAAACTTTGACCATTTTAATTTTTTTGTTAAGGTCTCAAAATTTAGCTTATACAATATAGAAACTACATGCCAAGTTTCAGAGTGGGATCTAAATTCGTTTAGAAGGTACATAATTTGTAGTGCGTGGCTCTCATTAAAAAAAACTGATTTTTTGTATAGAAAACCGGAAATATAGGCCAGGAGCCGAGTATTTTTTGTCTTCTATTTTCTACTGAACTGATTTTCTTGTTGCAATATGTTCAGAGGTGTCCTCCATACGTTAATCCAAGTTGGTGGACCGGGGTGGTGCAACCGTCAGCCGCCATATTGGAAAACACGTTTTATTAAATATGTCGTGAACCGTACATTGGACGAATGTAGTATAGGCAATATATGATTTAACATGGGCAAAATTGCAACAGAAGCTTTTTTAATGAATTTATGATCAGTTACCACTACTGAAAGACATATCCAAAATCGGACAAAATCCCTCCATGGGACACCCCGAAAAACGGTTTTCAAATTGGCGGATTTATGGGTTTGTTGTTTTTGGTTGTTATTTTTACTACGCTGCGATTTCTTCCTTTTAATTATGTTTATTTATCACTGATGGATCCGCTATGACATTCCCGAGTTATTGCCCCCTCCCCCAATTATGACCCTTCCCCATTTATGACCCCCCCTCCCTTCAAAGCCCTAGACAATATGATAGACGCAACCAATCTTCACAAGTATAGAAAGAAACACTCCCCATTTATGATCCCCCTTATGAATGACCCCCCACACATTTATTAACATATATACCCTATCTACCATAGAAATAATATATTTTATCTAAATATACGTTAAATAACAAGAGAAAAGAAATATATTTATTCAGTCCAGGCAAACTAAGCAAAAAATTCCGTGAACATGGGCAAAATAGCAACAGAAGCTTTCTTAATTGATTTTTCATCTGTAACCATTACCAAACAATATATCCAAAATCGGACAAAATCCGCCCATCTGGAAAACGGATTTCAAAATGGTGGATTTATTGGGGTGTTGTCTTAGGTTGTTATTTCCATTACGCAGTAATGTGTGTTGTAATCAACTGCGGATACTTGATCATGAAACACCCCAGTCATGGTATCCTCTGTCACGACCCCCTTCCAGTTTTGAGCCCCCTGCTCTCAAATCTTAACTTTCCCATACAAAAAACTGATGACAAAAAGAAAAAAAAAAAAAAGAAACACACCCTATTCCCTAAGCCCCATTATCTGCCTGAAAAGATTCTGGTGTGATATCGCGGCCCGTGGAAGCAAGCAGAAACAGAAGCAAGTTGCAGCTTTCATGGCCTAATAAAGATTGCATTTTAAGGATTTGAATTTGGAGTTGGTCTACATCTTACTACAATGATTTAGTTTGATCTCATTGTTCTTTGCAGGTAAAAAAGCTAAATCAGCAGATCAATGTCGTCTTCTATCACAGCGGTATGAACACATTCTGAAGATGAATTACGGTACATCAGCATCCCAATTTGCGTTACTTACAGAAGATCCTTGTTTCTTCCGCAATTAACCAAACAAGGCAATTATAAAAGGTTGCTTGTTATTTTGATAGGCTTGAAGCTGTTCTATTTGCCGACTTACTTCATGAATAAAAACAGGAAACCAACCAGTAGCTTTTGTCAAAAAAACCCACTTAAAAGGTTGCATAAGTATTATTTGGGTACAAATTAAAGCCAAGACTGTCTTCTATACGATATTGATGTTTGGACAGCTTTATTGGTTGTCTTGAGTCGAAATACTTTTTTTTAAAAAAAGGTGTTTTGCTAACACTTTCTGTTCAAAATTTTAAATCTATTAAAAATTAAATGAAAGTGGTAAAGGTCACTTTCTAAGCTACATCCTTGATATGATTTTTCTCAGTTTTACTGTTTTTTTTTTTTTATAAAAAAGCAACCTAGACAAGTCTGCCAACAGACGGTTTTTTTTAAAAATGATAACACTAATGCTATCGGTTACTATTCTGTTTTTCAATAGCTATCATGAAATGGGTTCACGCGGCTGCCTCCCGGGCTTGATAGGCTCAAATTTAATTTCTCTATTGGTCTTTTTGTACCGTGCGTCGCGTCATTCTTGATAAATATGTCCTTTACTGTAGAAGTCCACGTAAAATTGTAATAAAACCCTGCAATTCAAAGAAGCGCTTGGGAGCTCATGACTGGTGGGGCAGGGGCTGGTTGACTGCGTCATGACTGTGGTATTTTTCTTCAGTATTTGTTGACTATAATAGAATATTTTGTCGTGTCTATAATTTTCTCTTGTGCTCTAATGAGATCGTTGAGAGGAGAACATGGCTGGAGGGGGTTTTGAAAGAGGGGGGGGGGGGGGGGGGTCGTTAATGGGAGGGGGTGTCTTTTTTCCTCAGTTTCTTATAGACTTAAAGTAAATAGTGGAAATATCTATTATTTCCTCTGGGGCCAGATATGAGGGAGGGGTAATGACTACGGGAGGGGGTGACTGGGAATATCATGACTGGTATGTTTCATGGCCCTCTCTTCGGATAAGCAACTGATTTCCGCACAGAAAAACAGTAAAAAAAACTGCGTAGTAAAAATAACAACCTAAAACAGCACCCAAATCAATCCGACATTTTGAAATCCGTTTTTGAGGGTGTTCCCGTGGACGGATTTTGTCCGATTTTGGATATGTTGTTCAGTAATGGATACTGAACAAAAGTCCATCAAAAAAGCTTCTGTTGAAATTTTGCCCATGTTTAGGGTATTTTTAGCTTAGATTGCCTGGACTAGTAGTAAAATTTTTCGAAAGCTTATATTCCATTCTCTTATTTACTTTTTAAATCAAGTTGTTTTAGTGAAAACTTTTTGAGCAATTAAATTTTAAAGTCAAAATTTGTGAATTTTTTCGTTATACCTGGCCACGGGCAAGAAAACTTCCAGCTTAATGATAAGGATTTCTAATCTTGTTGGATATAGTTTACAGTGGATTTTCCTTGAAAAATTCATGTAAGTTGAACTGAACTTAAAACAAATTGGGGCATATTCATAGATGTTTGCTAAACTCTTGCTAAGTTGTTACTAAGCAAATCCAGAGTTTAGGCTATTCATAAACAAATTTAAACCTAAGCTTAGGGCTAAACCTGTGGTCTAACTTTAAACATAGGAAATGCTTTGTTTAAGTAGTTATTATCACAGCCAAATGTCAAATTTGATTTTTTTTTTGTGAATTTAAAAGCTGAAAAAGTAATTTATATCAAATAAATGCTACGTAAACTTATCATCCAGGAAAATCTCGATTGATACCACAATTTAAGAAGATATAGATATATTAGATGAGTTTCAGTTATTAAGCGAACTGCAAAATGTGCCATCAAGAAAAAGAAAAATAGAAAAAAAGAAGAATAGAAAAACAAAAAAAGTTCCGTCTCTGGTTGCGACAAGTTTTCCTGGCGTTCACGTTTTATATGTTCTTTGTTGTTTATCTAAAATATAGAATGTTTGTTCGAGTTTCTTTTTTTGGATTTTTTATTTAATAGTTTTGTTTGTTTTACTTTTTTTGACACGCAATATGAGGAAGGACCACACAAAATTTACACTTCAGAAATATAAGTGTATTGTTTTTGTTTTTCTTTGACCTGTCATCATTTGAAGTATAATTGTAGTAGAACACAACCTTAACCTGGGGTTCTACTAAATACAGCTGGGAAATTGACTATGAATAAGAGCTGTGTTTATTTAACCAACAAGCCTTAACCTATAGATCAAGAAATCACGACTTTAGTAATTCTCTATGAATACGCCCCATTGCGTATGACAAGGCCCTCACTATGTCACTGATGAGTTCAAATGAGTAAGCCGAACGAAACGCCAATTTGTAGGACCAAAGGCCATAAAAAGCTATTTTGAATAAATAATTCAACAAGTCCAATCCTTAATGCTAATGGCCAATTTCATAAACAAACACTAAAATTACTTTTATCAAAGCTGCTTCTAAATTTTATCAAACATTTAAAAATTTTCAGTTTCACCAATGTAGAAAAGGGATATTTAAGGGATATTTTAATTTAACTGAGTTTGCTCACATCCCTGGATTCAAAAAAAGAGGCTGTTTCCCTCGCACATGTGAAGTCTATGAGAAAAAGTGAAAAAGCATTATGGATGGGGACAATTATTCTGACAGCAAAATATCAGCTTTTGTTGACTGGAATGGCTTAACAAAAAGGGCTTTTAAAATTTAATGAGACAAAAACGAGCTTTTAGTTTACAAGGGCATTTAAAATCTTCTTAAATATAAAAGCATTTGGTGAAACCAAAAAACATCATTTAAAGGCTAAAAGGCTTTTTAATTAATTAAAAGCCTTTCGCGAAATCGGCCATAAGTCTTCTACTTGCTGATTTATTTCAGTAGTATATAGAATTTGTATTATAAAACCTTCTTATATTTGATATTAAACCTCATGAACTTAAAACTTGGCATATATTTTAGATCTTAATACTTTTTTTGGCTGACTTTTAACGCACAGGTTTCTTGTACATATAAGAACTTGGCTCTTTTTTTAACATTTATATTTTTGTTGTGATCGACCTTTGTATAAGGAGCTTTCCAGAGAGTGATGCAATGTCTAAATTGCAAAAACTTCAAATCTTGAAGGTTTACTATACAAAGTTAAATCTTGAAGATCAGAAATAAATCTTGTCAAATCTTCCTAGGGCAAATAGTTTAACAAATCGAACTAACCTATTCTTACATGGCGCTGAACGATTCATTCGAGACTCGATTCAGTTCTTCATTGTTTGACACGAATCAAACACTCTGTCTCTTTCGCACATCATAAGAAAAATTCAAAACTCAATTAATTAAAATTCAATTAATCTTTTTTAAATCTTTTTTTGAGTGGAAACACCAAAAAGATTTTATTTAATATAAACTGAGATAAACCTTGGGTGGAAACATAGCATTACACTGACTAGTGATGTGTCAACTCGGTCAGGCACAAATCGAGTTGAACTGTTTTTACTTTTCTTAGGCCAAGTTAACTTGAACATGGCAAGGCTGTCAAGTTAAAAAAATGGTAACACCAAACGTAAAACATAAATCGCGAAAAAATCGCATGATTTCAAAATATCAAAATATTCAAAAATCAATAAACGAATAAAATTAATTTGGGAGAGGGAAAGAAATCGATTTTTAGTTTTGGAGTGCGTTCATAGATTTAGTACTTCGATGGCTCCATTTAGCAAATAAAACAGAATTTAAGGTTTAAGTAAAAATTAGAATCAAGAAAAGATATAGGGATTTTGATTCAAAAAATTATAATTGTCAAAAGTTCAAAATATCGACTTTTTTGGTTACGTCGTCGCTCGCTAAACCGATTGTCGAGTCAATGCGCTTACGACTTGGTTTCGGTATGTATCAACTCAGTTGGGCATCGACTCAGTCTGAGCGTACTGTTTATCCTGTAGCAGTCCAACCAAAGCGATTAACTGGAATTTTATAAAAATCTATACCGAGTTGTCTTCACCTATAGCCAGTGATTAATGGGAAACAATACAATTTGAATCAATTAACCTAAAAAAATCTGATATTTTTAGTTTTTTCTTAATGCTCCGGAAAGAAATGATTTTAGGTCAATTGGTTATACCATTTGATCGAAATACAATTTTTCAACAGAAAGAAACCGACTGAACAATTAAAAGCTTGGCTGTGTTTTTAAAAATGCTAGTCACTGTTGCAATTGATAAAGGCCAGTTTGCACGATATTAGAATTCATATGACCTGTCATTATATTTGCTGTATGATTTCTCAAATGAGCTTTCATTTCAAGTTAAGTCACACGGTTTTGATTTTTGTATGTTAACACGTTCTTACTCCGCATTTGATTTTCTCTTTGGTTATCTGTCAAATCCAAAATAAAAGAAAAAAAAAAGTCATAAGCAAATACATTTTTTAAGTTCAAAATTACTTTTTTGCAATTTTCCATTGTTATTATCATACAAAATTCAATTTTTTTTTAAGAATATTTTTGTTTTCAATACACTGAATTCACTATTTTCCATCAAAACAACAAATCCCGTTTGACTTTTCAAATGGAATTAGCTGCAGTTCTAATGACAAAAAAGTCATAAGCTTTTTGCTTTTGAGAAGTCATATGAGATCTATGAGTGCGTTCAGACGAATTAAGCAACGAAACCGGTATTCGGATTGATCTAACCATGTGGCTTCAGTGGCGTGGTCTGTAGTAGTAGTACTATTTCCGTCGTTGTGGGCTTCATTAATTAGCTCTCTTTTTAACAATTTGGGAATTAAATAAATGCTGAAGCATTGTTAAGGAGGTGCAGGGAATTAGCTTCACGGGAACTATCTTCACATGAGAATTTACTTCACCACTAGTGGGAATTAGTTTCACCTTTTTTTTGTGAAGTAATTTCCCACTAAAGGTGGGAAATAATTTCATCCGAAAATTGTGTGAAGTTATTTCCCACCTATGATATGAAAAAAATTACAAAAATGTAAAATTGTGTTTCCTTAAATCCCGATTCTTTTAATGCAAAAGAAACTTGCATACACCCAGCCTCGCACCTACCCCAAATCCTATAATGGGCCCAAGCAGGGGGGTTGTAGGGGGGCAGCATGCCCTCCCATATACATACCTCACTGTTTATTCGCTGTAATGCTTGCTGCTAGCACTGTATTTATGTAAGGCAAAGCATTACGGCGAATAAATAGTGAGGTATGTATGGGGGGTATGCTGCCCCCCTGCAACCCCACTGCTTGGGCCCATTATAGGATTTGGGGTAGGTGCGAGGCTGGGTGTATGCAAAGTTTCTTTTGCATTTAAAGAATCTGGATTTAAAGAAACGCACATTAAAGTGAAATTAATTCCCACAAAAAAGTGAAATTTTTACTCACTTTCAGTGGGAAATAATTTCACTTCAAAAAAGGGAAATTAATTCCCACTAGTGGTGAAGTTAATTCCCATGTGAAGGTAGTTCCCGTGAAGTTAATGCCCTGCACCGTTAAGGAATCATTTGCACCGAAAACTATGATTTTTTTTTAAACAAAGTTGGTTGTTGTTGCATTGAACTGACTGTTTGCCCACCTTAGAGCAAATTCCTTCCTACGCCAATGGGTACGATTATTGTTTGAATAGTTAAAAAAATGTTTTATGCCAGCAGGAATATCTATTAGTCCATTCATATATCACTGATATTTATATTTATTTGGTTTTTCTGCAACGGCTATATCGATTTTGATGAAATCTTTTCAGAGTTTGTTTTTATGAATATGATTAAAATCTTTAAATTTGGTTTTCTACACATGTATTTTTATTTACACGTGTATTTGCAACAAACACGGGTACATGGATATCAATTCCTTAAAAAACCTGTGAAATTAATCAGCCGTCTGAAATCGAGAAATTTAATAGAAACCAACAATTTCTGTTTTTTTTTTTGTTCAATTACAAAATGAATAAATAATGAAAATGAGATTATTATGAATGCAATTTCAACAATACTGCGTTTAAGGCTTATGCCAACAAAAATTGTGTGATGAAATTATGCATGTATTAGGTTTTTTGAAGTGCCCTAATACGAATGACAGCACAGACAAAATTAATCACACAATTTATTCGTGCGAATCATTTGTTTTCGATCATTTGACCTCTTCAAGTTTTATAGCCTATGACTCTTTGGCATGAATCAATATTGTAAGAAGACACAAATATTATTATTTTTATAGGTATAAATAGATCACATTGAAAATGTATTTATTTTCTTAAAGCGCAGTCACCGCTTCAACTGACATCCACTAAGAGCAAATGACTAAGCTCACCACAATGGATTACCTATACTGTAATAAGCTGTTGCTAAGAAAAACTGGAGTTTATCCTGTAGGAATTTCATTAGAAAACTCCAGTTTTTGCTAGCGACAGCTTAGGCAACATCTACGAATATGCCCCATTATCTTTAAGTATCGCGGTCCAGCCTTTTTTAAGACTTGAGTCGTGTATTTTATTTCCATAATGCAAGAAGTGTTCTATGGTTATTTCTTAAGTATCGGATAGCTCATAAAGCTCAAGCTTAAAATTCGAGTAAATAAAAATTATCGTCTAAAATAAGTTTTATTACCTTCGCTTTAATTAGAAATTTCTGTCGGTTTTTACTCAAAATAGAAAAAACTCATTTCGTTTTTTAAGCACATGTGTAAAAACTTCCATTAGCCATGTACAAAAGTAAGTTTAAATATTTTCAATTTCAATTTCCTTATCAATCAATAATTGACCTTTAAACAATATTTATGTCACGGTCTTCCTCCAGTAGTTCTTTTATGTACAATCGCAAGTACCATTATTACTATCGGCGATTTCCATTGATAAGCTTTTAACTTTCTCCACCACACCATATGAAGTTTAACACTTTTCCATATAACATTTTTCATTTGTTTTGAATATAGAAAATAAAAATCTAATGAACCAAATGTTCTATTTCAGAACACTCCCCCATCACTTT
The DNA here is from genome assembly GCA_963921185.1 of Dasysyrphus tricinctus. Lineage (NCBI taxonomy): Eukaryota > Metazoa > Arthropoda > Insecta > Diptera > Syrphidae > Dasysyrphus > Dasysyrphus tricinctus. The sequence continues at coordinate 193,294,622 of OY992532.1, read as the reverse complement.
GACAGTCTGTCACAATAGAATACTAATGGCGGTTAACTATCGATACAATAAACAAATGACATCTATCAATTTCAATATAATCGTATACTCTCCTTACCTAATAGTATACCGGACAGCCATAAAAACTTATAACTGTAATCCATTTTCGTCCATAGACTTCAAACTGACAGAGTTGACCAATAACTGTTATGTTTCCATTGAAGAATGTTTTATTTGTATTCTTGTTGATTCTAGAGACGTTTGCAAATGAGTGCCATGTCTTGTGCCAAAGTGGGGGCGGTAGTACAGACGTTCTTTGATCTGAAAGAAGACAAAAAAAAACAAACATGCTTATTTAATTAATTAGTATTAGTATGCCATTGTGTCACCATATTGACACCACAAGCTGACAATAATTATAGTTCCTCTAGTGACTGACATGAGAAAATGATTTCACTTTCGAATTAGCATATTTGCGCGAATCGATTCGTGTGATTGAGTGAGCAAAGTGAGCATAGTGAGTACTGCAGTGGCAGTAGGTAATTATTGTTTAAAAGGAACACACAGTACAAAACATGACACCCACCCAACAATAGTGAGTCAGTTATCTCGTCTCGTCGTCGATTGTTGCAGATTTAAGATATTATAGCTTACGCAAAAATGCCATTCTTGCAATTACCTACAATTCCCACTGTCACTGCGAGAAAACACGAATTCATTTTTATGCAAGGTTGATGAAATCTTAAACGGGTCTTGGAAAAGGTGCGAGTTAAAATCGAAATGGGGAAGTTGTCAATATATTGAGAATGTGACACCCACAGAATCATTAAGATAATTATACCTACTGACTGACTTCATCAATAGCTAAAAGACAAAACCACCTTTATGCTAGAGGTGACTTATTTTGAATCTTGCGCAATATGCCGTGAATTACTGACTTGTTAAGAACATGTTAGGTATAAACATGTCATTGATAAGAATGTTCATAATAATATAAAAAACACTGCTTAAGGCCTGACCTTCGACCGTCTACTATAGAGCCATTTAAACCAGATGCGGTTATTAAAGTCTTTGTGTGTAAGTTATGTTTATGGAGAAGGTATATTTGTTAATAAATCAAGACAGTTATTTGAAAAGTCTAGTCTAAGAAAGGTGTAAAATCTTTTAAGGCTATGGTTACCAACACCGATGCGTAATCTGACAAATTAAAAATTTTCCGACCTGTTCGTCAGAACTGTTTGTGAGATGCTTGTTGGTAAAAGTGAATGTTTTTGCTATTTTTTCAGCTGACCGCAGATTATGGTAAAATCTTAGTTAGATTATAGATCAGTTAAATACCAGGCAACTTCTTTAACATTTTCTCAAGAATATAAACATAGAATATAACGCTTTGTTCTTAAGGAACATCAATCAAATACCGGAAACATTTGATCCGTCAATATTGAAAGCGATCTTAGTCCGTTTTTTTTCAAAGAGATCAGGTTGATGATAAAAACAACTACAACTACTCCTTTTCTAGTGCAGAGATGCAATATTGATGTAATGGCAGGAAGTTGGTTTATATCTGAGACCAACCAATTCCACCTAGAATGAATGTTCTTTTCGGGGGTACTGCATGTTTCAATGAAGTGACAAATACTCCAAGAGAATTTCTTGCAAAATCAAGTGCCTTTCATTTTTGCTGTTCGGGTTCAGCAGAAAATTGTAAGTCCTCCGTTTAATAAAACTTAGTGGCACAACAGATCATGGAGAACCAGGGCCTAGTGCCTTACAACTCTCAACTATACCACGGCAGGAATGGCCAAAAATCACCAATGCCTGAGACGATCATCACCAACAATGGAGAAGCAATAACGATACAGGACAAAGTTGAAGCCTGCTCTTCATATTTCAAAGTAAACTTCATGCCAAGTCCATCAGATGATCCAGTCTTCCTTGGTAAAATTGAGGCATCCATCCAGCATACAATGATGCCCAAATTGGATCGAGCAATGCTTAGCGACCCCAATCCTGCAAGTGACCCAGTCGGCAGCCCAAACTTGAGCATCCCAGAGGAGATAGGTAATGAAAATGCGCAATTCCAAACCAAAGAAGTCAGCCGGACCGAATGGGGTATCCAGAGCTTTGTTCTAAAAAGGCTTCCACAAACGGTGATGGTGTTGTTAGCAATCATATTCAACAATTGCATCAAGAACAGTTACTTTCCCAAGAAGTGGAAAACTGCAAAAATCGTGGCTATTCCCAAGAAAGGTGAAAGGAGCATGATCACCAACTACAGGCCGATATCCCTCCTCAACAATCTAAGTAAGCTTTTGGAAGAGCTGATTCTCAGGAACCTCAAAAACTTCTGCAATGAAAACAACATCATCCCAGACATTCAGTTCGGTTTCCGAGAAAAGCATTCCACCCTGCATCCACTCATCCAGCTGTCCGAGAAGAAGAAGCCCACATCTGCATATAGATATACAATTTTTAAAACATTTTTTGGGACACATTTTTGAACGCAAATCTAAAAATAAATATGTATATATTTATGTGAAAATAAAAGCAAAATTTAAAAGAAATTGTCAACCCGCTTTTGAGACAAAAAAAATATACTTTTCTTTTAAATTCAAAAACTTTTTTTTTGAAAATTTTGATATGCTATACATATATAACTTTATCTGAAATTTGTACATACAAAAATTTATCTAAGTCCATTTAGCCGATAATGAGAAAATTCAAAATAAAAAAACGTTCTATAACTGGTAGGTACTATTAATAGCTGCTAAATGTAAAATTTTATAATTTTTGATAGTAGATCGTACTAGTTTTAGTGTATGGAAAAAGTTTAATCAAAATCGTTGAAAACGTTTTTGAGAACAAAAATTTCCTTTGCCATTTTTTAACTTTTGTATGGAAGATATCGTTGTTTTTCAGAAATGTAAAATTTTTTCTAAAAATATTTTAGAGAGTAGGTATTAAAAAACTCTTAAGTATGGAGTTTCAAGAAAATCGATCATATCGTTTTCGAAATATTTGATTTTCAAAACAAATTTTGAAATATTTTTAAAAATCCAAAAAATATTTTTTTTTAATTTTGGTGCACAAAATTATTTATAGTTTTTGGAAGCTTCTTATAAAAAAAATATTGAAATCAGACATACCGCTTTGAAGAAAATCGAAAATTAAAACAAAGAGTTCCTTGGGAGGTACCATTTATAACCATTTTTAGCAAAATGGTTTTCCACCCAATGGAAGACTTTACTAAAATGAGTTTATTGAATTTTTTTAAGAAAAATTGTGGAGCCGTTCTTGAGAGCTGTGTTCACTTGGCCCGCGAAAGTCCCCAATTTTTTTTTCGTAAAAGATGACCATTTAAATGACCACTTTTGACCACCCTTTAACTTTTTTTGACCACCCACAGTTTTCGAGAAAATCGATTTTGAAAAATAGTGGGCCAAAAGAATGCGGTGCCTCAAAAATCGAATTTTTCAATGTTGATTAATGTTTTCGATAGGTAATTTTTTGAACATCAATGACCACCCCTTAACTTTTTTTGACCACCCTTACTTTTTTTTTTTTTGAAATTTTTTTTTCGATTCATTTTGTATGTATATTCCCTTTTCATTTTTTGAAATTTTCGAACTATGAAAGATGATCATTGTGGAAAACTCAATTATCTAAAATGACCACTCTTCAAAATTACTCTTACTTATCAAAAAGTACTTTTTTCCGCATTTTGAAAGATGACCATTGTGAAAAACTCAATTATCTTAAATTACCACCCTTTAAAATAACTATAACTTATCGAAAAATATTTTTCGAATTTTGAGAGATGTTCAAAATAGCTTAAGCTTTGTGTTTTTTTTTTTTTGGAAAAAGAAAGTCGAAGAGCAACTTTTTGAAAGATTTTAGAAAATATTGAAATACATACAACCATTTTTTCAAAGATTTATACATGCATATAACATTTTATTTTTTACTTTCGGTAATTCAAAATTTCTGAATACAATAAAAGGGTTGCTTTAATTGAATATTTCTCAGAATTTATAATTCTTTCGATCTCCAGGCAGCGCAGCGGTCGTCATGTATCTCCCAATATAGTCAGTTGCCCTTCGACATACTGCAATTTAATGCCCAACTTCATCTTCGGGGTGTGGAGGAAGATATCCAATCAAGCCGTTTAAAATATAGCTCTTTTCTTTGATGATAACTTTCTTTGGAACATCAGATATATTAATTTTATCAGGCGCATCAGGATATATCTCTCGATAAAACTCGCTGCCGAGTGCAAATCCAAAATCTAATAATACGTGCATCCCTGGATAAATTTTTGCTATGCAGATATTATTGCATTTTTTGCATATTGATGTCCGGTCAAGAAAGTAATCAGCAATGAAATCTTGTATTTCCAATTTTGATACAGCCAGCGGTATGGTCGACTTCGATGGATGTCCTCAACAATGGCTCCGATCTGAAATTTTCACAAGTTCTTACTTGGGAGCAACTTGGCACATCTTGCAAAATTTGGCTGGTCAGAGAGTTAGAGAAATTTTGAATGGTGGTCATTTTAGATAATTGAGTTTTTCACAGTGGTCATTTTTCAAAACTCGAAAAAAAAAATACTTTTTGATAAGTTAGAGTAATTTTGAAGGGTCGTCATTTTAGATAATTGAGTTTTTCACAATGGTCATCTTTCATAGTTCGAAAATTTAAAAAAATGAAAAGGGAATATACAGAAAAAAATTTCAAAAATTAAAAAAAAAAAATATTTGTAAGGGTGGTCAAAAAAAGTAAAGGGGTGGTCATTGATGTTCAAAAAATTACCTATCGGAAACATTTATCAACTTTGAAAAAATCGATTCTTGAGGCAAAGCGTTCTCTTGGCCCATTATTCAAAAAAAGTTAAAGGGTGGTCAAAAGTGGTAATTTAAATGGTTATCTTTTACGAAAAAAAAAAAAAATTGGGGACTTTCGCCGGCCAAGTAAACACAGCTGTTTTTGAGGAGAATACGATTATTTAAATTTGCTAAAAAAATTGTATGGCAAATACAGTTATTTTTGGTTCTAAAAAAATGAAAAAAAACGTGTGGTCATAATCATCCAAGAACCACTATAAGTTTGAAGAAAATCGATATGGGCTGTAGACAAACAAACAAAACTGTGCCACCCACTTTTTTGGTGTTCTCTATCATCGTAATTAGTCCAGTCAACGAAGACTCAAAATTATAAAATAAATGCAATAAACCATGCTCTCTGGGTTATTATTTTATGTAGTAGGGGTGACTCCCAGGTATAACATACTAAAAGTCCCCAGCCCCGAGCCGCGAGCTATAGCCAGGAGGGGGGGTTAAAGGTCCCCTTTTGTAACTTTTCGGCAATATTTTTAAAACTAAGTGTTTAAACGGAAAAGTGTACATTACAAAATGAAAGAATAATAAATTTCTTACAAGAAAAGTTTTATTCATATTTTCGGTAGGAGCAAGGATAAGAAAGATACGGGGAGTAGAAAATTCAAAAATTTAAAAAGCAATGTTATTGTCTTACAAAATCAATAGTTTTTGATAAATTAACCCAGAAATAACCGGAAAAGTACGTATATATTGATTCATGGTCATTTCAGTGACGTCATGAGAGCAAGTTGAAGTGTATAGAAGCTGGTTGTATTTAGAATGTCCTTATTTATTTTTTTGATACACTGTTTACTGTTTATTTTTATATGAGAAACACTGTTTCTTCAAAGGTAAGAAGTACACAGAATTTTTCCAAGTTACAGGCCAAAACTTCATGAAAGCATTTTCGGACATATCCTAAGAAATAAGTTCTATGGAAGAGGAGGTATATTTCCCACTCATTTCTATAAGGGGGGACAAATTTCCTAAACATTGACTGAAAATAGAAAAAATAGCTATTAACAACAAAAATACTTACAGTATTATGCTACATGTTTTTTAAAAGGTTAAAACAGATTCTTTTATTATATAGTCAAATCAAGTCAACAGTTTTTGAAAAATTCGTTTGAAAGCTCAAAATAAATAAAAAATTATTTAATGATTTTTCATTTTTTATTTTACACTATAAAGTAGTAAATTGGCTTTTTTTATTTTGTGTTGTTGTTAGCCTTGAGTCGTATGCTGAAAACCGGATGGTTGTAGGGTTTTCAGTTCTCAAGAAAATTGAAAATAATGAAAACTTCTTTTTTTAATCATTTTTGTTGGGTAATTGTTACTAAGTACTTTCGAAAAAAAGTAGTTTTCATAATTTTCAATTTTCTCAAAAACTAAAAACCCTACAACTGTCTGGTTTTCAGCATTCGACTCGAGGCTAACAACACCACTAAATAATAAAAGACAACTTACTTCTTTATAGGTACTGTAAAATAAAAAATGAAAAATCATTTAAGAGCATTTCATTTTTTTTTTATTAATTTCTAGTTTTCAAACGAATTTTTCAAAAACTGTTTACTTGATTTTACTATATAATAAAAGCCACTGTTTAAAGCTTTTAAAAAAGATGTAGCATAATATTGTAGGTATTTCCGTTGTTTTTAAATACCTATTTTTCTATTTTCAGTCAATGTTTAGGGAATTTGTCCCCCCTTATAGAAAGGAGGGGGAAATATACCTCCTCTTCTATAGAACTTATTTCTTAGGATATGTCCAAAAATGTTTTCATAAAGTATTGGCCTGTAACTTGGAAAAATTCTGTGTACTTCTTACCTTTGAAGAAATAGTGTTTCTCAGATAAAAATAAACCGTGTATCAAAAAAAATAAATAAGGACATTTTAAATACAACCAGCTTCCATACACTTCACCTTGCTCATGACGTCACTGAAATGACCTGACCATGAATCAATATATACGTACTTTTCCGGTTATTTCTGGGTTAATTTATCAAAAACCTTTGATTTTGTAAGACAATAACATTGCTTTTCAAATTTTTGAATTTTCTACTCCCCGTATCTTTTTTATAATTGCTCCTACCGAAAATATGAATAAAACTTTTCTTGTAAGAAATGTATTATTCTTTCATTTTGTAATGTACACTTTTCCGTTTAAACACTTAGTTTTCAAAATATTCCCGAAAAATTACAAAAGGGGACCTTTAACCCCCCCTCCTGGCTATAACTCGCGGCCCTGGACTGGGGACTTTTAGTATGTTATACCTGGGGGTCATCCCTACTACATAAAATAATAACCCAGAGAGCATGGTTTATTGTATTTATTTTTTCTTCGTTGACTGGACTAAATGTCATGTTTGATCGTTATCTCAATTTTTTTTTGCACGAATCCAAGACTTGCCTTATAGTACCTATGTATATCGCTAGTATAAAAGGCAAAAAAAGCATAATCCTATCTTATTATATCCAATATAAAATAATTCTACACTAGGCAACTTTTAAAAGTTACTCCCATACGAGTAGTACGGTGCTTAGGAGTAAGAATTTTTTAATGATCGGCTGAACCGATTTAAATTAAATTTATTGCACTACGACTTCCAAATAAAATTGAATATAAAAATTTTCAAAAAGGTATTTTTTGAAATAAAAAATAAATCAAAATATAGTTTTGAAAATTCGTTATTTCAAAATCAGAATGATAATTTCTTTAAAATACAATTTTTATCTGAAACTTATAATTTGCATACCAAAATTTGTTCCTTAAAAGTGTATTAAACATTTTATGTAGGTAAATTAAAACTATGTAATTAAAAAAAAAAAATACTTCAATGATTTTTTTTGCATAAAGTCACATTTATTTAAAAATTCATATGGGTTTTTGGCTGGTGTCCATAAGACCAGTTCTTTCTCATTGAACCATCACAGATCAATTTTTTGCTAGCTCATTCAATTACATTGGAACTGTGTGCGATATTGCGTTCAACTTAAATGCAAAAGCACCACGAATTGTTACTGGCATAGTGACTTCCTATGGGTTGGTGGCTTCCAACATCTGGCGAATGGTTTTGACGATGTTGAAAACTTCCCACACCATTGGAACTTCTAAGCTGGTTCGAGTGTATTTTATTAATTTTATTATTTTATTATTAAAGAGCAAACGGCAGCAACGTAGTTTGGAGTCGTTTTTTCGGGTATATATTTATTTGAAAAATAAGGGTTGGTACGTTTTACCGATTTTTATAATGTCGATTTAAAAAAATCGACCGTCATAATGTTTATTTTCGATAAGTCTATTGGTTAAAATACTTATCAAAATGTCAACTCTTATAATGTCGCCGCATACATGTGAACATCATTCACTTTGAAATTGTCGATCACAAAGTCAGTCACTCTCGAATAATTACTAATGTATACATAGTCAGCCGATAAAGTTCGTCGACTGCACAATAAAAATTCATCGACTATTTTGGACAAAAATCGACATTTTTTTTCCGACAACTTTTCAATCGACATTAAAATAGTCTGGATTTTAAACAGTCAACTTTTTTTCTGTCGATCAAACTTCAGTCGACATTTTAACAGTCGATGAAAATTATATTTGCCGAGTCGATATTTTGTTTGTCGACCCGAAAAATAATAATGCCTAACTGCTAGTTATTCTCCTCTTTCCATTTTCTGTTCAAACAACTTCATTGCTCTACAAAGTGATTACAATTTCCTACAATTCTGTAATAAATCTTAGACTGTTAATAAATCATAAACTATTATTAGATCTGAAAATTTTGTTCCTATACCAATTTCAAAATCTAGAAATGTCTATTGTAATATCAACACAAAAATGAGGTATCATTTATCATAGTCGAAGAATGATCATCCTTAGACAAAAACAATTTCCTCTCACAACCAACAACAACAAAAAAAAGATGTTCGATCAAAAGAGCTGTCAGCAATCTTCCTATTATTTTTTTTTTGTTAACAAATTTTCTCACGATAAATCCACTTTACCAAATTTTCTTTCGAAATATTTTTATTTTAGAAAAAAAAAAAAAAAAACATTGCACCGTCGCACCGCGTCGTTTGTGGTGGTGTATTCGTCTCAGCGAGTGGTCTTCAAAATTGACTAAATATTACTTAACTTAAACTTTATGTAACCGCATAGTAATTTATATTGGTTTCTTGTCTTGAACTCCTGCCCCCCACTTCCACCTTCCTCCCACATAATATCGTAATCACTTTACAATGCAATGTGTTAGCAGAGCGCACGCCACTGTCATTGCATCATAATTCTCTTTCAAACTCTCGTTAATTACTCAATTTACTTTAAACAGAAGTTATCCATGGAATACAAAAAAAAAAAAAAAAAAATTATCGAAAATTGTATCATGCGCAAAATATTGAACACAAATAATGGAAAGCTATTCGCAGCTGATTAGTAAAACTTTAAACTCAAGTTGGTGGAGAGCGTACGTACTTTGAAGCCTAATTTAAAATTTATACAAGTACGTATAGCTTCTCATCCATGACATCAACAGCAGCTCAGCGTTAAAGTGAGCCACTGATTGGATTAATTAAAATGTTTATTGTGGTGTATGAAGTATATGAGCACAAAGTCAAAAGAGAGTTTGTGCTCTGAAAAGTACAACAAAAAAGGGAATGTACTTGTATATCACATAGATATATAAGTACTTTCAATCAATAGAAAAACAAAGTCGGTGCAGTTATGTATCGAAGCTCAAGAAACGTTTAACTTTAAGTTTGTTCGTATTTCTTTTGATTGTATGTAATCGATCAGAGCTCGTTGAAGTGGATAGACTATGAATATTCATCAGATTTAAAGATGATCCCTTGACATTTACCTATTGGCCCATCATTGTCCGCCGGAGGCTATACATCAAATATATATTATTTATGGTGGAATCTTCATCAGTCATTGGATTTTGCAAAAATCACGATACTTTTTACAGAGACGTAGCTATTTTATCCTCCACCCTATATAAAGCCAAAACTAGCGGTTTCTATTAACTCAATGAAAGCATTTTTTGTTGTTAGAACAAATATTTCATTTTGGTTTAGCTTAAACACTCAGTACCTAATGTAGTAGAGGTGGATCTACTTTCTGCAAGGTGTCCTAGTGCACATGTTGAAGTGCGATAATTGGATTTAAAATTCCATTTTTTTCGTCAAAGAGTTAGTCCAGTCAATAAAGGTTTTCTTATTACTTAATTATCCGGCTCCCGATCCATGAAGGGTCTCTGCCTGAGATATTGCGGTCTTCCATCGGTTGCGGTACCTCGCACGCTTCCTCCAGTCGTCAAGACCAAGCGCTCTTGCTTCTGGTCTTCCTGATCGTCTCGAACCTGGGGACTAGGATTCGAAGATAGTTGACGTGTTTTGGCTCTTTGGACTACATCCAAATCTTGGTACAGCTCGTACAGTTCACGATTGAATCTTCTCCTCCAATTGCCCTCGTCGCATATAGGACTTAATATCCGCCGAAGAATTTTTCTCTCGAAAGTGCCCAGTAACAGTTCCCCTTTTTTACTTTTCGTCCAGCACTCGGCGCCGTAGAGTAGAACTGGCAAAATAAGCGTTTTGTATTGCGTGCATTACTACCTCAAAATTACTGATGCCAACAGTGACGTTTTGTCCTAGGCGATGAACAGATGAGGCTTTGTTTGTTGAAGGCATATACTTTGTTTTGTCCTCATTCACTTCAACACCAACGCGTTTCGCCTGTTCATCAACAGCTGTGAATGCTTCAAGTACAACTCTCTTGGAGCGGCCAATGATGTCAATGTCGTCCGTATAGCCAAGCAGTTGAGAAGACCAGTTGAAGATAGTGCCTTCCATGTAAACACCACTCTTACACACTATCTGCTCCAGGACTAGGTTGAAGAAATCAAATGATGGCGCATCTCCTTGTCTGAACCCTGTACACGTCTGGAATAACTCGGATGAGCTGTTACCCATTTGCACCTTGCACCGCGTATTTTGTAACGTCATGCGGCATAGCTGGATCAGTTTTTTGGGTATCCCGAGTTCCGACATCGCCAATAGAAGCTCTTGGCCCAACTAACAATTTAGCTTGTATAAGGTTAAATTTTTCGAATTTGGCAAGTAATAGCTTGTATAGAGCTTGAATAAGGCAATCTTGAGCAAGCAAAGAATTTTCCACCTGAAATTTAAATAAATAGCTGCTATAAGGCCTTAAAATATGACTTACACAAGCTTTATACAGGGCTTGTAAATATAAGTTATAACTGGCTTGTATAAGGCCTTCCAAAGTTGTTTTCTGAGAATATTCAAAATGATTGCGCTGCTATAAGGCTCTCCACGACAAGTCATTGCAAACTTGTATAAAGCTTGTTTGTAAAGGCCTTATACAAATTAAAATAATCGGTGAAGATCAACAAGTGTGTCTTATAAAATATTGTGCTTACAAAAAACAGATTAAAATAAATAAGGACGGTGAGTACCCATGTGATTTAATATTCGCTTGGCGATAAAAGCAATGCCTACTATTTCAAAAAATCTTTACAAGCGTAACGTTAAGAGGTAGCGTGAACGTGAAGTATATGATATAAAGTTATTCACTTTTGATTATGTTTTCCTCAACAGCAAATTGGCATAGTGGTAGAGTGCTAGACTGGCACGAGGAAGGAATCAAGTTCAAATCCCAGGTAAAAACAAACTTTTCATTTTTATAAAAATAAAATAAGAAACGGATACAAAACATTTTTTTTTTTTCATAATCAGCTTTACTAAAACATTTTTTTTTCTCTCGTAGCAAAATAGATTTTCGCGAATCACGACAGCAAAATAAGTTTGGGTAAGGCCTTATATAAACATCCAAGGCAAGCTATTGGCAATAGCTGTCATTCAATGGCTTGGGTAAGGCCATCCAAGGCAAACTATTGGCAATAGCTGTCAAAATGGCTTTCGTAAGGCCTTATATACATGGTTAAAAATTCTGGGGTATTTTTTAATACAGCATTTGTATAACAGCCGTATTCAATACAGAAAATATTACTTTTTAATATTCCGTAAATATTAAAGAAATGTTCTAATAACTTTGTATTACATTCTAATAGATTAGTACTAAAATTGTTATTTGTAATACCAAACAGATTAAAAAGTAATCGAATGAAATAAAATATAATCATTTGGTACTAGAATTGAATAACTTAAGTATACGCGTAAATTTTCAATACAAAAAGTATTGAAATTTAATACAAATTGTATTAAAATAGCAAGATGCGTATACTTTCAATATAAGAGTATTAAAATCTAGCACAATTTGTATTACAACAGGAAACCAATACAAGCAACAATCAGCCATATTTAAATATGAATATGAAGCATATGTTCTTAATACAAAAGTATTAAAATTCAATACACAAAACAGCGATGAAACAAAAATGGCAACCTCTTTTCTGCTTATTAATATAAAATAAACAATTTAAATATGCATTATTTTGAAGGTGCGTTGAAATATTTCGAGGTAAAATATACAAATTAGTAGATAAAATTTCAATGGCTTTAAGATTGTAGTTCTCATATATGTGAAAAACAATAAATATAATAATGCCGCCATTAACTGACATAGAAGATAAATACTCTTACAAAAAAGTCTTTCATTACTATTAATTTTGTAATATATTTTGTATTAATTTTCATGAAAAGGATTGAAAACTAAATTTCAAGAAATAAAGTTTTATTTCATAATACCTTTGTATTATTAAAAAATAATACAGATTTCGTACTCTTTTGTAATATTATTAAAATTTAATATATTTTGAATTCACTTTCAAATTTTAATATTTGCCAAGTATTAAATTTTAGTAAATTTTTGGTGTTGTCACATAATATGTTACCCTGAAAATATTAAAAAGTACCCAAAAATTTTTTACCGTGTAAACATCCAAAGCAAACTATAGCTTGTTCAGCCAAGTTAATAGCAGTTCATGAAAAGTTATTTGCTGCTATAAGACCTGTCAACAAAAGTCTTATGGCAGTTAATTATGGTATCAACTTATTCACTTTTGATTATGTTTTCCTCAACAGCAAATTGGCATAGTGGTAGAGTGCTAGACTGGTACGAGGAAGGAATCGAGTTCAAATCCCAGGTAAAAAAAACTTTTCATTTTTATAATTAAACTAACATTTCACTCATTACAGAATACAGAAAAAAAGATTTCGGAAGCTGACTGAGGAGAAAAAAATATAATAAAATAAAATGCAATAAAAAAATACAATATCAGAAAAATAAAATAAAAAACAGATACAAAAAATATTTTTTTTTTTATTTCAGAATCAGCTTTCCTAAAAAAATTTTTTTCTCTCTATGGCAAAATAGATTTTCGCAAATAGCGACAGCGAATATTATTGTTTAAGCAAAATAAATTTGGGTAAGGCCTTTATATAAACCTCCAAGGCAAGCTATTGGCAATAGCTGTCATTAAATGGCTTGGGTAAGGCTATTATATAAACATTCAAGGCAAGCTATTGGCAATAGCTGTCAAAATGGCTTTCGTTAGGCCTTATATAAACATCCAAGGCAAGCTATAGCTTGTTCAGCCAAGCTAATAGCAGTTCATGAAAAGCTATTTGCTGCTATAAGACCTGTCAACAAATGTCTTATGACAGTTGATTAGCTTGCGTAAATGCGCCAAAATGACTTGCATAAGGCCTTTTACTATTTCTATAGCAGTCTGAAAATAGCTTGTATAGAACCTTATACTAGTTAAATTGTTAGTTGGGTGGTGACTTATGCTATCATATGCGGCTTTGAAGTCGATGAATAGATAGTGGGTCTCGACTTGAAATTCGTTGGTCTTTTCCAGGATTTGCCTCAATGTGAAGATTTGGTCTATCGTTGATCTGCCTGGCCTGAAGTCACACTGGTACGTGACAATCATAGTGTTGCAGAAAGGTTTTGACGTTCAGATAGTACGTTGGATAGGATCTTGTAAGCAACAGAGAGATATGCCTCTGTAGTACTTGCAGGACATAAAATCGCCTTTTTTTAAAAGGTTTTCACCTCAAAAAAAATTCAACAGCTTTGAAACTTGGCACACTTATTCAGAATGGTCTACTGATTAAGAGTAAAAAAGTCCCCATAAATCCGAGGCGAGCTCTAGTGGCAGGAACGTGCACCATTTTTAATTTATTTTTTTCGTATTTACCTTTGAAATTATTTGTCCTAGCAAAAAATTTTCTGAGAAAGAAAGATATGGACTATGACAAATATTTCCATATCTCTTATACTTTCATATATAGTTAAAAAGTTATTTGGCGTCAAAAACTGATACTTTTTTAAATTGGCTCAAAAGTTCTAAATTTTATATTCTTATGTATGAAATGCGGTATAAGAACAAACGGTTTAAGGGTTTATATTATTATATATATATATATACTATAAAAAAAAGTGCTTCGCCAACTTTTGGCACCAAATAACTTTTTAGCTATAAGATATATATAGAAATTTTGGTCTCAAAATATTGTAGAGAATTTCACAATCTATCTTTCTTTTTCATAAAATTTTTTGATAGGACAAATAATTTCTAAAATAAATACGATAAACAAAAAAATAAATATGTTGCACGTTTCTGCCGCTAGAGCTCACCTCGGATTCATCACTAGACCATTATGGATAAGTTTGCCAAGTTTCAAAACTGTTGAATTTTGTTTGAGGTGATGGCATTTTCCTTCATTGACATAACTAGTAAAAGTAACGAGTGAAAATAACGAGTAAAAATAACGAGTGAAAGGTTCGAGTAAAAGTAACGAATGAAAGTTACGAGTACAAGAAACGAGTAAAAGGTAACGGCTAAAAGTAAGGAGTGACAGTAACGAGTAAAAGTAACGGGTAAAAGTACCGAGCGAAAGTAACGACTAAAAGTACCGAAGAATAAGAAATAATCCAACAGCAGCGCTTCAAACCCGCAATGAGTTAGTGAAATGGCTTAACAACAACAACAAATTCATAGATGATAGAGAAAAGGCAAAGATGACAAGATATACTGTCAAACTTCCCTGCATATATGGATTGTCAAAAACACACAAGCCTAACATACCTATTCGCCCCATCGTATCATCAATGAACTAGCGTTGTTTTGCACTTTCTATATTCACTTTTTACTAATATCTCAGTACATCTAGCTGTGGATATAGTTTAAAAAAAGCAGTCAGTCGATCTCGTACTGTGGAAGTGTGTAGACGTTTTCGGCTTCCCAGTTTATTCAACTAGTATATTCGGTGTGATCTAATCAAGTTTAATTTAAACCAAGCTATTTTCAATAGCGACTACAGCTCAGTGGTAGAGGTGGCGGACCGAGAATCCGAAGGTAGTGGGTTCGAGTCCCAGTCGGGCAGTAAATTTTTGGCCGCTTTTTTCCATAATCGAGAGGTGGAAAACATCATCGAGAGGGATAAGCGGCTAATGGAAAGCAAGAAAACGGCAGGGGCATCGAAAGGTGTCCCAACAACAACAACAACAAGCAAGCAAGCTATGGCACCACCACCAGCCTTAGCAACAGCAAGTGCACCAGCACCAACAACATCAAAGAAGGCGATGGCACCACCAGCCATACCGTCGTCGAATGCCGTAGCAACAACGGCAAATGCATCAACGGCACCAACAGCCGACACCAAGAACAAGAGGAGGAAGAGGATTAGCTGTGCGCCGAACCTCGTCAAGCGCCGCTCCACCATCACCTCAGCCCAGCTGCCAGCCGGGGTGAAGGAGACGGCGCGCACAGCAAAAACTACAGCAGCAGCAATGATCCAACGACAGCTAAACACCTCGCCATCCGATGACGACATTGAATACATGTCCGAAGGTGGCGAGGGTTTGTATACCACAGGTGAAAGCAACAACAACCTGTTTGTTGACTTAACCTCACCAGAGGCGTCCTCCGAGGAAGAATGCGAGGCACAAGAAATAGCAGAGGAGCAGGCCATCAATGAAAAGATCGGTGCTATACAGGGGGAGATGGAACGTCTCAATGCCATGCTCACGCCCCTGATAGAAAAACTAAAAGCTAAACAAGAAGCTCGTCGCGAGAAAGAAAAACAGGAGCGCGAGCAGAGGAAAGGAGAGCAGGCGCCACAGCAAGGGGCGCATAATCAAGTGGCTTCACAGCAGCAACAACGAAACCCACTAGAACAGCAGCAACAAGAACAGCTGCCACAACAGAAGCAGCCACAACAACAGCTGCAAAACGAACAGTCACAGCAGCAACAAAAACATAAGCAACAACAACAGAACCATGAAAATAAGCAACAAAATAAGCAGCAGCAGCAGCAGACCAACCAGCGACAAAAACAACAACAACAGCAGCAGAACCAGCAGCAGCAGAAACAACAGCAGGCGAAGCAGCAGAGCGAACATCAGCAGCAGCCACAGCCCACAAACAACAAGAAGGAAAAGGTGCCACCCATCAATACTTATAAGATGGAGTTAAAGGATACCATTGAACTGTGTAAGTCGGCCATAGGCCAAAATTTTTATATTAAACGCTTAAGCAACGATAGGCATGCTATCCACTGCACCACAGTGGCGCAGCACAAAATTATAAAAGATTTGCTAAAACAATCCACGACTGAGTTCTTCAGTTTTACCCCCAAAGTGGATAAATGTCAAACGGTCCTCTTGAAGGGCATAGATTCCTGCACGGAACCAGAGGTGCTCTATAAGGAGCTCCGTGAAAAAGCGAGCGGCGATCTCGAGTTTATCGGGGTCAAGCCGTTTACCACAGTCAGAGCCAGACGGGAGAAGCGGTCTTTGCCGTTCTTCCTGGTTCAACTTTCGCCCAGCAGCAAACTGGATAGTTTCAGGAATATCTCCGTCCTCAACTACCAGGTTGTAACTTGGGATAAATTAAAGAGACGCGGCGACATGCTTCAATGCATGCGCTGCCAAAGGTTCGGCCACGCTGCAGCAAACTGCGAAATGCAGTCACGCTGCGTGAAGTGTGGTGAGAACCACATTAAGGGGGAGTGTAAACTCGGTGAGGAAAGGGTCGATGATATGACCCAGCTTAAATGTGCACTTTGCGGAAAGGAGGGGCACCCTGCTAATTATCGGGGTTGCTCAGCCTTTCAGCAAATTCGTACTAATAAAGCAGCTAGGCAGACAGCGGTAGTGGTACGCCCATCAACGCGTGCTCCTACAACAACACCCATCAATCCCCAGATCTCCTACGCCCAAATGGCGGCAGGAAGGGGAAACACGGTACAGCCTGCAGCTAAGGTAGCCCAACCGGCCCTCGTGCCTAAAGCTCCGGACGCTCAGGCCGAAATAAGAAGCATGTTGCTGGCAATTCAAGGTCAGTTGACAGGACTTCAGAAAGAGATAAGGGAGCAGGCGAATAGGGTGGACTATATCTACTCTGTTTTGCCTAGCTTAACGCAAATTAGAGGTTAAAGGCGCGCTGTCGGAGAGGCCTCTTAGGATCCTTGCTGTGAATGTAAATTCACTGATTAGGACCGAACGTAGAGCTAATCTTTTCCAATTGTTGAAAGACCAGAGTCCAGATGTGTTTATGGCCAGCGAAACTAAGCTGAACCAGAAACATAAGTTGACTAACAACAATTACAATATCGTTAGAAGAGATCGACCCAACTCCACTCAAGGGGGGGGCGTCGCAATCTTCATACGAAAAGGCATTAATCATAAAGTTATATATAACAGTGATCTGCGTAGATTTCGGCTGTTAGAGGCGTGTGTCGTGTGCATTCCTCTCCAACAGGGGAAACGAATGTATGTGATTGCGGCTTATGCACCGGAATCACCTCAGCCAACTGATTTTATGACAGAGCTTGAAAAACTTTTCGAATGTCTACGCTTGAGCTTGGAAGAAAATTACTTTCTCATGGCCGGTGATTTGAATGCCAAACACCTAGATTGGGGAAATCAAATACAGAATCCAAGAGGTATTCATCTTTTTAATTGGATGAGTCGATATAACACTGAATATGGTGTCGACCTGCTGGCTACGGATCGGCCATCGTTTCCAAGAAGCGGTGCCTATCTGGATCTATTGCTAATAGACTCAAGACTGACAATTACGGACACTGTGGGTCAAAGACCAAGAAACTGTTTACGAACGATCGAGTACGACAGTGACCACTGCGGACTCGCCGCCGTAATACAGCTTCCGAACGAGCTCGTGGAGTTGGATGAGTATGTGCCTGTGCATACTTACAATTACAGTAAGGTGCGCTGGCCACGCTTTACCAACGCCTTATCGAGCGAAATCAGTTCGAATAATATATCCCCACCAAATGACAGGAATTTGACAAATAACGAAATAGACCAATATCTTGAACAAATGGACGAGACAATCAAACGAACAATGGACAGAACGATACCAAAGTACAAACAACGGGACGCAACTGACATGTACCGGAATGCGACCATTGACGCATTACACAGACAAAAAAGTGGACTGCTGACAAGACTCAAACGCTTGTACCGACGGTTTACTGACCCAAACGATCTGGAGATTAGGACATTGAAGTCTTCGATCAAGAACATCAACCAGCTTATTAAGGAAAACTATCGGTTGTCGATTAATTTGTATTGGGATAACAAAATTCGGGCTGTTAATTCTAGCGACCCGAGTATGTTTCCCCAAATTAACAAAATATTTAGAAGGAATGATCAGAACGACCTTCCGTGTCTTAAGCTCCAGAGAACGACAGATAACAGAGACGTACTTCTGACAGCAGGAATTGATCCAGAGGACGCCGTCTTGGACGATGACCTCTTTATTGTCGAAGATCCGCAGGAGAAAGTGGAGGCTGTGGGGGCTGCTTTCCAGCAAGTGTACAAGGTGAATGCATGCATTCGCCCGAACCATGACCTGGAAAACAGAGCCTTGCTCCACCACTTCTACCTTCGGAATGACATAACGCAATGGCGATCAGAGAACCTCGGTTTCACCGGGTTCAATGAAGATCATTTGGCAAACGCCATAATCGCCGAGCGAAATGGGCCCAGTTCCCTGTTAATTACGAAGGTGGAGCTTCAGCTTATCTTCGATTCATTAAAGAAGAAGAAGTCAGCAGGAGTCGATGGCATATCCAACGTTGTACTTCGACATTTACCACAGGAAGTAGTAGACATTTATACCACACTGTTTAACAACGCACTGAATAATGCATATTATCCAGTGCGTTGGAAGACAGCTGTGGTGCATCCTCTCCCGAAAAAGGGAAAGGACAACTCCAATCCGGCGAATCTCCGGTCGATAAGTCTTCTTCCGAGTATCAGCAAGGTATTCGAAAAAGTTATCAATAGAGCTTTGTCAAAGTGGGCAGAGGACAATAATATCATACCGGATAATCAGTTCGGTTTTAAGGCGGGACATGACACCATTCATGCCGCGTCTAAACTCGTTTCTGATATCCAATGGAACAAATCTAAAAAGCAGTGTACGGGTGCCTGTCTGGTTGATTTGGAGAAGGCCTTCGACACCGTATGGCTAGAGGGTCTTTATCTAAAGCTGACCAGACTTGGCATTAGTAAACCACTATTATATATGCTTTATGATATGCTCAATGGTAGAAAGTTTGTTGTCAAGAGTGGCAATGTGACTTCTGCCACAACCTTTAATATTAAAAATGGTCTTCAGCAGGGAGCGGTTAATTCGCCGATTCTATTCAGCATTTACACCAGCGATCTGATAAGTAGTCTAACTCAGGCAATTGCGTATGCCGACGATCTAATTGCGTACAGAACAGCTCCAAAAGTCGAGGTCATCAGAATTCTTTTGCAGCGTGACTTCGAGAAGATTCAGCAATATTGCGATGACTGGAAGTTGAAAATCAACTTCCAGAAATCAGAAACTATCTTGTTTAGGACTCCGTTGCATGGAGCCACAAGGGATACGAGAAAGAACTGGCGTAAGCTGGTGATCGTAGGGCCAAATGGACAGCCACTGGCGAGTAAAAGTGTAGTAAAGTACCTTGGCATCTGGATGGATCAGTATTTGTATTTCGACAGACATATAAATGCTGCTCTGTCCAGGGCTAGGGGAGCTTTTGCCCTGACAAAACGGTTGTTTTATAGCAGCCGGCTTGACAGCAGGGTGAAGGTGATTTGCTACATGGCCCTCATACGGCCGATGATTGCCTATGGGTGCCCGGTTTGGTTCAACGTTGCCCCATCTCAAATGGAAAAGATTCGGGTGTTTGAGAGGCAGTGTCTTAGACGCTGCCTTGGATTACACAGAACACCAGAGTCGGAGTACAAACATTATTATTCCAACCTGGTTCTATACAACGGGGCCAACATAAACAGGATAGATAATTTCTTGCTGAAGCTTATTCGAGGTCACATTGCAAGAGCAATGTCCTCGACCAACAGCTTAATTTTTGGGGCTTATTACCCTAAAAACGATTACTACGAGAGTGTGCGTCTGAGCGGCTTTATTCCGCCCGATGCATTCCTCTATTTAGACAGTCGAGGGCTGATCCAGGATAGAGCGGCGGTTCCGCTAATCTACCACGTCGGCCGTAGAACTGTGGATCGGCGGCTCCTTTATGACCGAGACGCCCTCGCACAAAACGGAGCGGAGCACCTTCGGTTCAGTAGGACTGTGTCCGATCGGGACCGAAGAGATAGGGTAAAGCAGGAGAACCAGTTCTGGTGGTTGAAACCTGAACAAGAAGATTCTTCGGATATTTAAAAGTTGACTGCATTTTTCTATGCCATGGCCGACTTACATAGGTTTAGGTAGTTAGTTTTAAGCAGTCAGGGTGGCACCAAAAAAAAAAAAAAAAAAAAAAAAAAAAAAAAAAAAAAAAAAAAAAAAAAAAATTATAAAACCAATAAAAACACAAAAAAATTATAAAACCAATAAAATCACAAAAAAAAAAATATAAAAACCCGAAAATGCTTGCTGTGGCTGTTCTAGTTTGTAAGTAGTTTGTAAGTAGCTTTAAGTAGTTATATAGTAGTTTTAATTAGTTTTAATTAGTTATAATTAGTTTTAATTAGTTTTAATTTAGTTTTATTTAGTTTGTAAGTTTTATATAAAACAAAAAAATAAAGATAATGATACCGAGTTTTTTATAAATTCTTCTCGGTGAAAAATAAAACCGACATGGATTCTAGTTTTAAGATAGTTCTTAGGCCGAAAGGCATTAGCATTAAGTTATTAGTTTAACTTAGAGCGCCCGAATGGGGCCAGTAAGTTAGTTGTAAGATATTGATAAGTAGGCTAGTTTTTATGAATTTTTGTCTAGCTTTAAGATAGTTTTAAGATGAATGAAAAATAAAAATGAATTTAAAAAAAAAAAAAAAAATAAAAAAAAAAAAAAAAAAAAAAAAATAGTTTAAAAGAAATGGGAGTTAATAAGTCGGGTTTGGGTCAAAATTCTGCGTGTGCCAAAATTCTGCTTTTCAAAATTCTGTTTTCAAAATTCTGTTGTTCATAATTCTGCTTTTCAAAATTCTGTTTTTCAAAATTCTGATTTTCATAATTCTGTTTTACAAAATTCTGCAAATAATAAAAAAAGAAGTCGTTTGGAAAATGTTAAAAAGCGCGTGCTTTTTAATATTTTCCAAAAGACTTCTTTTTGATTCAAAAAATTGAAAAATCGCTTTTTAATTCAGACCCAAAATTGTGTCCATCTGTCTTTCTATACCTCAACCTTTCTCATAAACCGCTGAAGCGACTTCTTCTTGGGTCTTAAGGTTCGGCTAGAAGGACCATTGATTTTTCAATTCTAAAAATAACGGTTTCTTCCATAAAACTGTTAAGGAAATCTTAAATAAATACATTTGGTGACGCAACAAGTCGTGGAGAACTAGAGCCTAGTAGCTAACAACTAAACCTTACAAGAAAACCATCTTTCATTCGATTGGTACCAAAAAACAACAACTTCAGGAAGACTCATCAACTTTCGCTCCAGCCAAGCCAAATATATTGTCATGAGCACTCCGCTTCCAACTTACGTTGAGTGATGCAAAAAGGAACAATTACGTGCAATAGTTTTTATTATTGAATTATCAAATTCGGCTTAGTTTTCGAGTTATACCAAAAATACTGAAAAAAGGCCAGTGTGACCATTCTCTCAGAAACGCATGGGTGAATCTAGTAGCATTATCGGTTTTAAGTATGCTTATGTGCCAAACAAACATATTCAATAATAAAAACCCTTGCACGTTATTGTTCCTTTTTAAAAGGTCTATTCAATAGGCTATTAGCAGATCATCACGAACAACTTAATAGATATTCGATTAGCTTTTAAATCATATACAACAATTGGATATCTTTTCACCAAATTAAAAGCAAAATCTGATAGAGACAAATGCTCTGAAATCATACATATATAGGATCAACTGCAAATGAAAAACCGATGAATCCTGCAACCAATGCTACATTGGTAGGACGAAACAATTTCGACGTCAAAGGATGTCAAACCACGGATCCGACATCAAGACCAATTATCCAGCCATGAAATAGAAAGTGGCCACTCTTTCGATTTTGACGGTGTACAAGTTCTTCAAACTGAAAAGCATACTTCTAAGGGGGTACACCCTAGAAACACTTCACATTTTAAACAACAAAAACAACATGAATCGAAAACAGGACACACGGAACATTTCAATGGTATATTGCTCCCTTGTTTCATCTTAAATACCATCGATCACCTATCTCTTTCTTTTTTCTTCACTTTTATAATTTTTTTTTTATAAATCAGTTTCATTTTTACTTTATAAAATAATAATAATAATCTTTCATTGGATTTTGGTTGCATTATGTTGATTAACTATATTTATATTTTGTATGTAATAAAAGTTCCCCCTGAAGAAGACAGCATCAACCCTTGTCGAAACGTCGAGAAAAGTACATGTTATAGATTTTATTTCATTGTTAACGTAATTATGACCAAAAAAGCCAACGGAAACTATATTTTCCACACAACATATATTCATCAAATTCGTCAATAAATTTATCTTTTTAATAGTTAAAAAGTTACAGGTCAACAATGTTAAATTTTGTTTGGCAATATAGCAAATAGGAAATGTAACTGTTCGCATTTTTTGTACAGTGACTGCGTTCACAGAAGAAATTTTACGGCAGCTTATAATCCACAAAATTGCTTTTTAAGTGTAAATTTTCAAAACTTAATTACTTAAACTGTTGCAGTTAAAAATTGAACGAAAATAAACAAAAACAAAAATGTGAAAGCACTTTAAAATAATATACCCAAGCCCTCAACTAGAATTATTCACCTTGATCCTGAGATAAATGACTTCTGACAAGAAAATCTTGTTATCCTCTCACTTTCAGAGTCTCCCGCTCGTGTAAGCAACACATGTAAGTAGTACTACTCACGTTAACCTCTCTCGCATAACAAGGAACTTAAACTCATTCGAGGTCAGATCGCGCAAACAACCTCGAACTCTTATTTGAGTCCGCAAAGAAGAACGGAACACGAAATAAAGCAAAACAAGAAATATAAGCCTATACCACTCCAAGCCAGATAATGGTCATTGTTAACGGGGCCCCAATCGATGGTGCCCATGGAAATGTGGTTTTTCTTCATTTCATACCAGCAATTCACACCAATTCCAAAGCCTTGTTGTTGTGCAGCTAAAGTATTCCGATGAATTATAAATACAGAAAAACTACTGCCCCCAAACATCCGTTTAAAATAAAGAGTCCCACTGTGATGGACTTTAAGATGAATCCGCATTAACTCGAGGCTACATTTATGTACAACTCAAGGATGAAGTGCAACCTAGGGTGTATTGAAAAGTTGCCCTGTTCCAACATATTGATGACTGATCGGAAATATTTATACAATTATCATTTTTTATAACTGCCAATCTAAAGTCATGGCTAAGTCATCATCAAAACTCTCGATTCACCCGCAAACAGGATACTGCTGTGTCAAAAAGTCATATTTCGCCATCAATCCATTAATATTTTTTAAAAGCTATTATACCTACCTCCATCGCCAGCAGCAATCGACATCGACACCACCCAAAAAATTCAGAGGAGGAGCAATCGGATTTCGGTTTGACTTTGGGAGGCCTTAATTAGTTCCAAACGTGCGAGAGGTAATTACCAAACCATAATAATGCAATAATGCGGAACTTTAATTAAAAATGTGCACAGCATTCAACAATGGATGCTGATGGAGTCAGGAAAGAGATTCAGTTGTTGGTGGTGTTTTATTCGAGATACTGTCGTTGTCATGAGGACGCGACGCTATGCGACGCTGTATACCAATGGTGGTGCGTCTTTGTGTGACCTTTTCATGGAGTGGATAGCACTATGGTTTCTTGTATAGTGTACCTAACTAAAGTCTCATAAATCATCTTCTTCTGTCGATCGCGCAATGGAACGGTATTTCAATGTGGCTCGCTGTGATGTGATGGCAACAGAAAAAAAAATAGCATTACTTACAACTACTCGTACAACAATTAAGAAAAAAAAAAAAATATATATAAAAGAAAAATTACATAATGAACGAGGATGAAAGAGTACCATGGATAAAATACAAGGCGATGGTATAAACGTTGTAAGTGATGAGATGTACAAAAAAGTATTTGGTAATATTTTGGCCGCAGAAAAAGGCCTTTATGTCAAAGGCGGGCGTTTAATTAGCTCTTATAGAACTTCGGAGAAATTTCTTGCTACAAGTTTGGTTCATTCATTAAGTTATAAAACGTAAGTATCACAACATAATGACAAGGGAGGTCTAATGAAGTCGAAAAGCAGCTCAAAATCTTTTTCCAAATCAGGTCAAAAGTTATCCACCATTAAAAGTTTGTAAAAATCTTTAAACAATAAAGTTAAGCCAGGAAAAGCTATCATTATGATTTTAAATTGTAGATAAATACAAATTCTGATAACTTTTCACTTGATTGAACAATTCATACAGTCCCATGTACAACATTTATCAAGATGTTATTAGTTTTAAAAAACACATCCATCTTGACCCAAGAGAGGATTTTTTGCTATTGAAATGACTAATAAGAATAACTTTTAACACAATTTCTAGGTGACGCAAGCTTTCCTAGGAATACCCATATCGATATAATTAGTGTATCCGTGGACTTGTATTTAGGTTTTAACCTAATTATGCCCTTCTTTGGGGCAGGCATAAGGTGTCAACTTACACTTCACGCCATACTGTTATATTGCTGGAAATGTGTTTAAGGTCATTTCAACTATTGCCAAGTTTCTGAGCTTCGACAATTCTTCGTCAAGTTTTCATATGGCTCTAGCACTTTTACCTACTTAGGATTCTATTTATGCATATCTCACGATAGAGTTGTATCCATGCAGCAATAAGATGTGACCAATCCACTACTACTTGTAGTACCTCGTGGAAAAATGGTAAGTGCCTTGGACTGTCATGCCGAAGCCGAAAGCGTGGGTTTGAGTCCCAGCCACTGCCATCTGAGAACCGAAATGTTTTTTCCGAGGTACTGCCTCTTGCGAAGAACTGACAAATTCTCCAAGAGTATACTTTCCATGAATAAGTGCTTCTCATCTAAGCCGTTTGGACTTGGCAAAAAATTGTAGAACCCCTACATTCTTGCCAACAACACGCACACAGGAATGGTTGAGAGTTGTTTGTCAATGGGCCCTGTCTTTCCAGGTGCTATTGCACCATTGAATTTTAATGTGTGATCAATCCACTTCTACTTCTTTCCACGATGTCAATACGGGTTTAAGCTTGTTCTACAGTGCTGCTTTGAAGACAGTATTCGACCAAAAAATCAAAGGGGTTGTTTCGAAGAAATCTATTTACAAAAATGTACAGCTCTTTTGGGACAGAGGTGGTTAGGCGTATATGGTACAACCATATTAAAGTATGAACTTGTAAGTAAGTTCGAGTTCACCAACGCCCAACCAAGGTGCACTCGAACGTACTGTGAATGTTACTCTTTCAAGCTGTTACAACGCATACCGAAAGCAGCTTCCGCTTTGTCAATCTAAAAGTAAGCATCTTTATTCGAACCATCACTGTCATTTGAGGAAACACTTTTTAGGTACAGAAAGCTACATATATCCATCCACTGCTTCTGCCTTCTATTCAGAAAAGCTAACTTGAGCATTGTTTCCAAAAAGAGGACTTTCATTTTCTCTGAATTGAACTTGAGTTCGACTTTACTTATTTCACTTTACATATTCTTCATCAGTCAACACTATTGGTGAAGATTCATGATGGAGAGTGAAAGCAAACAAACAAAGTGTTCGTTGCAGAAAAAAAAACATCGTCCATCGAATTTCGCATGTTTGTTCGGATGCTGAACTTCAAAGGCCTCTTTTACCATTCCGCTGTTTAAAAGCCGGCAAGGTTGCATCCTCAGGGTAAGCCATCAATAAACTTCACGTGTAAACCCTTCATGCACGCGGCTTGATAAATCGATTAAGGCTGTCGAAGTCCATTGATTGAGTTCAGGTATTTGTGAACTGTTATTCCGCAGGCAAGATAGCTGTCAAAATTCATCAAATTAACTTTTTTTTTGGTAATTTTACGATCACTTTTAAATAAAAAACAATGCTGAAAATTGTTGAAACTAATTTTTAGTTTGAATGTCTTGGGCCCAAACAATGGTAATTTTATTATTTTCGGGGTTATTTTATTCTATACACTAGTTTAAAGTTAATAATTGATAAAAATTATAAACAAAATCAACAAACAGTTTTTTTAAACGAAAACAAATACAAGAAACTTTACCAAAAATTGTTGAACATTTGTTTCGTCTCAAATTTCTTCAGAGCAAACAATGACATATGTGTTGGGATGATTTTATTCTTCACACTACTTCAAAATTGATAAAATTTGTAAAAAAGTAAAAAATAGTTTTTTTAAGAAAATGTCTACACAAGCCCACGCAACTTTACGCAAGTCTACTCAAATTTACGAGATGTGTTCACTTGACCCGCAAAAGTGTCTAATTTTTTTTTTCGTAAAAGATGACAATTTAAATGTTTAAATGACTACTTTTGACCCTTTATCTTTTTTTGACAACCCAAATTTGAGAAAATTGATTTTGAAAAATGGTGGGCCAAAAGAACGCTGCGCATCAAAAATCGATTTTTTCAAATTTGATTAATGTTTTCCATAGGTAGTTTTTGAACATCAATGACCACCCCTTAACTTTAGAAATATTTTTTTTTTTATTTTTGAAATTTTTGTTTGTGTATTCCATTTGCATTTTTTTTTAAAGATGACCAAAAAGAACATTGGGCCTCTAGCTTCCAACCGAAGGCACCAATAAGTAGTTACCAGCATGGGCACCCAGTCTCTTTTTTAATCTTAACGGGTATTTAACATTTTTGTATGGTAGGTACTGTTACATCTAAGAATAGGTGAAATATTTAGTTTATTCTAAAATTAGTTATAAAATTGTAAGCTTCAAAAAAGTTTAGAGAGTATTGTGTACCATTTTTTTTTAAATCCAAAAAATACTCTTTTGAAAATTTTGGTACACAATACTTTTTAAACTTTTTTGAACTTTCTCCATAAAAAGAGTGCTATATTTTTTTTCAAGAAAACCAAAAATAGAAAGTAAATGGTAAATGGAGTACCATTATTAACCATTTTTCGAGAAACAAAATCACCTAAATGTATGCCTTACTAAAAGTAATTTCTTGAGTTTATAAAAATCTGTGGTGTCATTTTTGGGGAAAATTTAATTTTGTTAATATACTAAAAATAAAATACACGACTAGGTCGCATGTATTTGCTCTTATGTTCAATACACTGTGGGCTTAAGAAAACTATATGTAAAAACATGGAAATTATTTGAGAAAAATTTAAAGAAGCACGAAATATGTTATCAAAGGGCACGGTAGTGCCCAGCCAAGTTCGCGGCACTACACCCTTTTTACAGGAACAAACTCAGGCGATTTTCAACCCCCCTCTAACTTCAGTACCAATAAAGTCAGAAACTTCAAATTCAGAGTATTTGCTGAACTGGTCAAACATAGGTGGCTCACCGAACTTCAACTTTTTAGCATTAGTAGTTCCCAAGATATAGGACTTCAAAATCGCAAAAACTGTAACTGACTGACTCACTGACTGAGTCACTGACAGATCATCAAAATTATGGAGCATTTCCCGACATCGTAGAAACTTGAAATTTCGCACAACGGTAGGCCTTGTGGTGCATACAAAGGACAAAATCGAAGATATATAATTTTCCATTCAGGGGGCGTGGCATCCACCCACTTTCTTAAATATTCTATAAATTATATGGAGCCTTTCCGATTGTTGTCGAACAATGAAAATTGGTAAGTCGGTAGAGTTTGAGGTACTTAGAAAGAAAAAAATTGAAAAATTGGAATTTTCCATACAGGGGGCGTCTCATCCACCCACATTCTTAAAAATTCTTTTAAATTATATGGAGCACTTCCGATTGTTGTAGAACGATGAAATTTGGTAGGTCGGTAGGCCTTGAAGTACTTAGAAGAAAAAAATCGAAAAATTGGAAGTTTCAGTTCAGGGGGCGTGGCATCCACCCACATTCTCAAAAATTCTTATAAACTATATGAAGCACTTCCGATTGTTGTGGAACGATGAAAATTGGTAGATCGGTAGGGCTTAAAGTACTTAGAAAGGAAAAAAATTGAAAATTTGGAATTTTCCATTCAGGGGGGGTGCCATCCACCCACTTTATTAGAATTGCTATTATTTTTATGGAGCACTTTCGGTTGTCGTAGAATTATGAAACTTTGTAGAGTGGTAGGGCTTGACTCTCACCTGGCAAAATAAATCTTTGCGTAAAAAGTCAGCCCAAAAAAGTAATGAGATCTAAAATACATGCCAAGTTTTAAGTTCATGAAATTTAATATCAAATATCTTAAATAGAGTAATATCGAAACAATTCCAAATCATGACAGAAATTTGATATTTAATGATTACTGATAAAAATTTGGTGGATTTACTTGACAAGTTTTCTCTTAAATACTTACTTAATCACAAATTTAAAATGTATGAAAACTTGACCAGTGAACCCACCAAATTTTAATCAGTAATCATTAAATATCAAATTTCTGTCATGATTTGGAATTGTTTCGATTTTCGATATTACTCTATTTAAGATATTTGATATTAAATTTCATGAACTTAAAACTTGGCATATATTTTAGATCTCATTACTTTTTTGGGCTGACTTTTTACGCACAGGTTTCTTGTACATATAAGAACTTGGCTCCTTTTTTAACATATATGTTTTTATTGTGATTAAAACTAGCTAAGACAACTCCTTTGAAAATTGTCAACCCGTTTTAGAGACATGGTAGGTAGGTAGGTAGAAGTGGCTGTCAATACTAAGTACTGACACACTTAGACCAAAATTGGTCCGTTGTGATACCACATGAATCTTAAAAACTCCTTCCTTACTCGCTAAAACCACTTTGAGCTCCTGACGAAGCGTGCGAGACTATAAATGTCTGTGTTTGCCAGATCACTAGGATCGTTAAAGAAGTAAACTCCCAAATGGAGCCTACGTCTGAGGGAAAGAGCAGGGCATGTGCAGAGAAGGTGAGGAATCGTTTCCTCTTCCTCCTCGTCCATGCAGCTTCTGCAAAAATTGTTTGAAGGTACGCCAAGCCGCGCTGCGTGCCTGCCTATTAAACAGTGTCCTGTTATGACACCTACAGTAGAGCTAATGTGCATTCTATTTAGTGATATTAAACACTTGGAGCGTTTCAGGTCAAGGTTTGGCCATACTTGTTTTGTCGCCAAACAAGTAGTGATGTTTTCCCACCTTGTGTTTGTTCTCTTCAACGCATCTTGCTTCAGTAAAAGTTTACACGTAGCGATGGGTATACCAATGTTTACCTTTTCAGGTAAAATGGGTAGTAATGTTCCACTTCTAGCGAGTTCATCAGCTTTACAATTACCTGGAATGTCACTATGACCCGGCACCCAACAAAGGTGAATATTAAACTGTTGCGCCGTCTCCAACAGAGATGATCGACAGTTGAGGGCTGTTCTAGAGTTTGTACGGACAGAGTCCAGGGATTTAATGGCGGCTTGACTATCAGAGAAGATGCGGATATCCGAGCATGATATCACGTTTTCTTTGAGCCAAGACAGTACTTCTTTTATCGCTAGAAGTTCCGCCTGGAATACGCTACAGTGATTAGGAAGACGGAATGAGAGACTTAAATTTAGTCTTTCAGAGTACACTCCCCCACCAACCCCATCTTTGGTCTTCGATCCGTCAGTGTAGAAGTGAATTGATTGATCTTCTAAGAATTCCACATCCTCCCAGGTGGATCTGGAAGGTATGGTCACTTCAAAATTTTTATCGAAATTCAATAGTGGGATTGTGTAGTCAGTGTTACTAGGAAGTGTTCCGAATGAATTCAGAATAGCGGAGTGACCAATCTCATTATTGATCCACTGTGAAGAGGCTTTGAGGCGAATGGCTGTGCTCGCGGCCGTTTGTTTGCTGAAAATATCGAGAGGTGTCAGATGGAGAAGAGTGTCTAATGCAGCGGAAGGAGTCGACCGAAGTGCTCCAGTAGTACATAGACATGCTGTTCTTTGGACTTTGCTTAGTTTGTCGCGATGTGTCGCTTTATCCAAGGCAGTCCACCATACTGCCACGCCGTAAGTTAGAATCGGTCTAATTACCGAAATGTATAGCCAGTGAGTAATACGAGGTTGGAGGCCCCATTTACTACCTACGGCTTTTTTGCAGGAGAAAAGTGCCACTGTGGCTTTTTTCACTCTTTCTTGTATGTTAGGTTTCCAACTTAACTTCTTATCTAAGATGAGACCCAAGTATTTAGCGGAGAGACATGGAATAAAAAAAAAATTTAAACTTATTTTTAAAATTCAAATTTTTTTTTTTATTTTGATATGCAATACTATTTAATCTTATATGAAATTTGTATGTGAGAAAGTCTATCCAAATCTGTTTAGCCGATAATGAGAAAATTCAAAATAAAAAAAAAGTTCTATGACATGTACCTTAAAGTGTAAAATTTTATAATTTTTGGTAGTAGATCGTACTAATTTTAGTATTTATGTGGAAAAAGTTTAATCAAAATCATAGGAGTCGGTTTTGAGAAAAAAACTATTTTCCTTTGCGGTTTCTTAACTTTTGTATGGAAGGTACCGTTATTTTTTCATAAATGTAAATTTTTTTCCAAAAATATTCTAGAAAGTCTTAAACATTTCTTAAGTATCGAGTTTCAAAAAAATTGATCATATCGTTTTCGTAATATTTGATTTTCAAACATCCAAAAAATTTGTTTTATAAAATTTTGGTACACAAAACTATTAATATTTTTTGGAAGCTTCTGTATAAAAAATGCTTTGAAGAAAATCGTAAAATAAAAAAATTATTCTTTGGGAGGTACCATTAATAATCATTTTTTGAAAAATGGTTTTCCACCCAATGGTAGGAAGCCTTTACTTAAATGAATTTATTTATTTTTAAAGAAGTTGTGGAGCCGGTTTTGAGAAAAATATGATTTTGTAAATCTGCTAAAAAAATTGTATAGCAGGCACCGTTATTTCTGATTCTTTCAAAAAAAAAATGAAAGAACCATGTTGGTATAATCACCAAAAACCACTATGTACCAAGTTTGAAGAAAATCGATCGAACCGTTTAGGCTGTAGACGAACAGACAGACATTATAGTACCTATATCGCAAGTACAAATCGTGAGACCAACCATCTTCTTTTCATGATCGATATCAAAATATCGGCAGAGACTCCTAAGATAGTAATATCCTGTAAAAGCTTTTTTTTTTTCAATTTTTCATACAAAACGTTGTAACGAAGCGTTACAACTCCTACAGTACCTTTATTATTACATCATACACTCCTATCATTTTGTGCATACATCGTATGACACCCGCCTTTAGTTAATTCATTCATATCATGAAGAAAATTAAAAATCATGAAAACACGTATAAATTTGAATTTCATTTCTTTCAATTCACATTAGCTTGCTCTAGCAAATGTTATATGGTGAAGTAAGAAAAATGATAAAATGGTCTTTTCTTCTCGTCCAGTGGTGGATACCAATTTAGTGTATAAAGAATTAAAGATCGGGCCGTAACACAGACCTTTTATAAGGCGTTTCGGTGACAGATAGGCATTGCTAACGCAGAGCCCAATCTAACTTTTTTTATAAAATATTTTTGCTAGTTTAGAAAAACCATTTAGGTAGGGCAAACAGTATAGGCATATATACATATATAGGTATATAGTATAAGTTATAAGGGATTTCCATAAGAAATTCCGACCGTTTCTTTCCTCTGAGCTCCTCTTCAAGAAGCTCACTGGACAAGGTTCTCCTTCGAGGGTTCCGACCGTTTCTTTCCCTGGGTTGTGTGCCAGGGACAATCGTTTTGTTCCTTTGGGCTACTCCACTAGAAGCTCATTGGACAAGGTTCTCCTAAGAGGGTTCCGACCGATTTGTTCCTTATTTGCCGAGGACATAGGGTTTCTGATAAGGATTCCCGACCCCGTTTTATTCCTCTGAGCTCCTCTTTAAGAAGCTCATTGGACAAGATTCTCCTTCGAGAGTTCCGCCCGTTTCTTTCCCTGGGTTTTCTGCCAGGGACATCCGTTTTGTTCCTTTGGACTCCTCTTCAAGAAGTTCACTGGACAAGGTTCTCCTTCGAGGGTTCCGACCGTTTCTTTCCCTGGGTTGTGTGCCAGGGACAATCGTTTTGTTCCTTTGGGCTACTCCTCTAGAAGCTCATTGGACAAGGTTCTCCTACGAGGGTTCCGCCCACTTTGTTCCTTATTTGCTGAGGACATAGGGTTTCCGATAAGGATTCCTGACCGTTTTGTTCCTTCGAGTTCCTCTTCAAGGGTCTAGCTGGACAAGGTTCTCCTTTGAGGGTTCCGACCATTTTGTTCCCTAGGTTTCGTGCTAGGGACATATTATATGAAATACTATGCTAGTTATTTTTAAGACCAGAAAAACATTGTAAAATATATGAAGTACCGTGTTATTTATTGTAAGAAACTAAAATTATAATTTATATGAAATAACTTGTTAGTTCCTGATTTTGAAAAACTTTAAATAAAAGAATATTTTTGTAAATAACTTAATAAAGAAATTAAGGCCGTTTTATTTGGAGATTAGATCCTCCTAACCCCAAGTTTCGTTGCTTCTTGGGGAAGAATCCTGGACACCGCCGAGCTTACCTCAGCTGCAAAGTAAAAGCATCACAACGTATGGACAAAAAAAAGGTTGCCTTGCAAAAAAGAACAGAAGTACGTGTATCTCACCTTTTTGATGATACTTCGCTCCGTGACTCTTAGTCCTACACTTTTAACGTTTTATTTTTTATTTGAACAACAGTGCAGCTATTTCAATTTTATGTTGATTTTTTTTTATTATCATCACTGTCAAAGATCACATCCAATGATTAATAAAACAAAATCTGAGAATTTTAGGTCCGAAAACAAATTATTTTTAATATAGAATTTTTGTGTGCACTTTTTTCTAGGGCTGTACAAAAACATATATTTCAGCTTGATAAATTTCCAAGTTCCCCTCCTCCTCACCTTGAAAGACATCAGATATGGTGAAATTCTGCATCGATACCAATTTTAATATTTCTTAAATTAGTTTTTCCAGGTTTCCCTTACGATTTGTGCATTTTTTCTTGGTCTAGAAAAACTATCCAAAATGTAAGTTTAAAAACGTGTGACAGGTTAACGTTATGGGTGTTACCGAGTATGGTTTTTAAGCACTAAAACCATAAAATGATTGATATTTAAACGGCAAATTGTTGCTATAGAAATGTTATCATTTCTCACACAAAGTGAATAACACATCGTTTTGAAAAAAAAACGTTTTCCAAGTAAAACGTGGATACTTCTCTCATTCCAACGATATTTTTTCATTTTCTTTTAAATGATAGAAGCCTCCCGCTTAATATTTTAACCAATAATTCAGATTCTTTTCTAAATATAATCCCAGGAATCATCCCTCAAAATATAGACCATGATTTGAAAAACTTGTTTTTTTTTTAAGAAATTTCACCACAAAAATCGCTTGAAATTGCTTTCATCCCTCAATGTAAAAATAATTTAAAATTTCAATTGCTTTATTCGCTAACCTAAATCACGCGAGAAAAATCAAAAGTCACCTGAGACTAAAACATCGAAAATGCATAAATTTAAATTTCAATTCAATTCAATAACAATTTCGTGAATTTCAAAATTTTCGTGAAATTAAAATCAAAATAGCCTTGATTAATATTTACTTAAGAACTAACAAATTACCGCCTATTGTTTTGCCCTAAATGAAAACAAGAGCCCCTTCATTGATAACATTTTATTTTTTGTGTTCCATCGGTATATCAAATGTATTCCGAGTTTTCTAAAATTATATTGATTTTCCGTAAAAAAAAATCATCTCTATTCATTCGATCGCAAATAACAAAACTTAAACCAAAACCCTATAAGAAATACACTCACGTTCATGCCATAGAAGGCTACACCAGTGGCCTCATCTTGCAGCCAAAACGTGTCCATTGCACAATATTGTTCCAACTTCTTCTTCTTTTTTTTTTTCGTTGTCGACTTAAACTTCTTTGCCTCATGTGATGTGCTGAGCTTATAGTCTCAGATCTCAGTGCTTCTTCCTATTTGCTTGATTTATAGAATCTGCAAAATGTGTCCCCCCCCCCCCTTACCATCCACTGGTATTTAATCGCTCATACCTCAGTGTTATTCGCTTAGCATATTTTTGTTCATATTAACCTAGCTACTCTTTTATACAGCATTGGTCTAGCCAGATCTGGCCTAAAGCTCTGCAAAAATTGGTTTCATGCCAAGTGGAACTGGTTGTACTCATAATAGAAATGAGTTTGTGTTATTGCGCAATGTGCATTGCACTATAAGCACACAAACGGGGGGAGTTGTAAACCTCCTAGAGGGGCATCACCATCACCACAATTGTATAGCTGCTGCTTAACCGATCGATGAAAATGGGGATTATATCCATGGCCTGGTATTGATATGGTTTCGATCGCAGCAGTTATCTTGTAAATAATTTGTAAGTGTAGCTCGTTCATTGGGGCAAATATTACACTTCATAATTTGCAACTTTTTGCGGAAGTTCAGTGGGACTTTGAAAATGAGGTTAAGTCAATGGTAACTGAAGGAAAGTTATAGTTTGCCTTTGTAGGGTAGTTTGATGTAGATGGACTTTTGTCGGAGATGCATTTTCGATAATGAATGAATAATATATACATAAATACCTACATGTGTGTAGGTGTAGGTATGTATGAGAAACGTGCTTATAGATGGGTTTTGGCACTGAAACATCAAAAATATAAAGCATGCTCGATCCCAGCTTATGCATTTATTTTTTAACTTTAAGTCATATTTGCTTAGGTAATACCCGTACAAAATGTAAAAATTCAGCAACTTTACTTATCCTTCAGCTTTTCAAACTAGTGTTGATAACAAAGTGTTGAAATGAAGCTTCAAATGAATAACTAAAATGCAAAAGTTATGACGTAATGTATTGCTTGATTTAGTGAATCTCAAAATAGTGAAATATCCACAATAGTGAACACACAAAATTTTATATAAAAATATATGCATATTTTGTATAAAAATGTCTCTGGGGAATTTTGTTTATTTTTTGGATCAATTTCACCATTAGAAAGCTTTTTAAAACTCCCGCTCGAAAAAGTGAACAGTCTCGAAAGAGTGAACAGGCCTAGTTTTTATTACTTCAGTATATCGAGCGTCTACTCTGTATTTTAGGATTAACGAAAAAGAAAAACTTATTAAAAAATGTACGCATAATTGAAAGAGAGAGTGTACAACAGGCTAAGGCAGTTGGTAGCACACGCACACGGAATGTATCTTTGACCGATGCAAGGTAAAGGTAAGCAGGGTATGAGCTATAATCCCTTTACGATTGAAGATTTAATTTAATTCCAAACAAACTTTAAGTGGTGGTGCGGACAAAATTCTGAGGTCGAATTTGAATTCATGCTACTTTAATTTTTTGAAAAAGTATTAACTGGTTTCGAGTCTATAGTATTGTTTTTCATTACAGCGTATTAATTCGTAAGGGCTGATTATAATATTAAGTAAAATGCACGTCTGGGTCGCGCATACTAGCTCTTATGTTCAAGACGATGAAGGTTTAAGAAAATTGTATATAAAGACTTGGAAATTATGAGGGACAAATGTTTAAGAGATATGAAATACGATAAATTCACTAAAAGTAGTCTTATGATAGTTTGAGGTGAAAAAAGAACAGCATCTTAATGCTTGATTAAATATGATTGTATGGAAAAAAATAAAATCATTGGAGTGGTTTAAAAAAAAATATTTTCTTATAAATAAAATTCTTAAAACATTTTTAAGAATAAATTTTGGTAAGCAAATCTTAAGTATTCATTTATGTGCATATAATAATAAATTTTCAAAAAAAAATTGCCAACCCGTTTCGAGGTATCGAAATGTCAAAAAAACATATTTGAAACTTTTTCAAAATTCAAAAATTTCTGTTTTGAAAGTATTGATATGAAATATTACATATTTGAACTTATTTTTTTGTATAGAAAAATAATCTAAGGCCGTTCAGGCGATAATGACAAAATTCAAAATAAAAAAGCATTCTATGAGAGGTACCCACTAATAAGTTGCTGAGTGTCAATTTTTATAAATGTTGGTAGTAGGTCGCAGCACAGTAATTTAAGCATGTACGGAAAAAGTTTTATCAAAATCGTACAACCCGTTTTTGAGATAAAAAATATGTTTTCCTTAACGGCTTTTAGCTTTTGTAGCGTTATTTTGTCATAGAAGTAAATTTTTTCTAAAAATATTAAGAGGTTCTGTACCTATACAAAAAATATTGGCGCAAAATTATAGACAGCCTATTTTAAGGGCCTTAGTGTGACACTAGTTAACAATTGTTTAACTTTAATGCAGTTCTCTAACTTTACCTGAATTATAGACACATGGTAGTTAGTATCGCGTTAAGACCATTTTCTTAGCAAATTAAAGTTGAACTTGCCTAAATCAATGACAGTTCGTGCGACAGATGTCATTTGAGCTAGTGTGATACTAAAAAATTAAAATCAGACTTTGGTTATTTTAACTTTAATGCAATTGTTTAAGCATAAAGTTGGTTTGACATCGTCTATAATTTAAGAAAACGCCATTTTCACCTAGTGTTACACTAAAGTTGATTTTAGTATCGTGTTAACTTCACTATAATTTTGCCCCATTGAAATCAGAAATCTCGTTTTCAAGAAAATCGAAAATAACAAAATGGTTCTTTTGGAGGTACCATTAATAACATATTTTTGATGGTTTCCAACTTGAAGGCTCCTAAAAATAAATTTATTGATTTTTCTTAAAGAAAAGTTGTGGAGCCGTCTTTGAGAAAAATACGGTTACGAAAAACTGCAAACAAAAATAAAGTGCACGACTTGGTCAAAAAAAGTTAACAGGTGCTATTAATAGTTGCTAAGTGCAAAATTTTATAATTTTTGGTAGTAGATCGTACTTATTTTAGTATATGGAGAAAGTTTAATCAAAATCGTAGGAGGTGTTTTTGAGAAAAAAAATGTTTCCTTTTCGGTTTCTTAACTTTTGTATGGAGGGTACCGTTAATTTTTCTTAAATGTAAAATTTTTTCTACAAATATTTTAGAGAGTTCTAAAAACTCTTAAATATAGAGTTTAAAAAAAAATCGATCCAATCGTTTTCGAAAAATTTGATTTGATTTGATTGAATTTTTGAAGCATTTTTTAAGAATCAAAAAAATTTTTTTTTTTAATTATCCTACCCAAAACTATTTATAATTTTTCGAAGCTTTGAAGAAAATCGAAAATTAAGAAAATGGGTCTTTGGGAGGTACCATTAATACACATTTTCTGAAAAATAGTTTTCCACTCATAGGAAGTCTTTACTAAAATTAATTTATTGATTTTTATTTTAAGAAAAGTAGTGGAACCGTTTTTGAGAAAAATACGATTATGTAAAATTAGTAAAAAAAAATTGTATGGCAGGTACCGCTAAATTTGGTTCTAAGAAAAATATGAAAAAAACGTATGGGCATAATCACCAAAAACCGACTATGTACCAAGTTTGAAGAAAATCGATCGAGCCGTTTAGGCTGTAGACGAACAGACAGATAGACAGACATAATTGTGCCACCCACTTTGTTGGTGTTCTCTATCATCGTAATGTCATGTTTGATTGATATCTCAAATGTTTTCTTTTTGCACGAATCCAAAACTTGCCTTATAGTACACTATGTACATATGTACCAAGTTTACATAGGGAGCGGTACCGCAAACCAAAATCTCGCTTTTTTTTTAAATCTCGAATACCAAAATCTCGCAAACAAAAATCCTCGCAAATCAAAATCTCGCAAAATTTTATTGCATTGCAACAAATACATTTTTTTAGCCAAAATCTCGCAAAATAAAATCACGCGCGAGATTTGTATTCATTTAAGAAATCTTGTGCTGTAGCGCAACGAACTGACTGTCAGAGTTGTAATACCAACTTTTTTGTCTTCTCTATCATCTTAATAACAAGTTTGATCAAAGTCTCGAGTCTGATTTTTTTACGAATGCAAAAACGCAATATCGCAAGCAAAAAAATCGTTCCAGTTTGGTTTGTTTAATTCACTAGATTACCGTCTGTAAATATATTATGAAAATTCCTTTAAGAACGTCTGTATAATTAGCATTACAAGTACATGACGGCAAATGCTACCTTGAGAGGAACTTGCAGTTTTTTTTCTTCATTTTTTGCATTTCTCTTCCCGATATTTCAGTTCAGCAAACAAGGGTACAATTGAGTGACCTGCTTGCTTCATTGTGAAGTCACATTGTGCATCTCAAGAAGTTAGTCATGACATTGCATCCAAATTAAGGACTTCAAAAATTGGACCTAGCCTATCTTCAAATGCAAAAACTGCAAACTGGAGCCTTTATCGCAAGTTCCTTCCACACTCGGTTCCTGAGATACACGATGTGACCTGCTAACTTTACTGTGAAGTAAGCAGGTCAGTGTGATTTTTTTTTTGTAATTGTGGGGTTAAAAATTTAGACCTAGCCTATTCTTGAAATGCAAACAAAATGCAAGTTTGGAGCCTTACTGCAAGTTCCCAGCATGCTTGGTTCCTGAGATACATTACGTGACCTGCTAACTTAGTATGGAGTGAGTAGGTCACTCGATTGCACCCTTATTGGGGAACTGAAAAATCAGGAATAGAAATGCAAACAATAAATACAAATTCCTGTCAAGGTCCCAATTGGCTAGGTGACGAAACTCTTGCGGTAGATACTAGTTGTTCTGAATGAAATACACAAGCTCAATGACGATGGAGCGCAGCATTGGCGCTTTTAACGACTTAACTGTTTCGCACATACTTAAGTTTCCTTGCAAATAATAACTTTAAATAAGAAAAACATTGAACACACAGAGATACATAATTATGTAATGCACATACATACATAGTGCATTTATATACTTTCTTACGCACATTTAGCTTGTGTTTAGAAATACCATCTAAGCATACACTTTTCAAGATCAAACGTGCCATTAGGCTTATTTGGTCCATTTCCAACTTAATATCCGCGGAAATTAAAATGACTGAAATACTCTTAAGTACATAGACATTGATTAGGAATAATTAAGCTGTTTCAAATAATAAAAGCCTTATTTGAACACAAAAAAAAATCAGTGTCTATTTTGTTTTCCTGAACGATGTTTTTCGAAACGAGTTAAGCATGGTGAAAATCTATTATTCCGCTTAAGCAAATATGTAGTTAGTAAACGATAAACGATTATAATTTGTTTAAAGATGTTTGTTCAAATAAAGTTGACACTTATTTATAAGCTTACTTTAAAAATGTTTCCATAACAGAAAAAAAAAACATTGATTTAAAATTATAATTGCTGCCAAATATGGCGCCATTTCACGCCGGCTTACAACATGAAAGTGTCTATAGCCGTGGATTAATCATGTTCGACTAGGTCTCTAGATGAGTAATGTGATATAAGATAATAAGAAAACTTACAAGTGAAAAACATATAGAGGTGCTACATATACAACATATGTACATATTAAAGTTTAGTCAACAGAGGCCTATGTATGTATATTATTCAACTTGAATAAGCAATGTTAAAGCTTAATCAAGCAATCGAGAATTTACAGGTCAAATAACACTGATTGTGAATGATAACATTTCATAAATCGTAGTGATTGAAAAAGTTCCTTACTCAGTTTTTAAAGAATACGGTGACTGAAAAGTACGGTGAAACCTAGAGCTATGCTTTCGCGGAATTCATTTCTGCAGACGCACCAACCATGGTTGACAGGTCGAAAAGGAATACGATGCTACTACTTATTACTCTGCGTCCAGTGGTGTATCCAGTTCCAGTTAGGCCGAACTATATTTGGTGAAAACCTCACGTTAGCTACTCTGACAAACTAAGAGCTGAGTGATTTTTCTGGACTATCCAGGATTGGGGAAAAAATACATGGTGGCAGATGAACCCTTTATATACCCACGGCAGCTATCACAGCTCATTAGAGGATAATCTAGATTACTGTCCTTAAGTTGAACAAGGACATGGTCCAGTATAAAAGAGGAAAACTTAGTAATACAAAGCTTAATAACAACACAGATGAATGAACAGAGCCCAACGAACGTCCTTCACGGTGATTGAAGAACGTTGGGAAACTTGTTTAGCCTGATATTAAACGGACAAGACCATCAAGTACCTAAATATATATCAGCAAATAATAGACATCTGTCCGCCTGCTTGGATTAAATCTCACTTTTCATAATTGATGGAATTAAGTTTGAAGTAGTTGAGGAGTTCATCCACTTTCGAGGAAACTTAACTCCACGACTGCCAATTTAGTGGAGATCTTACCAAGAATTACCATAGGAAACAGCTGCTACTTTGGTTCGGTGAAACAAAACTTCTCACGCATAACTGCCTGAGCGCAAAAGTAGTGCAGCTGTAACTAGAAGTGAATAGTTGTCCACACATTGAATACACACGAATTCAATGTAACAAATTGAAGCTGGAAGATTTGGCAAACTTTTAACTTTTGCGTGAAGTTATTTTGACATTTCAAAAATGCGTGCGCAATTCAGTCGCACCAAGCCCATTGCAGGTAGATTGAGGTTTACAAGTGTCTTGGCGTGAGAATTTTTGGCTCTTGAGTGGACCATATGTCTAGGACCAGCTCAGAAATCAAACATTAATAATTTTAAAGGTAAGGACACGTATAAGAAATAATTGGTTCTTCTGCTAAAAAAATCAAATTTTTAATAAAACTTTAGGTACAATGCATGTATAAAAAAGTCTAAAAAATAATTGTGTTCCCGAATGCCAGTCATTGGCAGCCTGTATAATTATTGTGCTTCTGTTCATCCATCTGTTTATCTACATCCATCCCAAACACATGAACTTATTGGGCTCAAATTTGATACTGGCCAATTTCATCAAAGGGCATGGTAGTGCCCAGCCAAGTTCGCGGCACTATACACCCTTTATACAGGAGCAAACTCAGGCGACTTTCAACCCCCCCTCTAACTTCAGTACCAAAAAAGTCAGAAACTTATTCAAATTCGCAATATTTAATGAGCTGAAACACAGGCTGTTCATTAAATTTCAACCCTTTGGTATTAATAATTCCGAAGATATAGGACTTCAAAAATCGCAAAAACCGTAACTGAATGACTAACTGACCTACTCACTCACAGACTCATCAAAATTATGGAGCACTTCCCGACACTCCCTATGTCAGCTCACTAGCCAATTTGCTTGCAGCACTGTTTTCTGGTAATTTGACAGAGAATGTCATGACTCCGCCTGTACTAAGGAGCGCTAATGATTTTATGGGACAAATCTTCTTTCGAACTCGTGTAGCAGAAAGAGTTTTAAAAGATCTTGACGTACACAAGTCCGCTGGCCGCGGATAGTATCCCCCCATTATTCTGAAGAGATGTTCTTCAACGCTGGCAAAACCACTTCGTAAGCTTTTCCATCTGTCCTACTCTCCTGGTCTTTTCCCGAGTGGATGGAAAACAGCATTTTTCCAGCCTGTCCCTAAAATAGGTGAATCTTCGTCTCCTTCCAAGTATCGACCAATTGAACCTACGTCCCTTCTTTTCAAGGTCATGAAAACGCAGTATACCTTTCGTAGCAATAAGTCCACTGGTGATCTGATGGTATATCTGGAGAAAGTAGGATTATTGCACATGATATTTCAAAAGCGTTTGATAGAGTTTGGCACTAAGCTCTCTAATCGAAAATGCATACATTTGGTATCGATGAATCTTTTCTTCGTTGGATAAGGAATTACCTTTCGGACCGATCAATACAAGCTGTATTGGACGGTTACAAGTCTGATATTCATAAAATAAATGCTGGTGCGCCCCAGGGCTCAGTTTTATATCCGAATCTCTTTCTCATTTTCCTTAATGATCCCTTGTCTGAAGCTTCTCAGTTCTTATCTATAAAATTGTTTTGCTGATGACAGCACCCTCAGATTTTCATATTCGTTTCTTGATTCACATCACTGTCCTTCGGATGGGGAACTTGAACGGCAGCGTATGATAAGCTCATTAAATTTTGATCTTGACAGCATTGTCGAGTGGGGAATTAAAAACCGTGTAGAATATAATGCTTCAAAAACTCAACGCCGTTTGCTGTCTCTGAAAAACAACCCACCCCTAATGCCGCTATCCATTAGCGGT
The DNA here is from genome assembly GCA_963921185.1 of Dasysyrphus tricinctus. Taxonomy (NCBI): domain Eukaryota; kingdom Metazoa; phylum Arthropoda; class Insecta; order Diptera; family Syrphidae; genus Dasysyrphus; species Dasysyrphus tricinctus. The sequence continues at coordinate 193,252,027 of OY992532.1, read as the reverse complement.
ACTTGCATCGAAGAAACTGAATAGCTTTCAGTTCTGGGTATATGCATCACAGATCATATCCTGTGGAGCGATCACATACATATTCGTCATCGCCAAAAATGCTGCAAAGTGTTTAGGTTTCTTTCGAAGATGCAAGAAATTTTTCTCCCCTTCTAATCTGGCTATAATCTATAAAGCTTTCATTCGCACAAAACTGGAATACAATTCTAACATTTGGACCGTAACCCATTTAAGTCTCTTGGATCGTATACAAAAAAGAGCTTTAAAAATGATAGGTGATACTATTATAACCGAAAGATTAGATTCTCTTGAACATCGACGAAGTGTTTTATGCCTTGCCTTATTTTATCGCTATTTTTATAAACAATGTTCAAGCGAAATAGCCAGTTGCATTCCTCCCCTAAAACAATTTCACCGTAATACTCGCACTTCCAGGAATGCACATCAGTTTATCCTTGAGCCCAATTTTGAACGTACAGTTAAGTACAGAGATTCTTTTAAATCCTTCCCTTTTTTCCTAACGCTCGCACTGTGTTCAATCATTTTCAAGGATAGTCATAACCCCTTAAGTTATAAAAAAGCCATTCTTGAGAAAAATAAGATTTTGTAAAATTACTAATGAAAATCGTATGGAAGACACCATTATTTTTGGTTCTAAAACAAAAGTGAAAAAAAACGTGTGGTAGAATGACCACAAACCACTGTTTACGAAGTTTGAAGAAAATATATCCAGCTGTTTAGATTGCAGACAAACAGACAGAATCATGAGACCCACTTTTTTCGTCTTTCCCTATCATCGTTATGACATGTCTGATCAAAATCTCGAGTTAAATTTTGTTTACTTGACATAGAGTGCCTGCCTAATGTTAAGTTAAAATGTAATCATATTGTTTAGTGCATCAAACTCTTGGCTTTGTCCTTCACTTTCAATATAAATTTTGTATTTAGGAATTTACTCTATGCTCTTAACCATTTAATAGACTTAAGCCATCAAGCAAATACATGCGACCCAGTGGTACCTACATGTCCAAGAGAAACTTAAAAAAACTATGCATTTAATTGAAGTTAAGTGTTTTCGAATTTCAACTTGAATAGTGTTGCAAACTTTTCACGGACGTCTTTACAAAACTCCCACTAAATATTTCCTAATACTTGTTAACCAAAAACTAATCTAACTTATAACTAATTGTCTGAGTGGGTGAATATAATATTTAAATATCTGGTCAGAAAGGTAGATCGCACGATCAAAGCAGCATTCGATTTAGCCATAGAAGTGTTAATAACCATGGGAGTATTTTGTCATAAATGCTGAGTGCTGCAAATCATTCATCAAAATTAATCTACCCTACCCAATAAAGCATATATTTTGTGCTAAAAGTGAAAACCCCAAGAAGTATCGATCGATATATGTACAATATATACACATTACACATGCACAAAAATGCAACCAACACTCGACAGCAAAACCAAGAAGTATATAATTCATAGTGATCACGCTCAATTGGGAACGGATTCGCTAATTCATTATATTTTCTTATTACCGGACCTGCAGGCTATAGCAACAAACATAGCGTTTAAGGAAATTAATTTAAAAGAATAAATAAATACGTTTTACAAGTTTATGATTTAATTGGACTTCGGGCAATAGTATGCAGCGCAATTCGAATGGAAAATAAATAAGAAAAACGTACTGCGTTCATGAGGTGGAGCATTCAACTCTGGGCTAGGTAAGGGTACACCCCCACTTTAATGTATGTAAAGTCCATAACTTAAGTTCCAGATCAGAGTTAATCTATAAAAATGCATTCACGTTGGCATGTGTGGTTTGTTCCATTTGACAAATTCAGAAGCTATTTTCCTTGAGAGTCTTTTCTACTCTCAACTTGCCTCTCAGAAGCTCCAAAGAAACTGTATAAAGTTGTCAAGGTTAGCTTCTTGAGGTTCGTATACATGCAAGTGAGCGGCACGAATCAAGCGAATGTCATAATCTCGTTCTTTTTTTCATTTCGAAAAAAAAAAAAAAAAAAAATACATACCTACCTCAATTGTGTGACAAATTAGGGCGGTTGATTGCAGTGATAATGACATTTATATGGTATCTTGTGATTGATTACCTTCTTTGCCTACTATGGAATCTTTATGATTCGTTTCATTGGGCTTTTGGTATTATATTGCCAAAAGATTTGGTAGGGTGATCAGTGAAGAAGGACAAATAAAATGCGGTTCAAAAATTTTGTAGGTCACTTGTCACTCCATAAGTTTGAAATCGAAGGTGATTCTATGGCGCTAGCGTTGAAAGGTTATTGAAAGGTGTGTTTGTTCGTAAAGATCAGACTATTGAGCTTAATTGAAATTTGTAAGTTGATATAGGAGTAAGGTATAAAAAGTTATGTTCTTTTATTTTGATATTATTCTATTCTATTCTATTCTGATGTTTAATGAACAGAGGTTGTATATGCTAAATGATGATAAAAAGTTTATCATACAAATTGAGGGTGTTCGTTGTACACTGATTTAGGTTGTAGGTCGATTTGCGGACATACAGACGGAAGGAGTAATTTTTTCGTGTTCTCCGTTATCGTAGTTTCTGGTTTAATTAAAATCTTGAGTTCTTTTTACTTAATGAATTCTGCCTATATAGATTTTGACTATATGTACATTAGGGTGGTCGTTAAAAAAGGTCATCGCCGATGGGCCTAATTAGGCTCTAAATGAAGAAAAAAAGATTTCTTTGAAATTTCCTCTTTTTTTATATGTAATAAGAAATTCGCTAAAAATCTGCCAAAAAATTCAGAGCATGAAAGTAGGAAGCATCAGACTAGAAAAAACCAAAAGTAGGGAGGCAATATCTCCCCCTTGGACGGGAGGGGTAATTAAATAAAATAATTGCATAAAATAGAGACAATAATTAAAAAGCAACGGCAACACTCACAGCAATGTTTTGTAGCTTAAAGGTAAGCCAATAGTCCTTTTTTATAATTTATTTTCAAATAAAGTTATTTGAATAAACAATTTCATCAAAGACTGTTTTCAAACTTAAAATTAAAAAAAAAATATTTTTTCTTCAAAGTGTTTAGTTTGAAACTACATATTTTTTGCCAAAACTGGGCATCAAAAAAAACTTAATTTGAAAACAAACCGTAAGAATGAACTTCTGGCTTTTCAGCTACAAAACATTACTGTGACTGTTGCCCATTGGCGTAGGAAGGAATTTTTTCTAATGTGGGCAACCAGTCCAAACCAAACCTAATCATTAAACATTTTTTCGGTGCAAGTGATTCCGCAATAACTATGTTTTTATTGGTGCTTGAGCATTTAATTAATTCCCGAATTTGTTCAAAAGAGATTTAATGAATGAAGCCGATAACGACGTCTACAATAAAGCAAATTAACAAACGTTAAAAGTGCTACCAAACTCAACTCTGCAACAATGTCTTACGATGTATCTATGTTTAAAATAAATGGTTTTGGGTAAAATTAGTTTTCAACAAAGTTTTTATTCGCTGCACTGCCGATAAACTTCTTTCAAAACTGGCGCAACTAAGCGGAAGCGGTAATGCGGCCCGTTGCAGGTTGTATAAACATTTGAAAATATCCATATATGTTTTTTTTTAAATTATCAAGGTTTATTTCATAGTTCTTTAATTCGAACATATTTTTTCATAATCTTGACTTCTGCACTCAGTGCTATTGAATTCATTTTAAAACATCTTTAAAGTTATTGATAAAATTTGTCTGCAGTATTCATATATAATTTGGCCATAATTAATGGGCCCATAGAATATGTATTTTCAAATCTCCTTTTGAAGTTGACATATATCGTCGGCTTAGAGTGAAAATCAGCTAACTCCTATTTTTCATTTTTTACAATAAATCATTTAAAAAAAAGTATTCGCATTATTTGAATTAAACTAAAATTACATTAAGTATTTTTCAACACACTTTATTGCGAAATTCAGTAAAATTGAAAAGATTTGATAGATTTTTGTATTTTTTAGCAATTTTTGAAGTGGTCTATAATAAAAAAAAAAAAATGTGGATTTAGCCGCTTTTCACTCTAAGTCGACGATATGTTTTCCATCGCCTTAGTCGAAAAAAAAGTTATACGGTCGTATTTATAAAATTTGATAGCTGTCCTACTCCAAAAAGTTTTTAAAAACTTTTGTTAACCCTTGTCCTAAAGTTATCTTACTTGGACAACGGCATATTTGTCAAACTTTGCATTTCATTTAATTAAACAAAGCATATTTCCAACTATTAAGAACTTTTAGAAACTGTGTAACTACTCAACCGTCTAACAAATTTAAATTCAGAGTATAAACATTATTCAATTTGATTTTTCTTTAAAAAAGAGCTTGTTTTTTAAGTCATTTATTGAAAAAAAAAAATAAATTTTTCCACTAAAACTTTGATCGCATTTTGAAAAGAAACTTCAAAATATGAATTTAAATACTAGACCATTAAAAACAAATCAAAGCTGCATTAAAAAATCAAAAAAAAAATCTTGATTAAAAAATCTACCTGGGTACAAATTATAATATTTATTCTCCAATTGTATTGCTTTTGCCACAACTGTTGCTGGAAAGTAAATTTGTTATTCCTGACGTCTCCTTTTTGATGCTCGTAGGTTTTAAAAAGAAATCTCTTACTTTTGTGAATTTTTTTCTATTTCAAACCAAATTTTAAAATCATTCCTCAATGTTTCAAAGGTATGGACTGTACTAGACTGTAGAGTGTAAGTACTGGCACAGAAAAAGTGTATTTTGATCCAAATGTCACCCAATTTCACTTAAATCGTCTTTTTCCGGAACAGTAAAAAATTAAAAACTTCTAATTTTGTTGAGGTTTTTTAATTAATCCACATTATATTGCTCTCCATAAAACGCAGGCGATAGCTAGAAGCAACTCGGTTTAGATTTTTATAAAATTCGATTTGTCTGTTACAGAGCAAATAATAGGTTAATCCTATGTTTCCACCAAAGGTTTATCTCAGATTAGATTAAATTAATGTTTTTGGTGTTTCCACCGCACAAAAAGATTTAAAAAGATTAAATTTGACAGCATCTTCAAAAATGCAAATGGCGTTTCAATTTTTCTTATGAAGTGCGAATGAGACAGAATGTTTGATTCTTGTCAAACAATGAAGAACCGAATGCGAGTCTCGAATGAATCGTTCAGCACCATGTAAGAATAAGTTAGTTCGATTTGTAAAACTATTTGTTCTAGGAAGATTTAACAAGATTAATTTCTTATCTTCAAGATTTACGAAATAAATTTGTATGGTAAATCTCAAAGATTTACCCCAAAACTGAAAAACGATTTCTTTCTTATTCCTAATTTAATTTTAATAGTTTTTTTTAATTTGGTTCTTTATAGAGTGGAATATTTTGAAATTTTGCGATTTTTTGGCGATTAACATATATCTTACGTTTGGTGATTCCGCTTTTTAAACCTGACAAGCTACTCATCTTCAAGGTTCAAGGTAACTTGGTTTGAGACAAATTTAAACCGGTACAACTAGGTTTGTGCTTGCATCGGTTAATAAACCGAGCTGATGCTTCTCGGACAATGATGCAATGTGTAAATACAAACAAAATTAAAGTGGGCAAAAATTGCTTTTATGTGACGACCAAATGTAACTGTAGGCAATATTTAAACTTGGTGTCTGAAATTTCATTCACAGTAAGTTGTTCAATCTTGCTTCTTGGGATGTAGAACCAGAAAAGTTTAACTGCCGATATTTCTAAGGTGGGCAGCTCATTTTTTAAGGTGGGCAATGCCCACCTCTGCTCCCCCCTTCCTACGCCTATGCTGTTGCCGTTGTTTTTTAAGGAATTGATGTCTATTTAATGAAATTATTTTATTAAATTGCCCTTCCTGTCCACGCCCTAACCTATTCCGTAGGATTTTTTCCTTGTCTACTTCGCATCTGAATTTTTTATGGCAGAGTATACCCGAATAATTAAATATGAAATAGGTATCATATATTCTTATTTGAATAAAAAAAATTATCTAAATATGTTCTATGAGAGGTATTAAAAGTATTTGTTAAGTGTAAATTTTTTTAATTTTTTGGTAGTAGATCGCACTAATTTAAGCCTTCTTAATTATTGATTGAATATTACTGTATGAAAAAAAAAGTTTAAAATCGCTGGAGCGGTTTTAAAAAAATTATTTTTATATTTAAAAAATTTTTAAGGAGAAATATTTGAATGCAAATATAAAGAAAAAATAAAAAAAAACTTTTGAAATTGAAACTTTTTTTAAAAATTCAAAAACTTTTTTTTTATTATTTAATCTTATCTGAAATTTGTTCATACGAAAATTTATTTAATTCTAAATAATGGGAAATTCAAAATAAAAAAAAACGTTCTATGACAGGTAGGTACTAATAGTTGCTTAGTGTAAAATTTTATAACTTTTGATTACTATCAAACTACTGATCGTACTATTTTTAGCATGCGGAATCAGTTCAATCAAAATTTAGGAGCCGTTTTTGAGAAAAAATATTGTCCCTAACGGTTTTTAAACTTTTGTATGGAAGGTAAATATCGTTTTTTTTAAAGAAGTAATTTTTTCCAAAAATATTTTAGAACTCTTAAGTATCGACTTTGAAAACAATCGATCATGTAGTTTTCAAAATATGTACATGATTTTCAAAAAAACAATTCTTTTTTTTACATTTTTCAAAAATTCAAAAAATATTTGTTCGAAAATTTTGGTAATATTACACAATTACTATTTAAATTTTTTGGAAGCTTCTGTATAATAAAAAATATTGAAATCAGTCATACCGTTCTGACGAAATTAGAAAATTAAACAAATGGTTCTTAGTAACCATTTTTTTGAAAAATTGCTATTTATTGAAGTTTTTTAAGAAAGCTGTGAAGCCGTTCTTTTGGAAAAAAAAAAAACAATTATGTAAAATTGCTAAACAAAATTGTATGGTCGTTACCGTTATTTTTGGCTCTAAGAAAAAATTATAAAACGTGTGGGCAGAATCACAAAAAACCAATATGTACCAAGTTTTAAGAAAATCGATTTTGCCGTTTAGGCTGTAGACAACAGACAAACAGGCAAACAGACAGACAGAATTGTGACCCCCACTTTTTTCATTTTTTCTATCATCGTAATGACAAGTCTGATCAAAATCTCAAGTTCAATTGAAGCTTTTTTTTTAGGATTTTTTTCTTGTCTACTTCCAACCTACATGTTCCGAATTTTTTGGCAGATTTTACGCGAATTTCCTAGCATGCAAAAAAAATGGAAATTTTATTTATCCCTACAGCTACTGCAGGGGATGAAAATAAAAATCTGAAAAAATTAGGGAATTTTTGTTTCTTCATTTAGAGCCGATTTAGGCCCATCCATACATAAAAACTAAAAAAACTACATATCGACCACCTTAATGCCATACATGTAGTGTCCACCAATTATTCACAAGTAAAAATAATTAATTCGCGTTAAATGTTCATGCTTTTCTTTCGTTAGTGTAACTTGGATCAATAAAACCATAATTCACACCTTTCATACGTGTGTATTAAAAAGGAGTTTTTATTCCTATCATAGCGCTTAAGCTAATGAGCCGGGTACTCTTTTGTGAAGAGTATTTATGTATGTAATATACAAGAAGATGTTAAAAGAAAATCATAAATCGGAAGCTTAGATCAGTTGTATCGCTAATTGGCAAGACAGTCCGATAAAAACTATTACTTTATCTATGCACTTTTCAATGGTCGTTTATTTCTATTTTTGTAAACAACATCTTTAGACTTCAGTTGCGAATACATATTTTCAAATAAGGGGACAGGAATGCATTGATATGAGAAACCTTTTTTCAATTAAATTCACAATTGCGTCAAATTTTAACATATTATTCAATTTACCCCGTAGAGAGAATGGGATGTAGCTGTAGCTAAAGGAATCGCTGTAGCACAAACTGTCCCTATAATCGCTCACTTATATGCATAACAAATAACTTCCACAATGTTGTAGAGCTGTACAAAAATGATTGCGTCGCCATTTTTTGGGTGCGTTCAATGAAAATTTCAGATGTCTGGAATTGCAAATTTTTCAAAATGTGTTCAGTGCATTGTAGGTTTTAATTTTGTTCACAATTTTTCTTTCCCAGCCGTCAAAAAGTTATGAGTTGTTTCATCAAAAAATTTAACCCTAAGATTTTAGACTATTTGGCATTCATTGGAAACATTACGAATCTTTCATTGTAAAAACTAAAAAAATGACACAGTTTGGTTGCAATTCTGCCAGTTCTCCAGTCGTTTAAATTAAGCATGATTTGTTTACAAATATACACTACAGCGTTTCACTTCAATAATTTTTTGACGCGACTTTAAACAAAACTTTACTTAAAAATGATTTCTGTACCAAATCCGAACTAATTCTAAATTTTTCAAATAAAATAATTAAATTTTAAAAGAAATTCAATATTGATTGAACGAATGATTGAAATATTGGGGTTGATGCACTGCGACCTTAAGATCTATTGTGCCCAACCTAAAACTGGATGAGATTGCTTATCTTACAGTTCTTTCTCCAATTTTATTTCTCTCAGGAATTTGAGTATTTGAAGGACTTTACGAGAGGAACAGCCGCTCTCTTCTACTTGTTAATGTCCCAGGTGTTCTTTCCTTTGATGCATAATTGTATCGCATTTTCTTAACATTATTTTCTGGTGTTTCCTCTTGCGTGCAGTAAAATCTACATGTTGGAACACTTAAAATAAGATAAATTGGGTGGCGCAACAGCTCATGGAGAACCGCTCATGGAGAAGCACTTTTTCATGACAAGTATACTCTTGGAGGATTTGTCAGTTCAATAAAGCCAAAATTGTTTCGAACAAGACCAATACTGCTTATCTCATACCATTAGATCAAACCAAAACAACAGAAAAGAAAACCTAGATTAATGCATAATCATCAACAATAAAAACCACCCACAATAATATCAGTTTTTTCCATAAATATACTCATCAAAAATGAACAAAACTAAACTTATGTAGATTTGTCTAACTTTTAAAATTATAGCACTGTAATGTTAAACATAAACTGGTATTCCAATAAAAGGCGATTTATTAAGCTGTCCGTAGACGTGGATGATCAAATTAAACTCAGCAAAATACCATCAACACCTCCACCATCTCATAAAAAATTCCAAAGATTTAAAATGCTAATCTGAGCCATTAAGTTCGGACTGAATAAAGTTTCTTGGGCAATCAATCTTGATAGAAACATAAAAACTGTGGCACGGCGGCGGTTGATATTTAAGAAATAAACGGCATATTGTTTTATTTTGTCAAATTAAGCTTATTTTACTCTAGTTTAATTTAATTATGGTAAAATCAACATATTTTAAAATTCATTATATTTGCCGGCGCGGTGTTTTATTTTTAAAATAACCTTCAAGTTCCTTACACTTAATTATTTTAATGAGGACAAACTTTATTATACCAAACAAAAAAGGTCAAGGCCAAGTAATATTGATGCATAAAAAATGTTATTCCCATATTATAATCAGAAATGGAGCAACACGTGTCTGACCGCACTCTAAGTTATAACAATTTCAATATATGTTTTTCTTTGTATATTTTATTTTAAGATTTTAGTTTTCGAAATTTTGTATATTTTGTCTTACGATATTTACGAATCTAAAAATTTTACAGCCAGGATTGAAATTTTACAGACTTTGTTCATATATGAAGTTAGACTATTACAATAGTGTTTTTAGTGGGTGACAGTGGTGAAGTGGTACTTAAAGGTCTCTGCATTGAACATTACTCATGACGTCATGACCCAGTTTCAAATAATACTTGAATAATACAGTGATGAGCAGAAATGGACAAATGTTTTTCTTTTATTTGAAGAAGTTGGTGCGAAATCGGAGCAAAAAATTGTAATTTTATAGTTTTGTATATTCAATCAAATCTTATTTTCTTCAATTAATTAAAAAAAAATATTGCAATACACAGAAAAAAATGTTAAATGATTTTTGGACTAGACCACTTTTGGCCGTTTCGGAATTATGGCGCGCGTGGCGACTTTTTTCTTAATAAAGATCGAGTGAAGAATGAATAAGGACAAATATTTTGACATATCACGTTATAATTTGCCAACGTTTTTGGCAAAAAGTGGCTGCAGAGAGTCTGAACTCATTTTCCTATAAAATGGGGACTTTAAAATACCTCCAAAATTGTCAAAGAATGGTTCGAAAATCAGGAATATTAGATGATGGTATGACACTGACCTCAATCCAATTGAGAATCTGTGGTCAATTGTGAAGTCATAGTTATGTATGGCAGTATGAAATTCCTCTATCTAACCTTAATGGACTAAGGGGTCGAATTAAACTGGAGGGGAGCCGAATTTCCGACCAATTCCTTCGCAATTTGGTAGAGAGCATGCCTACACGGTGTCTGCAAGTGTCAAAGAACAAAGGTTTATGGAATAAATAATGTGACAAAAACCTTATCTCGAAACGGGCAAGAGTGTTCAAGTCCAAAAATTCATTTAACATTTTTTTCAGTGCATTGTAATTTCGTTTTTTATTTCATTGAAGAAAATAAGATTTGATTCAATACACAAAATTATACAGTTAAAATTTTTTCCTCTCGGCTTACAGTGCTAAGTTCGCTTTTACTTTTACAAAAAAAGTGAAAACGTTTGTCCACTTTTGCCCGCCACTGTGTATTAACTCTGAAAGTGCTTACGTATAGCGGCTATTTAAAATAAATGGGGTTTCGAATAGGGCTGGCCACGCTACCAAACCAAACGATACTTTTGTTAATATCGTCTCGGTATCGTCAAAATCCAAAAATTTCAATATCGTCCAGAGCTGTTAAGTAATTAAGTATATTGGTACTTAAGTACAATTTAAGTACAAATACCTTGTACTTAAAATTTTTAAGTACCAGTACAATTCCTTGGTACTTGTACTTAAAAATTTCAAGTAGGTACCAGTACCGGTACTTGTACTGGTACTTTAATTCCACAAAAGTACTTGAAATTTTTGTATTGATTACATTTGTACTTTTGAGATGTACTTAAATACTTTTCAATTCCTTTTTAATTCCAAAAGTACTCCAATTCCTTTTAATTACTTTTAATTCCTTTTCGAAAAAAAATACTAGAACTAATATAATGTCTTAATAGTACAGGTAAAATAGGATAAATTAAACAAAAAAATTAGTACCATCATGAAACTTGGTGAAAACGTTTCATGTACTATGAGAATGAAAAATCAAAAGAGTCTATAAAATATTTCACATGGAAGGGTGTTTTTTTAGGGGGAGAGGGGGAAGTTGTGGTGTATCAAACAGAAAAATTAACTTTGATGCAACATATTCATATGACACATGTTTTTAAGGTAGTTTTAAATGCTCAATCAAATGAAACCAAAATCAAGTCGATACGGCATCATTGATATTTGCGTAGCTTCTTTTGTCACTGCCAAAACCACCTCGGCTTGGAAGACACTGCAAAAGCTAGCTAGTCCCAGATTTTCCGAGAAAATTCCTGAACCAGCACCAGTGCCCATCTTCGAACCATTAGTGAAGATAGTTATCGTAGATTCATTTCTGAAAGGTTGGTTGTTTTCCCACTCCTCTCTATTAGGAGAAGAGGTAGGGAAGGGTTTGTTGAAGTTTAAATCGGTTGTTGTGTAGTCTGTGCAAACATTATTTCCCACATATCTCTGCAGAATCTTAGTATGACCCGATGTGCTTTGCTTCCAGCATTTATTCTGACTTACTTAGCCGCAGGGCACTGTATGCTGCAGATTCTTGCACGAATAGATCTAGGGGTCTCAAGTTGAGTATCGCTTCCAGTCCCGCTGCGGGAGTGGTTTTCAACGCCCCCGTAATACCTACGCATGCTAATCTTTGAAATTTTGTCAAGGTTTTCAGGTTTGTTGCTTTCTCAGTCGCGTTCCACCAAACTTAATTACCGTAGGTAAGTATCGGTCTTACTACTGCCGTGTACATCCACCTGATAATTTTTGAATTGGGTCCCCAGGATTTTCCAAAGATCCTGTTGCAGGAATAGAACGCAACGATAGCTTTCTTTGCCCTTTATTTAATGTTGAGACTCCAGTTCAGTTTCTTATCAGGGATCACTCCCAAGTTTTTGGCCTGATCCGAGATGAGGGTACCATTACTTATGCTTTAAGTACACAGGTCTGGTATCGTCTCGGTATCGGTATCGGTCTCGAATAACTTAGTCTCGTATAACATAGTCTCGTTTCGGTCTCGGTATCGGTCAAAAATAAAATGCACGACCTGGTAACATGTTCTTGTCTTTATCTTGTAGTTGAATCGCTTGGTATTTTAAAGATTTAACAAGCAAATCATTATATAAAATATGCATACTGAATGAAAAATAATCTTTTTAACTAAAGTTTCTTTTTGCTGTGTTAACAATTATTTTAAAATCCAAAATTTAATTTTGTTTTTACTTGAAACTATGGTTGGTTTCAGAGAAACCAAGCAAAAGTAAAATGGGCGTGGAAATGGGCCTTTTTAATTAAAATCATTGCCTAAACCTACTCCCTGTTGAAAAGAAAAAAACTGTGAAAATGTCATTCAAATCGTAAAAGCTGGGAAAGCTGAGTTCGCAAAATTCATCGCCTACAATATTTTCGCTAAGTACACACTACATAAGCTACAAAAAATTTTAATTTTCATTTTCGACTTTATTATTCATTTTTCATTTTTCATTTGGCGCGCGCCAAACATACTTCAGCTGGGTAATCTGTGTTTAAGGATTTTAGCTTTGTGGATTTTAGTTTTGTGGATTTTGGTTTTATGGATTTTGGTTCTGTGAATTTTGGTTCGTGGATTTTGATTAGTGGATTTTGGTTTGTGGATTTTGGTTTTAAGGATTTTGTTTTTGTGGATTTTAGTTTGTGGATTTTGGTTTGTGGATTTTGGTTTGGGGCTTTTGGATTTGGCGCTAGGGTACCCAAACCAAATTAATTATAATATTGAAAAATCAATTTTGTCTGCCAAATCCAAAAGATACTAGCGAGAGTAGCGGTGAATTTCGGTCCAAAAATTTCGTTATCGGCTCGGTATCGTTTTGGCATCGTTTCGGTTTTCCGATACCGATATCAAACGATACCGAGACTTTTCTGGTATCGTGGCTAGCCTTATAGTTTCCATTGAAACCTAGAAACTTTGTACGAATGTACAAATTCCCGAATGGGCAAAAATTCAGTTAAAATTTAATTTTGTGTACCTAAAAAAATTACAGATCATCATTTTCCCCTTGCGATATTCGTGCAAACAAAATTTCGAGATAACAATCAAACGTGACATAACGTGGATTAGGATAGAGAACACTAAATAGTCGATGGCATAGTATTTTCTGTCTGTATGTCTGTCTGTCTTTCTCTCTGTCAATCTGTCTGTCTCTACCTCGATCTACAGCCGAAACCACTGAAGTGATTTTCTGGAACACAGAATGCTTAACGGGTTATTAGAAATCTGTATAAAAAATATAATACTTTAATGCAAAAATAACGGTACCTTCTATTCAAACGTTAAAAGCCCGTTTAAAAAATCTCATTATTCTTGAAAACGGCTTCAACGATTTTGGTATAAAATTCTGTGTGCTTAAATTAGAGCAGTCTATATTTCTGTACCTTGGATCTAAAAGGGCCAATGTCCATTTTGATAAATTTTGCGAAATCGAAAATAAAGTTTTATTTTTTCTAAAAAAGCTTATTACTTTTGAAAATTAAACTTTCTATAACCATCGGTATCTTGTTGAAAAACAATTGGAGCACATTTGCCCTAATTACAGTTGACATTGGCCCTTTTAGAACCAACAACCAAGGTACAGATTTAATAAAATAGAAACAAAATTTACACTGAGCAACTATTAACAGTACTTCACCTAGAACACTGGCTTTGATTTTGACTTCTTTCATTGTTGGGTTATTGAATTTAGATATTTTTTTTATAAAAACTTCTAAAAAGTGATAATTCCAAAAAAAAAAATTAATTAAAAGAAAACATCAAAATATTTTTTTTGAGAACTCGATATTTCAAAATCGTGTTGATATTTTTTAATTTAATTTTCATTAAAATTTGATACCAAAATTTTCCCTCAAAAATATTTTGAAAAATTTATAATATGTATGTTAGGGTGGTCCTATTTGTATGGAGGAAAAAAAAGTTGTTTGTTTTTACTGAGCACCATTTTTTTTTGTTCTTCTATATTAAAAACGTGTAAAACAAAATTTGATGCTAATCGGATTGTAATAACACGTGCCGCAATGAATTTGAAAATTTTCATAAGACCGACCAAAACCGGGGGCTATTAAAAATTTGATTTGCAGAACAAATAAAGTGCACTTTCAAATCTGTTTCCTACTTTTGCTTCGAAAAAAAAAAAAAAAAATAAGAGGCACGACTGGGTCGCATGTTCTTGCTCAAAAAGTTCAATTTGCTTAAAAATTAATAATTTTTAAAAATATTCGAGTAATTATTCAAAAATTTTTAGAATTTAAATCGAAATCGTTTGAGCTGTTTTTACGATAAATAAGGGTTTTCATAACGGTTGTATAGCAAGTACCGTTATTTTTGGAGCTAAAAAAGTATTTAAATAGGCCCTAACTCTCACAGGAGCATCAACTTTAGGCTCAATGCGGCACGTGTTAACGTGATTTTAAAAAATGAAAAAAAAAAAAATAGGGTAGTGTTTTAAGATGTCAATGAACAAAAAAAAAAAAATGCTTGTTCAAAAGTTTTTAAAATAAGGACCAACCTAATGTATGTATAAAGAAAAAACCGTTTAACGATTTTTAAATTATTTTTTGCACACATTAATTTTTGTCCAGGATTCCAGAAATCAGATGGATGGGAGATGGCATACCTTTTTCACCCTTAACGCTTAAACAGGAGTTGTTTTGTCAAATTTAAATATCAAATTTCATGCTTTTAAATACTTGTCTCTCATTCAGCCCCGGATCTACGATTTTTCCGAACCGGGGCAAAAACTCGATTTTGGCGCCCCTGCCATTTTTGGTTAAAATACAAAAAAAAAACACATATCTACTTGGTTGGATTTTTTTTACTAGATGTGCAGACCATACCTATTCAGTAACTTTTCATTATAGATAAGAAAATTGACAATGCCTACACAAAAACTATACACATCCAAGGTTCGTAGAACGCAAAAATGTGATTCGTTCTCTCGCGAAAAATTAATTTTTTTTTTATTCGACCGCGAATCTTATTTTTGTGGATCTTAACAGTGTTGCCAGATTTTTCAAGACTTGTGGAGCACAATTTGAAAAATCCTGGAGCCGAAAAAAGCCCCACTCAAAAATGAGGCACACAAATTATTCGATTGGTGGACATTTTTTTAAAATTATATGTAAATAATCAGACTCATCATTAAAACTCGAAAACTGCTATGAAAATGTTTTCATTTTTTCTGTCTTTTCGAAATCAAATTTGCATAAATATTTTTATTAAACAAGTTATACACATTTTTAGTTACACAAAAGTTCTTACAGTATTTTTAAGTCAACTGAATTCCTGTTCGAGTTCGCAATATTGCTCCAAGGGTCCCAATAACAGATATTATCAATTATGTATTATACAGTGGAGGTCCAGTATAACGAATGATATATCTATATACTAGTTTCTAGGATCCTCAATTCCTTGACAAAAAATAAAATAAGCAAAGATGGGAGGATAAATTAAGTAAAAAAAAAACAAATTTCATATTATAAGGATACAAGGATACAAATCAAGAGTCGGCTTACACAAATTTCTTTTCTTAATTCGTGTCCGTAATAGAAATTATTCTTAGAAGTTTTTTTTTCGTTATATAGAATACCTAATGGGCTTCCAAAAAGTGTTCGTAATATCGATCATTCCTTATATCGGCATTCGTTATACTAGACCACCACTGTATTGACAAATCTCAGGTTCCAATTATTAATTTTATTCGTAAATGTACAGTGTGCAAACTGAATCTTCTGCTTAAATATGAAAATATGTTTGTGTGGTGATATGTAAGTAGGCTCATTCATAATAGATTTTTCACAACTTTAAAGTTCTCATCTAGGTAAATGAAAAATAAAAAACAAAATATTTTTTTGTGTCAATTTTTAAATCCTCGGGACTTCGTTGTTCCTTGAGCGATTTCAATGAAATTGACAGAAGTAATAGCTGAGGCAGAGTTATAGCAGAAAAAATATTTTCAAAATAGAATGTTTCAAACATATATCTACATTTTGCAACTTCGTTCTTCCTTAAGCGATTGCAATTAAATTTACACAGGCGATAGCTAATACAGAATTGTAACAAAAAAAAATATTCAAAACATGATATTTAAACAAATGTCTGCATATTATAACTTTGTTGTGCTCTGACTGATTTCAATGAAATTGACACACACAATTTTAATCCTTAATAGTACGAGATATAAGCAGCCTCAAAACGCAAGTCATTTTTGATTGGCTGGTTCGCTGATACGCGTGAGAGTCAGGGTGGCTGGTGGAAAATGTTGTGCTGTCCCGGTTATCCGGCATTTAGAAAAGGGTGTTGAAAAAGGTAAATGCAATTTTCTCGGGTCCTATAGAACAAAGAGTACAAATTTTTATTTGATTTTGTAGGCTAAAATATCTTTTAAATTTGTTGTTTATAAATATTTTCGACATCATGAAAAATTATTACCGAAAAACTGTAAAAATGGTTTTTAGCGTTTATCTCACTATTTGTTCATCTGAACAAAAAAAATTCAACTAAACAGTTTTTTGTAGAGCACTTGATTTCCTACATTTGCTTGTAATAAGATTTTTTGTGAACTAAAAATATTTAAAATACAGTGTTATAAAGTTGCCAGTATCCAGCAAAGAATTTTTTAGGCAAGTACAAATCGTACGGCGCGGCTGTAGAAGGATACAGTTCAAGTGTTTTATTGTTTACGAAATGGGATCGATCTCCTACAGCTTAGGGAGGAAGGAAAGTTGTGTAAAAATACTTTTACATATATATATTGCCAAAAATAGAATTGTTAAAAAACAACAGAAAAACAACGTTTATTTTATTTAATTTTTCAATAAAGTTATAGCTGTCAAAAGTTTTAGAAAAATTATTTAAAATGGTGAAATTATGATATGACTGCTAAAGGTTGACGGAGAAATACAATTTGATATTCTATTGCCGCATCTAAATTCATTTACTTTCACTAAGCGTCGCAATTCTTAATTTTTTCACTCATATGAATTTGGCGCCCTTGTTGGCTGCCACCCGGGGCACAGTCCCCGGTTTGCCCCCCCATAGATCCGGGACTGCTCTCATTATGTAATTTCCATTTCGAATTTATTTGATGCTGGCTATTTTATCGCCTTATTTTTCAAGGCTTATAGCCTATTGAATAGACCGGAAAATGAGGGGTATAAAGGAACAATTACGTGCAAGAGTTTTTATTATTGAATATGTTTGTTTGGCCCATAAGCATGCTTAAAACCGAAAATCCTACTAAATTCACCTATGCATTTCTGAGAGAATGGTCACACTGGCCACTTTTCAGTATTTTTGGTATCACTCGAAAACTAAGCCGAATTTGACAATTTTACACATAATAATTTTTGTTCAAAATTAAATTTTCTATTGGAATGGATAGTTCAAAAAATTTTACGAAAAAATTTAAGCAGGAAGAGTTAACAAAAACCAACCTAAAAACAATAAAAAAATTAAGGATATCTAAATTTTTTAATAAATTGTGCATAACTGTTTTTAAAGCAAAGATAGGGTCAATACATGCAGGGACAAAATAAAGTAGAGACTTAAGGGCTTAATATGGCATTTTAAAAAATTAATATTTGTTCAAAATTGACAGAGATATTCCCGTTCAAACCTTATCATTTCTTATAATTTTTCGCAGTTTTGGCCTGAAAGTCCCTTTTTCGGTACAATATGGCAAATTTCATTTTCGTAAAAATGTTCGAAATAAAAATTTCGATATAATATGACATTAGAACTATAGAGAATTTATAAAAAGGATGTAAGTTCACAATTTCGTTTTTCGGCTGTTTTTTAATGCTTTCAGACCTACATACCGAACGGCTGCACTGTGGTTCCACAGTAGGCCATAATTCCAAAAAAAAATTATTACAGTTTCTTCCAAAAACCTTTCAAATCAGCTTAGAAAAACCAAAACTCAATATAAGTAATAAAAAAAATTATAGTTTTCGGTAATACCGTTAGATATTTGTTCATAAAGTGATCACTTCGTACAAACATATAGCATTCCAGTTTTAGTTCATTAAAATAAGGGCGACTGCAATTAGTTTTTGCTGTTGTTAGCATTGTCTGTGAATTGTTTTGTTTTCTTGGAGGTATTATTAGATAGTGAGACTACCATTATGCATTTTTTTGAGCCGTTATACGAATAAATATAAGAATGGTGTGGCTGCGAAATTAGGATTTAAGAAACCTTAAATAAAACTGCGATTTGTGTTTTCTTTTAAGCTTTTAACTGTTACGCCCCGCTACGCCCCCAAAAAATTATATACTACAGGAAGGGTACATTTATCTACTTTTAAGCATAAGTTGAATTAGCTGCGGAAGCTTGCGGATGCACTTTTTATTGAACTTTAAATGGCACTACCTCTAACTGCTTTTATTTCAGAATCTGCCTGAGTATGCCCATTTACTTATATATTTGGTCCTTCAGCATGTGGAAGTAAAAGTAATAAGTCCTCTTCCTAAATTAAACCTTAAAACAGTCCTTATGAGTCCTTAAATGTTGTCTCAAATGAAAATTATACCGCGATTACGATTAAAATACGAGTAGATTTTTCGAACAGATTTTGTCAAAATATATTTACGTTTGCCTTAAAGTGTTCAAAAATAATTAAGAGCTGATATTATCATAATTTTTTTTGTGAAATAATAAACATTTTGGAGTGAAAACCCTTCATGAAATATGATAATTTTATGTATGTAAATTAAGAATCCACATAATCAAAGAAGATCATTTTTCCGCAATGCACTGTGTTCCACCGTAGGCCATAATCCCAAAAATCAATTGTAACGGTTGTTATAAGAAGACATTTAAATAAGCTTAGAATATACCAAACTAATTATAAATGAGAAAAAAAATAATGCACTTAAGTAATACCGTTAGATTCTTATCTTCAAAGTGATCACATTGCAAAAACATGGCATTTGAGGTTTAGTGGCCCAAGAGTAAGCGTGCTTTCATTTATTTATTATTTTTACTTTGATATTTTGTGAATTTTTTTTTTGGGATGGAAATATTAGTTGAAGGTAAGACTTCCGTTATATATTTTTTGTGATCCATTATTAAATTGTATATAAAATGAGGTTTAAATAAAATTAAACTTTTAATGAATCAAATGAAAATGTAGATATGTATATAAAATAAAATGCACGACTGGATCACACGTACTTGCTCTTATGTTCAAGTTGTGTGGGGCTTAAGAACTTTAAAAAATATTCAAGTAATTATAGAAAAAGTATAAAAAGCATTTAAATCGTTCTATTAATTGTATAAACAGTCTGATAAATAACTTAGAGCTCAAAAAAAAGTATGCCATTTGATTACTTGAACTAATATAAATATATGCAAAAAAAAAATTTAAAATCGTTGGAGCCGTTTTCTTAAAAAATAATTTTTTATATATAAAATTTTTGTAACAATTTTCAAAAAAAAAATTGGTATGCCAATTTTGAGTATACATCAATATACATTTAAAACTGAAAATTCAAATTAATTCATCAACCCGTTTTTGAAATATTGAATTTTCAAAAAAAAATTTTAAATCTTTTTTTAAAAATACAAAATTTATTTTTTCAAAAATTTTGGTATGCAGTTTTATTTATATTCTAACAAAGCTTTTGTGAAAAAATTTTTATTGAAATCGGATAAACCGTTAATGAGAAAACCAAAAATCAAAAAAACCGTTATATGGCAGGTACCGTTAATAAATGCTTTTGGTGATTTTTTTTCTTACTAAAAGGTACATCATATCTACAGTAATACACTGATTTTTTTTTTATCAAAATCGTTGGAGCCATTTTTGAGATAAATAAGCTTTTCCTTAACGGTTGTATGGCAAGTACCGTTATTTTTCGAGCTAAAAAAAAAATTTCAATTTCCCCTCTGGAGAGTTACAAACAAACCATAAGTTCAAAATTTGAAGAAAATCGCTTCAGTGGTTTAGGCTGTAGGTTGAGGTACGGACAGACAGACAGACAGACAGACAGACAGACAGACAGACAGACAGACAGAACTGTGCCACCCACTTTTTTCGTGTTCTCTATCATCGTAATGTCATGTTTGATTGTTATCTCGAAATTTTTTTTTTGCACGAATCCAAAACTTGCCCTATAGTACCTATATCGCAAGTAAAAATAGCGTTTTATGGCCTTTAGTCCTATAAATTGGCATGACAAAGCCCTTACTATGTCACTGATGAGTGAGTAAGCCGAACGAAACGCCAATTAATAGGACTAAAGGCCATAAAAAGCTATTTTGAATATATAATGTTATATTTAATACATAATTTTACAACTTTATATTTAAATACATCCATACTCTATCAGAACTTTTTGACAAATTGGGTTCAGTCCGCACACCCTTTTACCTAAGGTACCTCTGAAACAAAAGAAGATAGAGCGAAACCGATTTCAGATTCATGATCAGAAGTCCAATTTACCCTATGACCAAATATTTCAGGTTGATATTATGCCAGCAAATAATTATGGCCGCCTTTGTTCGGCAGTGGAACCACTGTGGGCTGGTCCGATTAACATAAGATTTGGTACTAGTTTCTAGGATCGTTAAATTTGTCAGAAAATACCAAAAAATAGGCTTTCGGGCAAAAACTGCGAAAAATGATAAGAAATGATAAAGTTTGAATGGCTATATCTCTGTCAATTTTCAAGTAATATAGCTTTTTTAATGCATGTCTTGAGCGTGTCTTTGCTTCGAAAAAAGTTATGCGCAATTTAGAAAAAAAATTAAAAATCTTTGATTTTTCGATTTTTGTTATGTTGGCCTTTGCTTACTTTTCCTGCTTAAATTTTTTTTTTTAATTTTCTAAACTATCCATTTCGATAGAAAATTTAATTTTGAACAAAAAGGATTAGATGTAAAATTGTCATATTCGGCTTAGTTTTCGAGTTATATCAAAAATACTGAAAAGTGGCCAGTGTGACCATTCTCTCAGAAACGCATGGGTGAATTAAGTAGCATTTTCGGTTTTAAGCATGCTTATGGGCCAAACAAACATTTTCAATAATAAAAACCCTTGAACGTAATTGTTCCTTTTTAAAAGGTCTATTCAATAGGCTATTAGTACTATTTTGAGATTTGTATTTTAAGTTTTTTTTTAAGTTTAATTAAGTTGTGATCTCAATATTTACATAAGTAGGTAGGCCCTCTAAAAGTACTTGAGAGTGCTAGGACGCCATATGGCCCTAGGCTCAATGATAGGAAAATCCCTATGCACACCTCCGCGTGGTAGAGGGCGGGTAACGCTAACGTGCAGGGGGACCGAATGGATGCCGGGATAAGCAGACAACCCAGCGTTGCTGGTCAGGGCACAAACTTGTCCTTGGGATGGTTAAAAGCCCCCTTAAGACGGATGAACTGCAGGTAGCGGTCAACGGCATGATAGTCTGGTGGCGGAGGAGCTTTTTTGGTAAAAGGCCAACGGCAGCAGCAGGTAGCGTCTGTAACCCATATTGGGCGGCTACAAAAGGCGTCTGTTTTCCCATAGTGGGCGGCCTCGAGCAGTTATGTGTTTGACCATACAAAAGGCGGGTGTGCCTGTCAAATCTGAGCTTATGTATGTTATTAATCATATCTCGGAAAACACCATGGTGGAAGGATATAAGCAAATACATGAATTATGACAACAAATGGAAATGAGTCCCCAAGAGGTAATCTTTTTATAGAAAATCCTTCTGTAGCTTCGGTTGCAGTAAACCGCACATCGGATTTGGGGGTGCGGCATCTTTCATGTACGAGCGTCAATCAAGACGCCATAATAATAAGTGAATCGTTGACAAATAGAAGAAGTCTTTCAAGAAGCGCAAATGTTACTTTTGGCTACCGCATACGTACGAAAATCGGAGCATGGAACGTTCGATCCTTGTACAGCGATGGTAGATACGAGCAGGTTGAGCGTGAAATGCTTCGTCTAAACATCAGTATCCTGTAGGGTTACCAGATTGAAAATGCCGAAAAGGGGGACATCGCGAATTTTCTAGGCGGAAAAAGTGATCAAAAAGGGGAACCAAAGTAAAAAAAAGTGAAGTAAAAAAGTTTCATTAAATTTTTTTTTATAAAAAATAATCACAAAAATTAAAAATCGTAACTTATCACTAAAATAGATTAATGAGAAACAAAAACAACAAAAATAAATGAAATTCCTTAAGAAATCAGGAGATGCATTCAGCTTTGAAACGACTTTGAACTTCAAATGGATGTATTCACAGAGAATCTTATTAAAAATATTTAAAGAAGATATTTTTACAGTTTTCAATTGAATATTTTCTCTTTTTGAGTTTTTCTAAATAAGGGGGACAGAGTTTTGTATAGGGGGGGCAAACAGCATTTTAGTATGAAAAAGGGGGACTGTCCCCCCTAAAGGGGGACGTCTGGTAACCCTAATCCTGGGCATAAGCGAAACTAAGTGGAGAGGAAGAGCTGAATACAGATCAGACACTGGACAGACGAGAATGCTGTATTCCGGGGAAGATGAAAGAGAGGGTGGCCAAAGACTGCATGGTGTCGGAATTATGTTGAACGAAGAAGCGAGGCGTAGTTTGATCTCCTGGGCGCCCATTTCTGCGAGATTAATGACAGCAAGGTTTCGTTCAAAAATTCGTAACGTCACAATTATTCAGTGCTACGCCCCCACAAATGAAGCGACCGAGGAAGACAAAACCGCGTTCTACACTCATCTTAACTCGGTTTACAGTAGTGTTCCGAGAGCCGACATCATAGTCGTTATGGGAGACCTCAATGCCCAAGTCGGTTCAGACAATTACGGACTGGAACGCGTGATGGGAAGAAATGGCTTGGGGTCACGGAATGAAAATGGTGACTTGCTTGTCGACTTTTGTAACGCGAATCGTCTTGTGATAGGTGGGACTGTATTTAAGCATAAGACGTGCAACAAAATTACCTGGGTGCATCCGGATGGTCAAACCGAAAACCAAATTGATCATATCATGATTCAGCAGCGATGGAGGAAGTCTATGTGTGATGTCCGGAGTATAAGAAATGCCGATGTGGGAAGCGACCACCATTTGGTTCTGATGAGTCTCAAACTACGAACCGCTGCCGTACAAAAACCAGCGCAGGATGCAGCAAGGAGCTCAAAATTCATTACGAATGCTTTAAATGACCCCAACATATGTCGAAACTATGTCACCACCCTTAACGACAGAGCCTCGTCATTAAACGGAATCCAGAATTCAACAATTGATGAGATGTGGGGTGAAATTAAAAGTGTTTTTATGGAGGCTGGATCCGAAACTGTACCCAAGCGAACGAGACGTAGAGACTCTTGGATATCCCAAGACACCTGGGATAAGATCGAACTTCGCAAATCGTTGAAAATCCAAATAAATGCTGAAGCAGATGTTCAACGAAAGGCTGACTTGCGAAGAGAGTACCGCATTGCACATAAGATGGTCTATCGCTGTGTGAGACGTGACAAGAGGGTGAAGGTAGATGGACTCGCAGATAATGCGGAAATCGCTGCCAGAAGAGGAGATATCCGGGAATTGTACCAAATAGCCAAAGATGTTATCGGGAAAAAAAGCAACACCAATCATCCTGTAATGGATGTGGATGGCACACTTTTGGTATCAATTGAGGATCAGCTTCGTAGATGGAAGGACCATTTTTGTGCCCTGCTAAATGAGGATTCAGTTGAGCAGAGTGCTGAAGTGCCCCAACTAAACGAGATGCGCAGGTCCTATAGGGGTATTGACATCGAACCCCCGTCAGAATCGGAAATTCAGGCATCAATAAATCTCCTCAAAAACAACAAGGCAGCTGGACTGGACGGAATTCCAGCTGAATTCCTGAAAGCCGATCCCGTAACAGCGGCTAGTATTTTACATCCGTTGATAAAAAACATTTGGGAAAACGAAAGCTATCCCAGGGATTGGAAGGATGGTGTGATTGTTAAGTTGCCAAAGAAAGGTGACTTAAAGAATTGCAACAATTGGCGTGGTATCACCGTTTTGTCCGTTTTCCCAAAACTAATGGCAACCATCATTCTCGAGCGAATAAAGGATAGAATCGAGTCTACACTCAAGAGGCATCAAGCTGGCTTCCGCAGTGGTCGATCGTGTGTCGACCATATCAACACCCTGCGTATCGTCCTCGAGCAGTCGATGGAATTTCAATCACCGCTTTACCTCATGTTCGTGGATTTTGAGAAAGCCTTTGATCGAGTTAACCGAGAATGTATATGGAAATCGTTGCTTGGTAGAGGAATTCCACCAAAAATAGTTGCCATTATTAAAGAGTCCTACAACAACGCAAGGTGTTTTGTTTTGCACAATGGGCAGCTATCCGACTCCTTTGTAGTGCAACAGGGTGTGAGACAAGGGGATGTTCTATCGCCAATTCTCTTCCTGCTGGCGATGGACGACGTATTGACGGCCAGTGTAGGTACAGCAGAGCGACAGGGCATTCAATGGAGACCGTTCGAAAGGCTCAGTCATTTAGACTATGCCGATGACATATGTCTACTGGCAAATAACATCAGTGGGCTGAACGGGATGTGCCAAACACTGCAAGTGAAGGGAGAGTCGAGTGGTCTAAGAATAAACAGCAAAAAGACAAAAATAATGCTCACAGGCCGCTCCACACAGCAGCGTATTATTCTACAGGAGACGCCAGTTGACGTAGTGGAACAGTTCAACTACCTTGGCAGTATTGTCTCTGCAAACGGTGGTACGGATCTGGACGTTAAAAGTAGAATAAATAAAGCTCGTGCTGCCTTCGGTACTCTGTCCCCAATCTGGAAATCAAGTCAAATCTCCTTACGCACTAAGTTGAGATTCTTCGAATCCAATGTGAAATCCGTGCTGTTATATGCTTGTGAAACCTGGAAAGTCACGTCTATAATTTTCAAGAAATTGCAGGCTTTTGTGAATCGCTGTCTTCGCCACATCCTAAAGATTCGCTGGCCACAAATAATATCAAATGAGGAATTGTGGCGCAGGACAAGTCAAGAGCGGCTGGACGTCGACATAAGAAAGCGTAAATGGCGTTGGATTGGTCACACACTGAGGAAACCAAACAATGAAATTGCAAAGCAGTCCTTTGAATGGAATCCTCAGGGTGCACGGCGGGTTGGAAGACCAAGAACAACATGGAAATCAAGTGTCTTAGCGGAAGCAGAATCCCAGAGAAAGACGTGGCCACAGCTAAAGTACCTTGCAGCAGACCGTGAAGGATGGAGACGTTTTGTTGACGCCCTATGCCCCAGCCGGGGTTACAGGACACGATGATGATGATGAGGTAGGTACATAGTTTTTTTTCTGGAAAATCATATACATTGACAGAAAAGTACGTACTTTTGCTTGTGTTAACTTCATATGTATTGACTAAGCTCTCTATATCTTTCGAACAAAGCTCATTCATTGAACTAGATAAACATGATACCTATGAGTACAAATCAAGCTATAAGAGTTCATTATGGGGTAAGGGATGTTCAAGCAAAAATCATAAAAAGATTAAATTAATGTGAATTAAAAACAGCAGACAAAACTTTCTTTAAACAATAAAAAATATTACTGATAAACAACTTTGAATTGTTCTACTCTGACTGCAATTTGTTAATGCTTACTGAACTAAACAAATTAACAACACAATTAAGTACTGGAATTTTTATTTTTCTTCAAACTTGATATTTCAAAAACCACAAAACACCAATATTAAAACTAATTAGTAATCCATTTAACTTGAAATAATTTTAAGATAACAGAACTGAAGCATTTTGAGCACCCTGTATAAAAGATCTGAAAATAAACCGTAAAGAGGTGGTATAGCTCAATGTATACAATGTATGTACCAGATACCAACGCAACGTAGACGTTCCCAAAAACTAGTTTTTTTTTTTTCTTAAGCTTCTCCATCTCTTTAGGTTAGGTTTAATTAAAATCTTATATTTGTTTTTACACAAAACTAAAACAGGCTCTATTAAAACTGAAAGTACTCATATCTTTTCTCAATGATACCTTCGGCAATATATCACAATTTAAACCTTCTCAGGGCAAGGCCGTCTACTTTTTTTTTTGGGGGGCTAATGAACTTTATCCATTTATTTATTTATAAGTCGATATACCAATTCAACGTGATAGTTGATTTTCTGGTTCATTAAAAGAAAATATTTAAACAAAAAAAAATCCAAGCTGCGAAAATGCAACTCGTCTTTGACACCTCAAGGTCAAATGTATCTGAAGAAGCTTGAATTGTGTTTTTTGTTTTAATATAATTTACATTTTTGACTTGAAGCGTAATCTTTACCAAAATATGCCTAATTGATTGAACAAAAATTTAAAATGCAAACTGCAGCTGTGATAGAATGAATTTCACTTTTTTTGAGATTAAGATAAAATCAGGTCGATTATGACTAAACTTTTTTTTCCGTTTAATTCCCTTCTACCTTCTGTAGGCTGTGTGATGAATATATAGATACATATATTTGGTATTGTTTTATAAGAATGAAGCCTACCTTAAACTGTAGATTGCGTATAGCTTACATATTTAATGAAAATCTGCGCACGCATTTGACCACATTTTCGAATTTAAACCTTTATTATGACCAAATATGTGTCTATCAGTTCTTCGAATGCGTGCGTCGTATACGTGTGTATTTTTGGATTTATGGCAATCATGTTGTGGTGCCGATGCCATACCATGCATGCCGCTACTGCAACTACAACAAACAGCAAACGGCTTTGTAGGAAATTGTAAATTTACTTCTTTTTTTTTCTTGGGATTTTCATAAGTTGTGAAACTTCTTCAACTTAAACGATCTTGAATTTTCGTATCTGGTCATCGTTGTTTCTGACATTGTCTAAGAGTGTCTGTGTATCTCTGTTTTTTGATTATATCGAGATCAAGCGTTACATCTGATGGTCAGTGCCAGATTATTTTCATAAATAATTTAGGCCCGCCTAAAGGAGTTGTTGCAACAGAGGGGTTCAAGTTTTGTGAGAGAACATGGTCTTAATTTAAAATAAAATCTGAGTCGATTTTGATAAAACTTTCAGACATAATTTTGACTGTAGAAAAAAAGTAAAATTAAATAAATTGGGTGGCGCAACAGCTCGAGGAGAACCAGGGCCTAGTGACTTACAACTCACAACCATTCCTGTGTGCGTGTTTGTTGGACAGGAATGGAGGGGACCTACAGTTTTTTGCCGAGTCCGAACGGCTAAATGAGAAGCACTTTTTCATGACAAGTATACTCTTGGAGGATTTGTCAGTTCCTCGCAAGAGGCAGTACCTCGAATAAAACATTTCTGTTTTTAGGTGGCACGGCTGGGAATCGAACCCACACCTTCGGCATGACAGTCCTACGCACTAACCATCAAGCCACGAGGTACTACGTAGTAGTAGTAGAAAAAAAGTATCACATGAAAATGAAGAAACTACCATACTAACACACCTACTTTCATAAAAATATCGTCTCATCAAGAATAATGAAGAGAAAATATTGTCAAAGCTTCACTTCTTCATTATAAGGCTTCTGTCAAATTTTGCTTTAAAAAGCTTTATCTGACAGAATGTTATTTTTGTGTCAAATTGAAAAATATTAATTAAACCTTAACATAAAATGGAATAACTTCCATCAGTTACTAAATAAGAATTTTTCTCTTTGTCATCAGGTCTTCAAAGACCTTAATCCAGCACTGAATTTTTGGTTTTCATCCGATAAACTGAAGACAAGATTGAGCGAGAGTATGTACGTGCGGTGGAGTTTTTGGTTGTTTATCACATTAACTCGCCTCAGAGGCAATTGGAAAAAGTTGCAAATTGCAATGCTACTGCATCTACAAAATATAATATGAGTGAATGTACGTAAAGCTTTAATAGTTGTTGTTGTTATCGTTAGCAAAGCAGTTGCTGTCGACGATGGCGTCTTCGAAATGAGGTACAAGGGCAAATCAAAGTTGTTTAGCAATGATGTGCAAAAAAGTAACAAAATGTAAATAAAATTAATACAAATGGTGGTAATGATGCGACATACAAAAATTCAATCTGGCTTCAATATGATAAATCCTGAGGAAATCCCACTTAACCATGGAGGGATTGATTTTTTTTTTTTAATATTTTTGTTTATTTTTTTTAATTTCAAATATTGTCTGAAATATACTTGAGTTTAATGCCTTTAAAGCGCTATAATTGATTGACTGTTAAGAGGTAAGACAGAGAGATTAGTGTTAAAAAAATTGAAACCGGATATTTCTGTCAATAGAGCTGATTTTTTTTTTGCAAAAATATTTTTGATATAAACTCGTTTAACTTAGCGGTATAAAACAATAAGTCTCAATATTTGTCTTGTCTTTATGAATCTACTTGTTGTTTCTATGGGGTCTCAGTAAAATTAAAATTTTTAGATAAAGAGAACAACGGGATTTTTATCAAAATTGTGTGTACATTTTTAAAGATAGTCCTATCATGTCTTGATTTTTTGTTAGCTGGCTAGAAAAGAAACTGTGCTTAAATATGTCCTTGAGATCTTTTAAAGACGTAAAAAAATAATCACAGAAAAAAATAACCCTCTTTAAACAAAGGTTTTCTTGACAACATCTTTAATTAAAGCTCTGACATTGAATAATTACAATGTAATTAATTGTAATTATTCAATTGTTCTGATTAATCATTTAGGGTAGTTTTATACTTCAGTTTATTCTGCCTACTAATTAACACAGCCATTTCTTACTAATAACTTACTGTGCGAGGTATTCATTTTTTATTCTAGTTTTCTATCATAAACTCTTAAGAAGGCTTTAAGTCCTGTCAATTTGTGTTCAAAAAGGCTATTTGCGAGCAAATTGTGGAGTAGTTTTGATTTTTTCCCCCTTTTAAGTTTTTGAGGGTACTGAATCCAAATCCGAGGTTCGCCAACAAAATTTCGTGACGCAACATGGACAAAAATGCAAAAAATGATGCAAAAATGCAATTCTTTGGAATTTTTCTCCCATGGCTCGAAGACTACTAATTATTCGAAAATTATATAAAGTACCAATGAAACTATACACAATTTCCAATAAATTCCTTTTTAATCTTTTATCTTTGACAACCCATTTGGACTCAATAGCTAGTCGAAAAATGACGTATTTTTACTGTTTTCGAAAATCCACTCGAAAGCAATAAGAAATTACTTTGTGTGACAATGTTTGAGTTTTTGTCTGTATCATGAACCAAAATATACTTTTCTGATGGACTTTAATGCGCTGAATTCGAATCTGGCCTGGTGGAATCACTCTGCACGTCACTAATATTTGGAACTATTAATCATAGCGAATAGTTTTTGAGAAATTACATTTCAAAGTCAAAATTTAAAAAAAAAAAATTTGAATTTTTTTTTCTTAAGTCGATATTTTTCAAAATTTTACGTTATTAAGTGCTTTTTTTGTGTTCAATATTCAATGCCCTCATTATCTTCTAGTCCATTCCCAAATAAATAAATAAATTGGGTGGCGCAACAGCTCGTGGAGAACCAGGGCCTAGTGACTTACAACTCACAACTATTCCCGTGTGCGTGTTGTTGGCATGAGTCCATTCCCAAAAACCAAATGTAAATATCTTTCTTAGTTTTTGAGAAATTAAGAAAAAACAAAAAACAAAATCACTGGCTTGATATTTTTTTAAACTAAGCAATTCCCATTAAAATAAATATTATTATGTTTAAAATTTTTTTACAGCTTGGCTGGCCTTAGGGCTAGATATTTTTTCAAAATTTAGTTTCATACATAGGGTGAAATGGGATAGAAATGAAAAAAATGAGAATATGATTTGAAAAGCTTTTTGGATTGAAAAGGTAATTCTTTGAGGACAACTTAAGGGCTCATTTTTTTTAATTTAGACAATTAAATATAGGGTGAAATAGTTTTCAAAATTATACTTTAAATGGATGAAATGAGGTAAAAACAAGAAATAGTAGGTATGTATTATTATCCAATTGTTAAATTTCTTTTTGTATTTTATAAGTTACACTTCAAGTTCGAATGGGAAGACGCGACGTAGTGAGTTATAGAAATCATACTTGGCGTATGCGAAAGTGAATATAAGAACACACTTTGGAACTATTAATCATAGAAGAAGCTAGTGATAGAGTTTCTTTCGTTCACTTTTATTTTAAACGAAGAAATTCCCATTTTAAATATTTATATTTTTGTTTTGTTAATCTTTATTGAAACTTTTGGCTATCCGAGCGAAGCCGGGAATGGGCAAGCTAGTCAGTATTTTTGTTACGCTTTTTTTTCAAAACAAAAAAATTTTAATGGAACTATGTAAACGACACCTTTTGATATACTATTACACAGATTTTTTTTACCTATTTATATTTGGAACAGTTTGCAGGAAAATTTCTTAATGGGTCCCACAATTTGTTATGGAAGGTGGCAGGTTATTTTTACTGCTAAAAAAAGTCTAAAAATCGATCAAGCTGTAAAAGCTTTTGTCATCTTCTTTATTATCAAAGTCTAGTACGATTTATTTAGGAAAGCATTACTTGTCACACGCAGAACCTGCAAATCACAAGTAAAGACGGTTTATTTTTGAGATCTATTGAATGGCTTATGAAGGCTGCCATGAGTGCCTACATATTTTGTAAAACAAAGAAAAATACAAACAAAAATTAATTAAAATTCTTCACTCATAGGTATTTCCTTGATTTTTTTAATAACCATGATTATTGGAGGGATTTTCTAAAATAAAACAATAGACCAATGATACACTTTATCAATCTTATTTGCACCAAGCCGCATATATACCAATTATTACCACACTTATCAAGATAATCAATCTAACAATAAACTATATACTTCTTATAAATTAAACGAAGAAATACTAAGAAACTATTTAAACCACAAATCAACCAGAAACAAAAAAAAAAAAAAAACAAAGAAATGAAAACAAATTAAAATAAATCTAATGAAATAAAAGTACAAGGTCGCGCATTGCTTAACTAAATTACAAAAAAAAAAGATATATAAACTGATATTTCATCAAATGCATGAAATACAAACACAATTGAGCACGTTTCACCTGCTACTGCTGCTGCAAAAATAAAAACAGGAGAAGCGTCGCGTCGTTGGTCGTCGCGTTCGTTACCATATTAGACGAAGACGACAACGACGATATGACGATGATGGACGGGAATTATTGCAGCATATCTTACAATACCAGAGCTTATTACTGCTTCAAAGAAATTCCATTCACATATCGACATACAATTTAATGCTTCTATTGCCAAGATTTTCGCTATTATACATTTTTATAGATACATTTTCCAGCTCATGATGATGAAGATGAAGGCAAACTTTATTGATGATGGTGTGGAATGAAGATACTTTAAGACAACACCATAACACTCTTCGAAATGGCATAGGATTCCCATATATAAAATTCTGATGCACGGTAGCAGCTACTATGTGTATATCCTCAATCAAAATTAGCATCTATAAAACATGTCTAGAGTGCTCGGTCATTAAATCAGTGACTGGGGAGTAACCTCTCTTCGCAGCAATTTACTATGACATTTCACATTACCTACAGAGACCGACCAGGCTAGCATTCCTTGGGGTCTATATCTAAGCACATACTGCTGTGTTCTTTAAGGCAATTTATTAATTTGTTGGGAAACTGCTAAAAAATATTCACTGCTCATAATGACAGCTTGCAGACACATGAACACAGAGTTAAGTGACGATGACGACAACATTAACTTGCAACGTGAAGTCTCCAAAGAATGCTTAATGGTACTAGTTTCATGAGCTACCACGATGCGCATTGTGTCAGTAATTACACAAAGTATCAAGTTTTGTCTTTCTAAGAGAAGCTATGTACCGATTGCGGATACTAAGTTAGGAATTCCAATAGAAAATGCAAGTGAAGCAGTCATAACTCTTTTTGTATCTTTTGAACACAGAAGATGAACTTGAACATATTTTATTCGTGCACCTGCTAAACAACAAAAAAAAATCACAGCTCATTGCTCAACACCGAAATTCTTAGTCTCAAAACTAATATTTATGTATCTGTGCTAAATAACAAAATTAAAGATACCAAAACTAGTAATAGTAGATTTTTTGTTACACACCTTAATGCATGAATGGTTATTCCGAACGTATATCTCCTTGGAACCAGCCAGCAACAAAAACAACAAAACAGCCACAAAAACAACAACTGCAGCAGCACAGCAACAACAAGAACCTCTCAACTCTGTATAGTAACTGCAATTTATTTTTTTTATAACTTTTTGCCTTTGAGATACTTTTACTTTCTGTTGTATCTACACTTGTATATTTTTTTTCTCTTTTATTTTTTTTTCACACACTTCAATGCAACACTTTTCTGTTGAGGATTTTTTATTTTATTTTATTTTATTATTAATTTTTTCTTTGATAAATTTTTTTGCAAATAATCAAAACAAATACAGAAAAAAAAAATTTTTTCAGGTGCCAAAATTGTTAAAAAAAAAAAGATTCTTCCTTTTTGAGTATTTCTGGATGAACACAAACACCGAACTTTTGATGATTAAATTTGGTTTTAAAACTTTTTATTCTTCATTAATTAATATTCAATAATTATTAAAATTTTATTCTTTACAAAAAAATTCCGTTTAAAAATCATTCAGTTGAAAAAATTTTGATTGCACAACATTCAAAATGCAGAAAGCAGACAAAAAAGTAACGTTCAACTCCAGCAACGGTCCGTGTTCATTTGAAATTCGTTTGAAATTATCGACGACTGGTTGACGGTAAGTTTATTGTTTCGATTTTATATATGAACCCCACCACCATCACCGGCATCGGCATGGCCACAGACAGAATTGGTGGAATCGGAATATGGGGGATCTGGGATAATGTTGTTGCTGTTTGGCGCTCAATATGCAGACAAAAGATACACAAGAGTTTTCTTTGGTATCTACTGGATGGCGCTCAGGTGGAAACATATTTTAACGAGTGCGAGGCGATTGGAGTAGTGGTGTTGGTGTGGAAAAAATACACTCTGCAGATGGTTGGTGTTATGTTGAAGAGTAGTTGAAGTTGGAACATATTTGCAAGTGAGTATGTTGATTGAATATTGAATATTATTGTGATGGTTTGTAATTTATTAAATGCAGTCTCTTGCTCTCTTGTAAAGACACTCCGAGGTTACACTGAATTTTGAGAGAGGTTAACTATTTTATGTGAAGTGAGATTGAGAGTTTTTTTTTAAATGATAAAAGAGATACAGAGACTAGAGAGTTTAAGAATGGTTTTAAGTGTGCAGTGTAGCCGTTGTTGTTTTGCGTTCGTTTAATAATTCAAACTAATTTATTGTTCAACTATAAGGTTTCGTTGCCAATACAAATTATTAAGCAAAATATTACAAAAATAAAAAATATTAGACTGAATAAGACTCACTTATTATTATTGGCGAAAGGAAAAAACAGATTTTATCTGCACTATGTGTATGAATGATAACGTGAATACCAATGTTACCGGAAGTTTAATTTTTCATGAGTCCCAGAGGCTGAAAAAGTGAATAATTTTGAAAATAAATTAGTTCTAACGCGAAATCTCTTTTAGGTTTATGATAAGACTTTTTTATTTTGTAATAATAAAAATAAATACTTTTAAAACGTAAACAAAATATGTAGTGCAAAAATATTACTAAACTTAATAATTTTAAATTAATCACATACATATGTATTTTTACAAATATATTTAAAAAAAACGATGTTTTATCGGTACCTAATATAAAAGCATATTATGAAACTAAAATTCTTAAGAAAGCATTAAAAAAAAAGAAAGTGATTACATATTTGTATTCTTAAAAAAATGAGTCAAATCTAAAGAAGATGAGCCCCTAAAAAAATGAGTCCTTTGACGCAAATGAAGCCTGATTCACAATGCGAAGAAGAAACGAGACGTGAGCGTGACGAGATCCCGTCGTTGCTGTCAAACGAATTTCAAACAATGAAAGTATATGAGGATATACACAATGAAGCGTTTCTCGTCGTCACGTCACAACAAGAATTCGAAAAATTGAAAAAAAGACGCGACGAGACGACGATTTTATTTTTTGACAAGTTATTTACATAATGAAAGTATTTTTTTAAAGAAAAAATACGATAACTTGAAATTAAAAGATCAAGTAATTCCTAATCTGTTGTCTTTAAAGCTTTTTTGGATAATTTTTATTATTTTTTATTTTCAACAAAAGAGTTTTCGTTTTAAAGAATCTCGCCGCATTGTGAATTGGGAAACGATTTTATAACTAGAAAAAGATGACAGCGAATCACGTCACGCTCTCGTCTCGTTTTCCCGTCGCATTGTGAATCAGGCTTGAGTCCCAGTGCACGGTGCGGTCTTTAAGACGCGGCAGGTTTCACTTAAGTGCATCCCAAAAGTTAAGATGCAGATTTGTTGGAAATGATCTCAGGATTCTAAATTGTGAAGTCCCAAAATCGTACCTGATCCTTTTTTTGAGTCATAGGCATAAATATGTATATATGCATGACGGCATTATGACATGGCTGGGAAAAAAACTGTTAAAAATCAACGAAAGATCACACTATAATGTCCTATATCTTTTTAGAAAGCTACAACTCTGTTCTTTAATTGTATGCTTACTACAAGTTGATTAAGAGAATAGTTTTTGATAATTCAAATTTTCAATTCAAAATTTTGGAAAAAAAAATTTCTTTTATTTTATTTTTTTCAAAATTTTTCATAAATGGGGTACAATTTTTGTCCAAAACTCAATGCTCTAATGAATTCTTAGTCAAATACAAGAAATGGCATGCCATCTGAGATTCAAGAAAAAGGGTATCTTTTCCTCAGACATTTTTTTTTGGCGTATTTTTAAAAGTCTGGTCACTATATACATCAGACCTTGCATCCAGATCCATTAGATCTGATTTTTGTTTTTAAAGTTTTGAGTTTAAAAACTGATTTTTCGAAAACTATAACTATACTAAGGAATTTCAAATATGGATTTATGTTGTTAAGAAAAGCCACAAGCTTTCAGTCCAGATAATACCCTTAATTTTTAATAATCACTTTTCTATGTTAAGTCAGTTTTTTTCAGAAGTCGACCCTCTCACCTGAACGGGGGGATATTAAACCCCCTTCTTCATTTGACCCATTGTACACGCTAAAGTATTTTGGTGCATCATTTTCCATGCACCCTTTATGTTAGGTTAGGTTAGGTTAGGAGGGGTGTGCACAGCACAGGGCTGTTGCGTACACGGGGGCCTGTCGGTCCATTGTGATCCCCTTACAATAAGAAAGCAGAGATGCTCCTAAGCTAATGATTCAGATAGACTGGCTCATTTACGAACCAGCCTGTGCTATCTATGAATTTCCTCATATTTACCATTGAGACCTGCGCTAGATCGTCCAGTTCTCCAACAAACCTGTTTCCCAAGTAGCGGAGGCGGCTTGTTTGGAGGTTTGGGCAATCGCAGAGCAGGTGTTTAATGGTTTTTATTTCTTCTACATCCTGACAGCTCCTACAACAGTCGGGTGCGAGTACACCCAATCTGGTGGCCGTTGTGCCAATGGCGCAGTGACCCGTTAGTACAACTATCAAGATTCTAATGTTCTTTTTACTCAGCGATAGAATATACTGAGTTTCCTTTTCATTAATTCTAGGTCATAAACTTCTAGAGATAGCGCAATCGTTCCTGGTAATCCAGGATTTATTGATTTCCTCTTTCATTATTAGGTCCATTTTCGTTTTAATTACGCTGATCGGGATGTCTAGTCCCGTGTCTAATTGGCTACTACTGTTTCCATTTGACATTGACCCCTTCCTTGCCAGTTCATCTGCTATATCATTCCCTTCTATATTGCTATGTCCAGGAACCCAGCAGAGTTTGACTCGGTTAGTGTTGCAAATTTTGTTCAGTATGCCTCGACATTTTGCCACTGTTTTGGATCTTATGGTCTCACTGGCTATTGCTTTGATCGCAGCTTGGCTGTCCACGAAAAAAGTGATCTCCGACGAGATCAGTTTTTTCTTGTGTACCAATTCTGCCGCTTTATGAATAGCATAAATCTCAGCCTGAAAGACACTACACTCATCTGGGAGTTTATATGATTCCCTAATATTAAGGGCCTCACAGAACACCCCCGCACCTGTTCCTTCTTCCATTTTTGACCCGTCAGTATAGAAGGGGATACCCTGTTCACTAATTAGTGAGTTGGGTTCCCATCCATGTCTTTCGGGTATTGAAATAGAGAAGTGTTTGTTAAAATCCATTAAAGGTGGAATATAATCAGTCTTCACGTCAAGTCCAGCCACTGTGTCATACCTTCGTAGGATAGACCCATGACCATTGGTGCTGTGCTTCCAAGAGCCCAGTTCTTTGAGTCGAAATGCGCTTTTGGCTGCTGTGCATCTAGTGTACTCGTCTAGGGCTGGAAGATTTAAAATAATTTCCAATCCTGCCTGTGGTGTAGACCTCTGTGCCCCCGTTTTTCCTATACAGGCTAGTCTCTGTACCTTATTCAGGTTTTTGAGATAGCTTACCTTATCAACAGCCTTCCACCACACTATAGAACCATAGGTAAGTATGGGGCGAACTATCGTCATGTACATCCACTTGCGGTCGCATACCCCAACGTGTACCAAAGGTCTTTTTGCATGTGTAGAAAGCGCATAGTGCTTTTTTCATTCTTTCCTCTGTGTTACGTTTCCATGTAAGCTTGGAATCAAGGATAACTTCAAGATATTTAGCTTCCCTGGAGAGTTTCAGAGGAATGTCATTTAGTCTGGGAGGAGTAAAATCCCCTAATTTCTTTTTATTCGTGAACAGAACTAGTTCGGTTTTTGTAGGGTTAACCCCAAGACCGTTTTGTGCTGCCCAAGAAGATAGTTCTTTAAGTGCGGATTCCATAATATCTTTGATGGTGGTAAGATACTTACCAGATATCAAAATTACTATGTTGTCTGCATAGGCCACAATTTTAATGCCCTTATTTCTAAATCTTGTAAGAATTTTATTAACAACTAGGATCCAAAGGAGAGGCGAAATTACCCCTCCTTGTGGCGTGCCTCTTGTAACTGTTTTCTCAACAATAGTATCCCCAAGTCGCGAGTTTATGATTCTGCCATTGAGCATGGTATAAATCCAGTCTACAATGGCAGGCTCAACTCCAACCTCTTCCAGAGCAGATTTAATGGACTCCGTTTTTACGTTGTTAAACGCTCCCTCAATGTCCAAAAATGCTGCCAGGGTATGCTCTTTGTGCTCGAGACTTTTCTCAATTTGTGAAACGACTTCATGCAAAGCAGTCTCCACTGACTTACCTTTAAGGTAAGCGTGTTGGTAGTTGCACAAAATGTTTGGGCTGAGAAGGTCTCTAACATGCAGATCAATAATTCTCTCCAGTGTCTTGAGGAGGAACGAAGAGAGACTTATTGGTCTGTAATCTTTTGCAGTCGAGTGTGTCGGTTTCCCAGCTTTTGGAATAAAGACAACTTTAACCTTTCTCCAGCTGGTAGGGACGTATCTAAGTTTAACACAACTTTTGAAGATTACCCTAAGCCATGGGGTGATTATCTGTAGAGCATGTTGAAAAAATGCTGGAATTATCTCGTCTGGTCCAGCTGATTTAAAGGGTTTGAACGAGTTTATTGCCCACATAATCTTCTGCTCTGTGATAACCTGATCCAATTCTGGTGCTGGTTGTAGAGCTTCTAAGGGGTCTGGTTGTTTATAACCTGAGTCCTCAGGGCTCTTACAGTCAGGAAAATGCGTTTCCATAAAAAATTCAAGTGTTTCTTGGCTCGAGTTCGACCACGATCCATCGGGATGTTTAATATAACCCGGCATCGTGGGATTATGGGCAAGGACCTTTCGAAGTCTCGCTGCCTCACTTGTATTCTCAATGGATTCACAGTGTCTAGCCCATGAATCCTTTTTCGCTCTTCTTAACTCCTTGGTGTATGAGTTAAGTTCAGCTCTATAAGAATTCCAGTCTATATCTAATTTACTCAGTTTGGCTTTATTGAAAAGTTTTCTGACCCCTGTTCTTCGTTTCTTAAGTTCACTGTTCCACCATGGTGGGCTAGTGGGTTTAATGTTACGAGATATAGGGCAGTGTCTTTCGAAAGCCGTTCTCATTTCACTAGTAAGGTTTTGAACAACAGTATCTATGGTTGAGGTTGCCGAAAGCGTTTCTTCCTCTGGTGGGTCGATACGATCGTTCAACCATTTTGTGTACTCTGTCCAATTTGTTCTAGTTGGGTTTCTAAAGGTCTTAATCTCATTTTTGTTCCTGTCTAGAGTCAAGAGTATCCTAAAGTGATCTGAGAAAGATTCCTCAGGTGAGACTCTCCAATTCCCTACAGAAATTTTATCATTATTGCTCATAAAAGTGAGATCTAGAATCTCTTCCCTGTTTTTGTTCCTAAATGTTGGGTGATTACCCTTATTACATAACATAAGGTTTGAACAGAGAATGTATTCAAAAATTGACTCACCTCTTTTATTGACATCCTTACCTCCCCATTGAGTGTGGTGGGCGTTGGCATCGCATCCCAACACCAAAGGTGTCCCTCTTGCTGTGGTGTGTCCCACAAGATCGCGGACTGTCTTTGATGGTGGGTTTTCCTCTTCGTACGGCATGTACGTTGATGCCAAGACGAAGTTACCTTCCTTGGACTCAACGCTGATTGCCACGTTGTCCTTGTTGCTGTACTTAGATAAAAAGAAAGCATTAATTGACTTTTTCGCTAGAATACAACTTCTTATTTCACCTTCTGACGTGGAGTGGAACAGATTATAGTTTTTTGACCTCAATCCTTGTACCTGATTCTTACGAATCCATGGTTCTTGGATTAAGGCCACATCCACGGCCTCCTGAGACATGTAGAGCATTAGGTCGTGCGTCGCTGCTTTAGCGTGATGCAAATTAATTTGCACCACCAGCAGCTTTTGACTCCCCTTTGCTAACATGCCTCCTAACCTTTACGGTTCCGAGACCATATCTCAACACGTCATCGTTTCCTTTAAGAAGAAGGTCAGATTTCTTGTCAATCATGAACAAGAGGTCCTTCCCTTCCCCTCTGAGACTCTTCTTGGAATGAAGAAGTTTCCATTCTAGAATGGGCAGCTCCTTATTCTGTTTCGCCAGCAGTTTAATCACGGATGCATCCTCATGCATGGCAGGAGGAGGAATCCATATATTAACCTGCTGGCGAAGTGGCAGAGCTGTGACGGGAAGAACCCCAAGAGATGCCCCCTCCCACAGTTCGCCAATATTGGTGATTGTGTGAGTGAGGAACTCCAGGGATTTCTGGTCCCCACAGCAAACCACTTTTACTCCCTTTCGCCAACCAGCTCCATCGAAGGTGTAGTCCTCAGAACTATCATCCTCGGATGTCACCATCATGGCTTTGATGATTTCGTTTTCCACGAGTAACCAATTTTTTGCCGTGATTTTCCCATCCGGGTCGTCTCGACTTATTATGGCCACCTGCAGATCGATCGGGGTGGTGTCAAAACTGTTGGTTTTAAGCTTTTTATAACCTTCAGTCTTGGTTGCCTCCTCCGATCTTCCTCTCTTAGATGAACCTGGATTCGCTCCAGAAGAGGTGCCTACCTGTGCTTTCTCGTTCCTTTTCAGGTTCGATGAAGCGTTGGCCTGCTGTTTCTTGCTGGAGGTCTCCAGTTTCGTCTTTGAGCCAGTACTAGCGGTAGAGTTATTGTCCGCCTGTTCACGGTTTATCTTTTTAGGGATAGACCTAGATGCGGCAGCAATTACTTTCCCGCTGTCTGGCTTTTTTGCGTTCAATAGTAGTTGGGAGGAAACAATGGGTGCAGTGGCGGTCGTTGCCGACGTTCATAGTTCCTCACCAATTTCCTATGTTTTTTCAAAAGGGCCTTGTCTCTTGAACTGAGAGTATTTGGGTCCTTTTTCT
Organism: Dasysyrphus tricinctus; assembly: GCA_963921185.1. Classification (NCBI taxonomy): domain Eukaryota; kingdom Metazoa; phylum Arthropoda; class Insecta; order Diptera; family Syrphidae; genus Dasysyrphus; species Dasysyrphus tricinctus. Next base: position 193,211,840 of record OY992532.1, on the reverse strand, counting down.
CAGTAGCACTCACGAATCTTTTAGAGGATCTGTAGTTACTGCGTTGCCTCGAAGCTTTTAGGGGTGCAGTAGGCTTCAGCGTGGTCTCTTCTTGACTCGAGTCTTGCAACAGCTCGTCCTCGGTTTGACTTCCTATAGAGGGAGGTCTGCTCGAGGTCTCCCTACTTTCAATAGCTAAGCTATCTAGAGCAGGAAGAAGAGATGCTGCAAGTTTGAGCACATTCGCTTGTCTGGTTAAGACGGGTTTGGTCGGGTTTTCTACTTTATTTGTCACTGGCGACTTAGCTTCTTGCGAAGCCAAGCCCTCGCCGACAGCCGCGACTTTTGTCGACACTTGAGCGTATATCCCCGCTCGGATTTCATCATTTGTATTACTTTCCATGACCATTCTTATTTGCTTTTGGATAAACATCCCTGTTTTTGTTTGGTTTTTCTTAGTTGTATGCCCCTGCAGCTGGATTGCTGGAGGGTCATATCGTAAGCCCCCTCGCCAACGTCAAGGCGAAAACCACGAGGGGGATGCACCCTTTATTTGTTCTTATAATATTGACTATACCTCTTGTTGATATTAATTTATTATTGCCAAATTTTGAAATTCTGGTGACGCAGTTCTGGTATTTAATTGAAGCTAATGCAATCAACTTGAAATCGTAAAACAATTTTTTATTTTAAGTCTTTGAGGGTTCAAATCGACAATAACTGTACAAAGGGCGAAAATTTCGCGGTATTTTCGATACCTGTTTTTTTTAATAAATTTTTTACTTAAATTTCTCAAAACTATTCTCCCAATCAACTTGAAGTAAACATACAATTCAAGAGCAGAATTGTAGCTTTCTAAAAATATATAGGACATAATAGTGTGATCTTTCGTTGATTTTTAACAATTTTTTTCCCAGCTACGTCATAATCCCATCGCGCATCTATACAAATGTATGCCTATAACTCTAAAAAGGAACCAGGTATTACTTTGGGGTTTCTTAATTTAGAATCCTGAGATTATTTTTAACAAATTTGCTTCATTACTTTTGGGATCCATTTTATTGAAAACGGCTGCGTCTTTAAGACCACCGTGAGTGGTGAATACCAATTCAAGTTACTCAATTTACTTTCAAAAGTCGGACTAACATGCTAGAATATATTCTTAATTAAAATTAACGCATTAAGGCCAGACTTCAGTTCTTTTATATTATTACTGAATAAAATTATTTAAATGAAAAAATTTTAACTCTGATAGAAATTGAACATTTAAGCTGTTTTTCATTTAAAAATTCTATGGGCTATATTCATTTATATATTGCAGTGCCTTAAAGATGTCGTAACTAGACGAAACGTATCGGCCAAATTATTAAAAATAAAAAGTTTTATAAACCTTGGAACAAAACTACAAGTGTTTTTATCATAATATTCTAAGATGTCATTGTTCAATCAAGTGACTACAAAATTCTCTGTTGAGTTTATCAAAAATAATTTTCTGTTGGCGAAAAAAAATGTTGGTTTTAATGCTGCCCCGAATAAAATTTTCTGGGGGTGACAAGATTTAATAATTCAGTAATTGGCTGCGCCTTCTACAAAAAACTTTTTAGAATATTTTGGTTCAGATGAAGAAAAGGAGAGATGAAAGTTAAAAACCATTTCTTACCTTCAAGATTTTGACAGTTCCGATAATAACATTTCATTGGTCATAAATGTAAAAAATGTCTGTAAACACAAATTTTGTGAGGTTTATGGTAGTAGAGTCAAACAAAGAATAGTACTTTATGTCCAATAGAAGTAGAGACAATCGCATTTAAATTTTACAACGCCCTTTATCAAAATGGCGGAATGCATATGTATACAGGCTGTCCGGTAAATATTTGATAATTCTGAAACGGCATGTAGCCTACCGGAAATAAAAATAGGATATCTCAAAGGGTACCCAAAATATGTGAATTTTTTCGTTCAGTGTACTTTTATTTTACTGACTTTACGTTTTTGAATACCACGACTACAAAAGAATGAATTCTATTGATTTTCTTTTGCAACATTTTTCTACACTGTTTGGTGCCAAAACGTTATCGGTAGAAAATTTCAATACCTATTGGATTTTTTTTATTAAAAAAAATTAAATTTTTGTTTTTAATTCCAAAAAATGAAAAAGTTTAAGTATCTCTGGTATAAAAAATTCATATGGAAAACCTAGTGAAAAACTTTTTAAAAAATTGGCGTGAATGATATAATTTTGTACAGTATCTAGAGTAAATAAGTTATTAAATAAGTTATTATTAGCGTTATATGCAAATAGCGAGCGAATTTAATGAAATAAATTACTTATCTGACTTTTTTATTTCAAGTTAAGGCAATGATTTTATTTTTCGTCGATCGAAATTGTCATTCCTCTAACGCGCGTTTTTTACTAAACCGTGTGGTATAAATTATTAAAAAGTTTTACTCGTCTGTTACTTTTACAAGGGCCTACGCGAAAAATAATATAAAACATCTAATTTCCTAATAACCTCCATTTAATTCTCATAAAACACCCTTCAGAGTCATTCCCCTAACATCACTTTTTGTGTCATTCCCCTGACTTTCAAGTTTTCATTAAAATGATTGATTGCGTTTTTGTAACTCTAGAAGAATCAATAATATTACATTTAAACATATTTACAGTATTTTTAGTAGTTTTGAATTTTTTCACATTTTATCGGTCAAAATGTCATAAAAAAATACGATTATTACTATAAAATGTTTAGTCTCGCAAAATCCTTGAATCATGAGAGCAAGTTCGTGCAACATAGTCGTGGATGCTATTTTTCATGTTAGTATTTGTTCTCTTTTTTCTTTACACTCCTGAAACCATTCGCAAAATTAAATATCCATCTAATCAAAGGAGTAAATATAATTTTTTGTCATTCCCCTGATACAAGTATCATTTCCCTGACTTAAAAAACCGTTAGATTTGATCAAATGTTATGGCTCCTTGTTTTAAAGTAATTATTTTAGAGTAATTAAGAGACATAATTGTTTGTCTACCAAAATAGGTTCCTTTGGCGAGGGTCCACTTTGGAGTGAAAAATATTAATGTTTTGAAATATTGACCCATTTATTTTTGGTACCCTTTGAGATAGCCCATTTTCATTTTCGGTATCAGACCAGTCATAAAGTGGGCTATGCGTCGTTTCCGAATTATCTAATGTTTACTGGACACCCTGTACCTATAATTTTTGTTGTTTAAATTGAATTTAAAATATCCGAGGGTTACTCTTCACGAAACACGGGTTGCACGTACTTGCTCTTATGCTCAAAACACTGTGGGTTTAAATAAAAATTGTGTATAAATATATGGAAATTATGAAAGAAACATATGTTTAAAAGCATGAAATACGATATTTAAATTAGCTGAAACAATTCCTTAAATAGTTAAAGGTGAGAAACGGTTTTTAATTTTTTTTTTAGTATATACATAGATATTAAATTCTAAAAAAGTTTTGAGGGAAAAACTTTGGTATGGAAATCTTAATTATTTATTCATGTGGATATAAAACTAAAAATTAAAAATAATTGTCAACCTATTTTCGAGATATCGAATTTTCAAAAAACAAATTGAAACCATTTTTAAAAATTCACAAACTTTTTATTTGAAAATTATCACATACTTTATTATTTAAAAATGTTAAGACGTTATTTGAAATTGTTTGATATTTGAATACAAAGAAAAATCTAGATCCGTTTGGCCAGTAGTGAGAAAATACAAAATTAAAAAAAAACTTTAACAGGAGGTACATATATGTACTATTATTAGTTGCAACATTTAAGTTCCTTATAGTTTTTGGTAGTAGATCGCGCAAATTTACGCACAGAGAATTTTTTTTATCAAAATCGTAGTAGCCGTTTAAAAAAGAAAGGTATTTTCCTTAACGGTTTTTAACATTTGTATGAAAGGTACATACAGTTATATTTTTCATAAATACAACATTTTTTTTTAAGACCCTAAAATACCTTGTTTAAAAAATGATTTTGTAGTTTTCAATATTTATATTTCTTAGAAGCTTCTGTATGAAACAAATATTGAAATCATAAGTACCTACCTACAGCTTTGAAGAAAAGTGTTTCTTTTGTACCATAAATAACCATTCTTTGAAAAATGGTTTCCTATCAGGTAACCTTTCCTGAATAAAAAAATGCTTGATTTTTTTTTAAGCTGGGGCAGATAATTGAAAAACCCCAAAGATTGAGAATAATTGCTTGGCAAGTCTATACCTTGACTACTTTTCCACAGGCAACCCATGCGCAAATTGTTTTTTAAGACTCTGCCTAAAAAACTGTATACCGCTCATCTGGTACCTTTATGAGGGTAGGTCGTCCTATGGCGGGATCCTAGACTAATAACAAAACAAACAAGATATGGAAAAAGGACCTTCTGCTCTTTTTTTTAATCTCTCAATAACTAAGATAAATTAAATAGAGCATTGAATATAAAAAAGAAAAGTGGTGCTAAACTACACAAAATTAAAAAAAAATTAAAAATCAAAAATATTTACTTTCGAATTTAATTTCTCAAAAACTTTTCACTGAAAAAACTTGATTTGAAAAATAACTAAAAGAATAGAATATTAGTTTTCAAAAAAAAATGTAGAAAATTGCAGAATAAAATTACCCAGCTCTTGGCCTATTAATTCATCACTTCATAAAATATCTATTTAATTAACAGTCATTAGCTATTTAAAAATGGAAAGGAAATTCTCAATCAATTTTTGATATACATATGTATTTCAAATGTGAAAATTACTTCTTTCTCTTTCCCAAGCAACGTATGTACATGAAAATGTCAGCATCAATTTATATGCCAAGAAAAGCTTTCTGTGTGTTTCTGAATTAGAATATAATATCGTTGCAAGGTATGGAAGCAGCATTTTGCCCAATCTCCCCAGTGTTCTTATTTTTTCTTGTTTCTTTTTCTTGACTTTCATCTTCTTTCTCATCCTTCACTTATCATTTGAATTTATGTTATACACTTCAATTTTAAGCAATTTTAAGTATACTCATCGTTGAGGGTCATTTTTATTTATTTTGCATCTTTAGTTTGTTGGAATTCTAAAATTTTTCTATAAACTTCAGAATTATTATAATTCCGTAGAGGCTCCAACCGAGTTTTGGAGGTATCCATAGATTCATAGAGTCCAAAAAACAATTTCTGGGGGGCCTTCAGAGATCTGTAAAGGCCACCAACCGAGTTCTGGAGGCTAAAGACATTCGTAGACCATCACCAAACGGGTTTTGGGGGCCTCCAACCGAGTTCTGTTGGCTTCCAAAGATCCGTAGAGGCCATCAACGTCTGCAGGTCTCCAAAGATTCATAGAGGCCACAAACCGATTTCTGGGGACCTCCAGAGATCTGTGAAGGCCACCAACCGAGTTTTGGAGGCCTCTAGAGATCCGTAGAGGCCACCAAGCGAGTTCTGGGGGCCTCCAACTGAGTTCTAGTTGCCTCCAGACATCCGTAGAATCCACCAACCGGGTTATAGAGGCCTCCAGATATTCGTAGAGGCTACCACCTGAGTTCTAGAGGTCTGCAGGTCTCCAAAGATTCATAGAGCCCACCAACTGATTTCTTGGAACCACGAGAGATCTGTAGAGGCCACCAACTAAGCTCTGGAGGCATTCAAACTAAGTTCTGGAGGTCTCCAGAGATCCGTAGAGGCCACCAAGCGAGTTCCGGGGGCCTCCAACCAAGTTCTAGGGACTTCCAGATATCCGTAGAATCCACCAACTGAGCTATAGAGGCCTCCAGAGATCCGTAAAGGCCACCAGCCGACTTCAGGAGGCCTTTAAAGATCCGTAGAGATCATCAACCGAATTGTGGGTGCCTTCAGTGATCCGTAAGAGCCACCAACTGAGTTCTAGGGGCCTCCAAAGATCCATAGAAGCCACCAACCTAGTTCTGGGGCCTACAGACATTCGCAGAGGCCAACAACCGAGTTTCGAAAGCCTCCAGAGATCCGTAGAGGCCACCATACGAGTTCTGGAAGCTGTAATATTGTTGATTATTGTTATACTCATGCTACACTATACCTTTTATTGTATCAACTATCTCTTATGTTATATTCAGGATACGCTTTATTATTGTAACGTCTATCTCCTATGTAAATTCTACGTTCTATGTAATCTACTTCTGATAGGTTATATTAAGATCGTCTTTTATCTATCACTCTCTTCTGTTTTGACTATTAAAGCAACCACATGGTCTAAACCTAAACAGAATTTACTTATATTGAATTGAACCATAAGTATGTCTTTTCATTTAGTAAGAATATAATAGAAGCCTGCAGAGATTCGTAGAGGCAACCAGCTGACTTCAGGGGGCCTCCAAAGATCCGTAGAGGCCACCAACCGAGTTTTGGAGGCCTCCAAATATCCATTCTGATCCACAAAAAGTCTATATTTAGTGTGAGTCCGATTTTATTATGAGAAAAGGAACGCAGGAACTTTTATGGACTTTTTGTTTGTCCGGGCAAAATCCCGGTTGCCCGGGATAAATTAAGCATTACACAAGGCTTTCACTTAGATTAAAACAAAAAACAGAAATATGCCTGCGTGATATTTTTATAAAAAATACGTTTTTATATACAATTTCGTGTGTTCACTATTGTGGATAGGTCACTATTTCGATGTTTACTAAATCAAGCGTCTACTGTATACCTATTTGAAATATTTCATAAGTTTAGACATAAGACATACTAAAAGACTTGAACTACAAGAGGAAAGACCTGTGACCAAATATGCGTTATATTTTTTAGAAGTTAGCAGTGTCTTACTCATGAGAACACTATTTTTATCCTTTAACGCTACAAATCTGAGTGCATACTTTTACTTTCTTTCTTTTGAATGAAGAAGTAGCTAAAAAGATTTCCAATACTGAAATTGAAAATAGCAAAACCAGTTGCTTCGGAAGCCACCTTATCGAAGCCACATTTTCAGCTCCATCCCAGGTCATATAATGCAATTGATAGACAATAAATATCAATTGCATTATATCGATTAGCATTTTTATTAATGCGGGGTATTTTCCGCCCATACTTTCTTATTTATTCGAGTCATAAGAACCATTTTTAGCATATTTAATTTCATTTATTCATTGTTCAAAAAGTTTTATAAAAAACTCAAGATACTTAAATGCTTTAATTCCATATTTCCTTTAATTATCTTCGAAAGCCCAACCTATCCATTTGAACTCGTTTTTATCATTTTTGACAAGTTTGATTAATTGGTTCCAATTAAACATACCAAACAACAATTCAATTGAGTGTTGATAAGGTACATAGTAACAAATGAATTAATTATTATTATACCAGTCAAACAAGCATTAAGTTGCCACTGACTCCCAACTCTGACTCCGCCAACGATACCGACACACTCTTAATGATTCCATCACTCAACCTTGCTCCATCAACTATCACGTGGAACGGAATGCAGATTGTATACATTTCAAGTCTCAAAGACCCTTTTATCAAAACATAGAAGATACACATTCGTGTCAAACATGAAGTGACATCAAAGTTTGCGGCATGGCCGGCACAGTGGTGGTGGTGGCACACCTCTGGCCAACACGCATTTTTGATTTTAACGAGACATCTTACCACCGTTTACTTCAACCTTTCACTTATAGAGTCGACACTATCATGAACGGACAGCTAGCAACAAAAAAAAATGTTTAGGACACCAACATACACTTAGTTTAGCTGCGAGTATGTAGGCCATGCACAAGCTGTCCTTTGCCCGTAATACAGTAATATAATAGTTTATCGCATAGCCGAGCGTAGAACTATAGAGGCTAGTTATTACTCGTATATTAAGCTCCAATAATTAAGAGGCGATAATGTCAAACCAAACAAAGTCGGTCAAACTTGCCAATTGGACTGTGTTACTAAAAAAAAAAAAACTCACTTATACACTACGATCTTACATACAAGATACGTTCAAGCGTACACATTTTAACAAAATGCACTTATTTCAATTATGAAACAATGCAATTCTCAGATTACGTTAGTTAGGTAACTTTAGTACGTAAAGTGATGGTGGTATTGGCCAGTGGTCACTGACTGTGAATTTAAGGTTTGTGTTTTTTTTTTTGTTTTTTTAACTAACTATTGCGACTAAGACTGCGTTTAGTCAAAGTTTCCACTTTTTGTTTAAAATAATCCAGCTTAACAAACCCAATAACACTTTTCGTGCGATAGTCAAGAAAACGAACAGTGATGTTATCTTTTTTTCTCATTTATTGTATGTCTTAGAACTAAACTGAACATTAGTAAAAGTAAACATAACCTGCTACAAAATAAACAAAATGCATAACTGGATCTCAAGTACTTGATCTTATGTTAGAGTCTCTTAGAATAAAAAAAGTATATAAAATAACACGGATTTTACGTGTAAGAGAGAAAAAATTTTTGAAGCATGGAATACATTTTTCAAAGTACTAAACTGACTCTTTTAAGAATTTCTGAGGTGAAAAAAAAAATGCCTCCTGCTTTCTTAAATAAATATGAATTTATGCAAAATAATAAATTGAAAAAAATTATTCTACAGTTTTTTAAAATATTTTAAAAAAAGTTATCAAACCGATTTTGAAATATCAAATTTTCAAACAAATATTTCATGAAGTTGTTTTTGAAAATTCACAAAATATTTTTTTGAAAATTTTGATTCACAATATTATATTTATTAATTTTGGAAGTCTTTGCATAAAAGTGAAAAATCCAATTAAAATATTCTTAAAAGAATTAGAAACTGTTTCCTTAGTACCAAATTACAAAAAAATTGACTGAAATATTGAGTTTTCAAACAAAAATGCTTGAATTTGTTTGTATTTTTTTGGTACTCAATTCTATTTAAACTTTTCGGGAGGTTCTGCGTAAAAAAAATTATTAAATTCAGTCTCCGCATTTTCAAGAAAATAAATAATCAAAAAAATGGTTATTCGGAAGGTAGCAGCTAAAAGTAGTTTATTGAATTTTTTAAAGAAAAGCTGTGAAAAATAAGACTTTCTAAAATAGCTAAAAATAAAATGCACGACTGGGTCGCACGTACTTGCTCTTATGTTCAAGACACTGCGAGTGTAAGAAAATTGTATATACAAACATGGAAATTATGATAGAAAAATGTAGAGAAGCATGAAATACGACATTTAAATTAGCTAAAACAACTCTTTTGACAGTTTGAGGTGAAAAAAAAGTATGCCATCTTAATTCATGATGAAATATGATTGTATGGGAAAAAAAATTTTAAAATCGTTGGAGCGGTTTTTTTTTTTTAAATTAATTTTGTATATATAAAACTCTTAAAACATTTTTAAGAACAAATTTTGGTATGCAGACTTAAACTATATAATTATGTGTATATAAAACAAAATTTGAAAAAAAATTGTCAACCCGTTTTTGAGATATCGAATTTAAAAAAAAAAAGTTTGAGACTTTTTTTAAAAATCCAAAAACTTTTTTTTTGAAAATTTTGATATGCAATATTATTAAATCTTATCTGAAATTTGTATATAAAAAAATCATTTAAATCCGTTAAGCTGATAACGAGAAAGCTCAAAATAAAAAATACGTTCTATGACAGGTACTACTAATAGTTGCTATGTGTAAAATTTTATAATTTTTAATGGTTAATCGTACTAATTTTAGTATATGAAAAAAGTTTAATCAAAATCGTAGGAGTCGTTTTCAAGCAAAAAAATATTTTCCTTTGCGGTTTTTTCACTTTTGTATGGAAGGTACCGTTATTTTTTCATAAATGTAAAATTTTTTCTAAAAATATTTTAGAGAGTACTAAAAAGTCTTAAATATCGAGTTTCAAAAAAATCTATGATGCCGTTTTCGAAATATTTGATTTTTCAAAAAAAAGTTTGCAATATTTTTTAAAAATCCAAAAAATATTTTTTCAAAAATATTGGTACACAAAACTATTAACATTTTTTGGAAGCTTCTACATAAAAAAAAAATAATTGAAATCGATCATACCATTTTGAAGAAAATCAAAAATTAAAAAAATGGTTCCTTGGGAGGTACCATTAATAACCATTTTTGAAAAATGGTTTTCCACCCAAAGAAAGCCTTTACTAAAATAAATTTATTGTATTTTTTTTTAAGAAAAGTTGTCGAGCCGTTTTTGAGAAAAATACGATTAAGTAAATTTGCCAAAAAAAATGTATGGCAGGTACCGTTATTTTTGGTTCTAAAAAAAAATGAGAAAAACGTGTCGACAGAATCACCAAAAACCACTATGTACCAAGTTTGAAGAAAATCGATCTAGCCGTTTAGGCTGTAGACGAACAGACAGACAGACAGACAGACAGACAGAATTGTGCTACCCACTTTTTTGGTGTTCTCTATCATCGTAATATCATGTTTGATTGTTATCTCAAAATTTTTTTTTGCACGAATCCTAAACTTGCCTTATAGTACCTATAATCGCAAGTAAAAATTTGGTTCTTTAACAAAAAGTGAAAAAGTATGTGGGAAATTAACAAAAACTACTATGTTCCAAGTTCGATGTAGTTCTAAGGCTGTTGCTGACAGACAAACAGCGAGATAGACAGACTGATAGACTAAGGCCTGGTTCACACGAGATTGTACCGCACGTTATGTTTAAGCTAAGTCAATTACAGATGAATTGTTGTTTACCGTTCTGAGTACCCAGGGGCGGATCGATAGATGTTATTACTAAGGCATAACACTAGTGGTAATGTGTATTGAGAAACTCAATCGGAACTTAGATCTGTAAATTAATATAGATAATTGTCTGTTTTGGTTTTAAGGTAAGTTTTTTTGAATTTTATAATGCTAAGTAATTTTAGAGTGGATTATTCAAACATTCGTGGGTTAAGAAAGAACTTTTGTGCTGCGTATGTCCATTCTGTAATAAACAGACCAGCTGTATTGGCTCTGAGTGAAACCCAGGTAGGTGATAATACTGATTACTCGGAATTTAATCTACATGGGTATAACTTAGTGCCTTTATTCTTTTCTCACCACGGCCTTGCAGTATATGTAAGAAATGATGTTGCTTACCAACTTCAACCACAATACGGTGCGTGTGTTAACACAAACTTTAACTTCATGTGGTTAAAATTCACGGTGAACAAGCACAGACAGAACAGAAACTCAACTTCTAACGAATTTGATGATCTGTCCGACTCCATCCAAAGAATTGTTTCCCATTATCCTCACACTGAAATCGTCATTGCGGGCGATTTCAATGTACACAATTCTAGTTGGCTTCGCTATTCTGGCCAGACAACACCCGAAGGAAGATATGTCGAGATCTTTGCTGAGTTAAACCACCTAACTCAGCTTGTTGACGAGCCAACTCGGATCCCTGACGTTGCAGGTCAATCCGCCAACACCCTAGACTTGTTCCTTACCTCTGACCCTGATAAATACATTATCAGTGTATTATCGCCTCTAGGCACATCAGACCATTGTGTCATATCTGCAAATTTCTCGTGCCAAAAAACTTCAGTTAAAGAGAAAACCCCTAAGAGAACCGTTTGGCAATACGAGAAAGCCAACTGGGACGGTCTTAACAATTTCTTCAGGAACTTTAACTGGTCACTATGCTTCCTCGATAGTGACGTAGACTCCAGCGCAGATATGATTACAAATTTAATTCTTTACGGGATGAGAAATTTTATTCCGAATAGGATAAAATCTATCAAACCGAAAGAAAACTCATGGTTTGATTTGAGCTGTAAAGAGGTTATCAAGGTCAGAGAAGTAAGTTTCCGTTGTTATAAGGCCAACCCTACTGAGGAAAACCGGAATAAGTTCAAACAAGCTAGAAAGACCTGCAATAGCCATATCCAAAGAACCAAATTTTTGCATGACCAAAAATTACGGCAAAAAGTACTACAATGTCCCAAAGGTAGTAAAAATTTTTGGTCATTTGCAAAAAACATTCGTAACACTACTTCATCCGCGGTTCCAACGCTCGTCTTTAATGACACTCCCTATGTAAGCTCACCTGAAAAAGCCAATTTGCTTGCAGCACAGTTTGCTGTTAATTCGACGCTGCCAGAGAGTGTTATGACTCCTCCTGTACTTGAGAGCACTAACGTTTTCATGGGACGAATCTCTTTTCGCACTCGTGCAGTTGCAAGAGTCCTGAAAGATCTTGATATACATAAATCCGCTGGTCCGGATAGTATCCCTCCCATTGTTCTGAAGAGGTGTTCTTCAACGCTGGCAAAACCTCTGCGTAAGCTTTTCCATCTATCCTACTCTACAGGTCTCTTTCCGAGCGGATGGAAAACTGCATTTGTCCAGCCTGTCCCTAAAAAAGGCGTATCTTCTTCTCCCTCCAATTATCGTCCAATTGCACTTACGTCCCTTCTTTCCAAGGTCATGGAAACGCTGATTAATTATCAGCTAAAGAAATATCTTGAAGAACGAAAGCTTCTTAATGACCGGCAGTATGGTTTTCGTAGCAATAGGTCCACTGGTGATCTGATGGTATATCTCACCGAACAGTGGAACAAATCTTTACATCGTTTTGGAGAAAGTAAGATTATTGCACTTGATATTTCAAAAGCGTTTGATAGAGTTTGGCACCAAGCTCTCTTATCGAAAATGCGTGCATTTGGTATCGACGAATCTCTTCTTCGTTGGATTGGAAATTACCTTTCGGACCGTTCAATACAAGTTGTACTGGATGGTTACAAGTCTGATATCCATAAAATAAATGCTGGTGTGCCCCAGGGCTCCGTTCTGTCTCCGACTCTCTTCCTTATTTTCATAAATGATCTTTTGTCTGAGACTTCCAATCCATTAAATTGTTTTGCAGACGACAGTACCCTCAGCTTTTCATATTCGTTTCAAAATTCACTTCCTTGTTCTTCGGATGTGGAATTTGAACGGCAGCGTATGATAAGCTCATTAAATTCTGATCTCGACAGCATTGTCCAATGGGGAACAAAAAACCGTGTAGAATTTAATGCTTCGAAAACTCAATGCTGTCTTCTGTCGTTAAAGCGAAACCCACCCCCTATGCCACTATCCATGAGTGGCTCTTGCATCGAGGAAACCGAACAGCTCTCAGTCCTAGGTATGTGCATCACAGACCACCTTCTGTGGAATGATCACATTTTCGACGTTGCTAAAAATGCTGCGAAATGTCTTGGTTATCTTCGAAGATGCAAGAAATTTTTCTCTCCTTCTGATCTGGCTGTAATCTATAAAGCCTTCATTCGTCCTAAGCTTGAGTACAACTCCCATATTTGGGCGGGTACTCCTAAATCCCATTTAAGTCTCTTGGATAGAATTCAAAATAGAGCTTTAAAATTGATAGGCGACAGAGCTATAACGGAAACATTTGCATCTCTCGAACACCGCCGCAATGTTTCGTGTCTGTCATTATTTTATCGCTATTTTTACAAACAATGTTCTAGTGAAATAGCCAGTTGCATTCCTCCCCTTAAAAAATTCCGCCGTAATACTCGTACTTCTAGGAATGCACATCAGTTTACCCTTGAGCCCAATTTCGGGCGTACCGTCAAGTACAGAGATTCTTTCTTCAGCCGCACAACACGAATGTGGAATGCTTTACCCTACTCTATTCTTCCTTCCCATTGTGATATTCAGAAATTCAAAACCAATGTGCATCGGTATCTCCTTTTAAATCCTATCCTACTTTCCTAACACTCGCACTGTGTTTAACATATTAAGGGTAGTCATAACCCCTTGAGTGCGCGTTAATTATAAAAAAAAAAACGTTTTTTATCGCATTCGGTTTTTACCGAACAAATATCGGGGTTCACACGATATTTATATTTATTCGTTTAAAACTCGAATAGCTGCAGTATAATGAAAATGAATGGAAAAGTTTGAATTTGCGAAGTCTTTTATTTTTATATTTTGAAGGGAAAGGGCTAGAGAGCTGAAATTTGGACGGATGATAGAAATTATTGATTTAAATATGAAGTAAAAAAATAAGAGTCCTAGAAGACCGTTGGACGGAGATAACGGCAATATTTGAGCGCTTTCACATATGAACTCATATCTCTTTAGTGCATTGATGAATTTTCTTGCTGTTTTTAAATATTTCATATAAATAAAATTACGGTTATTTTGATACCTCATTCATTATCCTACGTGGTATATAAGCGATACAATCTTGATTTTAAATTGATCGACAAATCAAAACAATTGCATTGAAATTACCTGTCTGGACCATTGTAGACGACCATCCACCAGCGAGAAGATCCCGTTATCTACATGGATTTTTTTTTATTAAAATTTGATATGGATAGCTTCAAAAAATTATAGCTCCCGTTTTACTGATTGGATCTTCAAGGTTAAGGTCTTCAAGGAAAGCTGACATAACGGGCTATATTGTGTAAAAAAATCATTGAGGAGGGGCAAACATTTTTATACTAAAGGGGTGAATAAAGCCCCATTCAATTCCATTTATTTTATTCTAAACTCAAATGTTGATAAAAATTTTTATAATTTTGAAAAACTAAAAACGCACATTAATTGCCTCATTTCTCTTCTTTATTTTAAGACCTTAACCTACAAGATATAATCAGTATCACCGGAGTTATAATTTTTTTAAATCAACCGTATCGGTCGATTAATTTTTTTTGTGTACATGGGCTTTTCTCTCCACTGAAGCTCATTCGATGCCAACGAACAAATACCCAACGTGGATTTAAACCGTGTGAACGAGACTATATAAAACTATTCGCCACTGGAAGACGATACGTCACAGTTCATTCGATTTTTTGTAACGGGTGATTTTTTAGCTGGTTTGGTTTTGGCAACACTGGTTTTGACAGCTGACGTGTGTTTAGTACCTTGTGTCACTGTCAAACAGCTTCAGTTTGGTTTGCAATTTAACCATGGATCGTCTTACAAATGAACAACGCTTGCAAATTATTGAATTTTACTATCAAAATTCGTGCTCGGTTCGAAATGTTCATCGCGCGCTGCTTCCATTTTATGGTCGGCATTCTCGACCTTCTGAGCAGTCTATTCGGAAGATTGTGACCAAATTTCGCACCAAATTTACTTTGTTGGACATTAAACCACCAACACGTTTACGTACTGTGCGTAGTGAAGAAAATATTGCGGCCGTATCAGCTAGTGTGACAGAAGACCGCGAAATGTCGATTCGGCGCCGTTCCCAGCAGTTAGGCCTTTGTTACAGCACTACGTGGAAAATTTTGCGGAAGGATTTGGGCGTAAAGCCTTTTAAGATACAGCTGGTGCAAGAACTAAAGCCAGCCGACCTACCACAACGCCGAATTTTTGGTGAATGGGCTCTTGGAAAGCTGGCCGAGGATCCGCTTTTTTATCGAAAAATTGTGTTCAGCGATGAGGCTCATTTTTGGTTGAATGGGTACGTAAATAAGCATAATTGCCGCAGTTGGAGTGAAGATCAGCCAGAAGCATTGCAACAGCTACCAATGTATCCCGAAAAAGCCACTGTTTGGTGCGGTTTATGGGCCGGCGGCATTATTGGGCCATATTTCTTCAAAGATGATGCGAATCGCAGCGTTACTGTCAATGGTGAACGCTACCGAGCGATGATAACAAACTTTTTTTTTGCCCGAAATGGAAGTTCTTGACTTGCATGATATGTGGTTTCAACAAGACGGTGCCACATGCCACACAGCACGCGAAACAATGGCGCAATTGCGAGGTGAGTTTGGTGAACAGTTAATTTCAAGTTTCGGGCCGGTCAATTGGCCGCCTAGATCGTGCGATTTGACACCATTAGATTATTTTTTGTGGGGGTATGTCAAGGCTAATGTCTATAGGGACAAGCCCGCTTCGATTGACGCACTGGAAGCCAACATCCATGCATTCATTCGTGAGATACCGGCCGATATGTGTGAAAGAGTATGCCAAAATTGGACTCAGCGGATGGGCTACCTGAGACGCAGCCGCGGTCAACATTTGCATGAAATTATCTTTAAACATTAAATTGCAAGGTTCAAACTATCGATTCAAATAAATATTTCATTCATTTTTTCGAATTTTTTGTGTTTTTTTTTTTTTTAAAGTTCTAAACCTCTTAAAAAATCACCCGTTATAAGTCCGTTGAGTATTCGATAAACATACTTAGCTGAGTACGTTTTTTTGCCGTACAAACGTCGTGTGAAAGGCTCTATGTAAAATATATACGCCACTGCTCATTCGCACGGATTTATACTGCATAAAATCGTGCGGTACAATCTAGTGTGAACTAGGCCTAAAAGGCAGGCAGTTGGAACGACATACAGACAGATAGACAGCCGGACAGATTTGGAAGACCCACATTTTTATCTTTCCTCTCATCCTTATGAAATGTCTAATCAAAATCTCGAGTTCAATATTTTTTATGAATGATTAACTTAACAGTACCTGTTGAAGTACCTGTACATCGCAAGTTAAAAAATGTTTACTGGAGGGATAAAAAGCTAGTAGCTTATCAGTTGAAAATGCACTGCATTGCATTACGAGTGATCCTTACATACCATCACCTTAATTTTTACTTGCGATATAGGTACTATAGGGCAAGTTTTGGATTCTTGCAAAAAAAAAATTCGAGATAACAATCAAACATGACATTACGATGATAGAGAACACTAAAAAAGTGGGTGGCACAATTCTGTCTGTCTGTCTGTCTGTCTGTCCGTACCTCAACCTACAGCCTTAACCACTGAAGCGATTTTCTTCAAATTTTGAACTTAAAATTTTTTTGTAACTCTCCAGAGGGGAAATTGAAATTTTTTTTTTAGCTCAAAAAATAACGGTACTTGCCATACAACCATTAAGGAAAAGCTTATTTATCTCAAAAACGGCTCCAAAGATTTTGATTTAAAAAAATCAGTGTATTACTGTAGATATGATGTACCTTTTAGTAAGAAAAAAAATCACCAAAAACATTTATTAACGGTACCTGCCATATAACGGTTTTTTTTGATTTTTGGTTTTCTCATTAACCGCTCATTCGATCTCAATAAAATTTTTTTCACAAAAGCTTTGTTAGAATTTAAATAAAACTGCATACCAAAATTTTTGAAAAAATAAATTTTGGATTTTTAAAAAAAGATTCAAATTTTTTTTTTGAAAATTCAATATTTCAAAAACGGGTTGATGAATTAATTTGAATTTTCTGTTTTAAATGTATATTAATATATACTCAAAATTGGCATACCAATTTTTTTTTTTGAAAATTGTTACAAAAATTTTATATATAAAAAATTAATTTTTAAGAAAACGGCTCCAACGATTTTAAATTTTTTTTTTGCATATATTCATATTTGTTCAAGTAATCAAATGTCCCACACAACTTGAACATAAGAGCAAGTACGTGCGATCCAGTCGTGCATTTTATTTCATATACATACAGAACTGATTTATAATTGGCAAAGTAGTAGCTTACATAAACAGTTAAAATAATTTCTTATCTAAAAGCAACGAAACTGAAAATTAGTTGAAAAACACAGAGAATAAGTTTTGAAATGTCAACTTTTTACGGGTATGACATAGACTTTAAATTTTAAATGATTTCGTCTGACGGTAGTTCGTAATATCCTTCTTTTTCCCTCAAATTATCAGTTTTATGAAAATTTCATCCTCTAGATATGAAACAGATAACTATTTTTGTTATGGGTGGATGTGACACTTACAATTTGGAGTACTATTTTAATCAGTGGTTTAAATTAAAAATAATTAATTATTAGTTAAATTATTGATATAGGTATTCGATTTTAACGAAATATTGGAGCTTTTTAATCATTTATACTTTTTTCAGGTCATATTTTGTGTTTTCGTGTAAGGGGCCGGTTCATAGAATCACCTGTAGAGATTTTTTTATTTCTCTGTGTGTAATAATAATAAAAAAAAATTATAGTAATAATAATAATTTAAACTATATGCCTGTAAGACCTTAGGTTTCTTAAATGTAAGGTGTTTATTAGGGGTTTTTCTATTTTAATTCAGAGCAGAGCCTGAACTGTCAAACAAAAAGTTGTGTTTCTTTTATAGCTCTGAGCGTTCAGAGCTACAAATTTGTATTTCTTTTTTCGTTCTGAGTGTGTTCAGAGTTTGTTCAGAGCGCGCTCCATGAGCTCAGAATAAAATGACTGAGCAGACTGAATTCAATGCTGAACGCATAGCATTTGACAGCTAGTGTTCAGGTGTATTTCAAAAAAGGTTCAGGGTGGTCAGAACAAACTTGCTCAGATGATGTTCAGAACATGCTCGACATGCTCGGACTCTGTTCAGAGCTCTTTTCTGAATTAAAAAAGAAAAACGCCTATTATCTCATTAAATCTCACGGGTGGCATCCAGTAAAGCTGGGAGAATATAGAAATTAATGCTGCCTAGAATTGGGCTCGAGCCCACACCTCTAAGTTAGCAGTCAAGCACTACATCCACTGCACATTCCCACCCGCGATCCATATCAGATGTCTTAATAAATAAGAGAAATGAAGAACATTTTTGATCAAATAAAATGATTATTGTGTTTTTAATACAAATTTAATTAAAAAAATTACAACTAGATTCTTTTATTGATGGTGATTTTTTAATCTTTGACAAACCCTAGAAAACAAAAGTGCTATTTGAGCCTCATCAAATCCTTTGAAATACTCAACGATGATTTATGAAAGCAAGAGATTCAACACGTAGCATTAAAATTTATCATTGATTTGATAAATATTTCAGATCAAGCAACCAAACCCAGCTTTTGGGGCATTTGTTTTGAAGTTCAACAATGCTGCCTTTTTCATTGATATTATCTTGATATCATTTCTGCTATTATTGAAAATCTCAAATGACCGCACACCTGCCTGACGATTCCTGAAGCAAAATCTCTTTCTGCCTCATATCTGATGTTTTGTTCACTGGCCTTTTACTGCTTTTCAATTTCAGTCATCTACAGTAAGTATTTTGTATTCGTAATTACTATCTTATTTTTTGTTTATATTTAAACTATGTTAATAAAACTTATAATTCTTACTTGGTTTCTGTACTGGAAAGTTTTTCCAAAGAATTTATTTTATTTATAAAACAAAGGAGCATAGGATAGAAAAAGAGGTATCGTTTGCATTGATTTTCAAGCTCACTCAATACTTTTTTCATGCTTGTAGGTTTTTGTAGGGGACTGCATTCTGAAAAAAAAATGATAGACGTTACGTGAAGCAAATCATTGACGACCACGTTAACGATAATCGTTTTGACGATTATCATTTTTAAAATTACGGAATGACCTCAGTGCCACCACCCAAAAAAGTATTTGGCATACCTTTTAACGTCAAACTAAATGCATCCTTGGTGGTGGCTCAATCCAGCTTCAGGGAAGTCTTGGCAGAAGTTAAATTAATTTTTGAGAGAGAGAGATCTCTCCAAAATGTATCACTTTGAACACGGAAGATAAAAATGTTAAAATAAATAGATAAAACTGGAATAAAAAAGATAAAAGTGAAACTTACGTGTTATATTTTCAAAATCCTCCAGCTTAACTTAAGTGAATTTTTTCCAGGGAAAAATCACTAATTTTCCTTTCACTAATTTTCCTAATTGGCGACACCTACTTTTTTCCTAGGAATTTTTTCCTTTTTTCGAATATTGTTTACGATTGGAGAGTATCACACGGGGAAAAAATCCGGGGGAAAATTTATTTGCGATAAGGCTGAATAAATAGTTAAACACACCTATTGCATGATTTAAATTGTAAAAAAAAGTAAAAGTGTCGCACCACCAGTGAATCCCTTCACACAAAACCTGGTAAATAATTACAATAATCTATTTTACTTTAAGGTCTCCTCATAAAAATGTCTTTTAAATAACAACATTTATAAGGCTATTTCATCACCTGATAAATTTTCTTTTTATAGATTATAACATCACTGGAAGGGAAATAAAATTACAAATAATCACAATATGGTAGGTCCAAGACTGTTGTTGAAACGTTAAGATACAACAAGGTTAACCCCTTTCCTTTTCGTTGTTTTCCTTTCGTTTTTTATTTTATTATTTTAGTTCTCCTCTTTCCTTCTTCATTGCATGCTGTTTGTTTACTTTTAGGTCAATTCATGTGACTACATCAGCCAAAAGTTCAAAACGAGGATATAACCCAATAAAAAATTAATCCAAAATTGAATTAAAAAAAGGTTACGTATACGCCCGAGTGAATTCAAAGCACGCATAGCCCAATGTTTAATTTTTACTGCTTGCTTTATTCAACTGCCTCCTCCATTGGTGTCGTTGTTTGAAGTATTTTCGTCACGAGCGGTTTTAATTGTTGTCAAAACCGTCACTTAAATCAAATCTGATAATAAGCCAACAGTAGGTTTAGGTAGCTTATTCCGAGTAGGCCACCATTGGCGACGGTGACGATGGTGACGACGGCGACGGTGCTCGTTACCAGTCACACACTGCTAGGAACTCATGTTCTCCTTAAGTCACATTCAGAACTTTCATAGGGGCTTTTTGCAAATTAAGGTTGACAGGTTGCCACTGTTGGTGTGGTTACTGCGAGGGAATTTGACCTTTCAAATCGGAAATACTTAGCCAGCTCATGTCGCAGCAATGATTAGCTACACGCATATTGCTCGATGAAGTTCAACCGCAGACAACAAGGCAACGAAGTTCTTTAGCCGGATTAATCTGGGGTACCAGGATTTTGTCAACTATAACCATCAAACCAACCGGTTTTCACTTCCTTCTTCATTGGAGTGTGGCTTGTTGTGTTAAATCGTGTTGGCAGGGTGTGAACGGATGCGGTGATCTACATATATGCCAATTCCCATATACTCTATCATCCATATCTAATTGAATTGATCAAAATGCTCTTACATACATTAGATTTATTTGCCTACAGCATGTTGTTGAGATAAATTTTTTTCCTATGAAATGCCATAAGGTGGTTGAAGTTTACAGAATGATAACTTCGACACTCGCAAATGAATTTATCATTTTGAATCTTTCGCAATTAAAGTTATTGTCATCTAAACAAACGATTAGTTTGGGTGACAATTGGGAGGCAATTTTGAAGGTTTTTAAACTATTCAGATAAGATTTCATAAAACCCCAGACACTCGATCTAAATTCAAAGAAAAAAAAAATGCTGGTAATAATTAATAACGTCAGACAGGTTTTGTTTTAGTTTGAATTACTAAACTGGTTATGGTAAGTATAGATTTGTTTTAATTCACCGATCAACCGCCCCATCTGACGAAATCATAGTTTTTCTGGTCTTTTTTAATCTATCCGTACTGCAAAAACGTATCCAAGTTTTTTTGATTTGTTGGTAAGACAAGGTTTAGGAAAACAATCAGTCGTCGTCAGCGTCGGTTGGAACGTTTGGTTTTGTTGGTTCATTCAAAAGAAATCTGCATAGATAAGTACCTACCTTCTTGGTATGCTTAAGTTGTATTTAATGAAAGTGATTTTTTGTTGTTTTTAGTTCGAGGTTATAGTTGTTGTTAGATTTTTTGTTGTTGTTGTTGTTTCGAATCGAAAAAGAAACATTTAAACAGCTTTCTGGTAATCAATCGATTTTAATTGAGCGAATATTATATTTTTGAATTTATTATAGATCAGAGTGAATTTATCATTAACTTTATTAATTTATTCAATAGATAAATAGACAAAGAAATATTGTCTGTTTAGTTTTTTTTAGTGTAGAGCAGACACGATTATAGTCGCGTGATAGCTCTTGAACTTGTCATTAGATTGATCTGTTATATAATATTTTTGTCTGGTATACATATGTCACTATATGAGATATTTGTTTTATTTTTTTTTTTATTTGTATATATTCCAAGAAGATTGCTGCTCACGTGTCGATAATTGTTGAGGAAATTTTCTTTGATTTATTGTCATAAAGGTTAAATAGTACCGTCTTTTTAATCAAAGTTGTTTTATGTTGAGGAATACAAGTTTAACAATAGGATGTGGTTGCAAAATGTGATGGTGGCATGAGACACATAGTTGCATCTTTAGATTCAATGCTTCTGTATTGAACATTATTTATCTTTTTTTTAACTCGATAAGTGTAAGAAAGAGTTTAATATGAGAAACAAAATGACGAACTTCAAGGAATTAAAAAATAAATTATTGTCTCCTGCGTACTGTAAAAAAACCATTTGCAAACAAATCTCAAAATATAAAACAAGAAGCTTTAGAATGTTTTTTGTTTCAACTCAATACGACCCCTCATCACAAAGATACAGCTCTTCAAAAAACACTAAAAAAATTAAAAAAGATTGAGAAAAATCTTTTTTCGTTATTTTTTTTTGACACGTATGTTTTGAAGTGCTACTGGTTTTGGAGTTGGTTTAGCAGTGAAAAGGGTGAATTTAATAGTTTTGAAATTTTTTAAAATATGTATTTCCGTTTGGTGCAGCAATATAACCCTCGGTTTTAAAGCCCGTGATGGGTCTTATTTCCCAAAATAAATGGAAAAAAATCATAAATTTTCAGCTCCGAAAAATAAGGCAGTAGAAAATAAGGCCGCAACAACCAATATCAGCCAGTAAGCCAGTAACAGAAAAGCTGAAAAAATTCACGCGATATTTGTCAGTTATTCTGTTACTAATGCTTTTCAGTATAAGGATAAGGCGTCAACAAAAGCGTCCTTATTTTTTTTTTTTTTTTGGGGGCTTTAACTTGCGGGGACCGCGGGTTCATAGGTTTATAACTCCCTCTTTGGGTCCTCTGTCCAACTCAAGCAACTCCGGTGCTCCACATAGGGTATGTTCAGGCACCAGGCAGGCACCTATGTATGTACAGTACAACTGCGTGAACAAGTACTGCTTGATGGAGCCTTAAAATGATGATAGCTGGGGCTTACGCGGCTTTTGACACGGGCAGGTACCACTCGTTCTAAAGGTAATTTTTGGAGCTGAATACGTCATCTGTTTTCAGCCATCAGCTCTGGTTTGGAGATATTCCCGTCATAAAACTTAAAAACGTGGTTTTCCGTTATTTTTGGGTTTATATATCCAAAGAGCTGTACATTTTTTTAAACAAAATTTACAAAGATTCCTGAATGTAAGATACTAATGTTCTTCTTCAAAATTCAGTTTCAATCTTTCCAATATCTGTTTAAGTCTTCGAGAAATCATAAGTTAGTTGTTAAAACATAGTACACAGCTGAAGTGAAACGAAAATGTTCATACAAAAATTGACACACACAAATCATAAATGAAAAATTTCGTTCTGTTTTTTGTTCTACAGTAGGTACGCAGTTCGATAGCGAAATGTCAATAAAATAGAAAATCGTAATGGATAACTAGATCCTAGTCTTCACTTATTTTTCGTACACAATAGGCGTGTTCAGGAAAATGAGATCTCAGAGGGCTCGGTGTCAAAAACTGAGCAAGCGAATCCAATATTTTGTTTCCTCAGAAATTTGAAGGCAACATTTCTGAGGAATCCTGTTCACGAGACTGAGATTGCTGAGGGCTCTGAGATCTCATTTTCCTGGACACGCCTAATTAATTGACCGTAACATTATTTTAGACAAAAATTTGACAGTTTGTTATATTTTGCCGTTGAATTTTATTTGAAAATGAAAATGGAAGAAAATACCTTCGAAACGAACTGATGAACACAATTATTTGGAACCCTTAGCACCACAACGGACGACAAAAAAAAAAGAAAAAAGAACGTGAAAAAATTGACTTAAGCCCGTATGACACTACATTTTTTTCTCATTTTTAACTCACTGAAAATGAAATCAAAGCACGACGTACAATTTCTTATTTAAACTTTGATAGGTATGAGTGGGTACACACTATATCCATAAATGTAAAAATGTCACAAAAAATCTATAAAAAATGTGATTTTAAAATTAAATTTGTCAAGTTCTGGCAGCTTTTCTTGATATTTCAGAATTAAAAATGAAAAATTGTTTCAAGGTACACTCAGTTACAAAAGTAGATATACACTGGACGCTAGAGAGCACTAGATTATGGTGTATATTTTCTTTTGGGACACATTGTAAATTTGAAATTTAATTTAGAGAAATGCTATCCCTTTCTTAAAACACTTTTTATCCCTTTTTTGCTCAGCTGACACTTTGATAGATTAAATGAGAAATACAATGAAGAAAAAATGTAGTGTCATATGGGCTTTAAGATTTTGAACTGTCTTTTTTTTAATTTTTTTGACATATTTTCGTTTCTGATTTCGTTTTCGAGTTAGAGACTCTAGACAATTTTCCTTTTATCTCAGCAGCGAAACAATCAAATCGTTAACGAAAAATTTTGTTGTGCATTTTTTTGTGTAGTACCTACGCAGTTCTATAGTGAAATGTCAGTAAAACAGAAAATAGTAGTAGATTACTCAACTTATCTTTTCTTACACAATTAACTGCCCTTAACATTATTTCTGGCGAAAATTTGACAGTTCATGTTTTATTTTGCTGTTGGATTTTAAGAAAAACTATTTGATTTTTTTAGACGAAAAAGCAAACGAAGGACATAGACCACACTATTATTTGGAACCTATAACACCACAAAGAAAAAAATCAAATTTTTGTTTGCCTTTAAAGTCAATTTTTCAGCAATTGCTCCCCCTGCTTCGGATGGGGGAGATAGAGCTTTTTCCCCCCCATACGAGCTTTTTCTTAGAATAAACATATACAAGATTCATGCCTTAAAATATAATTGACGAATTACCGTATTCAAGAAAGTGAAATTATAGATAAATTAAAAATGAGAACAAACAAAATTTTCACAAAATTTAAGAAAAAAGATAGATCAAATTGTGATCACAAAAAAAAAAACGAAGGTGTCGCACTTTTTGAAAATGACGAATTAAATTTTCAAACGTTAATAACTGGGTTATAATTACTTCAAATTGATTGGTATGTATCAATTGATTGGTAAGGCCGACATGACATTCGCAATTTTCTATACAGACTACCGCACAATATCCGACACTTATATCTTCGTTCTTCAAATTCCATGCAAGCTTAAAAACGTCAGCCTTACCGTCCTCGTATATATCCCACTCATTGATTGCGTTCCATTGAAAACATGTCGAGATGATGATGGCGAACAATGTTCGAACTTAAGTTACGGCAAGCAAGCAAATTCTTTCGTAAAATGTGGCTCACAGCACAAAAATCACCCCTCAAATTGGATTATTTTTAGCTGAGTTATTCGCTCACGAACACAACAGGAATTAATTTCATGTTTATATATAAAAAAAATTCGGGTTAGTTACACTATTTATAACTGAAGAACGGCTGAACCGATTTTAATAATTGCTGATTTGTTGGATTCGTGCTTTGACTCTATGATCTATGAATAAATGCTCATACTTTGATCGTGAGTGGTAATTTTTTTACATTATTAGTTTTCATTGAACGTAAATTAATATTTACAATTGGTTCTTAATTCTATTTTTATATTATTATTTTATTACATTGACACGTTTATTTGTTTTGGTACATTAGGGGCCAGTAGTGCTGTCTCATCAATGTATCGTAGCTCGGAGTGTCTCTCTTCTCTTGTGATGGTTCTCACCAGAGGGTTTGGATGATTGCTTAGGTTGTTCGTCAGTATTTTGGCAGCACTGATCATGTATTTGTCAAAGGGTGTTATTCTGGATGCCTCGTAGAGTCGCTTGTTGCTGAAATGTTTTCGCCGTCGTTGGTCGAGGTGGAGTCCCGTACAGATCCGAAAGATTTTCCTCTTGAACACTCCCAGTTTCTTCATGCTGGTTTTGGAAATAGTAAACCAGACAGGAAAGCAGTATGTGATCTGAGAAGTTGCTTATAGAGAACCAACTTTGTCCTTTGGCTGATTCCATTCCTTTTCCGCAATAGGGGGTGGATGATGTGAGAAGCGTAGTTTGCTTTCTTCAGAACCGCTGTTACATGCGGATTGAAGCGTAACCTCTCCTCAAAGTTGACACCCAGATATTTCACCGATGGTTTGGTTGTCAGTTGCGATCCGTCAAGCAGATTGATGATGTTGCTGCGGCAGCTTTTAGCTGAAGGTTTACTTCGCTGTCCCGCTGGTCTTCTGAAACAAGCCATTGAGGGTGCTAACAACGTGGTTATGAAATCGCAAAAGCGGATGTAGGGTAGAGTGCCTCTCCCGAAATCCAAAATGCATGTCCGGAACGACGCTGTTAGTGGTGCAGAACGCCTTCAATCTCCGAAGATTAAGTCTTTCAAGGATTTTGCTGGTGTTGTTAAGAAGAGATATGGGACGATATCTAGAAACGGTACCTATGTCGGATTTCTTCAGTATCGGAACTATTTTAGCTGTCTTCCATCGCTTCGGAAAGTAGCAATTGTTGACGCAGTTGTTGAACAGGATCGTGAGAAACAGCACCATAACTTAGGGAAACTTCTTTATGATGTAGCTGGAAATCATATCTGGTCCAGATGATTCCTTAGGTCATACACTTTTGATTAGCTCAGCTACTTCTTCGGGGTTGGTGAGGCCTCCAGTCAGCTCGGGATCACTAGCAGGATTTTCATTGTTAAAAAAGATAATTTCAGCGTCTCTTTCTGCTGCAGCTGTTCAATTGTTGACTCAACTTCCTCTAAAAGTGAAGGATCGCTGGATGGGTTTGGCACGAAATTTTCTTCAAAATATTCGGCATTAATGCTTCCGCTTTATCCTGTCATCGTGACTTTTCCTTGCCTGGTGCTGATTTTGTCAAGTATTTGCTGTCGTTTGCCGATGATCTTGTTTATTTTCTTGAATGCATCGGCTCCATCAGGTTTGATGGATTGCAGCCTATTTTGGAACTGGTTGTTGTTAAAATGTTGAAGAGCGTTCCTCATGAGTGGTCATGAATTTTCATTTTTTAGAGGATATACGCGTATGTGCATACATTAAAAAACAATTAATGTCAGTAACTTAAGTAACTCAATTTTGTAAATATATTAAAATTGTTATTATTATTCATTAAATATTTGACACTTTAAGGAGTGTGACATAACTGTAATCTAGAAATAAACAATCAAATATTCATTGCTAACAACAAACGAACATATTCATTCTCTTAACTACAGGTTTCGAGGACAATTACACAATAATTCTTAACAGTTTTTGTATTTAACCCCTTAAAAATCAACTAAAAATATAAATTTGCATAGCTAAGCTTTCTGCCATTTTGTCTCATTTCAATCTGTAAGAACCTAACTTTTTAAAACTATTAAGCTCAAAGCCCCTCTAAGTATAATACCTTTCATAGCAAAAAAAAATTTAAATCTAATAGTTTTCTTGTTGTTTCGGGAGGTTGTCTAAAACTGTTGAAAATGATTTTTTCGTGGTGAAAATTAAGAAAGTCAAAAGTACAATTTTCCTGATCTTTAAAATCATGCAGTTTCATGAATTATACCATTTCTGACTTTTGTTAAAAATTTTGCAAAATGCACTGAAACAACACTCAAAATGCAGTTTTTGTTCCCCCTACAACATATCAACAGTTTATTAATTTTGAAAATCATGTCCTCAATTAAACTAGAGATTCGACTGTACTATAATTTTGTAATTGTATTTTGTCAGAACAAAATTTCACAATTGATTGATTTGTTTTCAAACTCATTTTTTGATTGACTTTTTTTTTCCGTGAATTTTTCCGATATTTCAATAGTTATTCTTCTATTTGGGGTGGAGACGAATCCAAAACAAATCATGATCTTTAAAATCGGTCCAGCCTTTCTTGAGTTATAAATGATGTAACTAACCCGACTTTGTTTTATATCGTCCCCTGATTGCAAGAACTAGGTAGCTCAATTTTCTATTTTTACAATATTTCGTAAAACCGATATTATTTTGTACACTTTTCAAGACTTTTTGTCAAATTTTTTCTGCTGTAGACAAATATAGGACATTTGTAAAGTGTAAGAAACATACAAATTTAACTTTCTCACGTTCTTAAATGGCTAGGTATCTATGAACGTTGTTATATTTTTTTTTATATATATATTTATTTACTCAGTAAAATACAAAATATAAATATAAGTGTTAGCATAATTTAAAAATATAATAAATAATTCAAAGGAAAACTAAACATTTAAATTGAATTTTATAAAAGAATAAATAAATTGTGGTCATTCTGTAGCATTTCAATTGCTAGAGGCGAATGACCCTTCAAAATAATTAACAATTTTGATTTTGTGTGTGGGGTTAAGAATGAAAATAAAGCGCTAGAGTAATGTAAAATTTAAAGAGAAAAAAAAAAAACAAAAATAAAAAGCCATGATTCTTTTATTTTTCTGAAGAATATAGTGAGTATATTTACACTGTTCTTATTTCATGCGGTAGTTTATTAAAGAGCGCCGTATAGAACTTCGAGAAATGAGTTTTATTACAAAATGGAATTTGAACAAGTCCCAAGCTATTTATTCTTAAACTGGCATGAAACTGAACTCCTGAGCGTTGTACTGTAACCACTACGTAAAAAAAAAAACACTTTAAGGACTTTAAAGATGTAAAGATGGTTTATTGGTAGAATCTGAAGGCTACAGAAAAGAGGCCAGCTTGAGGACAATATACCAGCATTACAGATGATCATTATCATGTGCTTTTGTGCTGTTTTTAGCACCTCAACTGTGTTATTGTAATTCCCACCGCACGATGCTATGCCGTACTGCAATTTTGAGTGAGCAGGTCCGTAGTAAACCATTGAAAGTATTTTACTAGAGCAATGGGCTTTTAGTAAATATAATTTGCGAGTAACAACTAACATATACTTTTTAAGTTCATCGACATGAGCTTTCCAATTAAGGTTTTTATCAATTAAAACTCCCAGGTATTTAAATCTTTCAACTCCATCTATTGTAAAACAGCTAGTTGTACACAATAAATCATCAACATAATTTAGCTTACCACAAGTATGGGCGCAGAGGGAGAGTTTCGTGCATGAAGAAGAATTCAATGTACATTCATTGAAAATTTATAAAATTTAAAAACCTTGTTCTTGCAATCAGGTGACGATATATTAGGTAAAAGATATAAAATATATTGATTGGATGGAATAAACTTACTTCTGTGCTTCGAAGCTTAAAGGAGCACTGAAAAAGTAAAAAAGTTGTTCAATGAATTCTATTAATATGATGAAAATAATGAAAAATACGGGAAAAAGGCTGAATCCACAATTTCTTCACATTTTTTCACAGCTTTATTCGCAAATCAAGGCATTTTGATCCCAAATTAATACAAAAACTGGTAATTTAAAATTCAAAATTTAGTAATTTACAAAATTTGTTTCTTCGTGATTTGCAATTAAAATCCATGAGCTTGTACTTTTCATAGCAAAATACAATTTTTTTGGCGTAATCTACTCTCCAAAAGAATATTTCCACAAACAGCATTTAAAAATATTTATTTGCGATAAATATTTATTAATTTACATTGCACAGCGACTAATTTACGTTTTTTTGTCGCAATTTGCAACCATATGAGAATGGGAGCGCTACGATATCCCGCAAACCAAAATCTCGAATAACGAAATCTTGCATTTTTTTTAAAAATCTCGAATAACGAAATCTCGCAAATTAAAAATCTTTTTTTTCATAATCTCGCAATTACAAACTTTCGCTTTTTACAATCTCGCATTTACATCTTGAACCTAAAAATCTCGCAAATTTCACCCAAAATCTCGCAATTTCATTTCACAGCAACGAATCGCACACGGCTTTTGGAAAAATTTGCACTAATTTTTCTTTCCAACTAATAACTATACCCGTCAATAAAAATTTGTACATCCTTTATTACTGTTAATAACCTCTATAATCATTTTGGTTGTCTTTTACGCGTTTATAATGGAACTAAAAGTATTTTCTAGTTCAAGGCCAAATACGAGTAATGCGATTTGCACATAACACTTTACAACTGGATATACCATCTCTATATTCTCTCTCCTTCTTGTTCTTTTGAAAACAATAATATTGAAAAATCAAAACCTTAAATTAATAAATAACAGTGTGGTCTTGAAGTACCCAGACACTGGATTATATATTTTGCAGTAGGTAGGATATCTCGCAAAATTGAATTGCCTTGCAACAAATACATTTTATCATTTTATCAAAATCTCGCAAATTAAAATCTCGCGCGAGATTTTAATTTGCGAGATTTTGATTAAAAAAAATGTATTTGTTGCAATGCAATTCAATTTTGCGAGATTTTGATATGCGAGATTTTAGTTTTCGGGATTTCGTTATTGCGAGATTATGAAAAGCGGGATTTTGTAATTGCGGGATTATGAAAAGCGAGATTTTGTAATTGCGAGATTTCGTTATGCGAGATTTCGAATGCGAGATTTTGATTTGCGAGATTTCGTAGCCAACCCTATGAGAATAGTTGCAAATCACCAACAGAAAAATCCTAAATCACGACTTTCTTTTCGCAATTTACTTCTCTAAGAGATAAAGCACCACAATATAGCAAGTATCTCATCATTAATGTGTGACACCAACGATCTTTAATGCAAATTGGTCTAGTGGTTGCATACTCGCTCCGTAACTGGAGGGTTGCGAGTTCAAATCCAAGTAGAGTCAAGCGTAAAGTATTTATTTCAAATAAAATAAAATTAATTAAATGCGTAAACCTGTAAAAGGAAAGGGTTAGAGCAAGATTGATCTTTCCAAGTGGCAATATCACGAAATAAAAGTGGTGATCACAAATCTCTTTTTGCAAATTTTCAAATTGTGCAATTGAGAAATATTTGGATCAAATTGCGATTTGTTGTTCGCAATGTTTGTTTTCTAACGATAAAATAATTGATACTTAAAGAGTGTTGATTTACGATTTTTGAGTATCAATACCTTCATTTTGCTCAGTTTTGCAAATTGCAAACAAATAGTCGTAAATTACGATATCCAGAGCCAAGGTATAAATCGGGATTCATTTTTCGTAATTTGTAGCTCATTTTTCGTGATCTGATCCAAGAATTCTTTCCGTGCAAATTTAGTATTCATTAATTATAAATTTTAACAGAAACCTTTTGATATAATAGATTGATAACTCTGAAGTTTTTGAAGCTCTCAAAATGCTTTGTATTAGACAGTTTAGGATCCAGGATAAAACTTTCTAACTTTTTTGAAAACGAAGTGGGTTGATGAAGAACTTAATATTTCCAGCTTGTATGCAAAATTCTGTGAATTTAAAATTATTTTTACAATGTATTGATTTTTCATTTGAATTTGGTTAAAACAATAATTCAGTGAGGTCACTTCTGAAGAAGATGGCCCATTCACTTGAAGATGCAAACAAAACAAAATTGACCTTTCGAAGCTGCAAAGCTTTCAACCCATCCGAGTTTAAACTAACAAATTGTAAATGCAATCGACAAGGTAATTTCTCAGAAAAAAAAAACAAATATGCACACAACAGCCGCCATGACAGACGATAACCGTTACGACTTACTAAAATGATAGTTATGCATGGTTCGTTGCAACAAAGGAGTTAAATTCATTGGATAAAAGTGAAATAGTGAAATGATCAGCGATAAACTTTCAACTTTACGAGTGAGCACGCAGACATTGTTGGCGACTGCAACATCAATTTGTTGTTGTTTTTCTGCTCTCCAACGGCCAAAGTTGTGGCTGAGGGGATCTTAAGATGAGTATGTGCATCCTGTATTTAAAGCTCATCATCCTACGCTACATAACAAATGGTAATGGCCTGGCCATTTCATATAGATCCCGGAGAAAAGATCTTCGTCGCAACATTATTTCCACCTACAACATCAAGATGCTCATCTCTATTCCAGTTTATCTGGCCGAAATGCAGATTGCACACAGATCAAGAGATGATCGGTCTCGGTTAGGCCGGCAAGCTAGTAACGAGAGGTACGACCACAAGTCATTCATGGTATTTATGCCCCATTCTCCTTGCACTGGTTGACCTTTTTGTCGGTGTCTGTCTACTGGTAGTACTGGTCTGCTTTGGGCCAGTGGACTACTGGTCTGTTTTACAGCTTGGTGGTTCAGTGGTTTGAAGCGCAGCAATCTTTATAGGATGCAGTCAAACTTGTTGGTTGCATAATATCAGCGATTAGTAAATTAGCACTTTTGGCATAGTATGTATGTGGGCAAAGTGGGCAGTGTGTGCCTAAGTGCTGGACTGCTGCAAATTTGATCGGGGGGGGGTTAGATGCTTCTATATGATGATGGGAGAGAAATTGAAGAGATTCAAAGATAATTCAAATGGGGATTGTTCATCAATAAAATTACATTATTTTGCTAAAGTTCAACGATGGTTCAATAAGTGCAAAAAAAAATTGATATTTTCAAAAAAGGAGATAATCTGAAACCTTGCGTGATGAAGAAGAAAAAAAACTTACAAGTATGCGTTGGCAAATAAATGTGTGCGAGAGTGTCTTCCACATTGCCTTGACGTTCTCTAATATGGAATATGAGAAATAAGTGTTAACATGTCATTTAAGATGGCGGTATGCTTACATGATTTTGGAGACTAATATGTAGAATATTTGTGCAATGTTCGAATCAATGAGGATTGCAAACGCTTATCTACTAATGGTTCTTCAAACAAAGAGGTTTCTTTTAAAATTTGGCCTTATTTTTAATTGTAAAGATGTTATTGCAATCACTTTTGACTCTGAATCAATTAACATGCACCAGCGCTAGTACAACATGTTAAAAAAATGAAAATTCAGCACAAAAATGGTAAAAATATTGCAGAAACATTTTGTTCGAAAGTTTGAAGTTCGAACTGCTTTTGGTTGCCAACAAGCACAGCCTTGCTTAGCTATAGTGAATATTATCGATAGATTTGAGGGTTTCGGGAATATTGATGACGTGAAGACTCCAACTTGTATTTTTTCGGCAAGTTCAAATTAAAATATCACCGCTATACCTGAGAGTATTGCTGAAAACCCAGTTGTGTCCATTTGGAGACGATCTCAGGAATCGGGAATCACTACGCTATACAAGAACACTTTTTATGCATTATGCATTATTTTTCATGAAATTAAAAGATACTAAGCATGTCAGGGACACCTATTTTCAAAAGATTGAACTACATGCTATGATGCTTTTACTTTGCAGCTGAGATAAACTTGACGGTTTCCAGGATTCTTCCCCAAGTAGCAATGAAACTTGAGTCATCAGGAGGATCTAATCTCCAAATGCAACTGCATTCATTCCTTTTTAATTTATTTACCAAGACTTTTTTTTATTTATAATTTTGGAAAATTAAGTTCTTACAGGTTATTTTTTATAATTTATATTTCTTAAGATATAGTACAGGTAAAATAGTGCGAAAAGTCTTTCGAATAAAAAAAAAATTGGTACCACCATGAAACTTGGTGAAAATATTTCATGTACCATGAGAATGAAGGATCAAAAGAGTCTATAAAAATATTTCATATGGAAGGGTGTTTTTTTGAGAGGGAGAGGGGGGGAAATTGTGGTGTATCAAACGGAAAAAATTACCTTGGTACAACATAAGCATATGACACATGTTTTCAAAGTAATTTTTAATGCTGAATCAAATGACACCAAAACCAAGTCGATATGACCTCTGCGAAAAAAGTTATTGTCATTTTTATGGTTAGATGACTATATGCTCAGTATAAAAGTAAAATATTACCGAAAACTAGTTGAAAATTATGGTCCATCGATGAAACTTGGCATCAGTGGTTCATTTGTCATGAAAATCAATAATAAGAAGAGTCTATAAAAATATTTGTGGTTAAAGGGTATTTTTTTGATGAGTTGGGGTAGTGGTGGGAGTAATACCATAAGACCTGTGACAAAAATGGTACCCCCATGAGATTTTGGAAAAATGTGCTATTAACTTACAGAATGAAGAATCAAAAGAGTCTATAGAAATATCTTGCATGGAAGGGTGTGTTTTTTGAAGATAGGGGAAGTGTGCGGTTATTTAAAAAAAAAATGGAAAAGGATGGTAACCCTCAAGAAACTTGGTAAAAGTGTTTCATTTACTACGAGAATGAAGAATTTACGGAGTTTACAAAAATATCAAGGAAAAAAGGGTGTTTTTGTGAGCTTGGTTAAAGGGTGTTATTTGTTTTTGGAAACAATTTTAGTTTTTCGAAAAAATTGTATACATTCCTTCACCCATAGAAAACATCCTTCTGCCATATAGATATTTTTATAGACTCTTTTGATTCTTCATTCTGGTAGTTCATACCAAATTTTAATAAAGTTTTATGAGGGTACCATTTTTGTAACAGGTTCTATGGTAATAATCCCACCATAACCCCAAAGCTCACCCAAACCCTCAAAAAAACACCCTTTAACCACAGATATTTTTATAGACTCTTCTTATTATTGCTTTTCATGATAAATGAACCATTGATGCCAAGTTTCATCGACGGACCATTATTTTCAACTGGTTTCCGGTAATATTTTACTTTTATACTGAAAATATAGTCATCCTTACATAAAAATGACAATGACTTTGTCCACGGAGGCCGTATCGACTTGGTTTTGGTGTCATTGGATTCAGCATTTAAAACTACCTTAAAAACATGTGTCATACAATAATGTTGCACCAGAGTTAATTTTTCTGTTTGATAGACCACAACTTTCGCCCCTCTCCCCCTCAAAAAAACACCCTTCCATGTGAAATATTTCTATAGACTCTTTTGATCTTTCATTCTTATAGTACATGAAACGTTTTCACCAAGTTTCATGATGGTACTAATTTTTTTGTTTTATTTATTCTATTTTACCTGTACTAATACTTCATATACTTAAGATGGCCTTCTGATCTTA
The DNA here is from genome assembly GCA_963921185.1 of Dasysyrphus tricinctus. Lineage (NCBI taxonomy): Eukaryota > Metazoa > Arthropoda > Insecta > Diptera > Syrphidae > Dasysyrphus > Dasysyrphus tricinctus. Next base: position 193,177,134 of record OY992532.1, on the reverse strand, counting down.
AATAACCAATACGGTATTTCAAATAATATGTCCCTATCACGAAACTTAGGGAACAAGATGGTAGGAACCCCAAAAGAGAATCTTGCCCAGAGCTTGAAGAGAAACTCGAAGGAAAATAAATGTCCTATAATTGACAAAAGAAACTCTTTTCCCCAGCACACAACCTGGGAAACAAAACGGTTAGAACCCTCAAAGGAAAACCCTCTCCAATGAACTTCTTGAAGAGAAATCCAAAGAAACCAAACTTCTGTGTCTGGCACAAAACTCAAAGAACGAAACGGGTGGAAACTTCAACGGAGAACCTTGTCCAATAAGCTTCTTAAAGAGAGTCTCAGAGGATCAAAACAGGGTTGGGTTTAACAATCGAAAGCCTTATGTCTTCAGCAAATAAAGAACAAAGCGGTCGAAACCCTTGACGGAGAAGCCTGCCCAAAACACTTCTTGAAGAGGAATTTAGACAAACAGCAACAAACATGGTGAAAAAATTCCTGTTAGAGGGAAATTCGACTTAGGGGGAGTTTGACTTACAGGGCGTCGACTTTAGTTACATGAAATTGGTAACAAATTTTGCGCTAAACTTGACGGTTAAGGAGTTATTGTGCTGTAAAGAGGGAATAAACTGAAAATCTTACAAAATACGAAATTTTAGCCATTTTTGGGAGCTTCATAGCGCCGATTGTAGTGGTTGTACAAAAAATACTTGTAGAACACATTTGTAGGAAATTTTATTGTCTACAAATTTTTCATATACTTTTCCGTAAAAATATGCGGGAAAGAAGTTATTAGCAAAAAACTGAAAAAAGTGCCGATTTTTTGTAGTTTTGTCCAGGATTTTAAAGGGGGTGGAGGGGGCGTGGTTGTGGAATTTGGGAATTTTCATCAACCAACCATACCATATAACATATCAAAAATTTTGAACTACCCGACCTTTTGTAGGGTAACCCACCTATTTTGACCTTTATTTACTGGACTATTATGATACATTTCCACATAACGCTAATCTGAAATTTAATTATTATATCTACCTCGAATCTTCAAGTCTCGAAGATTTCCCATACAAATATATTTCGTAAATCTTGAAGATTAGAAATCAATCTTTTTAAATTTTCTTGGGACAAATATTTTTACAAATCGAACTAACCTATTCTTGTATAGCGCTGAAGGATTCATATTCATTCATGGCTGAATTCAGTTCTCCACAAAGGAAACATTCTATCTCACTTCCCCTTCATAAGAAAAAATAAAACACTATTTGCATTTTTACGGCTTTTTTTAAATATTTTGTGCGGTGGAAACACCAAATAGATTTATTAAATCTGAACTGGGATAAACCTTTGGTGGAAACAAAACATTACCCCCTCTCCTCTGCAACCGCTCTGTTCACCAAACAGTTGGGCACATAATACATTGTCTACCGTTCTTACTCCTCTTCTGAAAGCCGTTTGATTTGGTGGTATCATTCCTTTCTCGTCCGCTGTAACAAAACCGAGGTGTTATCGGCTGGACTCCCTAACTGGATACTATGGCTCACCACGGAGAATGTGAAAAAACAACGAAAAGCGCATAGTCCAATCAGGGAATCCTAAACCTCTCCTTCCCTTACTACCATTACAACCCCATGTGTACAGGAACATGAGGCTAATCCTGGCAGCAAGAAGAAGAGGGCGTCCAGGCAACGGCAGCGTGGCATGCTACCTTTGAGCACGACCTAGCTCGTCGGAAGGTTGGGTTCTTGCTACCGCAGCATACTGGAATGTCGTTACGACTTCATGCCGGAAAAAAAGAGAAGAAGAAAGATTCTAATAGGTTTTGTGAGACCCGAATTCGTCCTGAAGAGGGAAGGTGATTCCTATAGGGGGGGGAGGATCGATGGTGTAGTAGACCCTCTGGAGGATTAATCCCACCCATTCTATCCTTAGGATACCGCCATGGCTGGGCGCCCTCTTCTTCCTGCTGCCAGGATTAGCCTCATGTTCCTGTACACATGGGGTTAAAATGGTAGTAAGGGAAGGAGAGGTTTAGGATTCCCTGATTGGACTATGCGCTTTTCGCATTCGTTTTTTCACATTCTCCGTTAGGGAGTCCAGCCTAAAACACTTCGGTTTTGTTACAGTTGGCGCCCAACGTGGGAGACGGAGATTATCGTTTTTGTTTCGACACTGCTTCTTCTTGTACTCGCTAAAACCACCGTATGTATTTTATATAGCGATGGCATGATCGTTACACCTTTGTATTCATCTACCTTTTTTCCTGCCCCTTTCTTTAATATCAGCGCGATCACCCCCTCTTTCCACCCCTATGGCCATCCATCTTCTCTCCACACTTTCCTGTAGATCCCCCATGCTACCTCTATCGCTTGTTCTCCTTCATATCTTCACACCTCATTCGCTATACCATCTATTCCCATTGCTTTTCCTTCTTTGAGTTTTCTAACCACCTCCTCTCTGATCTCCTCTTTACTAATTTCAGTCTCGTCTTTCGCTCTTCTTGTTTCCTCTGCTCCCATTCTCACTATTTCTTCCACCCCTTCAATTGGGCTCATAAAATATATTTTCCATTTCTCTTCTTCGATCCCTTCCCCCATCGTCTTCTCTTGTTTCTGTCCATATTTATTTAGCCCGTTTATATGTATATCCGAGATCTCAGAGGGCTCAGAAATATAAACAGGATTCCTGTCAAACATTCATCACTTTTCCCTTTAAAAACTGAGACTGAAATTTTTTGGATTCGCTTGCTCAATAATAATTGTTTGTCGCAGTAAATTGCATAAGAAGAAATGAAAAAGAGAGTTGCTTTGACTTCTATGTAAGGAATTCTGTTTATATTTTATTCTCCTGCTCTGTCAAAGAAGGGGGGAAAATTACTGAGCGCTCAAGAAATATAAACTGGCAAATTATTTCCCACACTTTGTTTTCGGTATTTGCAATTTCTCTTATCTTTCTTGAATTATTTGAGGCTTGGAATAAAAAGAACCTACGTTAATTCAAATTGCTTACTTATTTTTGTTCTTGATCCGATTCCCTTGGTGCTTGCAAATTTAGGCAGTTTTCTAGCCCCCATTAATATTTCTTTTTCGCTTGGTTGACACTTTATATTAACATAATTAATGAGTTTAAAATGAGTAAAAAGGGTAGTTTCGCTTAAATTATAGGTCCGTTCCTTATCACTGAATTTCTGTGATTCCCGTTTTCCGTAATCAAAAAATTTCCCTTATTTGTAATTTTTTGTCCAAAAAATTTCCTTGGACTGCAATTCACAGCTCAGCTTAATGTCTGCATGAGAGGCAAATGGCGTTTTTCTTTTTTAACTCAGAGCAGATCACGGAACTGTCAAACAAAAATTCGATATTTCTTTTTTAGCTCAGACATATCAGAGCATAAAAAGTGTGTTTCTTTTTTCCATCGGAGGTAGCTCAGAGCTTGCTCAATTAGCTCAGGATTAAATGACCGAGCGAATGAAGTGAAACGCTGAGCGAAGCCAACTCCAGTTATTTTTTTAGTGATACATAATTTAAAATGAGTTCTCTGGATAGTCGCTGGACAGTCAATTGTAAAAAAATTGCAAGAAATTTCAAAAAAATTTACCAAAAACACTTATGAAATGACAGTTCAGTGCTCAAGTGTGTTTCATAATTAAATCTGAGGAATCTGATCATAATCTGCTCGGAGCTCTGCTCTGATCGCTCAGCCACTGCTCAGAGCCAACAAAGAAAAACGTCAAAAGAATGGAAGCTTAATATTGTGGTGGGCGTTTCATTCACATTATAAAGTATGGAATACTATCCATGTGTGAATTTGCGTTCCGGTATACCTATACGCAAAAAGAAAAGGATCACCCCTTATAATTAATATCATCACTCTATTTTTGATGGTCTATGGAAAGGAATCTGACTTAAATAGAACTAAGAAATATTAGCTTGATGTCAAATACCGTCGTATTTTAAGATAGGTCTGTTTTCGCCACCAGACTGCTTGTCAAGAACAAATTTTTCAACCTACAGAAATTGGCACAAATGTTATCTTCTTACGGATTGGATATCTTATGAAATTGCTGCTGTTATAAAATGATTACTTCTCTCTTCTTTAATCCTGCATCAACTAGTTCTCTAGTTCTATTTAACGCCCATAGGTTAGCAAGTATTATTGAATTCATTAACAGTCTTTTCAAAAAAAAATGTGAAAGTATTTGAAATTCCCACACAAACTGTATCGCTAAGTTTGTTGCTTTAATGAAACTGATGTAAAGAAATTTAACCCAACAATGTGAGGGCAAAATTACTACAATTCCTAAGCAATCAACATCAACTTTTATAGATATTCAAAGAAACATCAATCGATTTCAAACAAGTATGTTAAGAAACTTTGTATTTGTACATAATCAGCCTGAGGAAGAGCTTACTTTAAAGACTTGGCTAACACATCTTTCATTTTGAAGAGCCTTTCTCTGAAGAGCTATTCCATACCTAATCTACCTACTAACCATTGTTCCAAATAAGTTTATTTGTCAAGCATGACATAAATCTCAATCAACTTCCGAATTAACAAATCGTGTATGTTTGACAGTTTTAACATGTTCGCTTCTGTGCTGCGATCTGCGAGGAGAAAAGACTTGGTAAATTTGCCATTAAAGTGAAGAATTTAAATTCAAATCTACTCATCTACAATTTTTTCACGTTAAGTTATCCAATAGAAGTACAAAATAAGATTTTGGAATTCTTAAACTCTGTGTCACTCTCAACAATTTTGTATAAATGTTTTTAAGTTAAAATTTCTGGTTAACATTCAAATAGCAAGAATTTGTTTTAGCTTCAAAGCACTTTTCCATCAGACATTCCTCAAGACATCTGCACCAAAAATAGCTTTAAAAATGAACCGCCAATACGCTCAAAATCGAAATGAAGCACCCGAAAAAATTCCAAAACTCACAGAGTCACGGAACACCAATGCAAATCGAATGTTTTTTTTTGTCTCTCCAATTTGCAACAATAAAACTAATTGTTACAGCTCAGGAGGATGATATAACCTTACCAAGCATTTATACTGCGGTTGCCGTTTGCGGCCTCTGAATGCTGATGCTGGCTGTCGTCGGCGCGGTCTAACTCTTCTCTTGGCCATACTTCTGGTTGCATAATCTCTAACAATCCCACTGTCTGACTGTCTAATGAGGAGGGCACCATGTTCCGTTTCTGTGGATCTTTCCTTCGTTTATTGTTTAAATTGACGTTTCGGGTGAGTTTGGATATAACAGAGGCCGCACACGATCGTATATCACATTACCTGCTTCTTTGGTGAAGCTATTAGCTGTCAGTCAAAGATGCCCATCATGGATGGGGTTTTGGGTTTGTATAAAAGTACGAGTACCTTTAATATATAAGTCGCACCCGCATGATTCTGGTAAATTAGCGTGTGAAAGCACTTCTTCCTATTTTTGATTGGAGGCTAGATAGAGATACCATCAGCTAATTAATTTTTTTTTTTATAAACTTGGCAGCAATGTTTTATAGATGCGATATTGTATAATCGATCGGAAGATACTTTTGATGTGTTTGAATGTTGGCCAAGGGTAATATACGCATGATTAGTTATACTTCTTTTTTTTTGTTGAAGTAAGACGAGAGCCTCCCATTTAAGTGGTGGGATTTAAGGAATGCCAGGGGCTTGTATAGTAATATAACAAGTATAGTTTAACGTGCGAATTTCAACAACTGATAATGTTAAACAATTTGCCTAACTATATAGCTGTCTTTTAATTGCGGGTAAATGCGAATTAAACGCAAGCCCTCAAAATAAACATAATAATCTTCACCCAGCAAACTCAGCCCAAACACGTGCCACGAAGTAACATCACGGCAGAATTTAGAACGACGTCATGTTGCATACAAAAATGTTATAAAATATTTGATGATGAGAATATTATGCGAGAAAACTATCCCGCGAGAAAACTATCATGCGAGAAACCTATCATGCGACAGAACTGTCATTCGAGAAAACTATCAAGTGAGAAAACTGTCATGCGAGAAAACTATCATTCGAGAAAACTTTTATATGAGAAAACCTTTATGCGAGAAAACTATCGTGGTAGAAAACTATCATGCGGGAAAAATATCATGGTAGAAAACGATCATGCGAGAAACTATCATGCGAGAAAACTGTCATGCGAGAAAACTTTCATACGAGAAAACTGGTATGCGAGAAAACTTTCATGCCAGAAAACTATCATGCGAGAAAACTATCATAGTGGAAAAATATCATGTGAGAAAAATATCATGCAAGAAAACTATTATGCGAGAAAACAGTCTCAATAGAAAACCATTATGCGAGAAAACTATCAAGCGGGAAATTTATCATGCGAGAAAACAATTATGCGAGAAAAATATCATGGTAGAAAACGATCATGCGAGAAAATATCATACAAGAAAGTTATCACATGAGAAAATTTTCATGCGAGAAAACTTTACTACTTACTTACTTATCCGGCTCCCGATCCATGAAGGGTTTCTGCCTGAGATATTGCGGTCTTCCATCGGTTGCGGTCCCTCGCACGCTCCCTCCAGTCGTCGAGACCAAGCGCTCTTGCGTCTGTGACCGCCTGGTCCCTATAGTGGAGGTTCGGTCTTCCTGGTCGTCTCGAACCTGGGGGCTGGGATTCGAAGATTTTCTTGGCTGGAGCGTTGTTATCCATTCGCTCGATGTGGCCGAGCCAGTGTAGTCGACGTGTTTTGGCTCTCTGGACTACATCCACATCTTGGTACAGCTCGTACAGTTCACGATTGAATCTTCTCCTCCAATCGCCCTCTTCGCATATAGGACCAAATATCCGCCGAAGAATTTTTCTCTCGAAAGTGCCCAGTATCAATTCCCCTTTTTTACTTATCGTCCAGCACTCGGCGCCGTAGAGTAGAACTGGTAAAATTAGCGTTTTGTATAGCGTGCACTTTGTCTTTCGAGAAAGGAGTTTTGAACCCATTTGTTTGGCCAAACCGAAGTAGCAGCGGTTCGCTAGGGTAATTCTTCGTCGGATTTCCACTTAGGTGTCGTTCGTGGAATTGATGTTTGTTCCGAGGTAGGTGAACTCCTTGACTACCTCGAAATTACTGCTACCAACAGTGACGTTTTGTCCTAGGCGATGGACAGATGAGGCTTTGTTTGTTGATAGCATATACTTTGTTTTGTCCTCATTCACTTCAAGACCAACGCGTTTCGCCTGTTCATCAATAGCTGTGAATGCTTCAAGTACAGCTCTCTTGGAGCGGCCGATGATGTCGATGTCGTCCGCATAGCCAAGCAGTTGAGAAGACCTGTTGAAGATAGTGCCTTCCATGTTTACACCACTCTTGCGCACTATCTGCTCCAGGACTAAGTTGAAGAAATCACATGATAGCGCATCTCCTTGGCTGAACCCTGTACACGTCTGGAATAACTCGGATGAGCTGTTACCCATTTGCACGTTGCACCGCGTATTTTGTAACGTCATGCGGCATAGCTGGATCAGTTTTTTCGGGATCCCGAGTTCCGACATCGCCAATAGGAGCTCTTGGCGACTTATGCTATCATATGCGGCCTTAAATTCGATGAATAGGTGGTGGGTCTCGACTTGAAATTCGTTGGTCTTTTCCAAGATTTGCCTCAATGTGAAAATTTGGTCTATCGTTTATCTGCCTGGCTTGAAGCCACACTGGTACTGGCCGATCATAGTGTTGCAGAAAGGTTTTAGACGCTCACATAGTACGTTGGATAGGATCTTGTAGGCAACATTAAGCAGGGATATGCCTCTGTAGTTCTTGCAGGACATAGGATCGCCTTTTTTGTAGATTGGGCATATGGAGCTATTTGACCAGTCGTCGGGCATACTTTCCACCTCCCACACTTGGTTGATGAGCTGGTGCATGCACCCTACCAGGAGATCTCCTCCATACTTAAAGAGTTCCGCAGGTAGGCCATCCAAGCCGGCGGATTTGTTGTTCTTAAGCTTGTGGATGGCTTTCTTAACCTCTGCAGTACTGGGCACTGGGACTGGATCTTCATTGACTGGTTTTATGCTTCTTTGTTCCTCTGTTGCCTCTTCTACATTATGCCCATTAAGCAGCTGCTGGAAATGCTGCTTAAACACGTCTACAATTCCCTGTGCTTCGGTGACTAGGTTACCTTCGCTGTTTCGAAGAGCTTGCTTGCCAGTCCTATAACCAGATGCCAGTTGCTTGGCTGTTTTGTAGAACCGGCGGGTGTTGGTGGCGGTGCTAGACTCTTCGAGATACTTAAGCTGAGAGGCTGCGGATGCTCTTTTCTTTCTACGCAGGGTTTTTTCTCTTTCCTTCTCTTTTCACGGTACTCCTCTCTTGCTGCTCTTGTTTTCCGTTGCAGCATTTGCATTCGTGCATTTTCCGTCTCCTGCTTCAATACCGCGCATTCATCGTCATACCAGGGGTTCTTTTTTCTGGGTAGTTGATAGCCTATGGTGGTGTCGGCTGTCTCCTTAATGATTTCGCGATATTGGTTCCACTGGTCGTTGACGCTTGTGGCTGGGTTTACGGCAGAGAGTTTCCCGGTCAATTGCTCACTGTAGTCTCTGGCTTTCTCAGATGTGCTAAGGCATGCAATGTTGAATTTCTTCTTTTGGGCGGTCTTCGTTTTCTTTTCGTTGGACAGTCGGGCTCTGAACTTTTTCACAACAAGAAAGTGGTCAGAGTCCACGTTTGCGCCTCGGAAAGTTCGCACGTCCAAGATGTTCGATGCATACCTTGCGCCAATTAGCACGTGGTCGATTTGGTTGGCGGTTCGACCATCTGGAGATCGCCAGGTTGCTGTGTGTATCCTTCGCCTGGGGAACCTAGTGCTACTTATCACCGTATTACGAGCTGCAGCAAAGTCGATTAGTCGGAAGCCGTTATCTGTTGTCGTTTCGTAGAGGCTGTGCTTTCCAACTAATCCGCCAAAGATGTTTTCCTTTCCGACTTTAGCATTGAAGTCTCCAAGCACGACTTTGACATCGTACTCCGGACAGGCTCCGTAGGCTCCGTCCAGGAGGTCGTAAAACTCATCCTTGTTAGACTCCTCAGCTTCATCGGTAGGGGCGTGTGCACATATTAGGCTGATGTTTTGGAAGGTAGCTTTGATGCGGATCACAGCCAGGCGATCACTAATCGGCTTAAAATCGATGACTTTCGATCTGAGTCGATTTCCCACGACGAATCCGCATCCTAACATGTACAGTCTTTGATGGCAGCTGTAATAAATGTCGCAATCTTTTCTTTTCGTTATACCTGATCCTATCCATCGTATCTCCTGGATCGCGGTAATATCTGCCTTGTACCGCGAGAGGACAGATTCAAGTTTTTGAGTAGCACCTGGTGTATAGAGTGTCCTTACATTCCAGGTGCATACTCGTAGATCATAGTCCATTTTCGTTCCGGGTCTGGTTGCCATTTGAGGGGGGTCGTTATCCGAGGCTTCATGCGTCTCTCTCATAACAATTGGCTTTTTTACTGTGGTCGGGTCGTTAGCCCAACGCACTAACCTCCAATCTGTAGGGCCATGGGTTTAATGTTGCAATTCTTTCCTTGGTCAACATTCGCACTGACAAGTTTAGCAGGTCAAGGCATAAAGCCAAGACCAGTATCCGGCGGCTACCAACGTGGAGGTATTGTAAGCACTTGATGTGTAGGAAAAGATACAGCTCGAGGCCCCCAGTTCCTACAACATCCAACCACCATGGAGAAAACTTTAGTGCAAGAAAATTATTATACGAGGAAACTATGATGAGAGAAAAACATTATGCGAGAAAACTATCATGAGAGAAAACTATCTTGAGAGAAAACTATCATTGTAGAAAACTCATGCGAGTTAATTATCATGCAAGATATATTTCATGAAAGAAAACTATCATGCAAAAAACTATAGTACCAGAAATTTATCATGCGATAAAACTAACATAGTAGAAAACTATCATGCAAAAAACATATCATCTAAGAAATCTATCACCTCGCAATATATTTTCTTGCATGGTAGTTAAGTCGCATGATATTTTTCTGTCGTGATAGCTTCCTCGTATAGTAATTATCTTGCACAATTTTTTCTCACTTGATAGTTTTCTCGCATGAAGGTTTATTTTGCTATTTCTTGCGGCTTACTTATTATTCACTTGATTCAGACGAGTATTTTTGTTTCTCTCAGCTAACTGATCTCTTCCTTTTACGAAAACAGCTCTGTTAATATATCATCACCTGATTGCAACAAGTATGTTACTGAATTTTCTTATTTTATAGGTATTGATCGATAACATTTATTTACCCTTTAACAAAAACATGCCTAACATCAATGCATACACTTAATCATAGAGCGCTTTTGAATGCTACTTTTACCTAAAAGTATGCAACAAAATAATTTTTTTTTTATCATAAGGCAGTTGTGTTCATTTCCGTTGAAATATTCAAATTTTCAAATATGATTATAAAAACTCAGAGCATGCCACCTTACTATCTTGTTTAAGATCTAGTGGGGACTTCGCCATGTTGACAGAGGATCCCTTCTTCCTATTCGAGTATTAAGCGCACCAACCTTCAGAGGTGGATTGAATGAATTTCACACTCCACACAGCTGCCTCATAATTATGTTGGATTTTTTTTTTTACTGCAATGGCTAGGTCAGTGTCACTAATCAACTCATTAAAGATCAATTTAGAAGCTTTGTTGGCCCAAAAAAGTAGAAGTTATTCCTCTCAGCTATTGTATAGTTGTCTGAATTTATAATGGAGTTATTTTTATTTCAAAAATTTAGTTTGTGCTGTGAAATTTGGTGTGACATTTGATAGAACATTCTGTAGCTCGAAGTACACTTTCAAAAAGAATTTCCGGCCTTTACGCGTATATACTATACAATGCCAATAACTCAAAAAAAAGGAACAGGTACGATTTTGTGGTTTAAAAATTTAGAATCCTAAATCCAACAAATCTGCATAATTTCTTTTGGGATCAATTTTACTGAAACCTGTAGCGTCCTTAAGACAACCGTGAGTGAAAACAATAGAGGACCAAGTAAAGAACCCAGAAGGACACCGATGAAATTAGGTAGAAAATTGGATGCACTGTCGTCAATTTACCCTGCTTGCTTTCTCATAAAAAAAATAAATAAATTGGGTGGCGCAACAGCTCATGGAGAACCAGGGCCTAGTGACTTACAACTCACAACCATTCCTGTGTGCGTGTTTGTTGGCAGGAATGGAGGGGACCTATAGTTTTTTGCCGAGTCCGAATGGCTAAATGAGAAGCACTTTTTCATGACAAGTATACTCTTGGAGGATTTGTCAGTTCCTCGCAAGAGGCAGTATCTCGAATAAAACAAATTATTTAGTGCCCTGATGATGTCCTAACTAAGACGAAACGCGTTGGCAATATTCATCAATAAAATAATTTAATTTGTGGAAAAATAAAACAAGTGTTTCATTGAATCTATTTTAAAATGTCCAAGATTAATTTCCACCAAGTGTTAAACCCTCAATCTATTGATTATATTAAGAAACATTTCTGTTTTTAGGTGGCACGGCTGGGAATCGAACCCACACCTTCGGCATGACAGTCCTTCGCACTAACCATCAAGCCACGAGGTACTACTTGCTTTCTCATGGTCAAGTATGAATAAATTGGCTTCGTAGCACCATTGTTGTGATTGAGCACTATGCTTTTCACGAAAGCCAGATTGTTCTGAAACGGGCAACAAGTTCCTCAAAAGATAAGCACTGATCTGTTTTTGTAGAACACTTTCAAAGAACTAAAATCAATTTACTCGTTTTATGCTCTAGGTTAAGGTATGGCCAGAGAAAAAAAAGTTCTGAATTTACAAAAAATACTTCATAAAATATGAAAATGTAAGTTCATCGTGTCCTGTAACAAAACCTTTCCATCCTTCACAGTCTGCAGCAGGGTATTTTGACTGTGGCCTAGTCTTTCTCTGAGATTCTGCTTCTGCTAAGACAGTTGATTTCAATGTTGTTCTTGGTCTTCCTACCCGCCGTGCACCCTGAGGATTCCATTCAAAGGGCGCTTTGCAATATCATAGTTTGGTTTTCTAAGTGTGATGTGATCAATCCTTTGCCATTTGTACTTTCTTATTCCAACGTCTGTATACAGCCTGCAATTTCCTCGAAATGGTAAACGTGACCTTCCAGGTTTCTCAAGCATATCACAGCACGGATTGGACATCGGATTCGAGGACTCTAACCACTAAGGGCCAGTTTTTCAGTGCGAGATCATCCTAGTCTCGGGGTTAAACCGGAGTTAACTCCAAAAACGTGTTTTTCAGTCAATTGAAATCGAAAGTTAACTCTAAGTTTACCTACTCGTATAATTTGGTGAGTTAACTCAGGCACCAAATTGAGGGTCTTTTTAGTTGAGGCGCCATCTCGATTTCGATATTGAAAGTAATTGCTAGTGCAATTCGTTGTGGCGCCATCTCTTTTCCTATGCATAAAAGACGTAGAAGTGTGTCGCTAATCGTTGGCCTCAGAATTTTGACAGCTGAAAGATAAAGTTAATCCTCAACTGAAAAACTGTTCCTGAGTTAACTCAGGGTTAGTTTATTTTCAGGACTAGCTAGCTCTGATTTAACTCAGAGTAAAGCCTAAACTGAAAAACTGGCCCTAAGGAAGCCAGCTTGATGCCTCTTGAGTGTAGAGTCGATTCTATCAATTATCTGCTGAATAATTATGGTTGCCATTAGTTTTGGGAAAACGGACAAAACGGTGACACCACGAAAATTGTTGCAATTCTTAGGGCCAGTTTTTCAGTTCAGGCTTTACTCTGAGTTAAATCAGAGTTAGCTAATCCTGAAAATAAATTAACCCTGAGTTAACTCAGGAACAGTTTTTCAGTTGAGGATTAACTTTATCTCGCAGCTGCCAAAATTCTGAGGCCAACGATGTGCGACACTATGGATATAACCCTTCTATGCCTTTTACGCATAGGAATAGAGATGGCGCCACAACGAATCGCACTGGCAATAGCTTTCAATATCGAAATCGAGATGGCGCCACAACTAAAAAGACCCTCAATTTGGTGCCTGAGTTAACTCACAAAAGTAGACGAGCTAACTCGGAGTTAACTTTCAATTTAAATTGACTAAAAAACACGTTTTTGGAGTTAACTCCGGTTTAACCCCGAGACTAGGATGATCTCGCACTGAAAAACTGGCCCTTAAGGTCATGTTTCTTAATACTCACACCTTCCAGTCCTTGGGATAGCTTAGCTTTCATTTTCCGAAATGATTTATATCAACGGATGTAGAATATTAGCCGTTGTTACGGGATCGGCTTTCAGCGATTCAGGCAATTAGGTGGTATTCCATCAAGTCCAGCTGCTTTGTTGTTTCTGGGGAGATTTATTGATGCTTGAATTCCGATACTGAATGGATTGTTGCTTGTCAATACGTCTATAGGACTTGCGCATCTCGTTAAGTTGGGGCACTTCAGCGCACTGCTCAAGGGAATCCTCATTTAGGAGGACACAAAAATGATTCTTCCATCTGCGTTGCTGATTTTTAATTGATACCAAAAGTGTGCCATTCACATCCCTTACAGGATGATTGATGTTGCTTTTTTCCCCAACAACATCTTTGGATATTTGGTACAATTCCTGGATATCTCCCCTTTTTGTAGCGTTTACCACACTATCTGCGAGTCCATCAAACCTCACCCTCCTGTCACGTCTCACACCAGTGATCTATCTAATGTGGCAGGCGATATTCGCTTCGCAATTCAGCCTTTCCTGAAACCTCCGCTTGAGCATTTAATTGCAACATCAACGATTTGCGAAGCTCGATTTTATCCCTGGTGTCTTGGGATATCCAAGAGTCTCTAACTTTCGTCCGCTTGGGTACATTTTCGGATCCAGCCTTCAAAAAAACACTTTTTATTTCACCCCACATCTCATCAATTATGTAATTAATGTTGAATTCCGTTTAGTGACGAAGCTCTGTAGTTAAGTATGGTGACATCGTTACGACAAATATTGGGGTCATTTAAGGCATTCGTCTTGAATTTTGGACTCCTTGCTGTATACTGTAGTTGTCTTTGTACGGCAGCGGTGCATAGTTTGAGACTCATCAGAACCAAATAGTGATCGCTTCTCACATTGGTATTTCTTATTCTTCGAACATCACACATTGCCTTCCTCCATCACTATATGCAATCATGATATGGTGAATTTGATTTTCAGTTTGACCATCCGGATGCACTCAGGTACTTTTGTTGCACGTCTTATGCTTAAATACAGTCCCACCTAACACAAGACGATTCGCGTTTCAAAATTCGACAAGTAAATCGCCATTTTCGTTCCGTGACCCCAAGCCAGTTTTTCCCATCACGCGTTCAAGATCGTAACTATCTAATCCGACTTGGGCACTAAGGTCTCCCACGACGACTATGATATCGATTCAAGGAATACTTCTGCAAACCAAGCTAAGATGAGCGTAGAACGCGGTTTTGTCTTCCTTGGTCAATTCATTTGTAGGGGCATAGCTCTGAATAATTGTTATGTTACGAATTTTTAAACAAAACCTTGCTGTCTCACAGAAATGGGCGCCCAGGAAATAAGACTACGCTTCGCTTCTTCGTTCAACATAATTCCGACACAATACAGTCTTTTGCCACCCTCTCTTTCATCCTTCCCGAAATACAGTACAGCATTCTCGTTTGTCCAGCATCAGATTTGTCTTCAGCTCTTCCTCTCCACTCCAAGTGGTTGGATGTTGTAGGAACTGAGGCCTCGAGCTGTATCTTTTCCTACACATCAAGTGCTTACAATACATCCACGTTGGTAGCCGCCGGATACTGGTCTTGGCTTTATGCCTTGACTTGCTAAACTTGTAAGTGCGAATGTTGACCAAGGAAAGAATTGCTACATTAAACCCATGGCCCTACAGATTGGAGGTTAGTGCGTTGGGCTAATACCCGACCACAGTAAAAAAAAAAAAGCCTATTGTTATGAGAGACGCGAGAAGCCTCGGGTAACGACCCCCCTCAAATGGCAACCAGACCCGAAACGAAAATGGACTATGACCTACGAGTATGCACCTGGAATGTAAGGACACTCTATACACCAGGTGCTACTCAAAAACTTGAATCTGTCCTCTCGCGGTACAAGGCAGATATTACCGCGATCCAGGAGATACGATGGATAGGATCAGGTATAACGAAAAGAAAAGATTGCGACATTTATAACAGCTGCCATCAAAGACTGCACATGTTAGGATGCGGATTCGTCGTGGGAAATCGACTCAGATCGAAAGTCATCGATTTTAAGCCGATTAGCGATCGCCTGACTGTGATCCGCATCAAAGCTACCTTCCAAAACATCAGCCTAATATGTGCACACGCCCCTACCGATGAAGCTGAGGAGTCTAACAAGGAGGAGTTTTACGACCTCCTGGACGGAGCCTACGGAGCCTGTCCGGAGTACGATGTCAAAGTCGTGCTCGGTGACTTCAACGCTAAAGTCGGAAAGGAAAACATCTTTGGCGGATTAGTTGGAAAGCACAGCCTCCACGAAACGACAACAGATAACGGCTTCCGACTAATCGACTTTGCTGCAGCTCGTAATACGGTGATAAGTAGCACTAGGTTCCCCAGGCGGAGGATACACACAGCAACCTGGCGATCTCCAGATGGTCGAACCGCCAACCAAATCGACCACGTGCTAATTGGCGCAAGGTATGCATCGAACATCTTGGACGTGCAAACTTTCCGAGGCGCAAACGTGGACTCGGACCACTTTCTTGTTGTGAAAAAGTTCAGAGCCCGACTGTCCAACGAAAAGAAAACGAAGACCGCCCAAAAGAAGAAATTCAACATTGCATGCCTTAGCACATCTGAGAAAGCCAGAGACTACAGTGAGCAATTGACCCGGAAACTCTCTGCCGTAAACCCAGCCACAAGCGTCAACAACCAGTGGAACCAATATCGCGAAATCATTAAGGAGACAGCCGAGACCACTATAGGCTATCAACCACCCAGAAAAAAGAACCCGTGGTATGACGATTAATGCGCGGTATTGAAGCAGGAGACGGAAAATGCACGAATGCAAATGCTGCAACGGAAAACAAGAGCAGCAAGAGAGGAGAGGAGTACCGTGAAAAGAGAAGGAAAGAGAAAAAACCCTGCGTAGAAAGAAAAGAGCATCCGCAGCCTCTCAGCTCAAGTATCTCGAAGAGTCTAGCACCGCCACCAACACCCGCCGGTTCTACAAAACAGCCAAGCAACTGGCATCTGGTTATAGGACTGGCACGTAAGCTCTTCGAAACAGCGAAGGTAACCTAGTCACCGAAGCACAGGGAATTGTAGACGTGTTTAAGCAGCCTTTACAGCAGCTGCTTAATGGGCATTATGTAGAGGAAGCAACAGAGGAACAAAGAAGCATAAGACCAGTCAATGAAGATCCAGTCCCAGCGCCCAGTACTGAAGAGGTTAAGAAAGCCATCCACAAGCTTAAGAACAACAAATCCGCCGGCTTGGATGGCCTACCTGCGGAACTCTTTAAGTATGGAGGAGATCTCCTGGTAGGGTGCATGCACCAGCTCATCAACCAAGTGTGGGAGGAGGAAAGTATGCCCGAAGACTGGTCAAATAGCTCCATATGCCCAATCTACAAAAAAGGCGATCCTATGTCCTGCAAGAACTACAGAGGCATATCCCTGCTTAATGTTGCCTACAAGATCCTATCCAACGTACTATGTGAGCGTCTAAAACCTTTCTGCAACACTATGATCGGCACGTACCAGTGTGGCTTCAGGCCAGGCAGATCAACGATAGACCAAATTTTCACATTGAGGCAAATCCTGGAAAAGACCAACGAATTTCAAGTCGAGACCCAACACCTACCATCGACTTTAAGGCCGCATATGATAGCATAAGTCGCCAAGAGCTCCTATTGGCGATGTCGGAACTCGGGATCCCGAAAAACTGATCCAGCTATGCCGCATGACGTTACAAAATACGCGGTGCAACGTGCAAATGGGTAACAGCTCATCCGAGTTATTCCAGACGTGTACAGGGTTCAGACAAGGAGATGCGCTATCATGTGATTTCTTCAACTTAGTCCTGGAGCAGATAGTGCGCAAGAGTGGTGTTAACATGGAAGGCACTATCTTTAACAGGTCTTCTCAACTGCTTGGTTATGCGGACGACATCGACATCATCGGCCGTTCCAAAAGAGCTGTACTTGAAGCATTCACAGCTATTGATGAACAGTCGAAACGCGTTGGTCTTGAAGTGAATGAAGACAAAACAAAGTATATGCTATCAACAAACAAAACCTCATCTGTCCATAACCTAGGACAAAACGTCGCTGTTGGTAGCAGTAATTTCGAGGTAATCAAGGAGTTCACCTACCTCGGAACAAACATCAATCCCACGAACGACACCTTAGTGGAAATCCGACGAAGAATTACCCTAGCGAACCGCTGCTACTTCGGTTTGGCCAAACAAATGGGTTCAAAACTCCTTTCCCGAAAGACAAAGTGCACGCTATACAAAACGCTAATTTTACCATTTCTACTCTACGGCGCCGAGTGCTGGACGATAAGTAAAAAAGGAGAATTGATACTGGGCACTTTCGAGAGAAAAATTCTTCGGCGGATATTTGGTCCTATATGCGAAGAGGGCGATTGGAGGAGAAGATTCAATCGTGAACTGTACGAGCTGTACCAAGATGTGGATGTAGTTCAAAGAGCCAAAATACGTCGACTACACTGGCTCAGCCACATCGAGCGAATGGACAACAACGCTCCAGCCAAGAAAATCTTCGAATCCCAGCCCCCAGGTTCGAGACGATCAGGAAGACCGAACCTCCGCTATAGGGACCAGGCGGTCACAGACGCAAGAGCGCTTGGTCTCGACGACTGGAGGGAGCGTGCGAGGGACCGCAACCGATGGAAAACCGCAATATCTCAGGCAGAGACCCTTCATGGATCGGGAGCCGGATAAGTAAGTAAGTAAGTCCTTCTCTCCACTAAGTTTTGCTTATGCATTTTTTTGTTGAGAATTTTTAAACAAAACCTTGCTGTCTCACAGAAATGGGCGCCCAGGAAAAAAGACTACAATTCGCTTCTTCGTTCAACATAATTCCAACACAAATGGTCTTTGGCCACCCTCTCTTTCATCCTTCCCAAAATACAGCATTCTCGTTTGTCCAGCATCAGATCTGTCTTTAGCTCTTCCTCTCCACTAAGTTTTGCTTATGCCCAGTATACTGATTTTTAGGCGAAGCATTTCAAGCTCAACCTGCTCGTATCTACCATCGCTTATAAAAGGATCAAACGTTCCATTCTCCGATTTGCGTACGTTTGCGGTAACCAACAGTATCATTTGCTCTTCTTGATAGACTTCTTCTATTTGTTGTCGATTCACTTAAGACTCTTAAATCGACGCATAATTTCACACGCGCACAGATCATCTACAGACCGATGGTTATGATTGCTGTATGGCAAAAGCCAATTCTTTTAGAACTCTCCATTATGTTAATGTTATGTAGAAACTTATACTTAAATTAAACTTGAAAGAGTATCCTAATTTGAAAGACTATCTGAAAAATAAAGTTTATTATGTCGATTTTCTAAGTTCAATCAATTTTGGACAACAAAATCACCAATCGCTGATCTTTTTGCTAAACAAAAAAAAAAACATAGCTACTGCAACGCAAATAAGGTAAGCTCCTTTTATGGGCTCTTATATCTATCTTTATCATCTATGCTTATATTTATGATTCAAGTCTTTAAATTGAAAACCGTAATCCATTTATGGTATCTTCGACATTTCAAACCAGACAAAGTATTTGTGTCAAACAAATTTCTTTTCCATTTATTTCGCTACTTCCTCTATATCTACCTTTAATTGTTGTTGAGTCATCACATCTTTTTTTCCAACGTTTCCACAACAACTTTGTAACCAAAGAAGCTGTGAATTTATGGAAATTTTTCTTTGAGTCACTTAACATTACGAATCAAGTGAGTCATTTTTTTAATCTGCAAATTCCAGTGCATATTTTTCGAACAATTTGAATTACAACGGAAGGGCTGGAAGAGCATGATAAACAACACCATACTTTTTTCGTTATCTTTTCAACAAAATTAAAAGTCAAAATCAAAAACTTGCCAATGTCATGCTCATGATTATTTTGAATAAACCACCTTAGTAAATGAAGTCGAAAAAATGGTTAAGCTTAGCATGTTATTCCAATAATTCATAAATTTACAAAAAAAAAAGAACACAAACGTTTAACAAAACCTACGCAAGTTCAAACAAGCTCAGAGCTAAGCATTAAAATTTCCCTGATTAAAACAAAATAGGTAAATACAAATATCAAAATGAAAAAAAAAAAAAAAACAGATATTGGCTCTACCTTGACATTTGCACAGAACGGTCTTCTTCATTGATCCGTTATATCGTACTAACCCAGCCCCAAAATAAAAAATGATTATAAAATCATGAAAATAGAACAAAAAAAACTTGAAGTTACCAGGCCAGCCCCATCCAGAATATGACAAAATAAAGAATACAATCAACAGCAAATAACAGCTTTCTTTCGTAGGTCTCTCCGATTCGCCACACATAACTGATTTGCATACCAAATTAATCACCAAAAAAAAAAGAATAAATCGAGTTTTTTTTGCAATCGTTTTGATAACGTTTTTTTTTTTTATTCTAATTCTAATTTCAATAACAAAAATAATCACTTGGTAAATATTTAAAAACAAAATTATCTAAAAATACTTCAGCTGCGATAGCAAAAATTGCAAGGGAAATTGAAAATAAAATAAAAGCCCCGGGTTGCACGTACTTTCTATTAATTTTCAAGGTTACCAATAGTAGGTACCTTAAAGGCAAGTTTACACATTATAAAAATGTTAGAAACTAAATTGAATTAATTTATTAATTTGAAGAAAAAGGTAAAAGACTATAAACTTGTTCTCTTTAATACACCATCTGGTTTCTTTTTTAAATAATTTTAAGGTTGGATCGTTAGATAAAAATGTTAGAATGCCAATTTTAAGTACTAATTTATTTTAAAAACAATCTTCAATCAGTCGTATAAATATTAAATTTTGAATGCTTTTGTTTGGAAAATTTTGGTAAGCAAAATAATTTGTATCTTTTTAAAATTTTTTAATATTCAGGTGAAGAAAGCTAATGAAAAAGTTGAAAATTTTAATAAAAATCAATTAATTTAATTAAAAAAACCGGATTATTGGAATTTGAAGTACCTACCCTTATAAGGGATTTTCGAAAAAATTGTCTCAATTAGAGGATGGGTACTTTTTAGAAAAATGAATTTTTCGCTAAGGTCAATTGGAAGAAATAATTAAGCTAGCATATCCAGTACCCATTATCGTCAATAAAAAATCTCCAAACTTCAAAGAACCTATTGGTTCGATGAAAGTTGCAAGAAATCAAGGGACACATCCAATGCTCAGCTTAAATTGTTTCGGAAATTCAATGACGCAGCGGCAGCAAGAAACTGATACATATCTTGAAGCCAACAAAAAATTCAAAATCCTTGTCAGCATTAAGAAAAAAGAGTTTTAGGAGAATGAGGCTCGTAAATTGGGGGTAAGTAAGAGCAGCTCTGAGTTCTGGAACTTGGCTCATAAACATAATGGACAAAATTAACAGAACCATTTGGAGCCACCAATTGAGCAACTTTTAAATCCATCAACGCTAGACCCGGTTCAATTCTATTATGCTGCACCTCGTGATTTAATTTTGGACGCTCCTTTCACGCAGCGTGATGTGGAAGCAGCGATAGAAGGACTAATAGATGGCAAAGTGGCTGGATCAGAAAGGATACGTTCCGAATTTTACAAGTATGGGACAGATAGCCTTATTAAAACACTCACTTATTTGTTTACTAACATTTTCGATTACGGAGTCATACCGGACCAATTCAAGGAAGCGCTAATATTCCCCATCTATAAAAAAGGTTGTATACAGCGGACCCTGTCAACTACATCAGAGGCTTTTCAGTTTTGAATGCATCATATAAAATTTTCACCGCAGTGCTACAAAGCCAACTTAAAGTGTGGATTGTGCAAAACAATCTTTTGAAGGAGTTTCAGGCGGGCTTCCGAGCTGGATACTCTACGATAGATCACGTCTGTGAACTTAAAAGTATTGAAGATTCATACCTCAGACGAAGAAAAAAGCTCTATACTTATTTAAGGTGGCGCTACAGTCCGGGGTGGACCACCTTTCACGCTGTCCTCGTCTACTGCGCTGTCCCACGGGTTGGATTCAAAGACTTTCCGGGCCGGAGCATTGGTGGTCATTTGCTTTAGGTGACCCAGCCATCTCAGTCGCTGGATTTTCACTTTTGTGACAAGGTCGCTGTCGCTGTATAGCCCGTTTAGTTCGTTGTAGTATCTTCTTCTCCATTCCCCATCTATGCAGACGGGATAAAAAACGGGACCCGGAGAACTTTTCTCTCAAAACAGCCTAACGCGTTCTCATCCGCCGCTAACAGGGTTCATGCCTCTGCACCATACATCAGGACCGGAATGATAAGCGTCTTATACAGGGACAGTTTAGTTGCTCGAGAGAGGGCTTTGCTTCTCAACTGCCTTCTGAGCCCAAAGAAACAGCAATTGGCATGAGTGATCCTTCGTTTGATCTCAGCACTGGTATCGTTCGCTGAGTTTATCTTCTTGGCTTCCTTCTCAATACTCACGAAAGCACCTCTGACATCTTGCTTAGTTCGTCTAATTATGTCAATGTCGTCAGCGTAAGCGAGTAATTGGACGGACTTTTGAAAGTTTGTGCCTCTAGTGTTGACGTGAGAGTTTTGCACTATTCTTTCAAGAACGATGTTGAAGAAGTTGCATGACAGCGCGTCGCCTTGCCTAAAACCTTTTTTGACATCAAAGGTGTCGGTGAGGTCTTTGCTAACCTTGATGGAGCAGCGTGCATTCTCGATCGTCATCCTGCACAAACGGACGAGTTTTGCAGGGTTGCCAAAACTAGACATTACTCTATATAGCTCGTCTCTGCTGTCATACGCGGCCTTAAAATCGATGAAAAGATGGTGGGTATCGATTTGAAACTCCTAGGTTTTCTTCAAGATCTGCCGTAGTGCGAATATTTGGTCAATGTTGGACTTCCCTGGCCTAAAGCCACATTGTTATGAACCTATCAGGTTGTTGACGAATAGCTTCAGTCATTCACAAAGTACGGCAGAGAAGATCTTGTAGGCAATATTAAGAAGACTTATGCCTCTGTTTTTGGTGCAGTCCAGAGGATTGCCTTTCTTGAGGATCGGGCAAACAATGCTGAGGTTCCTTTCATCGGGCATGCTTTTCTCCGACCATATTTTGCAGATGAGCTGGTGCATACTCCTAACCAATTCATCGCTAGCCGCTTTGAAAAAACATAGCCGCAAGGCCATCAGCTCCAGAAACTTTATTGGACTTAAGTTTAGATGTAGCTATCCTTACTTCGTAGAGATTGGGTGGATGGAACTGTTGGCTTACATCGTCCAGGTTGAATGGTGCAATCTGCATGGTAGCGGAATTCGGTTCGTCATTGCCGTTATAGTTACAATTTGTAGAAATGATTTTTCCATATCCTCAGCACTGACTGCGATTCTAGCACGATGTTCCCCTGATCTGCTGGCTTCGGTTCAGGTCTTGTAACCCTGAAGGTACTTTTTACTTTTTGGTAAAACCTCCGAACTTCATTCCTGCAATGGCATCCCATTGTCAAAAAGTGTCGTACGTGATTTTTTTTTACGCGACCACAATGCAGCTGTACAGCTTTCTGACATTTTAGTATCGAAAATAAAAATGAAAACAAAAATAAAAACGAATAATAATGAAAAGGAAGCTAAAATTGCTTTACGTCTTTATGAGTGATTGAAAAGAGTTTAAAAATCACTTTAGCCCACATGTAAACACTTCGTTTCGTTCGCAATTTTGAAACGTCAAAAAAGCTGCAAGCAAAAGTTAAAAGTTGGCCAACTTGTCGTGCGTCGTGTTCTGTTCGCATCATTGAATTTGTGTGTATTAAAAATTTTGACAGCTATTCCAGTTGCAGCTCCGTCTCCATTCTATTCAGCCAGTTATTCGTCGAACCAGGGGCTTCGCTGTGGTGGTCATGCGAGGCTCAGTACGTCAAAGGCGGCATCTGACGGCTTTCTGGTAATTCTTACACTGGTTCTCGATGCTTGAAGTTGGTGCCATAGGACTATTTAAGAGGGCGCGAGAGGCTCGATCGGAAAAGGATCTGGCAATTTCTTACGACTGTAGCCGTCCGACTTCGAACTTTCTCACAGTATTTTCCTGTTTTGGCTTTGGTCTGGATATCCGTAGCATTACTTTGAGTCAACGTTGGCTCCTCGGAACGTTCGGACATCCTTGATACTGGAGAAGTGCCTTTCGTTGATCGCAATGTGGTCAATCGGGTTGGTGGTTGATTGACCAGGAATTCGCCATGTCCCCTTGTGTATATCGAGATGCGGGAACTGTGTACTAGCTACCACAACGTTTCGCCCCACAGCAAAGTCGACTAACCTGAGTCCGTTATCGGAGGTGGTGTCGGTTCCGATTGTGCCACCAAAGACGTCTTCTTTTCCTAGTTTGGCATTAACATCACCCAAGACAAGTTAAATTTCATAACTAGGGCACTGCTCCCTCATATGTCTTCTCCAGGAGCTCGCAGTACTCGTCTTTGGTGACGTCATCTTTCTTCTCTGTGGGGGCATGCGCGCATATGAGGCTAATGTTGGCGAATTTAGCCTTGATGCGAATTGTCGTGAGGCGATCGTTCACATAGTTGAAACTCAAAACTTCTTGCCTAAGTCTGCCTCTAGCAAAAAATCCACATCCAAAAAGACGCTGCCCTTGTGGTCGGTAACATTCTCCGTAGTAGATATCGCAGTCTCTCAGTTTTCTTTTGCCCGGCCCATCCCATCGCACTTCTTGTATGGCGGTGATGTCTGCTTTGTAACAGTCTAGGGCCTCCGCTAAATGTTCGGCTGCACGTGATCTATAGAGAGACAGAACATTCCACGTGCAGATCCGAAGTTCGTTGTCCTTATTTCGTTTGCTAGGTTCGTCAACAGTTAATCTGTCCGTATCCGAGGCTTGTTGTTGCTTCGCAACTAAAAAGTTTTACGTGGCCGGAAAATCACCCCGACGGCACGACCCCCAACCTGTAGGACCAGGCCCTTACACTATAACTCTAAGGGCGGGTAGCCGGATTGACCGCTCCTTATAGGCCTGAGCTCCAAATATGTCGTAGTAGCCCGTATAAGGTGTTCACTAAGTAGTTCAACCTGAATGGAACTGTAGACGCCACCGTTGATTCCATCCAGAGAATTCTTTCGCTGCCGCCTGTATGTATAAAGTAGAAGTGCCTTAGTGGGAACACTTCCGCCCCTCTCTCGTTTGCTGCCTCCTAATAAATCCGTCCACAGGGATTGAAACCCCATCTTGTGGACGCTTGTGCCCTCTTGAATGCACCATGCCTACCCATTGAACATCCAGCGAATGTTTAGGTTGTGGCATAAACAACGATTCACAAAAGCCTGTAATTTCCTCGAGATGGTTGGTAGCCGTGACTTTCCAGGTTTCGCAAGCATATAACAGCACGGATTTGACATTGGATTCGAATAATTTCAACTTAGTCTGTAAGGAAATTTGACTAGATATAAAATAATAAATGATAAACTGACAGAATTGTGGGACCCGAGCAATCTGTCATGATCTCATACCGATGATCTTTCATTTCCCAACAGTGTGATTTTGGTCAATCTTTCTCGGTCCAAAAAACATAACACGGAAACGAAGTCACACGAAATTATTATTCTAGGAATTTCTTACTAAACAAATGAATACAAAAAATATTATTTTTATTTTGCAGACATTTTACGTTGTTGTTCATCATCATCATCATCAAGTCCTGTAACCCCGGTTGGGGCATAGGGCGCCAACAAATCGTTTCCATCCTTCTCGGTCTGCAGATAGATATTTTAACTGTGGCCACGTCTTTCTCTGGGAGTCTGCTTCTGCTAGAACTGTTGATTTCCATGTTGTTCTTGGTCTTCCAACCCGCCGTGCACCCTGAGGATTCCATTCAAATGACTGCTTTGCAATTTCATCGTTTGGTTTCCTCAGTGTGTGACCAATCCATTGCCATTTACGCTTTCTTATGTCAACGTCCAGCCGCTCCTGGCTTGTCCTGCGCCACAATTCCTCGTTTGATATAATTTGTGGCCAGCGAATTTTTAGAATATGGCGTAGACAACGGTTCACAAAAGCCTGCAATTTCTTTGAGATGGTAGTCGTGACTTTCCAGGTTTCGCAAGCATATAACAGCACGGATTTGACATTGGATTCGAAGAATCTCAACTTTGTGCGCAAGGAGATTTGACATGATTTCCAAATTTGGGAGAGAGAACCGAAGGCTGCGCGAGCTTTATTTATTCTACTTTGAACGTCCAGATCAGTACCACCATTTGCTGAAACAATACTTTCAAGGTAGTTAAATTGTTCAACCTCTTCAACTGGCGTCTCCTGTATTAAAATACGCTGATGTGTGGAGCGGCCTGTGAGCATTATTTTTGTCTTTTTGCTATTTATTTTCAGACCACTCGCCTCTCCTTTTACCTTCAGAGCTTGACACATCCCGTTCAGCCCGCTGATGTTATTTGCCAAGAGGCATATATCATCGGCATAGTCTAAGTGGCTAAGCCTTTCAAACGGTCTCCATTGAATGCCCTGCCTCTCTGATGTTCCAACGCTGGCCGTCAAGACATCGTCAATCGCCAGTAGAAAGAGAATTGGCGATAGAACATCTCCCTGTCTCACACCCTGCCGCACTTCGAAAGAGTCGGATAGCTGCCCATTGTGTAAAACAAAGCATCTTGCGTTGTTATAGGACTCTCTTATAATGGCAACAATTTTTGGGGGAATTCCTCTACAAAGAAGTGATCTCCATATACATTCACGGTTGACTCGGTCAAAGGCCTTCTCAAAATCCACAAACATGAGGTAAAGCGGTGATTGAAACTCCGCAGACTGCTCAAGAACGATACGCAGAGTGTTGATATGGTCGACACAAGACCGCCCACTGCGGAAACCAGCTTGATGCCTCTTGAGTGTAGACTCGATTCTAACCTTTATCCGCTCCAGAATGATGGTTGCCATTAATTTTGGAAAAACGGACAAAACTGTAATACCTCGCCAATTGTTGCAATTCTTAAGATCACCTTTCTTTGGCAACTTAACAATTACACCATCCTTCCAGTCGCTGGGATAGATTTCATTTTCCCACACAGCTTGTATCAACGGGTGTAAAATACTAGCCGTTCTGACAGGGTCAGCTTTCAGGAACTCGGCTGGTATACCATCAAGTCCAACTGCTTTGTTGTTTTTGAGAAGATTTATCGAAGATTGAATTTCCAGTACTGTAGGGGGCTCGATGTCAATACCCCTATATGATCTACGCATCTCGTTAAGCTGGGGCACTTCAGCACTCTGCTCGACAGAATCCTCATTAAGCAAGGCACAAAAGTGCTCCTTCCACCTGCGCAGCTGATCCTCGATTGATACCAAAAGTGTACCATCCACATCCATTACAGGATGATTGGTGTTGGTTTTCTTCCCGACAACTTCCTTGGATATTTGGTACAATTCCCTCATGTCTCCTCTTCTTGCAGCGTTTTCCGCATTTTCTGCGAGACCGTCTAACCTCACCCTCTTGTCTCGTCTCACACAGCGATAGACCATCTTATGTGCTAAGCGATACTCTCTTCGCAATTCAGCCTTTCGTTGAGCATCTGCTTCGGCATTTATTTGCATCTTCAACGATTTGCGAAGCTCGATTTTATCCCAGGTGTCTTGGGATATCCAAGAGTCTCTAACTCTCGACTGCTTGGGTACAGTTTCGGATCCAGCATCCATAAAAACACTTTTTATATCACCCCACATCTCATCAATTGTTGAATGTTGTATTCCGTTTAATGACGAAGCTCTGTCGTTAAGGTTGGTGACATAGTTACGACATATGTTGGGATCACTTAAAGCATTTGTATTGAACTTCGAATTCCTTGCTGCACCCTGTGATTGACGTTGTACAGCTGCCGTTCGTAGCTTGAGACTCATGAGAACCAAATGATGGTCGCTTCCAATGTCGGCATTTCTTATGCTCCGAACATCGCACATTGACTTCCTCCATCGCTGCTGAATCATGATGTGGTCAATTTGGTTTTCAGTTTGACCATCCGGATGTACCCAGGTGATTTTGTTGCAAGTCTTATGTTTAAACACAGTTCCACCCAGTACAAGACGATTAGCGTTACAAAAAACGATCAGCAAATCGCCATTTTCATTTCGTGACCCCAAGCCATTTTTCCCCATGACGCGTTCCAGACCGTAGTTGTCTGATCCGACTTGGGCATTGAGATCTCCCATGACAATTATGATGTCGGCTCTTGGAACACCACTGTAAACTGAGTTAAGATGAGTGTAGAAAGCGGTTTTGTCTTCCTCGGTCGCTTCATTTGTGGGGGCGTAGCACTGAATTATTGTGACGTTGCGAATTTTTGAACGGAACCTTGCTGTCATTATTCTTGCAGAAATGGGCGCCCAGGATATAAGACTACGCCTTGCTTCTTCGTTCAACATAATTCCGACACCATGCAGCCTTTGGCCACCCTCTCTTTCATCCTCCCCGGAATACAGCATTCTCGTTTGCCCAGAGTCAGCTCTGTATTCGGCTCTTCCTCTCCACCTAGTTTCACTGATGCCCAGGATACTGATCTTAAGGTGAAGCATTTCACGCTCAACCTGCTCGTATCTACCTTCAGCGTACAAGGATCGAACGTTCCATGCTCCGATTTTCGTACGTATGCGGTAGCCAAAAGTATCATTTGCTCTTCTTAAAAGACTTCTTCTATTTGTTAACGATTCATTTATTGTTATGGCGTCTTGATTGACTCTGGTACACGAAAGATGCCGCACCCCCAAATCCGATGTGCGGTTTACAGCAGCCGAAGCTGCAGAAGGATTCTCCATAAAATGGTTACCTCTTGGGGACTCATTTCCAATTGTTGTCATATTTCATGTAATAGCATATATCCTTCCACCATGGTGTTTTCCGAGATACGATTAATAACATACATAAGCTCAGATTTGACAGGCACAC
Organism: Dasysyrphus tricinctus; assembly: GCA_963921185.1. Lineage (NCBI taxonomy): Eukaryota > Metazoa > Arthropoda > Insecta > Diptera > Syrphidae > Dasysyrphus > Dasysyrphus tricinctus. Next base: position 193,148,958 of record OY992532.1, on the reverse strand, counting down.
CCGCCTTTTGTATGGTCAAACACATAACTGCTCGAGGCCGCCCACTATGGGAAAACAGACGCCTTTTGTAGCCGCCCAATATGGGTTACAGACGCTACCTGCTGCTGCCGTTGGCCTTTTAACAAAAAAAAAACGCTCCTCCGCCACCAGACTATCATGCCGTTGACCGCCACCTGCAGTTCATCCGTCTTAAGGGGGCTTTTAACCATCCCAAGGACAAGTTTGTGCCCTGACCAGCAAAGCTGGGTTGTCTGCTTATCCCGGCATCCATTCGGTCCCCCTGCACGTTAGCGTTACCCACCCTCCACCACGCGGAGGTGTGCATAGGGATTTTCCTATCATTGAGCCTAGGGCCATATGGCGTCCTAGCACTCTCAAGTACTTTTGGAGGGCAAAAACAACGTTGTTGTTATGAGTCCTTAAATATAAACATGGTGCCATGTTTTGTATGCAATACTTCTGTAATCGTTTGTTTGGTGGGAACCATAATACCGAAAGAATTTAAAAGATTAGTTTAAAAAAAAAAAATGAAAAACTGTCTGCAATAATTTGTTATGAAATCAAGGTCAACCGCAAGACGATAACGATAATAAATATCGTCTCGGTCTCGTCAAAGTTTCTTGTGGTTTTTTGTTGGACACAACACCGACTTAAGCTAGCCGCAACCTAACGCGAAGTTGGTGGTGATGATGACATTGTTGATAGCGAGATAATAAAGCATGAACAAATTCTGCACACATGCATGCCACGTTGGTTTCTAAATAAAAATACATTCTCAATTAAAAGAAAAGATAACAAGCAAATTATAGTGATATGAACTATTTTTTTTACTTATTTTTGGTGACAAAGTTCTATTAAATTAATCTAACTGCATACATGATACTTCTACATTTACATTAAGGTAGACCCCTTGTTGCTTATCAAAACAAAAAATAGCTTTCAATATTAGTATTTGAATATAACTGTTGCTATAGGGTGGCCAAATGGTGCATGCAGCGTTCAAGAAAAGCCACGCGCCTAAACGCATGTATGCATCAGGTTGTAGGTGCTAGGTTATTGCCAGTAATACAATATTTTTTAATGATGCCACGCCCACTTTTCTTATTTCTTTGTTTCTCGTAAACGGCTCCAAGGATTTCCATGAAATTTTAGGGGTTTGTTTTTCTGGACAAGAAAAAAATTGGCAAACTGGTTTTAGTAAAATCCACCCACTTTCTCGCCCACTTTTCTTATTTCTTTATTTTTCGGAAACGCCTTCTACGATTTGCATGACATTCTGAGAGTTTATTCTTATGTACGAGAAAAAATTTAGAAAATTACTTCATTTAAATGTAAATGTAAAAAAAAATTGCAAACACGCTTGTGGCCACCGAAAAGCTGGCCTCAAATATACACCCATAGAATTGCAGTGGGAAAACCTGCGACAGTAGTCGTCGGATTTATTAAATCTACTAAACGAAGACGACAATTGTTTTGGCGATGAAATTTAAACTGAAAAATGTGACGCTGGGCATCTGACTGAGAATGAAATTGAACTACCAGGTCCTTCTCAGAAATGAAAAAAATATAAAAATATTAATAAGATATTATGTGGAAGGGAGTGATGTGCACAAACACTAATGAATTATACTAAGTCTCGCTCGCAAAAACAAGATTTGAAAATTTTACACCCACCAAAATAGCACTCTTATAGAGACCATATATTGAAGAAAAGTCGGGGTGCCAATGGGTGGATCTAAGTTAAAGTGCTTTTTTAATACAGAGATTCTTCATTTAGCAGCGAAATTAAAATTAATTTCTTATGCTTTGAAAGAACTCAAATAAATGATTTTCATCAATCTGATATCATCCCGAATTTCATATATCTGATATCAATTTGACTTTGAGGCATGATTTGGGCTTTTATTTTTTATTTGAAAACTTAATCGTTACTCCCTAGGGCAGTCCCAGGAAATTAGTAAATATACATGAAAGAGAATCGTGATACCTTGTGGGTTTCACAAAACCAAAAGTTCTGCGTAAATCTTTATATCGGTAGTATGAACAAACTCTCAAAATTTTATCCAAATCACTTTCCAGGAAATCTAGATATAAAAAGTGGATGTGGTAGTGGGCGGACTTAAATGAAATTTTTTTTTTCATTCATAAGAATATACTCTGAAAATTTCATAAGAAAAGTGGGTGCGGCAGTGAGCGGATTTTACTAAAAGTTATTTGCCAATTTTGTTCTCGTTGGCAGCCGTTTCCGAGAAACAAAGAAATAAGAAAAGTGGGTGTGGCAGTGGACGGATTTAAATGTAACAATTTTTTTAATTTTGTCTACGATCGTATTAACAAATCATGAAAATTTCATCCGTATCGGTGCAGCCGTTTCTTCAGAAACCAGGATTTAAGAAAAGTGGGCGTAGCATCGCTCCTGCAAGGGGAAGCAAATCGTCAACTTAGATTTATGTTGTGTACCAACCCCCAAACCGACCTGCAAAATATCAGCCTGCCGCTATGTTTTTTCATTTACAATTCTAATTTTACTGTACTAAGAAGCTTTATCTGGTGAAGTGGGTGGATGCCACGCCTCTTGAATGGAAAATCTCAATTTTTTTGATCTTTACCCTGAAGCCACACGAGCGAGTAATCGCTAGCGAGTTACTAATACATCAAAACTTTTCCTACTCGCTAGACAACTGGCTTGCCTTTTTCGAAGCCAGTTGAGAAGCGAGTAGAGTAGCGAGTGATTTGACAATTAATGATTGAACCCAACTCGCTAGTGAGTACTCGCTCGTGTGGCCTCCGGAGTAGGTATATACCCCTCAAGCTCTACCGCTCTACATTATTATTTACAATATTTTTATTAATGCTCAAAGGTTTTTACATTTGTTATTATTTACTATTTACAATAATTAATTAATTTCTTAAGTCTAATATTTTTTAATCTGCGAGCACAGAAGGGGCTCTGCTTCGTTAAGTAGGTTATTTTAATTTTTACATTTGTATTACAAAAGTTTCTTAAGTCTAATAGCCTATTGAATAGACCGGAAAATGAGGGGTATAAAGGAACAATTACGTGCAAGGGTTTTTATTATTGAATATGTTTGTTTGGCCCATAAGCATGCTTAGAACCGAAAATGCTACTAAATTCACCCATGCGCTTCTGAGAGAATGGTCACACTGGCCACTTTTCAGTATTTTTGGTATAACTCGAAAACTAAGCTGAATTTGACAATTTTACTTATAATACTTTTTGTTCAAAATTAAATTTTTTATTGGAATGGATAGTTCAAAAAATTTACGAAAAAATTTAAGCAGGAAAAGTTAACAAAAACCAACATAAAAAAAATCAAAAAATCAAGGATATCTAAATTTTGTAATAAATTGTGTATAACTTTTTTTGAAGCAAAGATAGGGTCAATACATGCATAGACAAAATAAAATAGAGACTTAAGGCCTTAATATTTGTTCAAAATTGACAGAGATATTCCCGTTCAAACCTTATCATTTCTTATAATTTTTCGCAGTTTTGGCCCGAAAGTCCCTTTTTCGGTACAATATGGCAAATCTCACTTTCGTAAAAATGTTCGAAATAAAAATTTCGATATAATATGACATTAGAGCTATAGAGAATTTATAAAAAGGATGTAAGTTCGCAATTTCGTTTTTCGGCTGTTTTTTAATGCTTTTAGACCAACAGACCGAACGGCTGGTCCGATTAACATAAGATTTGGTACTAGTTGCTAGGAACGCTAAATTTGTCATAAAGTACCAAAAAATAGGCTTTCGGGCAAAAACTGTGAAAAATTATAAGAAATGGTAAAGTTTGAATGGATATATCTCTGTCAATTTTCAAATAATATGGCTTTCTTAACATGTCATATTAAAGCCCTAAAGCTCCAGTTTACTTTGTTCACGCATGTCTTGAGCGTACCTTTGCTCCGAAAAAATTAAAAATCTTTGATTTTTCGATTTTTTTTATGTTGGTTTTTGTTTACTTTTGCTGCTTAATTTTTTTTTAAGAAATTTTCCAAACTATCCATTTTGATAGAAAATTTAATTTTGAGCAAAAAGTATTATATGTAAAATTGTCAAATTCGGCTTAGTTTTCTAGTTATACCAAAAATACTGAAAAGTGGCCAGTGTGACCATTCTCTCTGAAACGCATGGGTGAATTTAGTAGCATTTTCGGTTCTAAGCATGCTTATGGGCCAAACAAACATATTCAATAATAAAAACCCTTGAACGTAATTGTTCCTTTTTAAAAGGTCTATTCAATAGGCTATAACATTAGTTTTCTTAAATAAAGGATTTCACGTCGGCTTGAGCATTGCTGACGGTCGTTGGCTGGTATGATGAGATGTAGGTCCTTGTTGATTGCAGGTTCAGTTTCGACCTCTGTTGTGTATGCGCATCTGCTTAGTTAATGCTGACAGTCGCTGGCTGGTGTGGTGATGTAAGGATGGGTTGCTTTTGGCCCTTGTTGGTTGTAGCTTTGAGTTGTATTTTGGTGGTTTCAACCTTTGTTGTGCTGCGTTCTTGCAACACCGGTAAGGTTGAGTTTCTAGCTGTAACCATAGCTTTAGGGGTGCTGGCGGTCGGTCGTTGGCTGGTGTGGTGATGAAGTCGTTGGTTGGTTTTGGTATGGATAGGAATGTATGTTGGTAGCTTCAACCTCTGTTGTGCTGCGTTCCTGCAACATCATAGAAGTTCCCGAAGCTGTCGCCTCCAGCTATTCCAAATGCTGGGTCCAACATGGAGAGCACCTGGAGATATCGGTCGTCTGTGGCTGGGTTACCTGTAATTAAATTAATAAGAGGGCTGGGATGGGTTGGGGTTTTCCTCAACATCTTAGGGCTGAGGTTGTAGATATATTTGTCGATCGGGACAATTCCTGAAGCTTTGTAGAGCCTTTCATTGCTATAATAGCGGTAGGAGTTGGGTTTTCGGTGGAGGGAGGTGCAATGGCGGAGAGCTTTTCGCTCGAATAATTGCAATTTTTCATATATGTGGGGCTTATCGTGTACCATATAGGGAAACAATATGTTAATATCGGGCGAATGAGTTGCTTGTAAAGCAGAAGCTTCGTCCTGGTTTGGAGACCGCCCCTCACTTTCATAAGAGGAGGTAGGAGATATAAGGCATAGTTTGCCTTACGGAGTTTGAATTTGATGTGTTGGTTAAACTTGAACCTTTCGAAGAAGTGAACTCCAAGGTATTTAACACTTTTCTTGGGAGTGATAACTGTGTTATCAGGAAGAGTCAGGGAGAGGTTTTTGCATTTTGTGGCTAGGCCATTAAGCGAAGGTCGTCTTAAACAGATAAGTTCCGTTTTGGAGGGATTGATTTTTATTCCCCATTGGAGAAAATATTCCCAGAGTCTAAGGATGTGTGCCTTAACTCTACGGAGGGCTATTTCTGGGCTAATAGATGAGCTATATATGATGGAGTCATCAGCGAATAGCAGAGTTTTTGTCATTGACAGGTTAGTTGGTTGGTCGGAAGTGAACAGGTTAAATAAGTCGGGTCCAAGGCGAGATCCTTGGGCGACTCCGGCTAATATGTTTTTAAGAGTTGATTTAGTACCTCCCACACGCACGTAAAATTTACGGTTAGTGAGGAAACTATGGATGATGAGGATAAGATGTCTAGGCAAGTGAAGAGACTTCAACTTGAAAACCAGTCCATCTATCCAAACAGAGTCGAATGCTTTTTGAATATCAAGCAAACAAGCTATGGTGGTCTCTTTTTTGTTAAGAGCCAGCGTTGTATCAGCGTGAAGCTTCAACAACGGGTCGAAGGTGGAGTGGGATGCTTTGAACCCAAATTGGTTATGCTGCACTATTCCCATTGAAGAGCAAAGTGAGCGAAGTTTGAAAAGAATTAGCATTTCGAGAAGTTTGCTGAGGTTAGAGAGGAGGGAGATTGGTAGATAATTGCTTATACAATTTGCCCCTGGTTTCTTTGGTATTGGGAATATCTCGGCTATTTTCCATTTACTTAGGAAATAGCTGTTGTTGATACAATTATTCAGAATAATTGTGAGAATAACAATTGCGGTTGAAGGGAGTTTTTTTAAAACGAAATTGGAAACCTTGTCAGGTCCCGAGGATTTTTTGGAGTTTCCGTAGTGGATTGAGTCGTGAAGGTCCATTGGGTTTGTGAAAATATCATCGGCTGTCGTGTAGACTGATGAATTTACTGCAGAAAATGTGGTGATAGGGTCGGGGTTCTGAGATATTAATTCGAAAATTTCGTTATTAACGCTGGCGAGAAAGTCGGGTAAATGAGCGGCTCTACCGCTCTACCAATTTCCATCGTTCTTTTATAGTAGTCGGAAGCTCTACGATTTTGGGAAGTGCTCAATAATTTTATTTTGATAATCTGTCAGTGAGTTAGTCAGTGAGTGATACAGGTAGTTAGTCAGCTTTACAGTGTTATCGATTTTTGAAGTCCTATATTCTTAAGAGTTGAAATTTAGTGAGTCGACTGTGTTTGCTCAGCAAATACTGCTGACTTAACTGGTACTGAAGTTAGAGAGAGCCTGAGTTTGTTCCTGTAAAAAGGGTGTAGTGCCGCTTAGCAGTACCGTGCCCTTTGGGAAAAGATTAAGTATTTTGACTTGATATTTAAACAAATTTATCAAACAAGCATTGCACTCAGACTTCTTTTAGAATAATATTTTTTGTATTCAATCATAGATTTGATTGAAAAATCAGGGAACGGATAACCTGCATAATATGGAACTGACATTTATTTTGATTACACTTTTCTAATAGTCGATTCAATTTGTCCTCAAAAAGGCTCTTTGCGAGCAAATTGTGGGGTTATTTTTGATTTTTTCCCTCCTTCATGTTTTCGGGGATTTCGGGACGCAGCATGGAAAAAAATGCAAAAATGCAAAAATGCATTTCTTGGAAGTTTTTCACTAATGGATCGAAAACTACCAATTATTCGAAAATTACGTCAAAGTATCATTGAAAGTATACACAATTTTCAATAAATCTTTATTTAAGGTTTTTCCTGCGACAAGCTATTTGGACTCAAGCGCTAGTCGAAAATTGATGTATTTTTACTGTTTTCGAAAATCCACTGGAAAGGACTAAGAAATTACTTTGTGTGATAAAATTTTAATTATTATTGTCTGTAACATGAACCAAGATATACTGTTCTGATGGATTTTGATGTGCTGAGCTTGAATCTGGCCTTGAAATTGCTCTATCTCGTCACGTTTTTGAGATATTCGAATCTAAAGATTAAAAAAAAATCATTTTTTATGCAAATTTAAGGTTATATTTTTTCTCGAGGTAATTTTTTTTCGAAAAAAAGTTTGTAGACATTCAGAAGTATGAACATTTTACTTCAAATTTTTTTCTGAATCATTCAAATACTTCCATTTATTTATCGTTATCGTCTTCATTTTTTGCATTTTTTTCATGTTGCGTCACGAAATTTTATTGAAAAACCTCAGATTCGAATTCAGCACCCCCGAAAACATAAAGGAGGGAACAAATCAAAACTACCCCACAGTTTGTATGGTAAGAATACAATATGACTGAACTATTAGTCATGTGGACTAAATAACAAGTTTTTTTCAAAAGCTTATTTTCCCTTGGGTTAGGCTTGGGCTGATATTAGATTCGTACTATATTGTCCCTGGTTTGCTTCTTCTAATTTAATATTGTGGTTCAAGTCTACTCCAGTTTGTTATTTATAATAAGCTTAAATATTGTAAGCCCCTGCACTTTACGAGTATATGGCTTTATATAAAAAGTAATAATTATAAAACTGTTGATCATTCCGAGTTTTGTTTTCCTTCTTAATTCGAGTTTTACTTGCTTTCATCGGGAATACCTTGGACAATAACGAGCTTACCTCAGTCTCGAGAAAAAAATTTCTCAATACATACCTCCATATTTTTTTAATGTCAACGGGTGGAACATCCACTTTTTTGATAATTTTAATATTTTAAACATGAAAGAAGTTACGGAAACGCCTCTAGATGCCAAACGCGTGTTGGGAAATAAAAATTGATATTTTGAAAATAGATGTTGAGCCAATACAACTTCTGTTAAAATTTCAATGTTGCCACTTTTCAAAAATATATATTTTTTTAATGTCAAAATGTGGGAGTTCCCCTTTTTTGGTTGTTTTTAAAGTGAAAATGATGCGGAAGTAGCTTTGGACATCAAACGTGTCGTGGAAAAATAGCGGTTGATAACTTTAAAGATAAATGTTAAGTAAACGCACCTATGAGTAAAATGTTAGTGTGGCCACTTTTCAGAAATATATTATTTTTATGTCAAAGGTTGGGACTTCTACTTTTTTGGTAGTTTTTAATATTTTGAATATGAAAAAAGTTGTAGAAATGCCTCTAGATGCCAAACCCGTTTAGGGAAAATAACGGTTTAAATCTTAAAGGATAAGTGTTAAGTAGAAGCACCTTTGATCAGTGTTTCCACTTTTCGGGAACATACTTTTTTAATATTAAAATTGTGGGATTTCCATGTTTTTGAAAATTTTGAATATTTTGAAAACGAAAATACTTGCAACTTTTTTTCCCAATATGCGTTTGGCATCTGGAGCTATTGCCGCAACCTTTGCACCTTATAAATATTAAAAATTACTATAACAGTGGAAATCCCATGCTTTGCCATAAAAAAAAAGTATGTTCCCCAAAAGTGGCAACACTGAAATTTTTACCGAAGGTGCTTCTACTCAAGATCAATTCAATTCAATTCAATTTCTTTTATTGAACATAATATATACAATCTGGCTTATAACTAATATGATACTATGATAAATTTACATTTGTTGGCACATAGGGGGCCTAACGTTACACAATGTCTTAAGTTTAACAAATTATAGATATATAAATTACATGTCAAAAAATTTAAATTAAAAGTCGGCTGACTTAATCGTCCTCAGGGTGTTCATTCCCGGTTGTCAATGGTGTTTTTGGTGGCAATTCTACTCAAGATCTACCTTTTAAAACATCAACCGTTATTTTTGCAAGCCACGTTTGGAGTATGGAGACGTTTACACACTTTTATTTCACGATAATAATATTAAAAAATACCAAAAAAGTCGAAATTCCACCTTTTGAAACCACAAAAAGTATGTTCCCTAAAAGTGGCAAAACTGAAGTATTAACCAAAGGTATTTCTACTCCACACCTATCCTTAAAGACGTCAATCGTTATCTGGAGGCGTTTCCACAATTTTTGTTTAAGTTCAAAATATTAAAAACTACCAAAAAGTGGATGTTGCAACGTTTGACATAAAAAGTATGTTACCTAAAGTGGAAACGCTGAAATTTTCCTTCACGCGTTTTTTTATTTGGAGACGTTTCCGCCGCTTTCTTATACTAAAAACATTAAAATTTACCAAAATAATCGGGACTCCAACCTTTTGATATAAAAAAAAATGTTCCCGTAAAGTGGTAACACTAATATTTTACCCGAAGGTGAGACTACTGAGCACGTATCTTTTGACGCATATACCGTAATTTTCCCAACACGCATTTGGCATCTGGAGGCGTTTCTACTACTTTTCTCATGTTCAAATTATTAGAAAAGAAAAAAACGGAGGTTACGCCCATTGACATAAAAAAAAGTATGTTCCCGAAAAGTAGCAACACTGATATTCTAACGGAAGATGCGTGTACTCAACACTTATCTTTTAAGTCATCAACCGTTATTTTAGTCATGGAAATTTCAAGTAATTTACGAGTTTCTCTTTATTTTACCATTTGGCCCAGATTGGGCACCAATTTTCAAAATGGCGTCCAAACAACGGAATTAAAAAAATTATTTCCAAGTTAAATTTCACCCTTAACTTTACAAAAATAAATTTCAAATGTAAAAATAAGACCCCCCCCCCCACAAAAAGAGCCAGAATTTGGGTTTCCTGACCAGAGTACAGGTTGGGCGCCATTGTTCAAAATGGCCAGGCCAAGCGACCGGTTTAGAAAACTTACTTCCGGGCTAAATTTCATCCTTAGCACCTAAAAAACAGATTCCAAGCATAAAACAAGGTCCCCACTTCAAAAAACGCACGGGATTAGATTTCCTAACTGGACAATTTTCCACGTTTTGTATTTATTAATGTTTTGAAAATATCAACAATATTTTCATATTATTTAATTTTATTAAATTGTTTGCTTATGTATTTTGTATTGAATCATTAAGGTGTGCACTCCTGATGATCATCTGATTTAAGCTTTCAACTTCCTCTAAAAAATATAAGTGGTCAAGATATTTAAAAAAAGAGAAGATCATGTTTTAACTATTAATAATTTTTTATTCCATTCTTAATCTATTAATCTTATGTCCAGTTGCACCAAAATTCACTAAAAGCGGTTTTTGCTAAAATGGAGTTAAAATTTATCGGACTAATAAATTTATTTGGGTTGCACCAATCTATTTTGCGCATTTTTTAGCTAAAATGCAGTTCATGAACCACCCCTGGATTTTATCATATGTTTATTAAACTGAACGAAAAAATTTAACAAGTGCAAGTGAGATAGAAATAAAGAAAATGTGAATACACAATAAACAGAAACAAGGTATTCTCATTAGATACAGACAATGCGCCATCTTGGTGTTTTTTATTATTATTTATTATTTTCTTTTTTTTTAGAGAAATTATGAAACTATTGAAATAGATACTAACTAAACAACACTAATATTTTTTTCGACACACTCTTGGAAATTATGAAAAAATATTTTAAAGCGACGTCATCGAATTCAGAAAATGGATTTCTCTGTGAACCTGAACAACTCCGACGCGACGTCTCGCCATTTTTTGGTTAAGTTCGTTATCAGATGAACACATGATGGCCAGTCTATAATTTTTCTGGAATAATTTATTTATTTAAGTAGTGAATTATAAATAGGAAACAAAATGCCTTCACCTGTTATTTTCGTTATTTTAATTTGGAATTAACAATATTCCGTCAAGGAAAATTGAATTATTTTGTTTGTACCTACAAATGTACCTAGACATGTTCGTTTAAACTAGCTTTTAAAATTTATCTGGAGGAAAATGGAATTTTAGTTTATTGGTTCGTTTATTGGCCTGTTAGATTTAGAAGTGGTTGGTGCAACCGATAAATGTCATTTTAAAATTAAACGAAGCAATAAATATTTAAAAGAGGTCGGTGCAACTGGCCATTATAGTTATACAAATTTTAATTGAACAATCAAAATGAAACAAATTTTAACCTTTCTAAAATTAACATTTTTAAAATAAAACGAGATTTGGCGAGAGCCAGCTCAGCAAATTTTTACAGACAAACAATAACAAATTTTTAGTATTTATCTTTTATTTTGAGTAGAAACAATAACAAAGAATTTATAATAACATTTTCTCGTTATTGTTTGTGTACACAATTTTTTACTGTGCTGGTCTTATACCCTCATCAAAAATACGCATATAGATATGAGATTATTACTTATTTTCATAATAAACACGAAAATTGTTGATATTAGGATTTACTTCTGTTTTTAACTTATTTTGATATACGAGTATGTATGTATTTGTACTTCATAAGGTTTACCTAGTCATAATCTACTTTAAAGAGATGATATTTTGAATCCTTCATTATCTATTGTTTATATTTTGTCAATTGCAACTCTCACCAGACTTTAAATTCTGCTGGAAGACCCTAGTTGCATTGCTATAAATTTTCCCACATTAATAAAAAAGATACAAAAATTTATCATTGTAAATACTTTCATACTCGTACATAAAGGAAAGATTTTTCAAAATTGAACAAACAACAGTTCAGTTAGATTATATTTTTTATATTATTTTGTTTTGATTTATTTCTTTTATTTTATTTGTTCAGAAAAAATGCTTAACCAATTTATTTTAAGAACTTTATTTTTTCATTTTTACTTAAAAAAACATAAAATAGATTTTTACCAAATTATTTAAATAGGTAGGTGAAACAATAACTCACTACCTATTATTTTGTTAACTTATATTTTTCTTGGCGAACAAAATGAAGAATAATTAACAACTTAATTTACTTTAAGTGATTATCTACTCAGAAAGTGTAAGAGAAAAAGTTAATACCCCCTTAAAAACTCACTTTCCACTATTATACGATTCTACAAAAAAATTACGACTTTATAAAACTGTTCTTGATGTAAAGTAACTTTTTTTATTAATTTTTACCATGCTGATACTGAACATGAAAATAACAATTATTTTTCTAAATTAGTTTCCGTTTTCCAGAAATCTAGATTTTTATTTTTATGCGAAAAATAACAAAAATATTACACTTTTATACTCAACCCAACAATACGCCGTGGTTTTTTCACTTCCAGCTTTTGTCCGCCAACATTGCAATGTTCTACCTGCAATTTGCTTGAGATATCGTTTTTCCATGTTTGTCCTGATGGAATCGCTTCCCATGAAGAAATGTTAAATTTGAATTGCAAGTGTCAGAAATTATAAATGGCTGTTCGAGCGCCATTTAAATAACACGTAAGCACAACAGCAAATATTGACATTTCACAAGTGAAGGCATCCTGGATCTCCAATTCCAATGATTTTGATAGATGCGCAGAGCTGAATAAAAATTAAAAAACTGTTATGATATTACCTCTTATATGCTTATATGTATATGACATGTAACAAACATTATTATGAGTTGAGGAGCTTTGGAACAAAAGCTGACATTTTCACTTTTTAATTTTTTTTTTAGAAATTGAGAAAAACAAAATTTAGGTGTTAGTCCAGTCAACGAAGGAAAAATAAATGCAATAAATGCTCTCTGGGTTATTATTTAATGTGGTAGGGGTGACCCCCAGGTATAACATACTAAAAGTCCCCAGCCCAGGGCCCACGAGCTATAGCCAGTAGGTGGGGTTAAAGGTCCCATTTTGTAATATTTCGAGAATATTTTGAAAACTAAGCGTTTGAGCGGAAAAGTGTACACTACAAAATGAAAGAATAATATATTTCCTACAAAAAAGTTTTTTTCGTATTTTTGGAAGGAGCAAGGTTAAGAAAGATACGGGGAGTAGAAAATTCAAAAAATTGAAAAACAATGTCATCGTCTTACAACATCAAAGGTTTTTGATCAATTAACCCAGAAATAACCGGAAAAGTACATATATATTGATTCATGGTCATTTCAGTGACGTCATGAGAGCAAGTTGAAGTGTACAGAAGCTGAGTGTGTTTAAAATGTCCTTATTTTTTTTTTTGATACAGTGTTTATTTTTATATGAGAAATACTGTTCCTTCAAAGGTAAGAAGTACGCAGAATATATCCAAGTTACAGGCCAATACTTAATGAAAACATTTTTGGACATATCTTAAGAAATAAATTCTTTAGAAGGGGAGGTGTATTTCCTCTTCCTTTCTATAAGGGGGGACAAATTACCTAAACATTGAAAATAGAAAAATAATATATTTAAAAAAAACGGAAATACTTACGCTTAGTTTTCAAAATATTCCATAAATATTACAAAAAGGGAACTTTACCCCCCCCCCCCCATCCTGGCTATAGCTCGCGGCCCTGGGCTGGGGACTTTTAGTATGTTATACGTGGGGTCACCCCTACCACATTTAATAATAACCCAGAGAGCATGGCTTATTAATTTTGAGTCTTTGTTGACTAGACTATATGTTTGCCCAATTTTTTTAATTTTTGTTTTCCTTATGTGCGTCACTTAGTATTTGAGTAAATCTTGGGATAAAGCTTATATTTAATAAAACATTTTAATTTGTCACCTATTGATCCAAAGCCAAAATATTGAAAATAAAAATGTCACTTTTTGATCCAACACCAAGTAAATAATTTATTTTATTGAATTAAAAATCTAAAAATATCACCTTTTGTCCTGAAAGTGCTTTTCAAAGTTGAATTTTCACTAGATGTGTGTTATTATTCTTGACTTAATCTACTTGGCAATCGATTAAATTCAGCGTTCTGGACCCAATTAAAAAAAAATGATCAAAAAGTCAAAACCTCATGTCCTAAGATTTTTTTTAGATTTAAGATTATTATCTTGGTTCTGAGACATTGTAACACAAGAACATTTTCGGACTTACCATGATTATTTTGTTTTTAATTTTAATCAAACTATTGTGTTACCCACATAACATCTTTTGTTCCTAAGCTCCTCAGTTGATAATAACCAAAACTCGCCATATCCATACCAGAAAAGCTCGCCATAACCAAATTAAATAAATAAATAGATCTTAAACGGAACTTGAACAACACTAGCCAAAAAAAACTTAAGAGAGCAAATTGAACCAATTTGAAAACTGACAGGGATATTATAAAGTTTTTTTGGAATATGTTTGTTAGGCTCATAAGCATGCTTCAAACCCAAAATGCTACTAAATTCACTCATGCGTTTTTGAGAGAATGTTCACACTGGCCAAATACCTATATAAAGTCTGAAAAATATTTTATAGAAAACCTGTCCCTGAATTTTCTATGTCATCAATATTTGCTAAGATATTAATGATTAAAGATTAAAGTGTCTTTTTCTTATTGAAATTCAAATATCTCATGCAATATAAAAATGTACAGCAACAAAAACTTAATTAAATCTGAATTAACATGTTATCTGACCAAAATATTTCAAACATGAAGCTTCAGAATCTGTTTTTATATGAAAAAAATGTCTGCAGCTCTTCAAAAAACACTGAAAAATCTTGTTCCATTAATTTTTTTTTAAAGTATATACTTTACGTTCTCTTCAAACCCATAACAAAAAGATTAAAATATATATCATTAGATACAAAAACAACTCCTATTTTAAAAATTATTTAACAATTTAAATTGGATAAATATATTTTTTCAGTACAAGTGCAAATATAATACATAAATATTTGTAAGGTTTTTTTTTAAATGTTATTACGAAAAAATGTTTCGCTGGAATTGAATAAGTTATTTTAAAAAGCTAATTCTTGGAGAAGCGCACATATATATATGCTCTTTTATTTTGATAACAAAGCTCAAATTGTGCTAATGAACATTAATTTTTCATATTACGCTCAAAAATTATTTCTGCACGATCGACTGTGATGGATGCAACTCTAAGGTTGCTGCCAATATTTGCCTTCAAAGTTGGCAACTCATGGCTGTAGCCGGCACAGGATATCCAGAGTTGCAAAACAACATGTATGTTGAAGTCTAAAGAATAAAATAAAAAAAAAATAATATTTCTTGTAGAAAACAGTTTTTTTGTGATAACATATTTTCTGGTTAAAACAAATGTGTGTTAAATATTTGTTTATATTAGTTTCATGGAATCACTTTCTGATATTTCTGAGTAGGTGGAGTCTAAAGTTTTCCATGCTTTAAATTTCTTTCCAAAAACACAGTTTTGAAAAAGCTGTTGTTTTCTTCATTTTTCTATTATTTTTTTCTTATTTTATATCATTAAAACTTTTTAAACAAATTTTTTTCAATGGTTTCAAGATTTTTGATAAAAAAAAAGTTTGAATTAATTTCAATTTCTATCTACAAGGTCGTTCAAATATCATTGTTTTCGTGAATTTATTTCTTAAATCTTGTTTATAATTAAAATGCTGTCAATGATTTGAAAATACATTGGCTTCAAGCCAATATCTCTGTTGAATTATCACTAAGAGTGTCCATAACAATTTAATTTGTTATACGTGATAAATTTTTTGCTGATTTTGCGTGACCTTGGTGCATAGTTAAAAATGGCGCTAGATTTGTTTGTTCTGTTATTTGATAGATAGGTTGAAGCTACATGTGTTTGAATGTAGCTTTCCAACCAAAATGATTATTGATCAATTTTGTTTTTTGCAGATGAATTCAATTTGATTCAAATTACGTGGGTGGTAATGGAGCAGTAGATGCAGTCTTCCACTTTTAACTTAGAGGTATGTGTTCGAGCCCTACTCTAGGTAGAGTTCTTTTCTATATTCCTCCAGCTTTAACTGGAAACCATCCGAGGGATCTCAGTCCACTGTCTCACAATACAAACTTATTTCTATGCAATTCAAGTTGCATTCAAAAGACCTTAGATCTTTACTTATGAACTTCAAACTATAAATATTTTTTTATTTTATTTATTAATTTATTTCGAAACGACATAAACATTAAAATATAAAATTAAATAACTTATAAACAAGAGCTAACTTATAAAATTTAACAATGATTTTTTGTCAATAATTAAAAAAAAACCATAGAATTAATAAAATTGCTGATTGAAAAAAAAAGTTAAAGAAGAGATAAGAATAAAGACGGAAAGGAAAAGGAAAAGAAGAAAACAGATAAAGCTGATTTTTAAAATACTGACAAAAGTAGTCTCAATTGAATCTTAAAACGTGTATTATTGTTCATTCTCTTGATATGGCGAGGCAAAGAGGCGTAAATGGAAAATTGGAACTAAGGGAGGCGTAGAGAGGTTGAATCAGACCTGGCTGAAGAGGCCCTTGTACTTCTCTCAAAAAGATGGAGTGGTTGAGTTGTGAACAGGATAAGGTGTGAAACTGAAAGTAATATACTCGAGTTGCATGTTAAGTAAACAATTATTCAATAAAATTGATCCTCTGTTGTACCAACGTATTCCAAACTCCAAAGATGTATCTAATGATGTTGTTGAAGTGGACATTAAGCTTTCTTTTGCAGGCATGATCACAACTGGAGAAAATTTCGCAACCATAGACTAAAATGGGAAGAATTAAACTCTTCGCAAGCATTGAAGGCGTCAACATCGGCGTTCTCATTCACGTGGCAACTGGCAAGCACCATCTTCAATAAGACCAAGATCGCAGCCGAGGTACATTTGTAAATCGTCAGCATACATATCGTCGCCGTTCAGTGAAAACGCCCTAAGTCCATTTTGTTTTATTTTGGGACGTCTGTACTTTTCATGGATTTTGACTCACCAGTAATTAAATATTTTTGATTTAGGGGAATTTTTACTTTAGAACTAGACCAACGTGATATTTAGAGACCTTTCACAGAACTAAAATGTTTATATTTTATTAAATATAAGCTATTTACGAAAGGCTTCCCGGCTTCGAAAAAAATGGACTTAGGGAGTTTTCATACAGCGACGACGATATGTAATAATCAGCAATGATGGAAGTAATATCATTGACGTAAATCGAAAATGTAATGGTCTACGAATGGATCCTTGTGGGACTCCACTAGTGGTAGGGAGAAAGTCTTATAAATTATTACCTATTTCAAAGGTTTTGCATCATATCAGATAAATAGGTAAATATAAGCTTAACAGCATCAGGAGAGATGTTATAAACTTGTCGAAGTTTATCTTCAAGTTTTCCGTGCACAACAGAGTTGAATACCTTTGAACAATCTAGGAAAACTAAAACAAATTCTTTATCTTAATTCAGTGCTTGACGATAATCTTCAATTTAATTTAAAAAAAAGTTGTCACACAGCTCTCACAAACCATTCTGATTTGCACTTAGAATATTATGCACCTTTAGAGTTAAGAAATGTAACCATTTATCTTATCAATATCCTTTCAACAAAATTGAAAGGAAAACTCAGATTGAAATCAGCCTAAATTCAATAAGTACATTAAGCATTTTTTGGTGTGGCTAGGATTTTCGCTAAGTTCCAATCGGAACGAAATTTCTGTTGTATAAGAACGATGTTGAAAATATGCGTGATATACTGCAGAACAAGTGGAAGTATTATCTGAAAAAAGAGGGATGCATTTCAGCGAGACCGATGAGGGTATTTGAACTTGCTGAAAGTATGCTTTCAACGACTTCAACACTGCTAGCCCCTGTGAAACCAAAGCTAGAGAAACTCAAATTATTCAATAAGAAATTAACTGGAATCGCAGGGTTAGAAGGAGAAGGCATTTAAACAGTGGAGACAAATTTCTTACTAAATGAATTGCCGTCAACATTCTCAATATGATTGTGTATGGCCTTACCAAGCCTAATACTACGCAAGTTATTCCACAATAATTGTCAACTTTTAAGGGCAGTATTCAGTTTGCTAGAGAACAATTGAGCCTTAGCTGCACAAATTTCCATCACCACTTTATTGCGAAGAGAATTGTACATTTGTCTTATTTTAAGTTCAACAAGAGCAAGTACAGTCACGAATATCAAAATAATAACAGCTTAATCTTTCTTTCTGCTTACTGTTTATTGAAAACCCAAACTTTGGTCGCACTTAACTCTAAAAACAATTTAATGTGAATTCTCTACGTACAACGGTACATAATAATATTATTGCTCAAAAGCCGAAATTAGTAATTTTCACCTTCTCTAGGAATTTCAGAATTAAAGCCCCACCTCTTAAAAAATATTTTGTGCGTTAAAAACTATTAAATATATCAGAAATTGCTCAAACATGGGTAAAGTTTTTTTTGTATCAAATTCTTCCATGTTTGACATCTTTCTTTCGAAATTAATTAGCTACAAAATCACGCATGTGTGCACTGCTCAGTAACAAATAATGTACTGAAAGACGCAATCGCGTGTGCGGTGACGCAGCGGTCTCGCGGAAACCTGTGTCTTTTTACCCGCAAGAATGCATGCGATGCTGCAGCCTCATCGCACGTGTGTGTGCACCCCTCAATTTATTTGTGAGTACTGTAAGACGCAAAGGCGGTGCCGCTGTGGAACTGCACCTTAAAAAGAAGAAGCAAGTGTGCACCGGGGCTTAGTGCCTGTTTAGATTGGGAAGATTGAGACTGGTCACAGGGCATTTTTTGGACAAGAGAAGTGAGGGGTCAGAGATCCCTGGCTGGGAACACACTTGCGATTTTCTATACCAGCGATTAAAAAACAAAGACCGCTGCTTAGATCTTTGGTGTCATGATCATTTATTTTAAAAATCATGCGTTCTACTTTTGCGACTGAATAATCGTGCGACAGATAATCGCAAGTGCGTTTCAACGTTTAGGCTAAAGGAACGCACTTGTGATTTTCTATCACGCAATTATTCAGTCACGGAAATTGAACACATTTGTTTAAATGTAAATCAACGCACGTGACACAAAAATATCCTACTAAGCTGCGATCACTTTTTAGGTCACTGCGACAGAAAATCGCAAGTGCGTTCTAAGCCTCATGTTGCAACTGTTCTATGTTTTATATGAAGTTTATTCAAAATCATAGGAGCCGTTTTGGAAAAAATACATATAAAAAAAATCAAAACCTGTTCTAAATTAAGTTAAACAAAAATTGAATTCTACAAACTATATCATCCGTGTAGACCCTAGCTCGATGTTAACCTGATGAAGAGACGGATACACCAACACACCACGGGATGGTATGACGAAAATTGTTTTATTTTTACTTCCCCATTATCTGAATGTTAGATTTGATTAAAACCCCGAAATTAATTGCCCTATGGCCTATGAGCAATTAAAAAATGGACTTAGAGCTTTATTTGAACTGACCATTTCGTCAATAAATTAATTAAAAATATCTAAATAATGTTTGTTTTTTGCAGTTTAATCGAGTATAGGTACATTATACAGAAGAAGATTGAAAACTGTAAGCTTAACACATTACTTTGCCTTCAAATACTTTTTCCATATTTTTATGATAATAATGAAGAACCCTTATCTTAAGACGGGAAACACTCTGCTTGTGCATTTTTGAATTATCGGAAATTATCGTTTTTTTTAACCCATTGGAGTTTTCTATTTATAGCTTAGCACAAGGCTAAAACGTCCACATATTTAACGCAACTAACATAGAATATTAATAATTGAATGCTCTTGCATTTTGATGTTTGAGTCACACACATGCTATTTTTTATGAAGCTAAAAATAAACCTGGAGACCATATTTATATATTTTTATAAAGAGCATAACATGGTTATTGCTTTGCATATTTTTTTAACGAAACGATAATTCATCGTCGACAAAACAGTTTTTTAACACCCACTCATATACACATAAGCGTATGCTTGTGCTTGTGCTGCATTCTTTATGATATTTCTATCTACTTCTTTTTTTTGTTGTCCTTTTGACTTCTTTCTACGTGTACCCTCTCCCCCAATGAATTTCTTTATTCTTCTTTTTTTTTATTCTTCCGGTGAAGTGGTGGCGCAGTGGTGGAGCGATGCGAATAAATGCGATGCCCCGAATACTGAACCCCAGATAAAGACGCAAGACGAATCAACAGGCTAGGGCGGGTCTTGTTTTAGCGGATCAGTTTTTGTTTTTTTTTTTTTTTTTTTTTTGATTTCGCTTTAAGCAATATTTATTTCACAGATCTTCAGAATGCCTGAATTCATTTTTTTTTTCGTTTATTTTTAATCTTATAATTCTTCACAACTGCAGGTTTTTTTTTATTTTCTCTTTGTTTGCTTTATCTTCGCCACGCACACAAGGTATAGGTACAATCTTATGCATACAAAAGTTGCAAAAAAAAAAAGCTTTTAATCCAAAAAGTATGACGTAAGCGCACAGTTTTTCATACCTCCGTTTATCTAAACGAAACAAAAATTTAAAGAACTAACAAAAAAAAAAATAATCCAATTATAGTGTTGTTGATATCCCAGGTTGCACCTAACCTCTTTTAGGCTATGTCTGAGAAGCAAAGCTTTCGTATATATCGAACAGACAAAGCCTAGTAGAGGCTAAATTCGAACCGAGACTAAAAATAGATCCACATTCACTTTCACTTTTTCTTACGTCAATAAACTATCTTATCATCGTCATGCTGCTGCCGACAACTTGCCACACACATGATAAGATGACAAATAACACCATTATGTTAATGTACAGTTAGAAGTTCAAGTTCATAGCACACAAACAGCTCTATAAATACACGTTTGTCGTTTTAAAAATCCACAAAAAAAAAGCTCAACGGCAAGCCTCTTCTCCTAGAAACACAGTTTCTGAACAGTTCGTGCGCCCACTGACCGACATTAGAACAATAAATAGACAAAAACCGTTTTCAAGGCTAAATCACAACACACACACGCGCCAAACTATTCCAACTAGACTCGCTCTCACTTTCATCGTTTCTGGTTCGAAGTTCGAAAAAAAAACTATTCGCCTTTTTTATGCTTTTCATTCTCCTTTATTACTTTGTCTATTTCTCTCGTCGATTTCGCGTTAGACAAAGCTACAATAGAAATTTCTCGCGCGGTCTAGGAAAAAACTTTTAGTTTCGATCGTGCCGTTACAAGGTGTTTACATCGACGTCTGTTGAGGTTGATATTATTATAATCCATTGTGTGTAGTAAGAATATATCCAAAATGATCTACGCCCCCTGCACAGAGGGTACAATTTTCTTCGTTCGGATCATGTGATGCCGGAGCAATCCGCCGCTTCGAATCCATGTTGACTTGCGCACACTTCACATTTGAATAAACTTGAGTTCGAAATGAATTTTAGCTTTTATAGTCCAACTGGTAATTCTCACACGTATATGAATTTCCGCTGCGTCGCCACCTACTTCTCCGTGCTGCCGCTGCCGTCACCAGCGTCGAGTCACCGTCTTCAACATTGACAGCGACAACAACAACGGAGGGGCACCATACCATTTCAAGGCGGAAAGTGTGCAAGTCGACCGACGAGACGTGAGCGACAAACGTCTGGTCGGTCGCTGATGTATAATAATGGTCGAAGACGATGGAGAACTTTTTTTATTTTATTTCTTTAAATTTGCTAAAATTTGTTCTTCTTTTTGACTACTTTTTTTATTATTTCACATTATGTGCATGTGTTGTGTGGTGTCTTCGTCGTTGCTTTTGTTGATTTTACCCCTCGGTTTCATTCGGTTCAGTGTTATCAAAAACAAAAAAAAACCAATCGAACCGTATATAAGTTTTGTTTACTTTATTTTTTTTTTCGTCTTTCTTCGGTGTTTTCTTGATGCGATACACTGTTGCACACAATCGTTTTTAATCAGAACCAATCCTTAAAAAAAAATTATATAAAAACAAAATCACTGTACATAATCATAACAATGAATTAGCATTGGGGATATGTGTTAAGCTAAACGTCCAAAATAAATTGTCTTGGAATTCGAACTTATATAGAATAATACCTTTAATGTATATGAAATATTTGGGGCATATCTTAGAGACGTCTTTAACCTCACTAGTTTGAATGGGATCGAAACAAAAATATTTAATAGTTGTCAAGCCGTGTGTGGCTGCTTGGAATTTTAAGCTATGCATATTGCTTATCATATTTGATTAATAAAACAAAAAAAAAAACAAATTTGATTAGGTAAAAGTTCGATCTTATTCAATTATATTTGTTTAATCTGTTTTACTCAGTTTAACAGGTAAATCCAGTTAAGATTAAGAGATTTTCTTTTTACTTGTTCTGAAGAGGAGTCATTGGTTTCTTATAGAAAAAACTTGAGGATTAATCAAACAAACAATAAAAAAAGTCGTTTTTGCTTAGCCTCTTAACGGGTGGACCTTTTTTTTGCTTTATAGGTATTTTTTTCAGAGCATTTTTATGTGATTTCCGAGAAAAAATTCAAATTTGTTGGTTAAGCTAAACTAGGTAGGTCCCCTGCAAAAATTTAGGTTTATTCAAACAGCTCCAAAGATGTTAAGTTAATTGTATCACAACAAAAACATAAATGATTTAAAAAAAAGAGTCAAGTTATATGTAAAGAAACCTGTGCGTAAAAAGTCAGCAAAAAAAAGTAATGAGATGTAAAATACATTCCAAGTTTTAAATTCATGAAGTTTAATATCAAATATCTTAAGCAGAGTAATATCGAAACAATTCCATATCATGACAGAAATTTTGTATTTAATGATTACTGATTAAAATATTTAGGATTTACTTGGCAAGTTTTCTCTTAAGCCCTGCCGCTCTACAAAGTTTTATAATTCTACGACAACCGAAAGTGCTCCATATAAATAATAGCAATTCTGATAAAGTGGGTGGATGGCACGCCTCCTGAATGGAAAATTCCAAATTTTCGACTTTTTTCTTTCAAAGTACTTCAAGCCCTACCGATCTACCAATTTCCATCGTTGTACAACAATCGGAAGTGCTCCATATAATTTATAAGAATTTTTAAAAATGTGGGTGGATGCCACGCCCCCTGAATAGAAATTGCAGTTTCGATTTTTTCCTTTGCATGCACCACAAGGCCTATCGTTGCGCGAAATTTCAAGCTTCTACGATATCGGGAAGTGCTCCATTATTTTGATGATCTGTCAGTGAGTCAGTCAGTTACGGTTTTTGCGATTTTTTAAGTCCTATATCTCGGGAATTAATAATGCTAAGGAGTTGAAATTTGGTGAGCCACCTGTGTTTGATCAGCTCAGCAAATACTGCGAATTTGAAGATTGGTACTGAAGTTAGAAGGGGGTTGAAAATCGCCTGTGTTTGTTCCTGTAAAAAGGGTGTAGTGCCGCGAACTTGGCTGGGCACTACCGTGCCCTTTGAAACACTACTTATTGTATTTCGTTGGTGACTTAACTTTAAGGTTCTATAAATAATAGGTAGGTACTGCATTTCAAAATATTTTAAACAATTTTTTTTTGTGTAGGTATATATAAAAGAAAAGGGTACCCATGCTAAAATATCACTGATTGGGTGCTGGAAATGAATGGACAAAATCATGATAATTTTCATTTCTACTTGTCTGAGGGCGTTAACAACTAAACAATCAAATCTATAGAAACCCAAGAAAAATAGCGAATCAAATTCTTCATCCACAACAACGGTTTGTTTCGGGTTTAAGGCAGGTATTGTCATTGGGAAATATTTTTATTTTTAAAAATAATGCTGGTGTGATTGTTTCAGTGAATGGAATGATTGAGACTAACTTTTCTGTCTAAAATGGACTCATACTGATTTGAATATTTTTAAGCATTGCTGTTTTAATGAAAAATTCAAAACAACCCATCTGGTGGGATGACCCTAAGTATATGAAAACAATTGTGGTACTTGTAGTGCTACTCTGTTTTATTTTATTTTAAAGCCTCTATATTTATTAATCAGCTTCAATCACAGCTTATTTTTCCTAAAAATTATTTTGTATGTGTATTTACAACAAAAAAAAACAAGTATACGCCATAGCGTACGTATAACTTTAAATAACACGTGCATTTCAGAAAATCCGAGACATCTTATTGGTTTTTGGATTAATCAGCCCTATTACGATAGTTGATAAATTTTAAATTTTTAAACCCAGCTGATAAAAGCTTTGATCATTGAGAATGATCCAGATTGTTGCGAATCACAAGAAAAAAAAAGAGAATAGTTGATCAGGTTTTTTAATTAATTGAATTTAAAAAACAAGTTTTAAGGTTTATCAACTATCAAATTGATAATCCTCCTTCTAAATTTTATCAGACATCTAAAAATTTTCAGTTTCACCCATGTAGAAAAGGGATATTTAGGGATATTTTAGTTTGACTGAGTTTGCTCACATACCTGGATTAAAAAAAAGAGGTTGTTTCCCGAAGTCTATGAGAAAAAGTGAAAAAGCATTATGGATGAGGGACAATTATTCTGACAGCAAAATATCAGCTGCTGTTGACTTAACAAAAAAGACTTTTAAAATTTAATCAGACAAAAACGAGCTTTTACTTTACAAGGGCTTTTAAAATCTTTATAGGCTCAAAGGCTTTTTAAATAATTAAAAGCCTTTCGTGAAATCGGCCATTTATTAGAAACAAAAATATTAAAAACAACGCTATAGCTTTTTTTCATATCTACTTAAAATCGATTCTTTTATTTCCTATTAAAATAATATGGTTGTTTTTGAAAAAAAAAAATATGGTTGAAACGCTTCCTATTGGGATAATTTTCAGCGTTGATCCTGCGCTTCCAGACTTCGACCATCAGCTTAACGGTAGCAGAAGTGCTTGTCCGCTTATTCTTCACGGGAGAGTTAGTTATAATTTTTCAATAAAACGTCCTTGTTTATTTTTCTCTAGGCAGCACATACTCGTACATAAATATGTATTTTGTATTTTGTAATCTCGAGACTTTTTTCTGCAACCTAAACGGTTAGAACATATTTGATTAAGAATAATTGGTAAGAGCATAGTCGATTAATTGGTACCTACATAGTATTTTTGTTTGTTATTTTTAAGAAAACCAATTATAACGGTACCATACCTTCCATGTAATTTTTTCTAGCTACATATTTAATTAACACTTATTATGTTCAAAAACTATCCACAGATTAAAAAAACAAAAAATCTTGTGGCTAAGACTACCTACTTACTAAAGAAACTTTTTTCCAAAAAATATTTTTAATAATTTTTCCATGGAAACATGCTTCTGGAATTTCAATTTTTTACTAGTATCTATTGTTAAACAAAAAATTTCAAAAAAAAATATTTTTTGAGTTTCAAAATTTTTGTTTGAAAACAAAATATGTATTTCGTTGTTCTGTTAAAACAAAAAAAAAAAAAAAATTATAAAATACAAAAAAAAGCAAAAAATCAGAATTGCTTGATGTGGCTGTTCTAGTTTGCAAGTAGTTCTAAGTAGCCTTAATTAGTTTTAATTAGCTTTAATTTAGTCTTATATAGTTTGTAAGTTTTATATAAAAAATAAAAATGATACGGATACCAAGTTTTTTTTCAATTCTTCTTAGCATTAAGTTATTAGTTTAACTTAGAGCGCCCGAATGTGGCCAGTAAGTTAGTTGTAAGATATTGATAAGTAGGCTAGATCTTATGAATTTTTGTCTAGCTCTAAGATAGTTATAAGATTAATGAAAAATAAAAATGAATAAAAAAACACAACTAAACAAATATTGTTTAAGAAAATTGAAAATAATTTTTTGTATACTCTTATGGTACAATATATGTTCCAAGTTTCAAAATTTTCCATCCACTTTCATACTTCTTTGAGTAAAAGACTGAGAAATCTGCATGTATTTTGTATGGGAAATTTCAAGTGCTTGCCGGCACGTGCTAACGGTAACCGATTTCAAAAACAAATTTGCACAGATTTTTTTTTAATTACCTTGATCACTTTTAGGGGAGTCAGTAATAAAAATTGAATAATAAAATAATAATTCACATGTATGTATCTAGAACTGTTAACAGCTACTTTCTGTATAGATTTTTAATAATATATTATAAAAAAAAAACAAGTGTTCGCCACAGTGTATATTTACCCGCATTTCTGAAAAACTTAAATATCTTTTTGATTTGTTTGTTTTGGAATTTTATAGACACAATTTTAAAGGCGTTCTGTTCTAAAGTCTTCTTTCTTTTTGACACCGAAATAAGTTTTTTTTTAATTTGTATATATTTGTATATGGGCGATTCCATACTAAAGACCCTTTAGGAAAAATCACAAATATGACTTACAATTGAGAATAATACCTATAGTAGATTTAAAAAGATTTTATGTTTCATTTAAAAAATGAAACTATCAATAATTTAATTTATTGCCATTTATTTCGCAGTTTGAGCCACTTAAAAGAAAGCCATATTTTAAATAACTTACAGTTTCACAATTTGAGATTGGCATTTGAAAAACTTATTCTTTCTGTTTTTCAACTCATTTTTACTTTCGTTGCTTTTAAATATAGAATTCACCACGAAGAAATATAATAATTATAATATAATCCACTTTAAATGAGAATTTAATCGGCTTTCAGTGAAATGTTTCCCTATTTAAAAGAAAATGGAGAAAATCACATTTAGGTGAGAAATCTATTCAATATTCAGTTAGACAAAAAAAAACTTTTTTTTTCTAGAGAAAGTTCTCAGTTCATTGAGAAATGATTATCTATGGCAACAATTTCCCAACAAAATACCGTTTATTATATTGTAATCATGCATACATTCATACTCGGTCACTTAGGAACTTTTAAAATATGCAAGTAATTAGAGAAAAAAAAGTATACAAAATAAAAGTATGCTATTTTATTGCTTGAAAAATTAGGGAAACATAATGCAAAAAAAAATTAAAAATCGTTGGAGCGGTTTTCTTAAAAACTAATTTTGTATGTACAAAATTTTAGTTAGATTTGTATTAAAGCTAAAATTGCGATGAACATTTTAATAAAATACTAAAATATATTTAAAAACCTAGTTTCAAAAAAATTGAATCGACCCGTTTTTGAAATATTGAATGTTCAAAAGTTACAAAAAAAAGCTTAAGTTCAAAATTTTAAAAAATAGCATCATTGGCTTATTTAGGCTGTAGATCCAGATACAAGCAGGCAAACAGAATTGTGGCGCCCACTTTGTTCGTGTTCTCTATCATCGTAACGTATTGTTATTTAATTGTTATCCCAAAATTTTGTTTGCACGAAACTAAAAACTGCGCTATAGTACCTACAATCGTAAGTACAAAAGGTTAAAGTAAGATAATGCATCCGTTTTAAATAATTTATTTATAGAAATGATTTTAAGGTTGAATATTTTTAAGAAGAAAGATTTTTTTTTAATTAAATCAGGTAAGAAACTGCAGAACTAATAGATAAAAGCTAACACTTCTATTTTAAAGTAAAACATTTAGAAAATGTCTTTGAATTTTGTTTGTTTATTTTTTTAATAAGTGAGAAAAAAAAGTATTGACAAATAAATTGTAAATTATTTTTAGAAACGAAAATTATAATTAAATATTTCAAAGACGTTTGCAAAAAAACCAATTTGTAATCTATATACGTATTTTTGAAAATAAACAATAATAAAAATTATAACAAATTATCTGGGAGTTTCGAAAAAAGATTAGATAACGATCTTGAATCTTGTTTTTAATCTGCTTATCTTAATTTTAATCTGTATCAACGTTACTTTACATTGTAATTATTTTATAATAATATAATCGAATAACACAAAACACCATCTAAAAGAATAAAATTTCGCAATGCCAAATCCAATCTGACATTATTTGTCATTACGTGTTATTTTAAGCAATCATTTTTGCTTGCATTAATCTTTGAATATAAAAATGTAGAAGCTCACTTATGATAACAGCGTGCAAAAGAAATTCACTTAGTCATTTTTTCTGTTGAACTTTGTTTACTTTTAGACTAGTTTATAGTTCCACTGTGAAAAAAATACATGAAAATATTTTCGCATGTCAAATATTATTGAGGTGGAATATAAAATATATTTTTTTGCTAAATTGGTTTACAGTTTCATGCAAAAAAAAACATTGCTGTCATGGAATGTCTTGCAAAACAATGGACTCCGCAATAGTATTGCACTCGAAAAAAGATGTGGTGAATAAAATATATTATATTTTCTTGGATGGTCAGATTAAACTTTTCAAAAAAAAAAAAAACGTATATTCACCTCTATTTGCATGCAAATGTTGCATCCAAAAATTATTTCTTCCATTTATAGGCTTACAGTTTATAAATTAAGCGTTTAGCTTAGGCCAAGGCAAACTGTAATAAACTATACTTTTATTAAAAACTCATATTCAAAAAAATGTATGCAACAATTTTTGCATGTCAAAATTTATTGTGGTGAAATAAAAAATTATTTGTTTGCTGGATTGGTTAACGATTCATGCGAGAAAAAACCATTGTTTGAGGGAATGTAATGCAAAACAATGGACCGGCAATTCTTTTGCTCGGTTTACACTTCCAAAAAAAAAATATATTCACCTCAAAGCATTATTTGCATGCAAATGGTTTTTGCATCCAAAAATAATTGTTTTTCATTTTTAGGCCTTTAGTTTATTAATTAAGGAAAAAATAATGACTCAATGGGTGGCCTAGGCGAAGGCAAACATTTTACGCCTTGAATATTATTCAATAGGTGGAAAATTGTTTTGAAAATTTTGATTTTTTTTTCGCATGGAAACAGTCAACTATGCTTTTGTTAAAATTTTACAACTAAGCAATGGGTGGTCTATAAAAATTTGAAGCCTTAAATCAGTGATTCCCAAAGTGGTCTAGGTGTTTCCCCAGGGGTCCACGGGAGATTCGACGGGGGTCTACGCTGACATGAAATAAAATTGGTGGTTCACCAGTTGTAAGTGGGGGTCCACGAAAATGTTTCTGGTTTCGAAAGTAAAGACAAATCTATGCTTGGCCTTATCTGTCAATGAACGCAGATATTACCCACACTAATCAACAAAATTAAGGGAATAAAAAATTCCAAACTTTTCGGTAATTTTTGACATACTGTATTTCAGTGAATAATGGTCGTATTGCGAGTTACGACTTAAAAACAAGGGTCTTGAGGCTTTAAGAATTAGGATTCTAATTTTCGAAATTGTTAGCTAAAATTTATAAGGAGCTTCTCATGCAATCCTATCAATAATATTCTAAAAATAATGTTGTTAATTATTAGCTTTTTCTTTAGTCCGCAGGCTTGAAAAATATTTTTTCAGTTAGGCTGGCATATGGATCAGATAGCCTGTTTATTTAGCATTAATTTCCTTTGTTTAAACCTCCTTTAATTTGTATGTGAATTATATTTAACGAAAATCAGAAACTGTTACTTGTAAAAACTAGCATATCATCGGCTTTCTGTCAAAACCACATAAAATATTAAAATGTCACTTCAATGTACATATTTCAGATCAAAACAAATCACGGAATTCAAATATCAATATCTCGTAACTATTGGCGTTTTTCTTTTTTGGCTCTGAGCAGAGGCTGAGCAATCAGAGCTGAGCTCCGAGCAGATTATGATCAGATTCCTCAGTTTAATTATGAAACACACTTGAGCACTACTGAACTGTCATTTCATAGGTGTTTTTGATAACGTGAAATTTCTTGCAAATTTTTTTACAATTTGCTGTCAAAAACACATAAGAAAAAATACAAATAATTTTATTTCTTCCTTTATAAACACACAGCGTATCACCCGATTCGCTCGGTCATTTAATCCTGAGCTAATTGAGCAAGATCTGAGCTAGCTCAAAAATAAACACATTTTTTATACTCTGATATGTCTGAGATAAAAAAGAAACAAATAATTTTTGTTTGACAGTTCCGTGATCTGCTCTGAGTTAAAAAAGAAAAACGCCATGTTATGGTACCCTTTGGGGCTATCAACCAGTTTAACCCATCTTCCGCCTAACGTTGCGAAAACGCAACGTCGTACGTGTGGACGTATAGAACTTTACTGATGATAAATTTGAATAAGCTGATTAGTGATTTGGAAAGTTAATTTAATTATCTAATCGACCTGTTTTTGGATTTTTTCTAAAAATTTCTGTTTTCATGGTTTCTTTTCACCTCCAAAATCGGAAATTTTCGAAATTTTTAGGTAAAATTTTTGAACCACTCAAAAATATCTTCAAAATTATAATTTTTCAAATAAAGTCAACGGCATGTAAAGAAGGGTTCAAATTATATTCTAAAATAAAGTTGACGCAATTTATATGAGTTGCCTGCTTGACAGGTGAGGTGATAGCACTGCGTTGCGTTTTCGCAACGTTCGTCTAATGTAGTAGCATTTGAACCTAAAAACAATATTTGCACTTCGTTGCGTTTTCAATCAGAATAAACGGTTTTTTCTCGGAACATTGAAATAGTGTCAATTTTTATTGCATCCTGTCAAACAAAAGGATTTGATAAACGCGTGCTGTTTTAAAACCCCATCACGTATATAAGTTTTTTGCATTCGATTTATTTTTTACTTATAAGCTGTGAGTTGTGCGGTCAGGTTGTGTAGTTAAAAAATATATATGTGTTAAAAAAAAGTGCAAAATTATGTATCGCAGAAAGTTTTTATCAGCTTGATGAACCCGAGCTCTGACGAAGAAGACGAATTTAATTTGAATTTAGATGCAGCACTTGAAACAAATGTTATAATTTTGCCTCCAAAAATTGATGCTGTAAGTGATAATGAGGAGATTGATGATAATGTGCAGCTTTTGGAAGATAGAAACGTGTTCCCAAATGAATTAGCGGGTGAAATTGAGATTGAATGTACATTCGACCGATTTGAATGCTCAACGATATGCTCAATGAAAGATTTATGCAGTTTGGAGTATTCTCCCACCATCTTTCAATAGATGAACAAATGATACCCTACTACGGACGTCATTCCGCTAAAATGTTCATTAGAGGAAAACCCATTCGTTTTGGATATAAGTATTGTAACTTGTGCTCACATGATGGATACTTGTTTCAATTTATTCCGTATGGTGGAGCAAGCAATGAGAACTCCTCTGAGTTCGGTTTAGGAGAAAATGTTGTACTGAGATTACTTTCGAAAATCGATATACCAAGCCAACACGATTACTTTCGACAACTTTTTTACGTCGCACAAACTTATCTATCGTCTTTCAAAATTGAATTACTTCGCTACTGGTAATTTTTATTTATTCTTAATTTTTATAGTGAAATATCAACCGTTCTAATATTTACAGGCACAGTTCGTGAAAATAGAAGTGGTAAAGCAAAGTTGACGGATCCAAAACAAATGAAGAAAAAAAGTCGTGGTTCTATTGATTTTGCATTCGACAAGGAAAATGAAATTGCAGCTGTGCGTTGGAACGACAATTCTATTGTAACAGTTTTATCAAATCATTTGATGGACCAACCAATCAAACAAGCAAAACGGTTTGATCGCAAAAAGAGGAAACACGTAAACATTCAAATGCCAAATGCAATTCGCGAATACAACATAACGATGGGAGGAGTTGATTTGTTCGACAACGCTACAAGCAACTATCGTATACGAATTCGAGGAAAGAAGTGGTACTGGCCACTTTTATCAAATGCACTCGATGCAGCATTGGTAAATGCATGGAAGTTACACTGTATTTGCAAAAAAAATGCTAAGGAAACCTAAGGAAACAGCAATGACACAACTAGAACTTAGGACGTTTGTTGTAGAGTCCTTGTTGCGATCGGAGTCAAATGTTCAACATGTGCAACGAAGGGAACTTAGATGTCGCAAGTGCTCCAGCCAAACCGTTTTTTCCTTTTACGATCTAAGAATTCCATTTTATTACCTTTTAAATTTGTCTTCTAAGCAATTTTTCAAAACAGACTTTCGTGGCTTTGGCAAAAAGCCGACGATATTCGATATTCAGTGCAACGCGTTTCGAGACTTGCAAAGTGGCGCCCGAATTTAGGGTTGGAACTCAGTAGATTAGTTATATTTTTTGTAGCATTTATCTATAAAGCTCTTTAGTCCTGTGCAAATAATTTAAAGAATTTCTCATGTACTTTCGTGATCTTTTCAATTGTTTGTTATTTCATATAACAGACAGCACTTAATATTAATTTAATCTGATGGGATTGGGTACGATATGTCGACTTTTAAAATATCGACTCCATAAGATCGACTTTTAAAATCTCGACAGAAAAAATCTCGACTGGTTAAAAGACCGACAGATCAAAATATAGACACAAATTTGACCGACTTTTTAAAATGTCGATTTTTCAAAATGTCGATTCTCGAAATGTCGACAGTGATCGAGATTTTATGAATCGAAATTTCAACAGTCGACATTTTAAAAGTCGACATTTTGATAGTCGACATTTTGATCAGATCATAGTTTAGGGAATGATGTTTACAAGCGCGCGCTTGTAAACATCATTCCCTAAACTATGATCTGATCATTATTATCTAATATCGCATTGTCATAGTTCAATAAATCGCATTTTTTGTAATTTAATTTGTGTCGCCTATATATTTCGACGTCTTAATTGCCTCTTATTCAGGGTCTGTAATGTGTTTTAATATTAATACAATAATAATACATCCAGAAAATGAGGCAGCTTAAAGTTCGAAACATTAGGTATAGTGTAGGTAGGCAACATAAATGCGTTTTATTGAACTTTCTTGAAGCTAAACAAAAGGTTAAATTAAATTAATAACTACCCAAATGAACTTGTGTCTTAAACATGGTCTTAAATTTTCCACAGCATCAAAAAACTGTTAAGTTCCTGCTAAAAAATCAGACAAGAATTTATGATTCTTGAGTTTATACAGTTATTCCGTGCAAACATTTAAGGCTGAGCGTTGTTCCTTGAGTTGCTTTCAAATGACCGACAGACAAAATATCGACAAGTCAAAATGTCGACTGGTTAAAATGTCGATTTATATTTTGTATCGACTTTTCTGTATGGGGAAAATACCGACAAGTCGATATTTTTCTCGACTCATATTAGGGCAGTCGACTTTTTGTAGAATCGACATTTCAAACTGTCGACATTTTAATAAGTCGGTAAAAACAAAGTCGGTATTTTAACTTACAAAAAAGTCGATAAAAGTCGACATTTTAACCAGTCGACATTTTTCTTGTCGGTCATTCGTACGTAACCCAATCTGATGATATACAAAAAGGAACTTCAAAAAATGCATCAATTCGAATAATTCTTAGCTTTATAAACTTTGGCATGGCAACCCTGCTAACTCTTTATAAGTATAACATTTTATATCAACTTCATTATTATAATCGTTTAAATGTTCAAGCTCCCCACTGTGTCGCTCTGGCATGCAGAATTTCCAATGCCTAAACACACATTCAACATCAAGCTGAACAAACCAGGCTTCCACTCATTATATGCATACTCCTCGTCTGTGCATTTACTTTCTTAATACGATGTTGTTCTTAAAAATATAACTTAATCTCACACACCATCGCACTAATACAGTGCTATATTAGCGACCATTTAATTTTTTTTTTGCATTTATATTTATATTATTTACTTCCAAAATCTTAAAAACGCAGTTGCACACATACCTTCACAATGCACAAGTTCCAATACATAAATGGAGGTGTGTTTTTTTTTTTTTTTTTTTTTTTTTACAAAAAAAGAGTAAACAACTGAAAAAACAAAATTAAACAAAAACGATCGACGAACGAATGCTAACAAGAAAATCTCCCCGCATAGAGGGCGTTAATTCGCTTTGTTGAGTGCGCTTTCAGAATTGAGTTCAACAAACGTTGTCATTTGACTCGACTGCCTTTTCGTCAAGTGAGTCAGATGAACAAACATCGATTCAACGAACATTGTATTTTTATGTGTTGCATTAAGCAGAAATCTCCCTTTTTATTCGTCACAGTACAGGGCCAGGAGTTCTTGACCTTGACAATTTTAGTCATGAACGCTACAAGCGATATTTTTACAACTTTCCAAGGCTTATAAGAATATTTAAACGAAATTCGAAATTTTAAATTCAAATATATTTCGCGTGCAGAAGAACGGTGAAATCTCTTCAGGATACTCTTATAATCACAAGATGACAATAAACGGTGTCATAGGCAAGTAAATTTATGGCTGCCATTTTTAATACTTTCTCGTTTTATTGTTTATCCTTTTTTTATGGCTTAAGTGAGTTATGACATGCGTGAACGATTTACTGAAACATATTCATTACGAAGCACTCCTTCAACATGCTCGCGTCCCACGTAGATACACACATCGTCGTCGTCATCTGGATGTAGTGTGTGGCCATCATTATGGTAACACATACTCCTTGAACTCGAGTCAGTGTCCCCTTGGTGTCCACCAGAGAATTGAGACGAGGGTGGGAGGCTATGTACAAAAAATAAACAGTACAAATATAAAATTACCCACTTTTACGATCACGATTGTAGAGTGCATTACGTCACTTAGTGTTTCATGTGCGTTGTGCCAATTTTATTGTGAAACAAAAACGACGCAAATAAACTGGCGCCCAACACAAAGCAAACTCCTTAACAGGGTGAATGTGCGCAGTTATGTGTTCAGGAGGATAAAAAAGAACTGCATGAAATTTTGCTTTCTTTGTGTATTATCTCAAGAGTAATTAACACGTCTAACATGCTGCAAAGTCATTCAACTTGTTTTAGGTTGACTTTTTTTTTTGTTGTTTGTTTGTACTTTTTGTTTTGTTGTTTATTGTTTATCGGGACAAAAACGGATACAAAGATACAGATATGGCGTGGTGGAAGTTATACTGCACCTAAAAAAATACACATTTTTGTTTTTTTGTGAACAAAGAAAAGCAATGAACTTTTTGAAATTTCAGTCAAAGTTTTATAAACCTTCATGTGAGAGGGAAGGAAGGGGGTTTTACAAAATTATAAATTGGAAATAAATTTAAGCACGATGACCTTGCTTAAAAATCTAGAATTTTTATCAATATAATGGAGTTGTTGTATTTACATTTTCGTTTATTTCATTTCGTTTAAAAAATAAATAAATAAATTGGGTGGCGCAACAGCTCGTGGAGAACCAGGGGATAGTGACTTACAGCTCTCAACCATTCCTGTATGAGTGTTGTTTTACAGGAATGGTGGGGACCTACAGTTTTTTGCCGAGTCCAAACGGTTATATGAGAAGCACTTATTCATGACAAGTATACTCTTGGAGGATTTGATAGTTACTCGCAAGAGGCATACTTACTTACTTACTTACTTAGGTCCTCGGACCTTTAACATCCGTGATTTACCCTTGCGGAGCACAGGGCCTTCACTACTCCTACGCGCCATCGTGTACGGTTTGTAGAGATATACTACCTCAGCTCTCTCCAACTCTTGCCCAGTTGTGCTGATTCTTCTTAGACCGTTCTTCGCCAAGTATTCTTAGGTCGGCCCACTCCTCTACCTCGCTGCGTGAGAGGTTCCATTACATCGCTTCACTCGCAATGCACTCTTGACTTTTTCGAAGTGTATGTCCAATCCACTGCCACTTACGTTTACGTATTTTAGAGGCGATGCGATGGTTTCCTGACCTGTCCTCGCATGAAGTTCATCATTGGAGATACGGCTAGACCAGAAAACCCTCAAGATGTTTCGCAGACATCTATTCACGAACGTTTGCAGCTTTTTTGTAACAGCCGGTGTTACTTTCCAAGTGCGGCACCCATAAAGAAGCACGGATTAAACATTGGAACGGAACAGTCGTAGCTTGGTTTTTTGGCTTATAGAGTTGTTTTTCCATACTTTGGAAAGCATTGCAAACGTAGCCTTTGCTTTCCCGATTCGGCTGATTATATCTAGTTCGGTCCCACCATCAGTAGAGACAATACTCTCAAGATATTGGAAACTCTCAACCATCTCTACGGGTTGTCGGGAACTATCTATATGAGTAGATGATGAAGTTTCAAGGCTGATCCTTTTTTTGCCATATCGATCTTGAGCGTTACGATTTCAGCTTCTCTCTCCACCCTTGTTGTCATTTGATGGAGATCCATGATCCCATGAGAGCGTAAGCATTCGTCGTCCACGTAGTCCGAAGTTTGAGGTGTGATTGCAGATTGAACTGAATCACTCCATTTGCAATCGACAAAACTTCATGCAGCACACCACTTGTTACCAACAGGAACAGTATTGGTGACAGTATACAACCCTGTCAAACCCCACTTTGTACTTCAAACTCCTCTAACAACCTTCTTTTATGCAAAACGTGACCTTTGGATCCATTGTCATGTAGCCCTAATAATAGGAATCAATTTATCCAGGATGTCCTTCCTGCGCAAAGCAAGCCAGATGAATTCTCTAATGACATTGTCAAACACCTTTTCGAAGTCGATGAACGCAGATTATCGTTCGATTATCTTCCGCAAGATGTTGATGTGGTCCACACAAGAAGATCCAGTGCAAAAACCTGCTTTTATTCGCTCCAGGACAATTTTAGCTATCACTTTGGCTACAGCAGGCAGCACGCAAATTCCTCTCCGGTTTTCGCACTGCGTAAAATCTCCATTCTTTTGTAGCTTGATGATCATTCGCTTTTTTCACTCATCAGGAAAGTTTTCTTTTTCCCAAGCTCTCTCAATGAGTGGTTGCAGGAGCTCACTCAATGTTGTTGGCGCTGCTTGTAAGAGATCTGCGGGAATACCGTCAAGTCTAATCGCATTGTTGTTCTTCAGTGCTCTGATTGCGGTAAGATTTCTTCTCTACTGGGGATACAGTGCGTACTCGGGAATTTGTTACTACGGACGGGTCATTGTGTGTTGCGTTGACTTTGCTGGTGAAAACACGATTAAAACCCGCAGAAAAGTGCTCCTTCCACCTTTAGAACTGATTCTCATCCGAAACTAGAAGTGATCCGTCTATGTCCATTACAAGGTGTTGTTTAGAGTTTTGAACACCTGTAAGCTCTTTGGTAATTCTTTAGACGGTCCTAGCGTCACACCTACTTGCGGCCTCTTCTGCTTGTGTTGCCAATGCGTTGATATAGTTACGTTTATCACGTCGCACGCTACGGTAAACTTCTCTCATCTTCATGCCATACGCAGAATCTAGCTCGTTTCTCCTTGCTACTGGAGTTGCTGCAATGCGAGCTTTGTGCTGCATCCAGGCCCAAGTTTCTTCGGACATGGAGGCACCATTTCTACCTAGCGACCGACCGACTATACTTTCACCACCTGATATGAAAACACTTTTCACAGCACACCAATGTGGACCCCTAGTTGTTGGTGGACTGCGGGATCCTCTAGTCTATCGGTAATGAACTTGAGCATTCGACTGTTTTCTTGGTATCTCCGAACTGCAGCTGCACGTAATCTAACGGTAACAACCATCAGATGGTGGTCCTGGAACATTCCCATGTCTGCACCTCTTCTGTTTCGAACATCCAGGAGACTGCATCTAAATTGCCGACTGATCGCGAAATGATCAATTTGGTTAGAAGTTGCTTGTCTGTCCGTTAACACCCAACTGATTTTGTGGCACGTTATGCCCAAACATGGTCCCTCCTATTACAAGGCGGTTGGCGTTTCAAAAATTGACAAAACGTTCACCATAGTCGTTGCGGTCTCCAACATCATACTTTCCCATAACATGCCTGCGCCCATCATTGTCATGGCCAACCTTGGCATTCAAGTCTCCCATTACCATTTTGATGTCTCCACGTGGTGTACTATCATAAGCAGCACTCAGCCGGTTATAAAAGGCCTCCTTCTCCTCGATATAAGAGAGATCCGTTGGGGCGTAACACTGTATCATGGTGACACGACGAACTCTAGTCCAGAAGCTTTCATGATCCTGTCATCTAAGGACTCCCAGGAAATTAATCTCTTGACAGCTGTTTTGGAAAGCGGCAATCTTACGCCAAATTCACGATTACTTCCAGGAGCCTTTCCAGAGTAGAGTAGTACAGTGTTAAGAGCTGTAGACTTATACTTCTCCGAACCCAATCATCCAACTTCACTAAGCCCTAAGATGTCCATCTTATATCGCATCAACTCTTTCTCTAATTTTTGGAATCTGGCACCTTCACTTCCGTTGTCAAGAAGTGTTTTCACAAACCAAAAACCAATCTTTGTCTGGGTACAATAGCCAAAAGTCGTCAAGGTGTTATCATTTCTCATCCGAGGCCTAGTGTCAGTTTCGCTAGCGGAATTGATTTCAGTTTTGAAGAATGCTAACCTCCGTGACCTATGCTAGAAAGCTAGGCTTTTCACACTTATAATTTTAGCTTATTTACGTAGGGATACGCAAATAGTTGCGGCACCACCACAAGGAGGTCCTGAAAGTAACTTATATACCAAGAGAAATATTTACAAAATTTTATCTTACAACATTTGTAGATTGAAAAATAAGTAAATAGTAGTTTTTTTAGTCTTTATGATGTTATAATATTGATAGAAATGCATATTGTAGAAAAAGAAATTCCTAATTTTATAAATTTATTCGATGGTTTTAAAACAGAGTGGGTTCCAGCAGTAAAAACAAGGACTAGAGGTCGTGCAAGTGGAGGAATGGTGTTAGCGTTTAAAAAAATCTTAAAATTGGAAACTGCAGTTTTAAAAAAATATTTGAATTATTAGTTTCAGAAATGGTTATTGTTCCTATTTACTTAAATTGTTCTCACTGGATTGAGGATTCTACCAAACTGCTCGATTCCTTACTAAATTTTAAACTATGAAAATATGATGTTGATTGGAGATTTTAATGCGAGAATAGGACTAGAAGATACATTTAAACAATTTTCTACGTCTACAAGAGCTGCAAAAAACAACGTCATCAATAGCAATGGAAGAGTACTCCTGGACTTATGTAATTCTTTTGGTTTTTGTGTGGCAAAACGGAAAAGCGAAGGTGATATCAATGGAGAGTTGACTTTTATCAGTGGGCAAGGAAGCTCAACGATTGATTACTGCCTCATCAAAGGAGACTGGTGCTCCTTGGTATCTGATATGATAGTTGCGAGTATTCCTTTCTCTGACCATCTCCCAATTGTTGCAACAATTGGTATATATAATTTCAGAGAATTCAGAACAGAGAATAGAAGCTCATGCCAAAATTAAAATTCAAGCACTTGATCCACTTTTTGCCCAACATGTAGTTACTGGTTCCAATCTCTTAGATGCATTGGTACTCGACTTTATAGTACAACAAGCAGCTCCCGAAAAGCACCATGGGACAGATCAAAATGGATTCACTAAAAAATGGTTCGATTATGATTGTCAGAGGAAGGAAAAAAGCATTTGGACTGCTAATAACTTTCAAACAGCTTGGTACCGATTATTTTCGTGGTCAATATCGTGAAGCACAAAAGAAATACAAAGAGCTATGTCGTAAAAAAAGGTAGAATATGATAACCACCAATCTGAAATATTAGCAGAAATACAAAATAGTAAGAATTTTTGGAGACAAGTTCGCCTTATAAGCGGAAATACATTATCTAACAGAGTTGAACCAAAAGTAGAAGAATTTGGTGATTACTTCGAACAGCTAATGAATCCGAAAATAAATTTATTAAAATTTAACTATGCACCGCCAAACATCTACATCCATAATATAGACTGTGACATTGAACTAGAAGAAGTTCTAGAAGCACTGACAGCAAGCAAAGACCATAAAGCCCCCGACTCTAACCAAATTCCCATGGAGTTCTATAAATACAGCAATTTGAGCTTCCAAACGCTTTTAACGAAGTCACTTAACCATATTTATACAACTGGGAAAATTCCAATAGAGTACTTAAAATCCATTATCTTTCATATTTATAAAAAAGGTGATAAAAATGAAGTTGGAAATCATACAGGGATATCGTTTTTAAACTCAGGATTGAAAATTCTCACTAGCATCATCCAACAGAGACTATATTCTTGGTTAACAGAAAATTCAGTGTTGTCAGAATTTTAAGCGGGTTTTCGCAAGGGATACTTCACAGTGGACCACATTTATGTGTTAGCAAATGCTGCCGAGCTTTATATGGACCAAAATAAAAAAGTATATGCTTGTTTTGTAGACCTTAAAGCAGCGTTTGATTTAATTGAAGTTGGTTTGCTTCTCCACAAGCTTGCAAATAAAGGACTATCACTCAAGCTGCTCAGATTTATTGAAGCTATGTATACTAAAAGAATTGCAGCGGTATGGGACGGCGAAAGATTGTCTGATTACTTCAGGACAGAATTAGGCTTGAAACTAAGGTTGTGCCCATAGCCCTACGCTGTTTTCACTCTACATCGATGATTTACCGAATACTTTACCTGGTGGTATTCACATCAATGAATGGACCCTTAAAGTGCTAATGTACGCGCACGACATAGTATTGCTGGCAGAGTCTATAGAAACACTGCAATTAATGATAAATCGGCTTCGAGATTACCGTGAACTATGGAACATGTCAGTAAACTTAGCTCACTTATGCTATGTTTCCACCTAAGGTTTATCTCAGTTTAGATTAAATAAATCTCTTTGGTGTTTCCACCGCACAAAAAGATTTAAAAAAGATTAAATCTGACAACACTTTCAAAAATGCAAATGGCGCTTCAATTTTTCTTATGAAGTGCGAAAGAGACAGAATGTTTTATTCGTGTCAAACAATGAAGAACTGAATCGAGTCTCGAATGAATCGTTCAGCACCATGTTAAAATAGGTTAGTTCGATTTGTAAAACTATTTGTCCTAGGAAGATTTAAGAAGATTAATTTCTAATCTCCAAGATTAACGAAATATATTTGTATGGTAAATCTTCAAGATTTAAAGAAGATTTGAGGAAAATCTTATTAAATCTCAGATTAGCGTTAGGTGGAAATGTAGCATTAGTCAAAGATCATGATTTTCAAATAAAGGAGGTGGCATGCGGGCAAGGAATGAGTGTTGGCATTTTGGTGAAGAAATCATGGAGGTAGTGAAAGAATACATGTACCTTGGCTTTAATATCACTCCCACACTGAACTTAGGGAAACATCTGGGGAATAAACTGGTGAAGGCCAAAGCGGCAATTAATATGACGTGGCACGTGGAAGAACTGCTTTAACAACAACTTTGAATAGAATGCAATAAAACGCAACTTCAAAGTCAGTCCTTTTCTACGGAGCGCAATACTGGGGCTACAAGAAACATGAAACTTGTAAAAACCTTATAACGTTTTACCTTAAACGATTATTAAAACTCCCTTTGTCCACACCCGCATACATGCTCCATCTGGAAACAGGATTGCCCCCACTTTTCATACAAACTCTGAAGCTGTATGTAGACTATATATGAAGAATAATAGAGATGGAAGAAGGTCGATTGCCTAAAAGAATCACACAGATGGCAATCTCTAAAGAAAAACTTTGGTATAGAGCATGGAATGAGCTAGCGATTCAGTGTGGGAAGACCTTTGAACTCGATGTTGGAAACGTCAAATATGCAGAGAGAGGTTCTACAATATCATTTCGGCTGTAGATGAGGATATGATGCAAGGGTGTATGGAAAAAGCGAGACAATCGGTACATCGAGAAATTTACTCAGTCCTGGACTACCTTCTAGGAGAAAATTCTTATTTTAAAAACCATTTCAACACAGAAGTCATTTCAACTATTTTTCGAGCAAGGGGAGAACTGCTGCGGTTAAACTTCATCCCTCATAGAGAAGAAGAGAAAATGTTATCCATTTCCTAGGCGAATGTGCGATATTTCGAGAAATAAGAAGAGTGTATTGGAGGGCCAAACGGAAAAGACTGGTTGAAATTCTTCGAATTTTGTAAGGAGCTTCTTAGTTATCGTAATAGAATAGTAAATGAACTGTTTTAATTTCTTTTAATAATCAACAAATTACCACTTTACTTATACTCAAACTTATAGTCAATAAAAATAAAAATTTTGTTCACTCAGGTAGACAGCTTTAAGTCATTGCTAATGAATTGTATGATTGTTAACAAAAAAAATATTATGTAATTAATAAAACTAAAATTTTAAATTGAAAAAAAAAAAATAGGTAAAACAAGCACTTCACCGTGACTGATTGTTGTACTACAGGCCCAGACCAAGTTCTGAGCAATTAGTAGTTTCCCGATAAGGCACGGTGCAGGTCGCCCAAAATGTAGATGTACAAATTTGTGATTGTTATTGTGGTTTGGTGAAAAAGGCCAGTAGACGCACATCCACCTTTTTTTACCTCTCCACCATCACATTTGATTAAAACATCAAAACAATCAGCCATTATTATTTTTAAACTTGTTTAAGTATCATTTTTTTCTGTGCACATGATTGGACGTACAAATCAGCTATTTTTGATAAAATTCCAATATAGTAAGTTTTCTTCAAATATAATTTTTACAAAAAATTAAAAATAAACCCACAAGATTCTGTTTTAAAATACAGCAATAAGCCAAGAATTGTTTGCTTTTAAATTTTCCATTCGTTTTTTGACACCGCAAATTATTTTAAGAATTGCATCTTCCTGTTTTTGCCCCTTTTCAAAGCTGAATTTTTGTGCTGAGAGTTAAATGCTTTCAGCTGATGATGATTTGAAGTTTCTATATAGTCAGAGCTTTTCATTAGTGTACTTATCCCAAAAGCATCACGAAAATAGCAAATATACGTAGAGGAAAAACAACATCATTAACCTGAAACAATAACCAATAACAATTTTTGTATTTTGTTTTCAGCTAAAATTATATTTATTTAGGTGTTGGAACTCAATTGGCGTGATATGCGACGAAGCGAGGCTAAATTTGAATGCTTAAATATTACCGCACGCCGCATCTGTTCTCCATGCAGTTTTTTTTTTTAAACGTGCATCATGCATGTGTGAGTACCGTGCGAATGTTGTTTTGAATCTGTGATAATATTCAACATCATCATTGATATTTTCAATGCAAATGACTTGCAGGACAGTTCAATCACATTTGGTGGAGAGTTCGAGGTCAGTTATTACACTCGTGGAATGAAAAATAAAACTTATGTACATCTGTACATTTATGTGAAATCAGCCAGTTTCAGTCGTCATGAACGCGGCCGCGCCACTGCTGATAATCGGGCCCACCCCCACAACTTGTGAAATAATGCGAAATTGATTTACGTACAAGGACAGGTTAGTTATATGTACCTACATTTGCATATACATAAATGTGCATATATGTTGCCTGATGTGTCCTTTTGTATAAATATAGAAGCAGCACATCATTAGCCTGATGGAAACAATTAATATTTTTGTCATTCTCGAGAAGCTTTGTGGTTGTAGTAGACAAATGACTTCAAGGTGGTGTCAGTGACGCTGACGGTAGCCTGGTGGTGGCCCTATGGTTCCGACACTGTAAGCCACTGCACCGATCCTTTATCCATACAGGCGACACACATCTTCCGGTTGTGATTATCGCTCGCTCAAGCCATTGAGGAGGGGTGTAGGGGGGGGGGGGTTCACATAATTTATGGGAAATTTATGTTAAGCACTATTCTTAAAGACTGTGGCGCGACTATATCTTTTGCTTTGTCGTCTTGACGGGCACATGAGGTTCAGAAACAGGTTCAAGTGCACTTCGTATGTAGTGAATGTGCAGATAACGTTAATGAAACAAAACAACAAATGAACAATAAGTTTATCGTGCTTGGTGGTTTCTTGCAGTCAACAGGGGTGATTAAGTTGGAGGATTGCATTATCATTGTTTGTTGTTTATGTGAAATGTTTATTTTCTGATGTATATTACTGTTGGTCAGTTGATATTGCTGAGTGACCCATGACTTAGGCATATTGAAGGAAATTTATGGCATGATTATTTGAATGAGATTTAAAGAATAATAAAACAACAGGTATGATCAAATCGATCGAATTAAGCTCAGGTCTTGTATACCTAGGTTGTGTTTTAAAATGTTATTTGTTGTGAGAATTAACAAGTTTGTCTGCCTAAATGCAATACTACCTCATTTAGGAAAAAACTTAGCAACTATAATTGCCATATTATAGCAAATGTTCGACAAGTAGTTTGATTTCGACTGTTGCTTCTGACACATTCAGACAAAAAAAAAGAAGAATAAAACTACATATCGAGTTGAAGGACAAACTTTTTGTTATTTCGCTTGGATGGTCGACCGACGCATGTATTGAATGAAAAAGCCCGCTTATCCTACACTTGACATTTTATAAGAAGGCAGAGGGCTGTGTCTAGGGCAATAGGGCAGTGAAAGGTGCCACGCCTTACCACGAACAATACTCCAATTCCGTGCAAAGTGCCGCCAAGTCGAGAAGGACGCCACTCGGTGCATTTATGCATAAAAACTACAAATTTTAATTAAAAAATTATTATTGCTTTTCTATTGAAATGGATTCAAAATGGAATGGGAACG
This sequence comes from Dasysyrphus tricinctus, assembly GCA_963921185.1. NCBI lineage: Eukaryota > Metazoa > Arthropoda > Insecta > Diptera > Syrphidae > Dasysyrphus > Dasysyrphus tricinctus. The sequence continues at coordinate 193,104,648 of OY992532.1, read as the reverse complement.
ATATGACTCCATAAGGTCGATTTTTATAATCTCTATGAAAAAAAAAAATTAGTATGGTTAAAAGACTGACTGATCCTACTAGTCTAAGAGCCGACAGCAAATTTTGGGAGTGGATGCATAACCAAAATATGAGTACATGGTTACATAGATTTAAGCATCGTGATATGGAAAACAAAAGTCTGGCAGGGTTTATTTTCAGCTTTTGGCGGTGGTGGGTGGTTACAAACTGCGATTTTTCCGATTTTTGTGTGAGGGGTATAACCACTTTAATTCATATATAAAAATATAGGAAATGACCTTCTGATCTCAAATAATTAATTCCCAGACGTTTCCCTTTCAGCTTTCTCCCCGCCAAAAGCGCATCAAAGTGGGCTAAAAACCAGCTTTTGATGTCAGGGGTATTACCAAATGTGCGACATATCAAAAAATCAGGAAAAATCTCCTGATTACAAATATATAGGTGCCAGACATTTTACTTTCAGCTTTCCCCCGCCAGACGCCTCCAAAGTGGTGGAAACCCCCATTTTTATGCCAGGAGTATAACCAAAAGTGTGGTACACAAAAAAATCATAAAAAATCCCCTGATTAAAAATATGTCAGGCCCAGACTTCTACCTCTCAGCTTTCACCATGCCAGACGCCCCCAAAGTGGTATAAAACCCCCATTTTGATGCTAGAAGTATAGCCAAAGTTGTGGCACACCAAAAAATCATAAAAAATCCCCTGATTAAAAATATGATAGTCCCAGACTTCTACCTCTCAGCTTTCGCCCCGCCAGACCCCTCCAAAGTATGGTACACCAAAAAATCATAAAAAATCAAAGTTTTTGACCAATTTGGAGGGGTCTGGCAGGGTGAAAGCTGAGAGGTAGAAGTCTGGGACTATCATATTTTTAATCAGGGGACTTTTTATGATTTTTTGGTGTACCACAACTTTGGCTATACTTCTGGCATCAAAATGGGGGGTTTCAACCACTTTGGGGGCGTCTGGCAGGGTGAAAGCTTAGAGGTAGGAGTCTGGGACTGACGTATTTTTAATCAAGGGATTTTGTATGATTTTTTGGTGTACCACACTTTTGGTTATACTCCTGGCATCAAAATGGGGGTTTTCCACCACTTTGGAGGCGTCTGGCATGGTGGTGAAAGCTGAGAGGTAGAAGTCTGGGACTGACATATTTTTAATCAGGGGATTTTTATGATTTTTTGGTGTACCACACTTTTGGTTATACTCCTGGCATTAAAATGGGGGTTTTCCACCACTTTGGAGGCATCTGGCATGGTGGTGAAAGCTGAGAGATAGAAGTCTGGGACTGACATATTTTTAATCAGGGGATTTTTTATAATTTTTTGGTGTACCACACTTTTGGTTATACTCCTGGCATAAAAATGGGGGTTTTCCACCACTTTGGGGGCGCTTGGAAGGGTGAAAGCTTAGAGGTAGAAGTCTGAGACTGACATATTTTTAATCAGGGGATTTTTTATGATTTTTTGGTGTACCACACTTTTGGTTATACTCCTGGCATCAAAATGGGGGTTTTGCACCACTTTGGGGGCGTCTGGCATGGTGGTGAAAGCTGAGAGGTAGAAGTCTGGGACTGACATATTTTTAAGCAGGGGATTTTTTATGATTTTTTGGTGTACCACTCTTTTGGTTATACTCCTGGCATAAAAATGGGGGTTTTCCACCACTTTGGAGGCGTCTGGCATGGTGGTGAAAGCTGAGAGGTAGAAGTCTGGGACTGACATATTTTTAATCAGGGGATTTTTTATGATTTTTTTGTGTACCACACTTTTGGTTATACTCCTGGCATAAAAATGGGGGGTTTCCACCACTTTGGAGGCGTCTGGCAGGGTGAAAGCCGAGAGGTAGAAGTCTGGGACTGACATATTTTCAATCGGGGGATTTTTTATGATTTTTTGGTATAGGTACCACACTTTTGTTTATAGCGCTGAAATAAAAAGGGGTTTCCACCACTTTGGGGGCGTCTGGCGGGGGAAAGCTGAAAGTAAAATGTCTGGCACCTATATATTTGTAATCAAGAGATTTTTCCTGATTTTTTGATATGTCGCTCATTTGGTTATACCCCTGACATCAAAAGCTGGTTTTCAGCCCACTTTGATGCGCTTCTGGCGGGGAGAAAGCTGAAAGAGAAACGTCTGGGAATTAATTATTTGAGATCAGAAGCTAATTTCCTATATATTATATATGAATTGAAGTGGTTATACCCCTCACACAAAAATCGGAAAAATCGCAGTTTGTAACCACCCACCACCGCCAAAAGCTGAAAATAAACCGCTAGACTTTTGTTTTCCACATCGCGATGCTTAAATCTATGCAACCATGTACTCATATTTTGGTTATACATCCTCTCCCAAAATTTGCTGTCGGCTCTTGTGCTATAAAGTAAACAAAAATTTCACCAAAATTTCGACAGTGATCGACATTTTATGAATGAAGATTTCAGCAGTCGACATTTTAAAAGTCGAAAGTTTGAAAATAGAAATTTTAGTAACATCATAAATTGGGGAATGATGTTAGCAAGTGCGTTTAACTTGCTTTACATTTTCATCAATCAAATTAAGCGATTGTTTGAAGTTGATCAAAGATATGTGTCTAAATTTTCGATAGAATCAAAAATAATGCTCTTAAATTCCTGTGAAGGAATCAAACAAGATTTTATGATACGAGTTTGTGCCCAATCCATGCAAAATATCAAGCTAACGTAAGAATGACTGATAGAAGAAATGTCGAATTATCGTAAAATCGACTGGTTAAATTGTAGATCGATTGTTTTGTGTGTTGTTTTGGAATGTCGAAAAATCCACTTTTGGTCGAGTCAAGATTTTAAAATATCGAAATTTTATTAAACAGAAGATATTTTAACTTGCAAGAAAGTCGGTATTATCCTACATTTCGACTGGTTAAGCCAATATTTTACTGTCGGTCATTCGTACGCAACCGAGTGAAATGTGTAGGTAGTAGCTTGAAGTCAGTATTAATACAGTGGAAGTGACGGAGCACTGAGTCCACGATTTACTATTTGATTTTTTTTTTCAATTCAATATTAAAATTTTGTATCAAAAAAGACGGCTTCTTTGAGCATGCCCCAGGCGATCTTAAGGCTAGGAAGTGCCCTGTGAGTAGGTACCTATATTTTGTTAGAGCATTAAAAAAATAGAAAGCATTTGGAAAAAAGTTCTATGTTTGTATGTATTTACTACCATACTAATTTAGAAGATTTAACAAAATTAATAAATAAATTTTGAGTCTTTTCTATAATTTGCTAACCCCCAGTTTCACCGTCTCGTTTAAACCTTGAACTGAGTTCAATTGTTCTGCTGAACTAAAGTTTAAACCAAAAGTGGAGTTTAAACATCCACTGTGAAACTGGGGGTAAGAGTAAGAAAAGTTTTCCAGAAGTCATTTTATTATGTCTGGCTTTTTAATACATGTTCGCTCTAGGTTAGGTTAGGTAGGAGTGGCTGTCAGTAATTAATACTGACACACTTAGAGCAAAGTTGGTCCGTTGTGATACTACAGGAACCTTGAAAACTTCTTACTTACTCGTTAAACCACTTAGAGCTTCTGACGAAGCCTGCGATACTATAAATGTCTGTGTTTGCCAGATCACTAGGATCGTTATAGAAGTAATCGCAGAAGTAGAGTCTACGTCTTTGGGAAGAGCAGGGCTGAGCAAACTTTTACGAGGACACCTGCCAACCAGGGTTGTCAGATTGGTCTATTTATCATAAATTGGGCTATCTTTTACCTAAATTTGCGACAAGAATTTGAAAAAAAAATACCCCAATTTAATATTACTTCTCTTTCTTTCAAGCAAATTCGTTGCATAATATATTTAAATTCTTCCTGATTTTAAGGATTTGGATATTATTTCTAAAAATAAGAAGAACGTGGAATGTTTAATTAATTCTATATTTTTTAGATGAGATTGGGCTACATTTAGGGGAGCGATTTTGGGCTACAAAAATTCTGAAATTGGGCTACACAAGTGCTTCTTCTTCTGTCAACCCTGCTGCCAACTAAGGCTATCTTCCTCGCCGAGCCTACCCGGGTAGGAGTAAAATTAAGTGTCTACAAGCACCGTTAGCTTCCATCTGTTCCCTTTGCAATTGATTGATAGTTTTAAGGGTTCATATAGCCAGATAAAAATATAGAACCCCAACATCGACCATGCACCATCAATAAAAGAGACTTCTGTCAACTTCCTACTGTGTTTACTCTGCAGGAGTAAACTCACCTAGGTTAGGATTTTTCCTATCTAATCAAGGCAGACTTGTTTACCTCGAATTTGATCGCAACCACAGCCACCGCGACGCACAGTGGTGCCTTTTGTATGGGAGAGCGGAAAAAAATCTGTAAAATCTGAACTATAGAACGGAGAGCAATGAAATTTGGCATACATATTTGGATTTGGCTTGCACACATATCGACAAAATTTGGTTAAAAAAAATGAATAGAAGAAAAGTTATTGACATTTTTCACAATTGTAGGGTATATTGACTTATACGAAAAGAAAATATTTTTTATTTGATTTAGTTTTTGTTTTGTTTTTACACTATATAATTAAATACATTCATAATAATACTAGCATATATCAAACATAGGAAATAAATAAATAAATAGATCAATAAATAAATAAATAGATCAATAAATAAATAAGAATATATAATACACTAGTTAATTAATTCAAGAGCTTCTTCACTCAAAGGAAGATGTTTTTTCTTCGGTTCAGGTCTTAATTGGGTTATAAATGGATCGGATGATACCATGATCATGTGAAAAATATCCTCATTCGTCGATAGCCGGGAAAATTTTCTGGAGTGATGGGTCCTATAGTACTTGTAGTCCTTATTCCTGCTTTCCTGGGCCTCTTCTGAAAGGGATCCAACTGGCAAGGATGCACTTTCTATTACTTCTGTTGCAGGCATGTGATACGAAGGGTATAACGATATCGCAAGTTTAGCTGTCTCTTCAGAATAAGCCTTAAATTTTTGGATATCGATTGAAAAGTTGCTGCAAATAACTTCCAATATGACTGCAAGTCTCGTTATCAATCTAATGTCTATTTTGGTGACCTCGGCAGCCAAATTTGGATTTCCGAAGAATCTTCGTGATGTATTGCCTTCATTCGTTGTTCCAGTTCCTTGTTTTACCACGTCAACTTTTATTCCAACCTTTGACATGAATTCGGCCTGAATTCGTTTTGTTTCCTCTTCCTTAATAGCCCGAGTAGCTTCATTAGTTCTCCATGATTTAAAGGCTAAGTTATATCCCAGGTGTAATATGTACTCCATGAATCTAATCCGTGCATGCAGTGTTGACATTCCCAGTTTAAGAGCTTCTTCACCCAGGACCTTTGATTGCAACTTAGATAAGTCATTCATCTCAGAAGGTCTAGCTCCACAAATAATGCAGTTGCTCGCAGAACTAGTATTTGTCACAGCTTGAGCTACTTTTCCATCTATCATCGTAAAATAAAGACATTGTTTTCTCCAGTTGTTGACGTCATTTTCAAAGGAACGATCGATGTCATGAAAAGATGAGAATCCGATACTTCTTGGTTGCCAATGGAAAATGTCTGCATATATTCACTCTGTCCAGATGAACCATCACAGCCCCACTTTGTGTGAAGTTCCAAAGTTTGGTCTTTGAATTGTTCCAGTTCATCACAAGGAATTGTTTTCGAAATTCGGTTAGCAGTGTGATCAAGCAAATCTTGCAGCCTTACTTTAGCAGATGTCTCGTTTACTTCTATGTTCTCTGGATAACAAGATTTTTTGGCCTCAACAATATCCTTGTACTTCGGAAAAATATTATGACCAATTTCTTTTGTAGCTTTTCTTATTATTTCGTATTGATACTTGGATAGTTTGGTTTGAGTTATAAGAGCTAAAGCAGCATCTCCATCAAATGCTAAAAAAAGAAACAATACAAAAAAGCAGAAATAAGTATGTTGTTATTTATATTACTTAATCTAAAATACGTACCTTCCAAAAACAAAGCAGATGATGATGCAGCATTTATAAGATCCTGTGAGACCGACCGTTTTAGTTCTTCAACTTTATATCTTTTGGCCCGGTCAGTGCACGATATGAAGTCCTTCCTCGGTCTACCACGAGCGGAAACATTTGTCTGGTCATCACTGCCACTTGTTAGGTGAATCACCAATTCACCAGTTAACCAATCACTATATTTTTAGAAAAATTTGGGTTTGGAATAGCAAACCCTTATATACCTTTGTTTAAAATGAGAAAAAAAATCTCTTTTTAACTGCTGATATAATAACGGCAACATCATTTCCATTCAATAACGGATATTTTTCCAGTAGAAACGGTTCTAACGAATCAATCCCTTCCATTAAAACTTCACACAAATCACTATAACTTAAAACAAATTCAGACACTTTTAACTTTTTTTATTAATACAACACACGTTGCACTTTTTAAAACTGATTTTGAATTTGTGTGCTTTGTTTTTATATACAATACCTATTAATCATTCCTTAAAACCGTACTAATCCTGAAAGGGTCTTCAGGACATTAAAAAAGCAATAAAAATAATGCCAACACCTTAAATATTGTTTAATTTTAACTAAGAGGCAAAACGGAACAGGTATTCGAAAAAAACTCGTGTACAGGTAAAAACCATAAAAATTGTCCTTTTTTTTATTATTTCTTGTACCTACTTTATGTCGGATAAAAACTCTTGGATTAAAATATTTAGGTACACATTCTTTTAAGTACTAGTATTTTATTTAAATTACACCATAAAACAATTATGATAACCACATATTTCTAACAAGAAATAAGTTGGAAATAAGAAAAATATTGTGATAAGAAAAAAAGCGTTGAGTTAAAAATCGAATATTAAAGAGCTCCGTCAATGTATTTAATTTATTTTATATTTTAAAGAAAGATTTATATTTTGTCCAAAAAAAAAACCCTAGTTGCATTTTTTCCAGCCATTATTAGCCAAGAAATTAGTCTTTGTAACATTACTAAGGTCAATACCGTGTTTTTTAAATCGGATTCAGGGAAACATATTTGTACACTGTGCTCAAGATAGGATCAGGGCGGGTACAATTCTTTCAAAAATAGTTAGCTGGATACTATAGCTTTCTAAAAAGTGTAACCACAAGGTGGAGCTTAATGGAGCTAAGACTGTAGCTCAAGGGAAAGAAGAATAAAATATTAGTTCTAGTGCACTCGGTCCTAGCCCCAGCTAAAAGACGATTTTTTTTTTCTCTCTTTTTATTTTGGGAGCTTTATATACATGTTACTTGCTAAAGAGATTAAGTTTAAACAAACAGTCAAAAAAGTGCTACTTTTCATGCCAAAAAGTTATTGCAAGAAAATGCATGAATTTAAAAACTAAAGTAAAAGGTAACTTTAGAGCGCTGTATCTCGAACATTCCTTGACATAAATGTCCCAAATTTTGGGAAAACATAAAACAGTTATATATCTATACAAAAATAAAAGAAACAACTCCATATAACAAATTTCATTTTTGGTATTTTTTTCCGCTTTTGCACCACTGTGCGACGCACCCCGGAGGTGCCAACCTATATCAAAAGATATGGCGGGCTATAATTAGCGATCTTGTGATCCCGCGGTACCTTTTAGTAAATTTTCATTCCAACTGTGCCAAGGTGAGCTATAGGTACTTAGAATTCGTAATGATTTGGGTATTTACCTCATTGACATCCAAGAAACCTCCAGTCCTTACTACATAAGTGCGTTGCCCAAGTGCCACCTCGTAGAGGTACACAGTTCGGCAACATGGAACACCTATGATGATCAAACTAAATCGGTCTTTCCAAAAAAAGATCCAACCAGTACCAAACATAAACTACTGTCCCAAATCAGAACCAGTGTTCGAACATCAGTAACAAAATTTCGGAGCAGATTTGTATAAAAAGTGGAGTAAATCAAAAATTTCCGGAGCAGATTTTAAAACGAAGGAAAACCACAAGTTTTCAAAAATTGTAGTTTTAACAAAAATAAAAAGCTATATAAAAAAGCCCCGATATGAAGGAGAAGCGACGAACAAAGTAAGACAAAGAAATGAGTCCGTTCAGCATAGACTTTCAGATGCAAACATTCAGATTTCATTTAGTTTGGGTGAATAATTTTCAGGTTGGAAGAAAAAAGGAGTAGATCTCAAAAAAGCGGAGTGGTGGATTAGATTTGTTTTCTTCCTCAATTGGAGTAAATTTGCTCCGATTGCAGTAAGGTTCGAACACTGATCGGCATTCTTGGGAAAGAGCAGGGCAGGTAAAGAGAAGGTGAAGAATCGTCTCTTACTCCTCCTCGTCCACGCAACTTCTGCAAAAATCATTTGAAAGTACGCAAAGCCGCGTTGCGAGCCTGCCTTTTAAACAGTGTCCTGTTATGACACATACAAAAGAGCTGATGTGCAGTCTGCTTAGAGATATTAAGCACTTGGAGCGCTTTAAGTCCAGGTTTGGTCATACTTGTATTGTAGCCAAACAAGCAGTGATGTTGTCCCACCTAATGTTTGTTCTCTTCAAAGCATCTTGCTTCAGCAAAACTATACACGTAGCGATGGGTATACCAATATTTAGCTTTTCAGGTAAAATGGGTAGCAATGTTCCACTTTTAGCGAGTTCATCAGCTTAACAATTACCGGAATGTCACTATGGCCTGGCATGGCGGGGAATCGAACCCACAGTTTCGGCATGACAGTCCAACGCACTAACCATTATGCCACGAGGTACTTCTTTAAAAAAAACATCAGAACTGTTATAAATTTGCATTTTTTGTAGTCACTTCCTGTCCAACAATCTACCCTGCAAATGTCAATTTTAAGTATTCTTTTCTTTTTATTTGCCGCAGCCTAGAAAAGTGCCACCAACGGCCTGTCCTCCCTCCTAGCCTTCAAAACTCTACACCACTAATTTATAGGAGTTATATAAAGTGAAATGACACCGACAGTAAAGAAGTTCCATTGCATGACTCAAACGTCCAATATCTCTGTTATTTATGATTTTTTTTTTTAAGTTCTAAGAAATGCAATAATATGCCATTTCCAAAGACCTTTGTATATTACTTAATGCAGAAAAAATGTAGTTATGACGCACAACCGGAGAATTCGGACACCATATCGCAAGTTAATACATTATGTTGCATATGCATAACCGCCATATTTAAAGTTTCTTGAAAGCAAACAGAGAATCATCAATGGTGGTGGTGTTGTTGGGGATTTGGAACGAAGACTGTTGCTCCTTTAAATATACTTAATTATAATGCAAGCATGAGTCTTCCTTAATCAACAGATTTTTGTATACGAAGAATTGCCGATGCCGGCCAGATGGCCACAATGTGTGGAGAGCAACACATCCAAGGCCGGTTTTGTTCGAACAGAAATATAAAACTGTCAGCATGCGCCAAGCGTATATGTCAAACCACAATAACCAGCAACATTTGCCAATGTCTGCTACACGCAAAGAAAAATATCTGTGATTAATGTAAAAATTAATAATCCATACACGGCAAGATAATTTGAATTAATAACAAACTTGAAAATTTACCGGCCTATTCATATGGTGTATTCAACATAAGTAGACGAGAGTATCCAATGATTATAAGTTTAAGGCCTAGTACGTTGTTGATGCAAAACGAAAGTTTTAGTGTGTCTCCAACAAGACAACAAAATACTGACGAAAACGAAGCGTAAAAATATTCATTGACAGTTGCACGAATTAAAAAAATTAAAACAAATGCGAGTGCAAAAAAATGATAGGAGGCCATGTTGAAATGAAAGAAACAACAAACAAAATAAACACGAACAATACAAATGTCATTTTCGGGCACATAATAAATGGTGTGGATAATTAATTGTGTGCAAAAAAAGAGTATAGACTTCTCCAAATGATCTGCTACAATCATCAATTTCACTTATCGAACAGCGCGTACAACAGAACGAAAAGGAGAACTAAGTTTTTTGTTTATGTTTTCGTTGTGTCATTTCTGTACGGGATTTTTTGCTACGCATCAGCAGCGTACTAGGCTTATAGGAATAAAACATAAAGTTTATTGAATATACCTGCTTACCTTTTAATAAAGAACAATACCGTTCAAGTGTTTTATTTAAGGAATATGTTTGTTTGGAGCATTAGCATATACTTGAAACCGAAAAAAAATACTAAATTCACCCCTGAGCCTCACTGCCCACATTTCAATATGTTTGGTATAACTCTCAAAAAAAGCAGAATTTATTCCCTTTATTTTTCGGTATATTAAATAGTTTACAGGCAATAAAATAAAATTTAAAAATTTTCCTCAGTGTATACAGAATATTTTTTTTTTCGAATGAGACTGTGCATATTTGTCACTCAGTTTAACATTTAAATCCATAGGAATGCATTTTGAGGAAATGCATATTCATTTGGCGCCTGCTGAATGCTTTTAATGAATGAAAACATAAATAGAAATGACAGGGTAATGTCCGCTTGCTACTTAAATTGGTTTTACACCAAAACATTTCAATTGTACCTATATTATGTATGTTATGTTCTTGGTTTTGTCTTTTTATATTTTTTCATATGTGAATTTTGTTTTTTTATTATAATGAATAGAAAAAATATAATCCGGAAGCTAGTTTTGTTGAAAGAAGAGTTGTATTTGATGAGTATTGTCATTTGACTATAGAGGGAAGAGAGAAATACATACCTAAGATATGTAAGTAGTGAAGGGTTTTGTCAAAATGTCAATTGGTATCTTAAGATATTAAGATTGAAATAAACTGATTTTGTGTAAAGCATGGTACACATTATCAAACCTGAGTGTCAGCCATGTTGGATATCAAACCGAACTGACAATGTGTACACGCTGAATGATGGTTTGACACTCAGAACTGCCTGCTCACAAAATTTTTTGATACTGCGTGACAACCCTCGGTTTGTTGGGTGGTTGATCGATGATGTGTACACAATTTCATTCATGAGCCGTCATTCACGGAACAAAACACGATTTTTTTTAGCGAATCAGTGGAAAAAGTGCAAACAAAATTGTTCAGTTTATATTTCATGAGCGCTCACTGAGCTGACGGAGCAAGAATTTTTTTTACTAAGTATTTGGCAGCAAAACTGGGGAAATTCTCTGATAGGCTTTTCACACCAAACCCCAAAACCGGTTTTCATCGAAAACTTGTCCAAAACTCGAAAACCATTCACACTGAACATTACACGTTTTCGTTTGACATTCCAGTTTTTTCACACAAACCACACAATTTTTTTTTTATTTTCTTCCATTTTTTTAAATAAGAACGGTGATTTATTATATAAAGAGGATCCATATGAACAATTTGACTTGCCACAAACAATTATTTATCAATTTTAAATAAATTAATTTGTTTTGAAATTCGAATTTAATGACAGAATTCCGTCAGCTGTTTTCAATTTCTTTTGAAAGCATCCCATCAGCTTCTTTTTTGACACTTCAATAGGCGCTGAACTTATTAAAAGGTATGTTTGTTTTGTTCATCTCTGAATTCCAACATGTTTTCGACTGGTTTTATATAAAACATGTGTTTTACGGAAACCTGAAGCTACAAAAAATGTATGAGAAAACTTGTGTTTTCGATTAGGTTTTTCTCCAAAACCGATATTTTCGCGAAAACCGCGTTTTGGGTTCGGTGAAAAGGCTATGAGCCCTCAGAAATATAAACTGGACAAATAAGAAAAAGAAAAGTAAAATAGGAACTAACACGATTTGTGGCGGAAATAGCCTCAAATTTTCTGAGAGTAGTGGAATTTCTTTGCCTGACGCCCAACATAACTGAAAAGTGTGTACGCGAAACTTTTCACGCAGGTTTGATATCCAACACGCGTGACACACAGGTTTGATAATGTGTACCACACTTAAGATATCAACGAATTTTTACTTGCGATATAGGTACTATAGGGCAAGTTTTGGATTCGTGCAAAAAAAAAATTTCGATATAACAATCAAACATGACATTACGATGATAGAGAACACGAAAAATGTGGGTGGCACAATTCTGTTTGTCTGTCTGTCCGTACCTCAACCTACATCCTAAACGACTGAAGCGATTTTCTTCAAATTTAGAACTTAAGGTTTTTTTTGTAGCTCTCCAGAGGGCAAATTGAAATTTTTTTTTAAGCTCAAAAAATAACGGTACTTGCCATACAACCGTTAAGGAAAAGCTTATGTATCTCAAAAACGGCTCCAACGATTTTGATAAAAAAAAATCAGTATATTATTGTAGATATGATGTACCTTTTAATAAGAACAAAAATCACCAAAAACATTTATTAACGGTACCTGCCATATAAATTTTTTTTTATTTTTAGTTTTCTCATTAACCGCTCATCCGATTTCAATAAAATTTTTTGTACAAAAGCTTTGTTAGAATATAAATAATACTGCATACCAATTTTTTGGTTTGTTTTTTAAATCAAGTTGTTCTAAAGAAAACTTTTTGAGAAATTAAATTTTAAACTCAATATTTTTGAAAAAATTGATAATTTTTTTTCAAAGCTGATTTTTTAAAAATGTTGCCTTACTAAGCATCACTGTTCATGTTACTATTCAATGCTCTCATCAATTTTATTTTGTTTTATTTGAAAGGAAGCCTATCCATGACACTTTGTGTGTAATGTTATATGACATTATCCACCAAGCAGCGTTGCCACGATAAAAAAAAGTTCGGGCCACATTCTGTCAAAAAATTGTTTGAATGAAATTCAGTAAGATATTGCTGTTTTAAAAATGTTCGAATTTCGAAAATACAAGTTTTTCGGTGTATATACGCTGAAAAACTTATTTTCGAGATTCGAACGTTTTTAAAACAGCAATATCTCATAACTGAGCACTCGTATCTAAAAAGTTATGATCAATAGTGTAAGAACTTTGTATGGAGTTGTTTTTGATAGCAATCACCGTTCATGTTAGTCTAAGAGCCGACAGCAAATTTTGGGAGTGGAGGTATAACCAAAATCGGAGTATGACGGATTATAGATACATGTATCGTGATATCAAATACCAAAGTTTGGCAGGTTTTGTTTTCAGCCTTTGGGAGGGGTGGGGGATTATAAAGTGCTAGATCCCCTGATTTATTTTCAGGGTTAAAACCTCTTTAATTTATTTTCAAAAAATTGGATATGATTCCCTGTCATTTGTCCTAAGCATAAACACCACAATCTTGACGGTCCGATTAATAGAACTCAAGATATAACCATTTTACGTGAACCTTATCATCCCTTTTTTGGAGATTTTCAACAAAACAAAAATTCAACAAATAAAGTCTCCACAAAAACGTCAATAAGGTTTGCTTAAAAAAATAATGGGTCCTATTTATCGCATTACCAAGATAAAAGTCTTGAAACTTAGGGAAAATGACAGATCATCATATCCAATTTTGTAAAAGTGAATTGAAGTTCTAATGACCCTACCATGTATATAGGAAGCTACGCGGCTTTTAAACCCCCACCCCCACCAAAGGCTGAAAACAAAACCTGCCAGGCTTTCATATTCCAAATCACCATACATGTACCTATAATCCCTCATACTCCGATTTTGGTTATACCTCCACTCCCAAAATTTGCTGTCGGCTCTTGGTATATGTGTTATAGGCGAAAAACAGGCATTTTCGTCAAATAACGTTTTTTTTTTTTAATGGCGATATCTCCTTAACGATCAGTCGGAGAAAAAAAGTGCGTTAACATTTCTTATAGAAAATTATATGATCTACAAGGTTTGTATGAAGTACTTTTTGGTAGCATTTACCATTTAAAAGTTATAAGCGAAAAACCAATTTTTTGACATTTGACCTTGAATAACTTCTAACGCGCACACGATTTGTCAATGGACTTTTGGGTGAGTATTCTTTACATCAAAATAAAGATTATTGCATTTAAAAACCTTCACTTGGATTTTTTCCGCAATTTGGCCTTTTTTTGGTATATTTTTCCTGGGCTATAAATCTGCTCTGAAAGAGGTTGGGGTTGAGTCTGCTATTGTAGACTGAATTTATACCATGCTCAATGGTAGAATCATAAGCTCGCAACTTGGAGATACGATTGTTGAGAAAACAGTAACTGGAGGTACTCCACATGATTTCACCTCTTCTTTGGGTTCTGGTTGTTAACAAAATTCTTACAAGATTTAGGAATCAAGGCATTAAAATTGTGGCCTATGCAGACGACATAGTAATTTTGATATTGGGTAAGTATCTTGCCACCATTTGTAGTACCTCGTGGCTTGATGGTTAGTGCGTAGGACTGTCATGCCGAAGGTGTGGGTTCGATTCCCAGCCGTGCCACCTAAAACAGAAATGTTTTATTCGAGGTACTGCCTCTTGGGAGGAACTGACAAATCCTCCAAGAGTATACTTGTCATGAAAAAGTGCTTCTCATTTAGCCGTTCGGACTCGGCAAAAAACTGTAGGTCCCCTCCATTCCTGCCAACAAACACGCACACAGGAATGGTTGTGAGTTATAAGTCACTAGGCCCTGGTTCTCCATGAGCTGTTGCGCCACCCAATTTAATTTTTAATTTAATCTTGCCACCATCAAAGATATTATGGAATCAGCATTCAAAGAACTATTTTCGTGGGCAGCACAAAACGGTCTTGGGGTTAACCCTTCAAAAACTGAGCTAGTTTTGTTCACGAATAAAAAGAAATTAGAGGACATTTCTTTGAGACTTTCCAAAGAAGCTAAATATCTTGGAATAATCCTTGATTTCAAGCGAACATGGAAACAGAACACAGAAAAGAATGAAAAGAGCACTCTGCGATTTCTATATATGCAAGAAAACCTTCGGTACACGGTGGGGTATGCGACCGCACGTCATCCAGTGGATTTACATGGCGATTGTTCGTCCCATACTAAACTTTGATTCTATCGTATGATGGAAGGCTGTTGAAAAAGTTAGCTATCTCAAAAACCTGAACAAGGTACAGAGACTAGCCTGTATAGGAATAACGGGGGTTCAGAGGTCTACGCCACAAGCAGGGTTGGAAATTATTTTAAATCTTACGGCACTTGACGAATACATAAGATGCACAGCAGCCAAAAGCGCACTTCGACTCATAGAACTGAGCTCTTGAAAGCACAGCACCTATGGGTCAAAATGGAAGAAGGAACGGGAGCTGGGGTGTTTTGTGAAGCTCTTAATATTTAATATTCGTATAAACTCCCAGATGAGTGTAGTGTCTTTCAGGCTGAGATTTACGCTATTGAGAAAGCGGCAGAAATGGTACAAACGAAAGAACTGAGCTCGTCGGAGATCACATTTTTCGTGGACAGCCAAACTGCTATCAAAGCTTTAGCCAGTGAGACTATAAGATCCAAGACTGTAGCAAAACGCCGAGGCAAACTGAATGATATTTGTAACACTAACCGAGTCAAACTCTGCTGGGTTCCTGGACATAGCGATATAGAAGGGAATGATATAGCAGATGAACTGGCAAGGAAAGGGTCAGTATCAAGTAGAAACAGTAGTAGCCAATTAGATGTGGGACTAAACATCCCGATCGGCGTGATTGAAACAAAAATAGACCAATAACAAAAGAGCAAATCAATAAATCCTGGAGGACTAGAAACGACTGCGTATTTCTAGAAGTTTATGGCCTAGAATTAATGAAAAGGAATCTCGGTATGTTTTATCACTGAGTTAAAAGAATATTAGAATCTTGATAGGTGTACTAACGGGCCATTGCGCAATTGGCACAATGGCCACCAGACCAGGTGTATTCGCACCCGATTTCTGCAGCAGCTGTCAGGACGTAGAAGAAATAGAAACCATTAAACATCTGCTCTGTAATTGTCCAAACCTCCAAACAAATCGACTCCGTTATTTTGGAAACAGGTTTGTTGGAGAACTGGAGAAATGGCAAACATAATAAAATTCATAGAAAGCACAGGCTGGTTTGCAAGGGAGTTGTCTATGTGAACTATTAGTTTAGGTGCATCTCTGCCTTCTTTTATAAGGGGATCACAATAGACCAATAGGCCCGCGTAAACGCAACAGCCTCTGTGCTTTTTTTTCGATAAATACGTAACAAGCACTTGCGTGAAGATAGATGTGGTTGAAAAAAATATTTTGTCTCGTTTTAGCTGGCAACATTTTCATGGGTCCATTATCGTTTTACATAATCGGGATTTGTCGTGACTTTCGTTTTCGTGGCTATCGTTTTTTTGCCGTTCGTTTCGTTTTACATAATAGGGGCCCTGTTGTATTTACCTGGCCTCAGTTAAAAAAGCACTCCGCCAGTTTATTTCAACGTGAGACCAGTGTTAAGACGCACACACACATACCATTCAAATTTGAATTTACCCTGGCCTCCTATTAAATAAGCACTCTGGGAAATGGCATACAAATCCATGTGCAGGGCGTTTTGCATTCGATACGATGTATGCGTTTTGCAACACATACAATATCATTCAAAATGTTTTTGTAGGGAGTCAGAAATGCATTCCTTAATTTTTTTTTTAATTAAGTACCTAACAATTCAAAGTGAAAAACGGGTTTTTAAAATAGTCTGGCAGGGCGAACTATACACTCAAATGATCTCAGATTCCATGATATAGGATCCAAGGAGCCTATCTAGGGAGGGGTGAAAACCAATTTCGGCTAAAACCATTTCCCTCGAAGTTAACTAAGGCCCCAGTTGTGGACTTCAAGACTTCGATTTTTTGAATAGCCTTTAATGAAGCTTTCGACGCCTATACTCTTTTTTTTGTCACTCACATCAAGAATCTGCTGTGGGTTTTGGTTTAATAAAGTTATACTATAGTAGCATTAAACTACGAACAGCTTTTTAAAGTTCTCAGGTGACAGCTTCTACGATTGTTTCATAAAAACTTGAGAATTTAAAACAACACAAAAATACTTAGCTCTTATTCAAATGAAATCGAATTGGTCCTGAGTACTCTGGATCACATGGCCCTGACTCCTAAAGTTGTTCCGTCAAAGAATATTTAACTCCTCACCAAAACAACTTTTTTGAATTTCCCTTACTGGAAATTCCTTTAACTTTTTAGTAATGGCGGTATTCGGTCACAAGTTTTATGGAAGGGCTTCGCCTATTGGCTGGAAGCTTGCCCCGTTTTTGAACCCACTCCACTCTCTCATTTTAAATATCCCTAGTGAAAGGGATCATTCACAATGAGTAGCTCAATGAACGCATCCAGTCTACCTCCGTCAAATAATGTCACGACAAAAGTTAAAAGAAAAATCAAATATACACGATGAAAGTCCCCATCCCAAACCAACCCAGACTAAGATCGATAAAAATATTCTTGACGAATGCACTTCCACAATTTACCAATCTTAAATGGCGAGGAAGAATTCGTTTTCAACGCGAAGTTGAAATTTCTCCAACACCGTAGACCTTCATGAAGATTTGGGGAACTGAGGAATCACCTAACAAAATCTTCTTACCTTTTCTTACAACGACATGCTACGTTAGGCCCTCGGCTATTCTCAGATTGGTGACTGGTGTTGCCATTGTATTGAAATATCTGTCAGAGTAAGGCTGAATGTGGACCATCGTTGGTGTGGACCGTGGGTCACACACATCCATCTAACTTTGTGTTTGTTTCGTGGACTACCTGTCACACGATTATTCTTCGAATACCTGTTGGAGTTGTTTTTCCAAGATGCTTTAGGAGCAGGCATGTGGCTGATGGACCAGGTTCGCAATGAACTCTGCAAGCATTTTGGAGCCGCAACTAGAAAAGAAAGAATATAAAATGAATGAGTAGGTGAAACTTTTTGTGGTTAAATTTACCGCGACAGAACGAATGCGATAAAACACAAACACAAGGGTGTTGTCTAACGTCAATATTACAACTCTGTATTTACATTTTTTACAAAGTTACGTTTCCTACTAGGATTGTCATAAGCTTAAATTGTTTGTATACTTAGTTATAATTTGGTATGAAGCATAACATTAGCGTTGCCAGACGACGACAAAGTACCGAAAACGACAAAGTACCGAAAACGACAGAGTACCGAAAACGACAAAGTACCGAAAACGACAAAGTACCGAAAACGACACAGTACCGAAAACGATAATACCGAAAACGGCACAGTACCGAAAACGACAAAGTAGCGAAAACGACAGAGTACCGAAAACAACAAGGTACCTAAAAAGACAAAGTACCGAAAACGACAAAGTACCGAACATGACAAAGTACCGAAAACCACAAAGTACCGAAAACGACAAGGTACCAAAAACGACAAAGTACCGAAAAAGACAAAGTAACAAAAACGACAAAGTACCGAAAACGACAGAGTACCGAAAACGACAAAGTACCGAAAACGACAGAGTACCGAAAACGACAAAGTACCGAAAACGACACAGTACCGAAAACGACAAAATACCGAAAAACAAAAAGTACCGAAAACGACAAAGTATCGAAAACGACACAAAACCGAAAACGACAAAGTACCGAAAACGACAAAGTACCGAAAACGACAAAGTACCGAAAACGACAAAGTACCGAGCATGACAAAGTACCGAAAACGACACAGTACCGAAAACGACACAGTACCGAAAACGACAAAGTACCGAAAACGACAAAGTACCGAAAACAACACAGTACCGAAAACGACAAAGTACCGAAAACGACAAAGTACCGAAAATGACAAAGTCCCGAAAAAGACAAGTACCGAAAACGACAAAGTACCGAAAACGACAAAGTACCGAAAACGACAAATTATCGAAAACGACACAAAACCGAAAACGACAAAGTACCGAAAACGACAAAGTACCGGAAACGACAAAGTACCAAAAACGACAAAGTACCGAAAACGACAAAGTACCGAACACGACACAGTACCTAAAACGACAAGGTACCGAAAACGACAAAGTACTGAAAAAGATAAAGTACCGAAAACGACAAAGTACCGCAAACGACACAGTACCGAAAATTACAAAGTATCGAAAACGACAAAGTACCGAAAAAGACAAAGTACCGAAAACGACAAAGTACCGAAAACGACAAAGTACGGAAAACGACAAAGTACCGAAAACGACAAAGTACCGAAAACGACAAAGTACCGAAAACGACAAAGTACCGAAAACGACAAAGTACCGAAAACGACACAGTACCGAAAGCGACACAGTACCAAAAATGACAAAGTACCGAAAACGACAAAGTACCGAAACCGACACAGTACCGAAAACGACAAAGTACCGAAAACGACAAAGTACCGAAAACGACACAGTACCGATAACGACAAAGTACCAAAAAAGACAAAGTACCGAAAACGAAAAAAGTACCGAAAACGACAAAGTTCCGAATGCGACACGGTACCGAAAAAGACAAATTACCGAAAACGACAAAGTACAACTATCGTTTTCAATACTTTGTCGTTTTCGGTACTTTTTTTCGGTACTCTGTCGTTTTCGGTACATTTGTCGTTTTCGGTACTTTGTCGTTTTTGGTACTTTGTCATTTTTGGTACTTTGTCGTTATCGGTACTGTGTCGTTTTCGGTACTTTGTCGTTTTCGGTACTTTGTCGTTTTCGGTACTGTGTCGGTTTCGGTACTTTGTCGTTTTCGGTACTTTGTCATTTTTGGTACTGTGTCGCTTTCGGTACTGTGTCGTTTTCGGTACTTTGTCGTTTTCGGTACTTTGTCGTTTTCGGTACTTTGTCGTCTTCGGTACTTTTTCGTTTTCGGTACTTTGTCGTTTTCGGTACTGTGTCGTTTTCGGTACTTTGCCTTTTTCGGTACTTAGTCGTTTTCGGTACTTTGTCGTTTTTGGTACTTTGTCTTTTTCGGTACTTTGTGTTTTCGGTACTGTTTCGTTTTCGGTACTCTTTCATTTCGGTACTTTGTATTTCTGGTACTTTGTCGCTGTCGGTACTTTGTCGTTTTTGGTACTTTGTCGTTTTTGGTACTTTGTCGTTTTCGGTACTTTGTCTTTTGCGGTACTTTTTCTTTTCTGGTATTTTGTCGTTTTCGGTACTTTGTCTTTTTCGAAGCTTTGTCTTTTTCGGTGCTTTGTCGTTTTCGGTACTTTGTCTTTTTCGGTACTTTTTCTTTTCTGGTATTTTGTCTTTTTCGGTACTTTGTCGTTTTCGGTACATTCTTTTAGTTAAGGCTACCTTTAAATGGAAAACCATTTTTCAAAAAACGGTTGTGAATGGTACCTTCCAAAACGGTACTTATGATTTCAATATTTTTTTCTTCTTAAAAATATAAACAACTTTTGCTACCAGTATTTTCAAAACATAATTTTTGGATTTAAAAAAATGTTTCAAATTGTTTTTTGAAAATCAAATATGTATTACCAAAACACCATGATATGTTTTTTTGAAACTCGATACATAAGAGTTTTTTAATACTTTCTAAAATATTTTTAAGAAATAAATTTACTTTAATGCGAAACTAACGCTTCATTCCATACAAATGTTAAAAAAAAACGTTAAGGAAAAAGACTCCTACGATTTGGATTAAACTTCATAGGCCAAAATTAGTGCGGTCTACTTCAAAAAAATATAAAATTTGACACCGAACAACTATAGTAGTAGTACTTCTTTTTTTTTTTTTTATTTAGAATTTTCTCATTATCAGCTGAACGGATTTAAATAAACAAAATTTATATAAAGATTTCAAATAAGTTCAAATAATAATATATCATATCAAAATTTTCAAAAAAGAAATTTTTGAATTTTTAAAATAAGTTTAAAATTATTATTTTGAAAATTCGATATCTCGAAAATGAGTTGACAATTTTTTTTATTTTAGCACTATTGCGTAGAAAATGGTATCAAGCAGATTAAGACCACGATAAGAACAACGAGGGTCAACGGTCAGGTCAATAGACGTAACCGAACAATATTGTCTTCTGTATATACATTCAATGTAGAAGGGGGCGATTGGGCAATCTGATGCTTACAGGCTATTCGAAGGGGACTTAACAGTGGCTGAAACTACATCACGAAGGCGAGCCAACATGAGCTAATGTGAGCATAATACTCCGAAGAGTATTTTGGATGACAAACTGCTACTAGAGCTTGGAAAGTGAATATGGAAAGAAGCCCAAGAAGTGGAAAGACAGCATTGCTCAGCGGTGCAAAACATCGAACGCACTGTCTTTAAAAAGCTTCATACGATGCAAAGCATCAGCGACCAACATAATATTAGCCGGTAATAAAAGGTCAGTTATTCCTTGTTATTGGTCACCCATACTTTTTTTTATGAATATTTATTGAATAAGGTCATAGCGATTTTTGGCAACTCATTTATGAGTAATTTGCGAGAAATGTATACCATCTGAAAGATCTCTAGATCTTTATAAAAGGTCAGCTAGTTTTAGTAATTGTTCAGGTCTAGATTTTTTTTTACGATTTTTTAAAGTTTTTTTTTTGTCAAGGTCATGAACAATTAGGGCTTTTCGGATGATATTAATTTTTTGCCAATTTCCCATAAATGAGGTGTCAAAAATCAAGTGTGACTTTGAACAAAAAAAACTATGGCTCACCAATTACTGAAAATAGTTGACCTCTTATCACGATCTAGAGATCTTTCAGATGGTAAAAATTTTTTGTGAATTTCCCACAAATGAGGTGCCAAAAATGGAGCATGACCTTGGCTGGCCGTGAGAAACTTTAAGCCTTGATTACAAGTTATCTAAGGCTGACTTATTTCTATGACTAGTTGACATAAGGTAAGCACGGTTTGCTATACCAAAATAATAAAATAAAAACTCTTTTGTTTTGGCTGGTGAGAGGGTTTCTGTGAAGTTTGGTCAAAATTGAATCAGCAGTTTGCCAACAACTGCATTTTTTAAAGGCGATACCACATTCACCAGGCTCGGCTTATTAGCCTATTGAATAGACCGGAATAGTAGGGGTATAAGGGAACAATAACGAGCAGGGGTTTCTATTATTGAATATGTTTGTTTGGCCCATAAGCATGCTTAAGACCGAAAATGCTACTAAATTCACCCATGCGTTTCTGAGACAGTGGTCACACTGGCCACTTTTCAATATTTGTGGTATAACTCAAAAACTATGCCGAATTTGACAATTTTTCATTTCAAAATTAAATTTTCTATTGAAATGGATAATTCAAGAAAATGTATAAGAAATTTTAAGCAGGAAATCAAAAAGTCAAGGACTTATAAATTTTTTTAATAAATTGTACATAGCTTCTTTTGAAGCAAAGATAGGGTCAAGACAAGCATAGACAAAATAAAGTAGCGACTTAAGGATTTAATATGCCATGTTTCAAAAGGAATATTTGTTCAAAATTGACAGAGATATGCCCATTCAAGCTCTTCCATTTCTTATAATTGTTCGCAGTTTTGGCCCGAAGGCCTATTTTTTCGGTACAAGGTGGCAAATTTCACATTCGAAAAAAATGTTCGAAATCAATATTTTGATATAATATGACATTACGGCTATAGAGAATTTAAAAAGTATGTCAGTTCGCCTTTAGACTAACAGACCGAACGGCTGGTCCGATTCATATAAGATTTGTTACTAGTTGCTAGGAATGTTAAATTTGAAATAAAGTACCAATTTAGTAGCATTTTTGGATGCTTATGGTCCAAAGAAACATATTAAATAATAAAATTGTTCCTTTTTAAAAGATCTTTCAATAGGCTATATGATTAGGAGTTACAATAAAATCAATTTAAAATGGAACGAAATTATTATTATAATATGTAATTCAATTCTGTTAGCGGTTCTTTATTTTCTTTTTTTATATTAAAGCTTTGGAATTTAAGGGGAGTATCCTTAAAAATCAATACAAAAAATTTTAGTCATCCTACCTTTGTGCTCGAATCGTGCTTGTGCTTTCGAAAGACTGACTTCCTAAAGCATCAATAATTATTCTTTTATTTATATTTCATAATGAATCCAAGATCGATTTAACTGTACCTAAACAAGAACTTATCTATAACGAAATCCTTTATTTAAATGGCTTTAGTTGTTCTTTTTTTTATAGTCAAATGTGCCTGATGATGATTTATATACCTAAATAATATGCATACAATTTGTGACACCATAAATCCAGACATTTAATGTGATATTAAATTCTTTTATGACCTCTAATTCTCTTTTACCTACATTTAAACGTCGTTTTTTTTTTTTTTTGAAAAAGCTTTTAGTCGAAATTCTTTGCTCCGAGTTCCTTTTTTTGGAAGGAATTTTGTAGATATGATCTCTGTCTCACTCAATTCAACCTTCGACTATATCTAAAAAGACTGGTTTTCGTTTATGAAACTTGAAAATATGTTTAGTGTATGTATTTATGTGTGAGCTCAGATATACAATAGACATAACATTCCATATAATATAGTGATGTGATATGGTCCTCCTGCATGCTGCCATCCTAATGCGTTTAGTCTGATTCACCATTATACATATGTGTGTATATGCATCATTTTGCTGCCAAAAATATCTTTTCTTATACACCGCACATCCATACATACATACATAATATGTGTTTAGTTTATACTCCTTTGCCTTGGTTCATTAACATTATACCCACCTATTGTTTTTTTTTTGTCCAGCCAGCTCCCTCTATCTATACATTCTACATTATTTCCGCGCGATGAGGTAAATTTTTTATGAATTGATTTCTTAACCACAAATTCTCATCGCTTTTAGTTGGAATTTAACGCTGTTATGTATCACCAAGTGACTTTGACTTTGGTGTTTTTCTAAGGTGACCATCCTTTCTGTGTATGGTACAGAAAAGACGTATGGGTTATTTTAATTATTTTTCTGTTTTATTTGGTTTCTTTTTAGACATATAAGCCCGGCTGGAAAAACAATCTAGTTTGTGGCGAGGGGCTAGAAAGTTTTACATAGATACTAGCAAGGGCCCAGCAAGGGTAACTCTAGAAATTCTCTAGGGCCTCGCCAGTGAAATAACCTTTTGCCTCGAGAGACAGCAAAACAAAATAATAAGTTGTCTTTACTGGGATTCGATCCTGCAATCTTCTGATTAGCAATCCTATACTTGTATTTGACAAGTTTGCCTTGTATAGATTTCCCCTACCGAAGCCTTTCCAGGGCCTCGATTAAACTTGATAAAAACTTGCCATTTTTCCAGGGGGGAAACTTATTAATAATTAAATTTGCGAATAAGGTTTCAGATTTCAATGCCATCCAATCGATGGGTTACCTTACCTAGAAAATGGTGCTATGGAGTCTTAATGGTTCAATTGAAGTGCATTTTTGTGACGATAACTTATATCATAGGGTTCTCTGATGGACCTGGCAGCTCTATTTGTTTGAAACACACTATTTTTCCACCATGACTTATGTCGAATTCCTTACAACCATTTCAGATCGATTTTCTTTGCTTGGAAGGAACACTTTGTTGTGTAGGATTGTGTGTGTACCATTTGACAGTAGATTTGAGGCAAAAAGTAAAACTAATGCGCATACAAATTCATAACAAATATTCAAAAATGCAATCAGTTTTAAACATCATTTTTTTTTTAAGATTTTCAACATTTCTAAGAAAACTATTTGCAAAAATTAACAAAAATAGTTATGCGTCCATTAAAGTTAAAAAAAAACATCCCAAATCCCATCAAGAAACACGTCAATTCAAGAACATATCGACAAACGCGCACTTTATATCATTAATCAACTAAATTTTTGTTCTAAAATATAATATTTGCTTTAAATTTATTTAAATGAACGACGGACACTTTAGAACATTTGAAGGGTCCAGAGGAAAAACGGCTTAGGTACACTTTTAGAGAAAAATAAACTAATGATGAAATCTTGTAGATTTTTATGAGTAAGTATCTGATGCACCTACAAGCTCTCTCCACAAAGGCCTTTGAAAACTCGCAAAATGGCACATTTTCTATAATTTTTTTTTCAAGTTTTATTTTTGCTGCGAAAAATGAACAAAGCGATTTTTAAAAAGGAAAATTTGTGCCTAGACCATAAGTGACATGTAAGCTTAACAATTTAAAACAAAAAATATCCGATATCCTTGCTTCGAAGTCTTGTCAAAACCAATTGAATTTCAAAAGCAGTCCTATGTCACGCTTGCGAAAATAATTTTATTTTTAAACTCATATTTTGAAAGTCTAAAGGTGTCTGAATAAAATGAAAAAAACCCGTTTCCAATTATCATGTCCGGTTCTTTTAAAAGAAATTTTCAAAAAATGCATTTGAAATTTAGGCTCCAACGTTTCGAAGGTCTATTTGGCTTATATTAGCGTATCAGCCAAAAAAAAAATCAAGAAGTAACATTCAATATATATAATGTTTGCACAGTTAAGGACTTTATGCTAGAAAAAATAATTTGATACTTTCATTGATCTTCCTTTGAGGTAAGCTTTTATTAGAATAATAATCTTACAGTTTCATTTTTCTTGAAATCAACCCAAGTGGACTTAAGCCGTTTTTCCCTTGGGCCCTTCATTCGTTAAGCCCGCTGCAGAATACTTTCAGCTCCAGAGAAATGTCAAATCTTGCTAGTGTATGTGAAATTGGCGTGAAATGCAAGATTTTTTTTTTTTTAGAGAGAATAAAATCGATTTCGATTAATAAAAAACGATTTTGTTAGGAAAAAAATCGATTTTTGGTTGTAAGAAACTCGACATTAGTTTATGTGATTCTAATGGATCCCAAATGAAACATAAAATTGTATACTTAAAACAAAAACAAAAGGTGATGATTTGCAAAAAAAAATATTAAATTATATATTTACGGTGATCACTGTTTCACTGACTGACTAAATGACTGACTAACTACTGACTGACTAACTGACTGACTAACTGACTGATTAACTGACTGACCAACTGACTGACTCACTCAGTAACTAACTGACTGACCAACTCATTGACTAACTAACTGACTGACTCTGTAACGCTAGAAAATATTTTGAATTTAAAAAAAGTTGCGAAAACGCTTCCAAATGCAAAAGGTGTGTTGGGAAAATAACAGTCGATGTCTCAAAAGATAGATGTTTAGTAGACGCACCATCAGTTAAAATCACAGTGTCGCCATTTTCTGGAAAATACTTTTTTTTGTTTCAAAGTGTGGGACTTCCAGCTTTTTTGGTATTTATAATATTTTGAACATGAAAAAAATTGCGGAAATGCATCCAGATGCCAAACGCGTGTTGGAAATATAACGGTCAGTGTTGCCACTTTTCGGGAACAAAATTTTGCTTTATGCCAAATGGTGATTTTTACACTTTTTGGTAGTTATTAATATTTTGAACATGAAAAAAGTTTCGAAAGCCCCTCCAGATACCGAACGCGTGTTGAGAAAATAGATGTCTTAAAAGATAGATGTTCAGTAGAATCACCTTCAGGTAAGATCTCAGTGTTGCCACTTTCCGGCGAAATACTTTTTTATGTCAACGGATAGGACTTTTACATTTTTGTTTTTTTTTTTTTAATTTTGAACAAGAAAAAAAGTTGCGGAAACACCTCCAGATGCCAAACATTATAAAAAGAAATTATTTGTTAATATATACTCGTACATATGTTATTTCGTTTATATTGGAATGCAAAGTATGTTTTATTTATTAATTTTTAATGGGCGCGTTACAACCAACTTGTTATAAATATTGAAATGGTAACATAGTTTTTAATTCTATATCAACTGTCACCTGTGTCAATTTGATTGAAATCACTCAAGGAACAACAAAGTTGCAATATGTTGACATATTTCTAGAACATCCTGCTTTGAAAATATGTTTTCTTTTCCAATTCTGTATCAGCTATCACCTGTGTCAATTCCGTTGAAATCGCTCAAGGAACAACGAAGTCGACTTTTTTTTTGGAGTAGGTACCCTATTGCAAATATTTTTTTTTTTTTGTTTTTAATTCTGTATCAGCTAACACCTCTGTCAATTTCGTTGAAGTCGCTCAAGAAACAACGAAGTTCTGAGGATTTCGGAACTTTTTTTTTCGAAACTTTGTCCTTCGATACTTTCTCTTCCGAAACTTTGACTTTTGGAAGCGTTGGGGTCAGAATCCCGAAAACCAAAATCCCGAAAACCCAAAATCCCGAAAATCCAAAATCCCGAAAACCCAAAATCCCGAAAATCCACAATCCCGAAAACCCAGAACCCCGAAAACCCAAAATCCCGAAAACCCAGAATCCCGAAAACCCAAAATCCCGAAAACCCAAAATCCCGAAAACCCAAAATACCGAAAACCCAGAATCCCGAAATCCCGAAATTGGAATCCCGAAAAATTATATAAAATGAAAAATTTGGGCAAATTTTTCATTTTATATAATTTTTCGGGATTCCAATTTCTGGAAAAGTATTTCTAGATTTTTGATGTTCATAATTTCTGTTCTATCTTACCTATATGGGAAAGGCAAAAACTGTTTTAAAATTTTCATCTGAAAAATAATAAGCTTTGAAGAACTAAGTCAAACATAACGAGATAAAGAAGAAAACGAAATAAATCAGAACTTTAAAGACGTTTCCTAAATATGTTCATAGATTTTTCATATACCTTCTATATGTTTTATTTTAAATGAAGATGGAGTGCACTTACTTCGGAAATAAGTACTTCTTTACTTTATTTGTTAAATAAAACCATTTTAATTATATGATCAATTAAAACCAATTTTTTATAAAAAAACTTAATGTACGAAAGTTTTGGTAATATAATGTGCCTAGGGCACAAAACAAGCAAAGCACGATAAAAGTTAAAAAATATTTTTTTTAAATACAAAACAACATGCTGAAGCTCGGAAGAGGGTTTAAAAATGATTTAATTATCGGAATTCAGTTAAGTTTCAGATTTGTGGGACAAAACAGTTATTAATTTGTTAAAACTATTTGATTAAGTTTCAATAAGGCTAGATCCACACTATTTAGCCGATACCGATACGCTATCGCTACAATAAAATATTTGTACATAAGAAAAACTGAAAGGAGCGAAAGCGTATGTGAATGTGAATGTGTAGGTACTCATTGTGTCCTGTTTTAAAATACTTTATCATGTATCGATATCAGAACTTTAATGTGAATTTGGCCTAAAACTTTGTCAGAAAAGTCACAGTAATGGCTGTAACCTTTTACCTTTTTCCTTTTTTTTCAAGAAAATTTCGGGATTTTGGCCTTTCTGGATTTTGGGTTTTCGGGATTTT
The DNA here is from genome assembly GCA_963921185.1 of Dasysyrphus tricinctus. Lineage (NCBI taxonomy): Eukaryota > Metazoa > Arthropoda > Insecta > Diptera > Syrphidae > Dasysyrphus > Dasysyrphus tricinctus. The sequence goes on along the minus strand of OY992532.1, from coordinate 193,076,526 downwards.
AGGTTTTCGGGATTTTGGGTTTTCGGGATTCTGGGTTTTCGGTATTCTGGGTTTTCGGGATTCTGGGTTTTCGGGATTCTGGGTTTTCGGGATTTTGGGTTTTCGGGCTTCTGGGTTTTCGGGATTTTGGATTTTCGGGATTTTGGGTTTTCTGGATTCAGAATTTCGGGATTGTGTCCGTCTCCCCTTTTGGAATCTTTCTCCTTTCGAAGCTTCGTTTCTCGAAATTGTGATTTTCGAAACTTTATCTTTTCTAAACTTTGTCCTTTCGAAACTTTGGGTTTTCGAAACTTTACCCTGCGAAACTTTGCCTTTCGAAACTTAAGGTTTCAAACCCTGGCGGATTCCCATAAATATTTACTGAAAAAGTGTTTAAAGAACTTCCAAAATTTTAAAACAAATACCTTTTGATAAAAAATAAGTTAAAGTTTCAATAGCCTAACCCAAACCACCAAATTTTAGCTCGTACTTCCCTAATTAATCTTTAAACAAAAAAAATAATCTTTTTTCTTATAAATAGCTGGCGGCCTTGTTTTTATGCAAAAAAAATTACAAAAAAACACTACTATTATTGTTTTCGGTTCTAACACTTTAATATAAGGACAACAAATTAAAAGTATACATCTCAAGCTGGAGCTAAAATTGGTTGAGGGGTTTTCGAAAAAGCTTAAATTTAAATTCGATCTGAAATTTGAATTTTTTGTCACGAATGGTAGGTATACGATTTCAAATAGATTTTTTTTTTGTTATTGTGTGGGTGCATAAATTGTGTCTGTGAAGCTGTAGCTATCAAAACTTGTAAATTAGTTCTGGTGTATAATGGACCATTATTAATGGTGTTAGTAAAAAAGTGGTAAATTTGCCGTAAAATCCAGATTTGCGAAATTAATTTTGTATTATTTTGTAAAAAAATGTTGATGTTTTTGCCCATTGAAGAATATTATTTTTAAATCTGTGATTTGACAGATCTACATGGGAAATAAGTCAATTTATGATACCAAAAGAAAATAAAGCGCCTTAGTGCCTTAACGAAGTTTTTTTTCCAGGGATACTTTTGCCAGGAAGTGAAAATTCCTCCAAATTTATATCATGATATCTTGAAGTACTTTTCATCTTAGCTTTTCAGATTCAGCAAAAAATTGTGGGTCTCCCTATTCCTAACGACTTACAAAACGATCACAAAAGTGGTACACATACTGCTTTTTGGTAGCATTCACTGTTTGAAAGTTATAGGCGAAAAATCAACTTTTTCGACACTTTACCTTCAATAATGTCGTATGTCGAAAGGAAGTCTAAGCCTTATCGGAATTTTGGCTAGATTTGCACATATTAATTTCTATTTCGAATTGACCACTTGTTTTGGCCTACTTCAGAAATATGGTCACCCTATATATGTATGTTTTGGGGACGATTTGCCTGGCGATCAGACTTTCATCTTCCTTTTTTCTTGTTGTTGGCTACCTGTCCCGCATAAAAAAAATAACATTTTTATAAGGCTATCATCACGGGTGGGATTTTTTGCATTTACAGGTCTATTTGTATATTTCACCAAATAAAACTAGAAACGGAAATTCCAAAGGAGTATTCACACTTCACATGTACCTACCCGATGGAATGGAAACAAAGCTGCCATCTGGCTGATACTTTTTGCCAATTTTAAATAAATATTTCTGTTATTTATTGTATTTATCACAATGAAACATCAAAATTAAATATATTAAAAAAATTAAAATTGATATCAACAAACAAAAACAACAAACAAGCATCAGTAAAAAAATTAATAATAATTTGAAGCAAAGCAAACAGAAATAGAAAACATAAGCTTGAACAATAAAGTTAAACATGATGAACGCAGTCAAATATTTTTGTAAATTGATTACACAAATAAGCCATCCAGATGTGGTGTTCGACCTGCTCTAAATACGTGTTTTTCTACTCGAAAATAAATGTGAAAATAAAAAACAAAAGTATGTAACGATTTTGCTAAAAAATGATTTACACTAACGCTATACACCTCATATCGCCGGTTCAAAGGTAAAACTCACTAACTAACACATTACACTTTTGGAGGAAATTTAATTGATACATACTTTTTAAAGCTGAAAAGTCACGTTCCGAAAATTTTTAAATAACGTTCCCGGGCATACCTATAAATGTCCCCATAATAACCGTGCAAAATGAGACCTTTTGGATTAAAAAAAATGCATTTCATTCTCATTTTCTTGAACATTTTTTTCTGCACTTAGTGAGTTTTACCTTTGAAGCGACGATATGTTGAATTGGAAATTCCGGTTCATTTCAATTAAAGGATTTTTTTCAAGCTTAACTCACTCTTTCATCTACCGAAATTTTAATTAATTTAGTATTAATTAATGGAGGGTGTGCAAATTAAAATTTTTGGTGTGCAAATTGAATTTCAAAATGTGTAGTTTTTAAGCCCCTATGCATTTTGATATTTGACTTGGTTACCGAGATATGGCCAGGCCAAAGACGCATAGAAAATTAAATTTGTTAATATTAAAAAAAATGAAACAGGGGCTGTGCAAATTATTTTTTTACATTTTTGAAAATAGCAATTAGAAACAAATCGCGTGGCATTTTTTTTTTTTTTTGCAAAAATGGAAAGTCGGCCCGCTGACGTCGTGGTGGTCTCAACGAAGCCTTCCAAAGAGGTCAAATTATACAGTCCCAGTTCAAGAAAATCCTATGCCTGAAATCCAAAAGCTTCTGCAGGATCTAGTTTCGAAGATATTTGTATCCAAATTATCTAGTTTAACTGACGTTCAACCCAATCCTTTGGAAGCGAATATCTCACGAAGGAACATTTAATTAAGACTGCGGGTTTCAGTTCTGAATTAGAAATTAACAAACCTTTCCAGAAATATAACAATTTAGTTAAAATGTGCGAACAAAATTTTCAAGATTTTTTGAAAATTTTCCCGATCTTCACCCTATGGCTTTTTTCAGAAATTGACTTTTCAAAAATGTTTATGAAATAAATCGAGATATACATCGAAAGAAAGGTCTATTCAAACCTATCCGAACCTACAAACGTTAGGCTTCACACGGTCTGGCCCTTTGGAAGTTTGTATCCAAAGCAATTAACTTATTTTGTACCCTTAGCTACCTACAAATGTGTTTGTATGGTGAAATTTTTGAAACCAAGCCTTCAAAGAGGTTGCGGAAAAATCTAGCTATTAAATTTGTGAGAGCTTTCCGAAACTTCTACAATGTCTGGTTCCGGAGATATACGCATCCAAAGTGAAATCGTTTTTTTTTTTTGGATGGATATATTTCCTCAACCCAGGCTTCGAAAGAGGTTCGATTTTCAGTCAGGGATCTCAATACCGTTCAAAATCTCACGACCACTCATAGCAGGGGCGTTTGTGTACGATATTAGGGCAAACCTTTCATTTCGACCTGACGGGTTGAGCTTTAGTGGACTTATAGTTTATGTCCTAACTTTACTTTTGAGAACACTGTCAGAAGGACAAGGGAAGGGTTGCCACTTTTACCAGTTTAAATCTCGAAATGTTGCTTATAAATCGAAAACCAAGGGTCGGACGATGACCCGAGAACTCTCGTTGGCATCAGCACCCTTGAAACCATAGGACTACATTATTGATTTTCTCCCACCCCTCCCCTTGCACGAAGGGGGTGGAAAAAAGTCGTTTTGGAAAAGAAAATTTTAAAAGCCAAGAAAAGTTAGAAAAAATTTTGAACTTCTACCATGAATCCCCTCCCGAAACTGTAACGTTGATGAAAAGGGCTCGATTGTGGCGCTGTTAACCACGGCGAATTAACGTTGCCAGCGGGATAAAGGTACAAAAGAGGTTATGAACTATCAGTAAGACAAAGAGGATTGTATTATTTTTATTCTGACAACAATAAAGGGAATAAGTGAGATAGGTGCGTTAGCTGTTAGTGTCATGGCAACGACAGAATGAGGTAGAGAAAATAAGTAAAATGTTCATACACGTACATATGAAATTATACAATGGTGTTTTTTTTTTTTGTTGAACTAATGAATACGTAGGTGTTTTGCTCTTGGCTTGTGAAACGTATTACAAAAATGAATTTAATACTCACAAAAAGCAGATAGAAAAAAAACTACCATGTAAAAGGAATTTTTTATCTAGATAGATTTTCGTGCGCGATGAATTTTTTTAAAAACAAAAATTTTTTTGCGTGAAATTTAAGAGGTTTTTAATTTTTAACTTTTTGACGGGTGAAAAGCAAAACTTGAAATTTTACTGAATGATAATCAATAATCATTATAGACTTTAGTATGTGGTAAAAATTTCGATTTTCTAGAACACCGTTAAGTAGACGTATATGAAGATATAATCTAGTTTCAAACTACAATAGATTCGATGTTCACTTTTCAAAATGCAAAAGTTGATGAAAAAATTATTAACAGGGGCATACTTGCCATACAATTTTTTTATCTGTTCAACTTAATCTTTTTGTTTCTCAAAAACGGCTACTACGACTTTGATGAAATTTGTTCTGTATGCTAAAATTAGTTCGATCTACTACTAAATTAAAAAAAAACTTTACTAAGGGCCAGTTTTTCGGTGCGAGATCATTCTATTCTCGGGGTTAAACCGGAGTTAACTTGAAAAACGTGTTTTTCTGTCAATTGAAATTGAAAGTTAACTCCGAGTTAACTGGTCTAATTTGGTGAGTTAACTCAGGCCCCAAATTGAGCGTCTTTTTAGTTGTGGCGCCATCTCGATTTCGATATTGAAAGTTATTGCCAGTGCAATTCGTTGTGGCGCCATCTCTATTCCTATGCGTAAAAGGCGTAGAAGGGTGATATCCACAGTATCGCACATCGTTGGCTTCAGAATTTTGACAGCTGGAAGATAAAGTTAATCCTCAACTGAAAAACAGTTTTTTGTTTATCAAAACAAAAGCCGTTATTTTTTTGATATTTTACTTTCTATTCCAAGTCATTTTCTATAAATTAAAATTAACGCTCTCGCCTAAACGGGAGAAAATTGACCCTCCACCCGATGTAACTTTCTTCTTGCCCAGGTCCAACCTACACGCTCTTCATACATTTCTATTTTCCCGATTTACTACAGTCACTCATACAATACAATGGAGTGGAGTGGAGTGGAGTGGAGTGGAGTGGAGTGGAGTGGAGTGGAGTGGAGTGGAGTGGAGTGGAGTGGAGTGGAGTGGAGTGGAGTGGAGTGGAGTGGAGTGGAGTGGAGTGGAGTGGAGTGGAGTGGAGTGGAGTGGAGTGGAGTGGAGTGGAGTGGAGTGGAGTGGAGTGGAGTGGAGTGGAGTGGAGTGGAGTGGAGTGGAGTGGAGTGGAGTGGAGTGGAGTGGAGTGGAGTGGAGTGGAGTGGAGTGGAGTGGAGTGGAGTGGAGTGGAGTGGAGTGGAGTGGAGTGGAGTGGAGTGGAGTGGAGTGGAGTGGAGTGGAGTGGAGTGGAGTGGAGTGGAGTGGAGTGGAGTGGAGTGGAGTGGAGTGGAGTGGAGTGGAGTGGAGTGGAGTGGAGTGGAGTGGAGTGGAGTGGAGTGGAGTGGAGTGGAGTGGAGTGGAGTGGAGTGGAGTGGAGTGGAGTGGAGTGGAGTGGAGTGGAGTGGAGTGGAGTGGAGTGGAGTGGAGTGGAGTGGAGTGGAGTGGAGTGGAGTGGAGTGGAGTGGAGTGGAGTGGAGTGGAGTGGAGTGGAGTGGAGTGGAGTGGAGTGGAGTGGAGTGGAGTGGAGTGGAGTGGAGTGGAGTGGAGTGGAGTGGAGTGGAGTGGAGTGGAGTGGAGTGGAGTGGAGTGGAGTGGAGTGGAGTGGAGTGGAGTGGAGTGGAGTGGAGTGGAGTGGAGTGGAGTGGAGTGGAGTGGAGTGGAGTGGAGTGGAGTGGAGTGGAGTGGAGTGGAGTGGAGTGGAGTGGAGTGGAGTGGAGTGGAGTGGAGTGGAGTGGAGTGGAGTGGAGTGGAGTGGAGTGGAGTGGAGTGGAGTGGAGTGGAGTGGAGTGGAGTGGAGTGGAGTGGAGTGGAGTGGAGTGGAGTGGAGTGGAGTGGAGTGGAGTGGAGTGGAGTGGAGTGGAGTGGAGTGGAGTGGAGTGGAGTGGAGTGGAGTGGAGTGGAGTGGAGTGGAGTGGAGTGGAGTGGAGTGGAGTGGAGTGGAGTGGAGTGGAGTGGAGTGGAGTGGAGTGGAGTGGAGTGGAGTGGAGTGGAGTGGAGTGGAGTGGAGTGGTGGAGTGGAGTGGAGTGGAGTGGAGTGGAGTGGAGTGAGTGGAGTGGAGTGGAGTGGAGTGGAGTGGAGTGGAGTGAGTGGAGTGGAGTGGAGTGAGTGGAGTGGAGTGGAGTGAGTGGAGTGGAGTGGAGTGGAGTGGAGTGGAGTGGAGTGGAGTGGAGTGGAGTGGAGTGGAGTGGAGTGAGTGGAGTGGAGTGGAGTGGAGTGGAGTGGAGTGGAGTGGAGTGGAGTGGAGTGGAGTGGAGTGGAGTGGAGTGGAGTGGAGTGGAGTGGAGTGGAGTGGAGTGGAGTGGAGTGGAGTGGAGTGGAGTGGAGTGGAGTGGAGTGGAGTGGAGTGGAGTGGAGTGGAGTGGTGTGGAGTGGAGTGGAGTGGAGTGGAGTGGAGTGGAGTGGAGTGGAGTGGAGTGGAGTGGAGTGGAGTGGAGTGGAGTGGAGTGGAGTGGAGTGGAGTGGAGTGGAGTGCTAAGAAAAGAGTCAGCAGATTCGTGAAAGATAAACAAACATAAGTCAAAAAGAGACGGGTACATATCGTCCCTCTTCTCACGAACTGACGTATCTGCTTTTACAATATTTTACAGGAGAGCAGTTTTTAGTTTTGTGTCCTCTTTCTATAGGCGTTACTTTTGTGTTTTACAACGGTTTTGGTATTTTTTCTTTGTAAAATTACAAGAATTTGCTAAAGTTTCAAATGGTATAAGATTCAATGTATATACTTAACTTAAAACAGTTAAAAATAATCGATCAACCAGATACGTCAGTTCGTGAGAAATTTTAGTGAGAAGTTTAAGTGTCGTGACAGTATACACAGGCTTCACTGTTTTGAAAAAAGTTTATTAGTGAGACATTTTAGTGTCGTGATAGCACGCACAGGTATCACTATTTTGAAAAAAGCTCGCCCATAAGCCCTTTACTAAACATTTTTGTTTGACATAGTATAGTAAACAGGAAAAACCGAATGCCATTTAAATTTAATTAAGTGATGGGTGAATAGCAAAAATGGGTTTACATCTTAACATAAATTTAAGGCCTTTTTATTTCTACTCACCGATAAATGCCCCTAGTACCTAAAACCACTGTATTTACACATAATTTGCAATATAACGGAAAACTGCTACCCACATAATTGCAGTTACGTCTGTTCGTGAGCAACTTTTCACCTAAAATTGCAGTTATGCCAACGATGTCATAACACATTGAACCATGTTCCAGACATTTTTCAGGGAATCTAATGATGTAGAAATATGCAATCAAGTTAACCTAGCACATACATATGTATATATATATACAGTTGTGAACACGAAAATAGCAGTAGGTTAAAAATAAACGAAAAAATGATATATTTTTAACCGTTCTTGTGGAAAAGTCGGGTTAAGGTTCAGTGTTGGGGAGACGTCGCACATACTACCAGGATCAAATACCACCATAAAAAACAACCTTTGACTCATCTGCCATAAAATATTACGCTCACAGGAAATCCAACATAGTTTCTTGCAAACTGCATCCGTTTTTCTGGATGTGTTTTGTTGGCAGGTGGCTTATTCTTCGGCATGATTGCTGCTAAATTTGCCTCTAAAAGTCTTCTTCTCCAGTTCATATCACTCATAAAAAGATTGATCTCTTAACGAATCTCGATTGTCGATTTTTGTGGATTCTCTCGAGAAAATCCCATGATTCTCCTTCCGTCATGGAGTGTTATTTTTCTTTTTCCATCTCTTCTTTCTGGCTTTTGCACATATTTTATAGAAGTTGGGATCATTTAAGCCGAGCCCAACAAATGTTGTGCATTTCCTGGTATGACTTGCCTTCTCTAAGCTGCAACAGAATTAATTTGCACTGCTCATCAGTGAAGTGTTTAATACTGCCCACTTTTGCAAAAAAAAAATATTAAAAATGCTTGTTTGTATTCATATTTCTTTAAAAACATTTCTTCTACTACATTTTACTTCCTTTCGGTTTACAACACTTCAAAAAAGTAAAAAAAAATAGAATATTTACAAAATACTGCTATTTACTCCGATAGTAGTAGTAACTGGAGTGGAGTGGAGTGGAGTGGAGTGGAGTGGAGTGGAGTGGAGTGGAGTGGAGTGGAGTGGAGTGGAGTGGAGTGGAGTGGAGTGGGAGTGGAGTGGAGTGGAGTGGAGTGGAGTGGAGTGGAGTGGAGTGGAGTGGAGTGGAGTGGAGTGGAGTGGAGTGGAGTGGAGTGGAGTGGAGTGGAGTGGAGTGGAGTGGAGTGGAGTGGAGTGGAGTGGAGTGGAGTGGAGTGGAGTGGAGTGGAGTGGAGTGGAGTGAGTGGAGTGGAGTGGAGTGGAGTGGAGTGGAGTGGAGTGGAGTGGAGTGGAGTGGAGTGGAGTGGAGTGGAGTGGAGTGGAGTGGAGTGGAGTGGAGTGGAGTGGAGTGGAGTGGAGTGGGAGTGGAGTGGAGTGGAGTGGAGTGGAGTGGAGTGGAGTGGAGTGGAGTGGAGTGGAGTGGAGTGGAGTGGAGTGGAGTGGAGTGGAGTGGAGTGGAGTGGAGTGGAGTGGAGTGGAGTGGAGTGGAGTGGAGTGGAGTGGAGTGGAGTGGAGTGGAGTGGAGTGGAGTGGAGTGGAGTGGAGTGGAGTGGAGTGGAGTGGAGTGGAGTGGAGTGGAGTGGAGTGGAGTGGAGTGGAGTGGAGTGGAGTGGAGTGGAGTGAGTGGAGTGGAGTGGAGTGGAGTGGAGTGGAGTGGAGTGGAGTGGAGTGGAGTGGAGTGGAGTGGAGTGGAGTGGAGTGGAGTGGAGTGGAGTGGAGTGGAGTGGAGTGGAGTGGAGTGGAGTGGAGTGGAGTGGAGTGGAGTGGAGTGGAGTGGAGTGGAGTGGAGTGGAGTGGAGTGGAGTGGAGTGGAGTGGAGTGGAGTGGAGTGGAGTGGAGTGGAGTGGAGTGGAGTGGAGTGGAGTGGAGTGGAGTGGAGTGGAGTGGAGTGGAGTGGAGTGGAGTGCTAAGAAAAGAGTCAGCAGATTCGTGAAAGATAAACAAACATAAGTCAAAAAGAGACGGGTACATATCGTCCCTCTTCTCACGAACTGACGTATCTGCTTTTACAATATTTTACAGGAGAGCAGTTTTTAGTTTTGTGTCCTCTTTCTATAGGCGTTACTTTTGTGTTTTACAACGGTTTTGGTATTTTTTCTTTGTAAAATTACAAGAATTTGCTAAAGTTTCAAATGGTATAAGATTCAATGTATATACTTAACTTAAAACAGTTAAAAATAATCGATCAACCAGATACGTCAGTTCGTGAGAAATTTTAGTGAGAAGTTTAAGTGTCGTGACAGTATACACAGGCTTCACTGTTTTGAAAAAAGTTTATTAGTGAGACATTTTAGTGTCGTGATAGCACGCACAGGTATCACTATTTTGAAAAAAGCTCGCCCATAAGCCCTTTACTAAACATTTTTGTTTGACATAGTATAGTAAACAGGAAAAACCGAATGCCATTTAAATTTAATTAAGTGATGGGTGAATAGCAAAAATGGGTTTACATCTTAACATAAATTTAAGGCCTTTTTATTTCTACTCACCGATAAATGCCCCTAGTACCTAAAACCACTGTATTTACACAATAATTTGCAATATAACGGAAAACTGCTACCCACATAATTGCAGTTACGTCTGTTCGTGAGCAACTTTTCACCTAAAATTGCAGTTATGCCAACGATGTCATAACACATTGAACCATGTTCCAGACATTTTTCAGGGAATCTAATGATGTAGAAATATGCAATCAAGTTAACCTAGCACATACATATGTATATATATATACAGTTGTGAACACGAAAATAGCAGTAGGTTAAAAATAAACGAAAAAATGATATATTTTTAACCGTTCTTGTGGAAAAGTCGGGTTAAGGTTCAGTGTTGGGGAGACGTCGCACATACTACCAGGATCAAATACCACCATAAAAAACAACCTTTGACTCATCTGCCATAAAATATTACGCTCACAGGAAATCCAACATAGTTTCTTGCAAACTGCATCCGTTTTTCTGGATGTGTTTTGTTGGCAGGTGGCTTATTCTTCGGCATGATTGCTGCTAAATTTGCCTCTAAAAGTCTTCTTCTCCAGTTCATATCACTCATAAAAAGATTGATCTCTTAACGAATCTCGATTGTCGATTTTTGTGGATTCTCTCGAGAAAATCCCATGATTCTCCTTCCGTCATGGAGTGTTATTTTTCTTTTTCCATCCCTTCTTTCTGGCTTTTGCACATATTTTATAGAAGTTGGGATCATTTAAGCCGAGCCCAACAAATGTTGTGCATTTCCTGGTATGACTTGCCTTCTCTAAGCTGCAACAGAATTAATTTGCACTGCTCATCAGTGAAGTGTTTAATACTGCCCACTTTTGCAAAAAAAAAATATTAAAAATGCTTGTTTGTATTCATATTTCTTTAAAAACATTTCTTCTACTACATTTTACTTCCTTTCGGTTTACAACACTTCAAAAAAGTAAAAAAAAATAGAATATTTACAAAATACTGCTATTTACTCCGATAGTAGTAGTAACTGGAGTGGAGTGGAGTGGAGTGGAGTGGAGTGGAGTGGAGTGGAGTGGAGTGGAGTGGAGTGGAGTGGAGTGGAGTGGAGTGGAGTGGAGTGGAGTGGAGTGGAGTGGAGTGGAGTGGAGTGAGTGGAGTGGAGTGGAGTGGAGTGGAGTGGAGTGGAGTGGAGTGGAGTGGAGTGGAGTGGAGTGGAGTGGAGTGGAGTGGAGTGGAGTGGAGTGGAGTGGAGTGGAGTGGAGTGGAGTGGAGTGGAGTGGAGTGGAGTGGAGTGGAGTGGAGTGGAGTGGAGTGGAGTGGAGTGGAGTGGAGTGGAGTGGAGTGGAGTGGAGTGGAGTGGAGTGGAGTGGAGTGGAGTGGAGTGGAGTGGAGTGGAGTGGAGTGGAGTGGAGTGGAGTGGAGTGGAGTGGAGTGGAGTGGAGTGGAGTGGAGTGGAGTGGAGTGGAGTGGAGTGGAGTGGAGTGGAGTGGAGTGGAGTGGAGTGGAGTGGAGTGGAGTGGAGTGGAGTGGAGTGGAGTGGAGTGGAGTGGAGTGGAGTGGAGTGGAGTGGAGTGGAGTGGAGTGGAGTGGAGTGGAGTGGAGTGGAGTGGAGTGGAGTGGAGTGGAGTGGAGTGGAGTGGAGTGGAGTGGAGTGGAGTGGAGTGGAGTGGAGTGGAGTGGAGTGGAGTGGAGTGGAGTGGAGTGGAGTGGAGTGGAGTGGAGTGGAGTGGAGTGGAGTGGAGTGGAGTGGAGTGGAGTGGAGTGGAGTGGAGTGGAGTGGAGTGGAGTGGAGTGGAGTGGAGTGGAGTGGAGTGGAGTGGAGTGGAGTGGAGTGGAGTGGAGTGGAGTGGAGTGGAGTGGAGTGGAGTGGAGTGGAGTGGAGTGGAGTGGAGTGGAGTGGAGTGGAGTGGAGTGGAGTGGAGTGGAGTGGAGTGGAGTGGAGTGGAGTGGAGTGGAGTGGAGTGGAGTGGAGTGGAGTGGAGTGGAGTGGAGTGGAGTGGAGTGGAGTGGAGTGGAGTGGAGTGGAGTGGAGTGGAGTGGAGTGGAGTGGAGTGGAGTGGAGTGGAGTGGAGTGGAGTGGAGTGGAGTGGAGTGGAGTGGAGTGGAGTGGAGTGGAGTGGAGTGGAGTGGAGTGGAGTGGAGTGGAGTGGAGTGGAGTGGAGTGGAGTGGAGTGGAGTGGAGTGGAGTGGAGTGGAGTGGAGTGGAGTGGAGTGGAGTGGAGTGGAGTGGAGTGGAGTGGAGTGGAGTGGAGTGGAGTGGAGTGGAGTGGAGTGGAGTGGAGTGGAGTGGAGTGGAGTGGAGTGGAGTGGAGTGGAGTGGAGTGGAGTGGAGTGGAGTGGAGTGGAGTGGAGTGGAGTGGAGTGGAGTGGAGTGGAGTGGAGTGGAGTGGAGTGGAGTGGAGTGGAGTGGAGTGGAGTGGAGTGGAGTGGAGTGCTAAGAAAAGAGTCACAAACATAAGTCAAAAAGAGACGGGTACATATCGTCCCTCTTCTCACGAACTGACGTATCTGCTTTTACAATATTTTACAGGAGAGCAGTTTTTAGTTTTGTGTCCTCTTTCTATAGGCGTTACTTTTGTGTTTTACAACGGTTTTGGTATTTTTTCTTTGTAAAATTACAAGAATTTGCTAAAGTTTCAAATGGTATAAGATTCAATGTATATACTTAACTTAAAACAGTTAAAAATAATCGATCAACCAGATACGTCAGTTCGTGAGAAATTTTAGTGAGAAGTTTAAGTGTCGTGACAGTATACACAGGCTTCACTGTTTTGAAAAAAGTTTATTAGTGAGACATTTTAGTGTCGTGATAGCACGCACAGGTATCACTATTTTGAAAAAAGCTCGCCCATAAGCCCTTTACTAAACATTTTTGTTTGACATAGTATAGTAAACAGGAAAAACCGAATGCCATTTAAATTTAATTAAGTGATGGGTGAATAGCAAAAATGGGTTTACATCTTAACATAAATTTAAGGCCTTTTTATTTCTACTCACCGATAAATGCCCCTAGTACCTAAAACCACTGTATTTACACAATAATTTGCAATATAACGGAAAACTGCTACCCACATAATTGCAGTTACGTCTGTTCGTGAGCAACTTTTCACCTAAAATTGCAGTTATGCCAACGATGTCATAACACATTGAACCATGTTCCAGACATTTTTCAGGGAATCTAATGATGTAGAAATATGCAATCAAGTTAACCTAGCACATACATATGTATATATATATACAGTTGTGAACACGAAAATAGCAGTAGGTTAAAAATAAACGAAAAAATGATATATTTTTAACCGTTCTTGTGGAAAAGTCGGGTTAAGGTTCAGTGTTGGGGAGACGTCGCACATACTACCAGGATCAAATACCACCATAAAAAACAACCTTTGACTCATCTGCCATAAAATATTACGCTCACAGGAAATCCAACATAGTTTCTTGCAAACTGCATCCGTTTTTCTGGATGTGTTTTGTTGGCAGGTGGCTTATTCTTCGGCATGATTGCTGCTAAATTTGCCTCTAAAAGTCTTCTTCTCCAGTTCATATCACTCATAAAAAGATTGATCTCTTAACGAATCTCGATTGTCGATTTTTGTGGATTCTCTCGAGAAAATCCCATGATTCTCCTTCCGTCATGGAGTGTTATTTTTCTTTTTCCATCTCTTCTTTCTGGCTTTTGCACATATTTTATAGAAGTTGGGATCATTTAAGCCGAGCCCAACAAATGTTGTGCATTTCCTGGTATGACTTGCCTTCTCTAAGCTGCAACAGAATTAATTTGCACTGCTCATCAGTGAAGTGTTTAATACTGCCCACTTTTGCAAAAAAAAAATATTAAAAATGCTTGTTTGTATTCATATTTCTTTAAAAACATTTCTTCTACTACATTTTACTTCCTTTCGGTTTACAACACTTCAAAAAAGTAAAAAAAAATAGAATATTTACAAAATACTGCTATTTACTCCGATAGTAGTAGTAACTGGAGTGGAGTGGAGTGGAGTGGAGTGGAGTGGAGTGGAGTGGAGTGGAGTGGAGTGGAGTGGAGTGGAGTGGAGTGGAGTGGAGTGGAGTGGAGTGGAGTGGAGTGGAGTGGAGTGGAGTGGAGTGGAGTGGAGTGGAGTGGAGTGGAGTGGAGTGGAGTGGAGTGGAGTGGAGTGGAGTGGAGTGGAGTGGAGTGGAGTGGAGTGGAGTGGAGTGGAGTGGAGTGGAGTGGAGTGGAGTGGAGTGGAGTGGAGTGGAGTGGAGTGGAGTGGAGTGGAGTGGAGTGGAGTGGAGTGGAGTGGAGTGGAGTGGAGTGGAGTGGAGTGGAGTGGAGTGGAGTGGAGTGGAGTGGAGTGGAGTGGAGTGGAGTGGAGTGGAGTGGAGTGGAGTGGAGTGGAGTGGAGTGGAGTGGAGTGGAGTGGAGTGGAGTGGAGTGGAGTGGAGTGGAGTGGAGTGGAGTGGAGTGGAGTGGAGTGGAGTGGAGTGGAGTGGAGTGGAGTGGAGTGGAGTGGAGTGGAGTGGAGTGGAGTGGAGTGGAGTGGAGTGGAGTGGAGTGGAGTGGAGTGGAGTGGAGTGGAGTGGAGTGGAGTGGAGTGGAGTGGAGTGGAGTGGAGTGGAGTGGAGTGGAGTGGAGTGGAGTGGAGTGGAGTGGAGTGGAGTGGAGTGGAGTGGAGTGGAGTGGAGTGGAGTGGAGTGGAGTGGAGTGGAGTGGAGTGGAGTGGAGTGGAGTGGAGTGGAGTGGAGTGGAGTGGAGTGGAGTGGAGTGGAGTGGAGTGGAGTGGAGTGGAGTGGAGTGGAGTGGAGTGGAGTGGAGTGGAGTGGAGTGGAGTGGAGTGGAGTGGAGTGGAGTGGAGTGGAGTGGAGTGGAGTGGAGTGGAGTGGAGTGGAGTGGAGTGGAGTGGAGTGGAGTGGAGTGGAGTGGAGTGGAGTGGAGTGGAGTGGAGTGGAGTGGAGTGGAGTGGAGTGGAGTGGAGTGGAGTGGAGTGGAGTGGAGTGGAGTGGAGTGGAGTGGAGTGGAGTGGAGTGGAGTGGAGTGGAGTGGAGTGGAGTGGAGTGGAGTGGAGTGGAGTGGAGTGGAGTGGAGTGGAGTGGAGTGGAGTGGAGTGGAGTGGAGTGGAGTGGAGTGGAGTGGAGTGGAGTGGAGTGGAGTGGAGTGGAGTGGAGTGGAGTGGAGTGGAGTGGAGTGGAGTGGAGTGGAGTGGAGTGGAGTGGAGTGGAGTGGAGTGGAGTGGAGTGGAGTGGAGTGGAGTGGAGTGGAGTGGAGTGGAGTGGAGTGGAGTGGAGTGGAGTGGAGTGGAGTGGAGTGGAGTGGAGTGGAGTGCTAAGAAAAGAGTCAGCAGATTCGTGAAAGATAAACAAACATAAGTCAAAAAGAGACGGGTACATATCGTCCCTCTTCTCACGAACTGACGTATCTGCTTTTACAATATTTTACAGGAGAGCAGTTTTTAGTTTTGTGTCCTCTTTCTATAGGCGTTACTTTTGTGTTTTACAACGGTTTTGGTATTTTTTCTTTGTAAAATTACAAGAATTTGCTAAAGTTTCAAATGGTATAAGATTCAATGTATATACTTAACTTAAAACAGTTAAAAATAATCGATCAACCAGATACGTCAGTTCGTGAGAAATTTTAGTGAGAAGTTTAAGTGTCGTGACAGTATACACAGGCTTCACTGTTTTGAAAAAAGTTTATTAGTGAGACATTTTAGTGTCGTGATAGCACGCACAGGTATCACTATTTTGAAAAAAGCTCGCCCATAAGCCCTTTACTAAACATTTTTGTTTGACATAGTATAGTAAACAGGAAAAACCGAATGCCATTTAAATTTAATTAAGTGATGGGTGAATAGCAAAAATGGGTTTACATCTTAACATAAATTTAAGGCCTTTTTATTTCTACTCACCGATAAATGCCCCTAGTACCTAAAACCACTGTATTTACACAATAATTTGCAATATAACGGAAAACTGCTACCCACATAATTGCAGTTACGTCTGTTCGTGAGCAACTTTTCACCTAAAATTGCAGTTATGCCAACGATGTCATAACACATTGAACCATGTTCCAGACATTTTTCAGGGAATCTAATGATGTAGAAATATGCAATCAAGTTAACCTAGCACATACATATGTATATATATATACAGTTGTGAACACGAAAATAGCAGTAGGTTAAAAATAAACGAAAAAATGATATATTTTTAACCGTTCTTGTGGAAAAGTCGGGTTAAGGTTCAGTGTTGGGGAGACGTCGCACATACTACCAGGATCAAATACCACCATAAAAAACAACCTTTGACTCATCTGCCATAAAATATTACGCTCACAGGAAATCCAACATAGTTTCTTGCAAACTGCATCCGTTTTTCTGGATGTGTTTTGTTGGCAGGTGGCTTATTCTTCGGCATGATTGCTGCTAAATTTGCCTCTAAAAGTCTTCTTCTCCAGTTCATATCACTCATAAAAAGATTGATCTCTTAACGAATCTCGATTGTCGATTTTTGTGGATTCTCTCGAGAAAATCCCATGATTCTCCTTCCGTCATGGAGTGTTATTTTTCTTTTTCCATCTCTTCTTTCTGGCTTTTGCACATATTTTATAGAAGTTGGGATCATTTAAGCCGAGCCCAACAAATGTTGTGCATTTCCTGGTATGACTTGCCTTCTCTAAGCTGCAACAGAATTAATTTGCACTGCTCATCAGTGAAGTGTTTAATACTGCCCACTTTTGCAAAAAAAAAATATTAAAAATGCTTGTTTGTATTCATATTTCTTTAAAAACATTTCTTCTACTACATTTTACTTCCTTTCGGTTTACAACACTTCAAAAAAGTAAAAAAAAATAGAATATTTACAAAATACTGCTATTTACTCCGATAGTAGTAGTAACTGGAGTGGAGTGGAGTGGAGTGGAGTGGAGTGGAGTGGAGTGGAGTGGAGTGGAGTGGAGTGGAGTGGAGTGGAGTGGAGTGGAGTGGAGTGGAGTGGAGTGGAGTGGAGTGGAGTGGAGTGGAGTGGAGTGGAGTGGAGTGGAGTGGAGTGGAGTGGAGTGGAGTGGAGTGGAGTGGAGTGGAGTGGAGTGGAGTGGAGTGGAGTGGAGTGGAGTGGAGTGGAGTGGAGTGGAGTGGAGTGGAGTGGAGTGGAGTGGAGTGGAGTGGAGTGGAGTGGAGTGGAGTGGAGTGGAGTGGAGTGGAGTGGAGTGGAGTGGAGTGGAGTGGAGTGGAGTGGAGTGGAGTGGAGTGGAGTGGAGTGGAGTGGAGTGGAGTGGAGTGGAGTGGAGTGGAGTGGAGTGGAGTGGAGTGGAGTGGAGTGGAGTGGAGTGGAGTGGAGTGGAGTGGAGTGGAGTGGAGTGGAGTGGAGTGGAGTGGAGTGGAGTGGAGTGGAGTGGAGTGGAGTGGAGTGGAGTGGAGTGGAGTGGAGTGGAGTGGAGTGGAGTGGAGTGGAGTGGAGTGGAGTGGAGTGGAGTGGAGTGGAGTGGAGTGGAGTGGAGTGGAGTGGAGTGGAGTGGAGTGGAGTGGAGTGGAGTGGAGTGGAGTGGAGTGGAGTGGAGTGGAGTGGAGTGGAGTGGAGTGGAGTGGAGTGGAGTGGAGTGGAGTGGAGTGGAGTGGAGTGGAGTGGAGTGGAGTGGAGTGGAGTGGAGTGGAGTGGAGTGGAGTGGAGTGGAGTGGAGTGGAGTGGAGTGGAGTGGAGTGGAGTGGAGTGGAGTGGAGTGGAGTGGAGTGGAGTGGAGTGGAGTGGAGTGGAGTGGAGTGGAGTGGAGTGGAGTGGAGTGGAGTGGAGTGGAGTGGAGTGGAGTGGAGTGGAGTGGAGTGGAGTGGAGTGGAGTGGAGTGGAGTGGAGTGGAGTGGAGTGGAGTGGAGTGGAGTGGAGTGGAGTGGAGTGGAGTGGAGTGGAGTGGAGTGGAGTGGAGTGGAGTGGAGTGGAGTGGAGTGGAGTGGAGTGGAGTGGAGTGCTAAGAAAAGAGTCAGCAGATTCGTGAAAGATAAACAAACATAAGTCAAAAAGAGACGGGTACATATCGTCCCTCTTCTCACGAACTGACGTATCTGCTTTTACAATATTTTACAGGAGAGCAGTTTTTAGTTTTGTGTCCTCTTTCTATAGGCGTTACTTTTGTGTTTTACAACGGTTTTGGTATTTTTTCTTTGTAAAATTACAAGAATTTGCTAAAGTTTCAAATGGTATAAGATTCAATGTATATACTTAACTTAAAACAGTTAAAAATAATCGATCAACCAGATACGTCAGTTCGTGAGAAATTTTAGTGAGAAGTTTAAGTGTCGTGACAGTATACACAGGCTTCACTGTTTTGAAAAAATTTTATTAGTGAGACATTTTAGTGTCGTGATAGCACGCACAGGTATCACTATTTTGAAAAAAGCTCGCCCATAAGCCCTTTACTAAACATTTTTGTTTGACATAGTATAGTAAACAGGAAAAACCGAATGCCATTTAAATTTAATTAAGTGATGGGTGAATAGCAAAAATGGGTTTACATCTTAACATAAATTTAAGGCCTTTTTATTTCTACTCACCGATAAATGCCCCTAGTACCTAAAACCACTGTATTTACACAATAATTTGCAATATAACGGAAAACTGCTACCCACATAATTGCAGTTACGTCTGTTCGTGAGCAACTTTTCACCTAAAATTGCAGTTATGCCAACGATGTCATAACACATTGAACCATGTTCCAGACATTTTTCAGGGAATCTAATGATGTAGAAATATGCAATCAAGTTAACCTAGCACATACATATGTATATATATATACAGTTGTGAACACGAAAATAGCAGTAGGTTAAAAATAAACGAAAAAATGATATATTTTTAACCGTTCTTGTGGAAAAGTCGGGTTAAGGTTCAGTGTTGGGGAGACGTCGCACATACTACCAGGATCAAATACCACCATAAAAAACAACCTTTGACTCATCTGCCATAAAATATTACGCTCACAGGAAATCCAACATAGTTTCTTGCAAACTGCATCCGTTTTTCTGGATGTGTTTTGTTGGCAGGTGGCTTATTCTTCGGCATGATTGCTGCTAAATTTGCCTCTAAAAGTCTTCTTCTCCAGTTCATATCACTCATAAAAAGATTGATCTCTTAACGAATCTCGATTGTCGATTTTTGTGGATTCTCTCGAGAAAATCCCATGATTCTCCTTCCGTCATGGAGTGTTATTTTTCTTTTTCCATCCCTTCTTTCTGGCTTTTGCACATATTTTATAGAAGTTGGGATCATTTAAGCCGAGCCCAACAAATGTTGTGCATTTCCTGGTATGACTTGCCTTCTCTAAGCTGCAACAGAATTAATTTGCACTGCTCATCAGTGAAGTGTTTAATACTGCCCACTTTTGCAAAAAAAAAATATTAAAAATGCTTGTTTGTATTCATATTTCTTTAAAAACATTTCTTCTACTACATTTTACTTCCTTTCGGTTTACAACACTTCAAAAAAGTAAAAAAAAATAGAATATTTACAAAATACTGCTATTTACTCCGATAGTAGTAGTAACTGGAGTGGAGTGGAGTGGAGTGGAGTGGAGTGGAGTGGAGTAACTACTTTCGGAGTTACTACTTTCGGAGTTACTACTATCGGAGTAACTACTATTGGAGTAACTACTATCGGAGTAACTACTATCGGAATAACTACTTTCGGAGTTACTACTTTCGGAGTAACTACTATCGGAGTAACTACTATCGGAGTAACTACTATCGGAGTAACTACTATTGGAGTAACTACTATCGGAGTAACTACTATCGGAGTAACTACTATCGGAGTAACTACTATCGGAGTAACTACTTTCGGAGTTACTACTATTGGAGTAACTACTATCGGAGTAACTACTTTCGGAGTTACTACTTTCGGAGTTACTACTTTCGGAGTAACTACTATCGGAGTTACTACTTTCGGAGTTACTACTATCGGAGTAACTACTATCGGAGTAACTACTATCGGAGTAACTACTATCGGAGTAACTACTATCGGAGTTACTACTTTCGGAGTAACTACTATCGGAGTTACTACTTTCGGAGTAACTACTATCGGAGTAACTACTATCGGAGTTACTACTATTGGAGTAACTACTATCGGAGTAACTACTTTCGGAGTAACTACTTTCGGAGTTACTACTTTCGGAGTAACTACTATTGGAGTAACTCCTTTCGGAGTTACTACTATCGGAGTAGCTACTATCGGAGTAACTACTTTCGGAGTTACTACTATCCACTCCACTCCACTCCACTCCACTCCACTCCACTCCACTCCACTCCACTCCACTCCACTCCACTCCACTCCACTCCACTCCACTCCACTCCACTCCACTCCACTCCACTCCACTCCACTCCACTCCACTCCACTCCACTCCACTCCACTCCACTCCACTCCACTCCACTCCACTCCACTCCACTCCACTCCACTCCACTCCACTCCACTCCACTCCACTCCACTCCACTCCACTCCACTCCACTCCACTCCACTCCACTCCACTCCACTCCACTCCACTCCACTCCACTCCACTCCACTCCACTCCACTCCACTCCACTCCACTCCACTCCACTCCACTCCACTCCACTCCACTCCACTCCACTCCACTCCACTCCACTCCACTCCACTCCACTCCACTCCACTCCACTCCACTCCACTCCACTCCACTCCACTCCACTCCACTCCACTCCACTCCACTCCACTCCACTCCACTCCACTCCACTCCACTCCACTCCACTCCACTCCACTCCACTCCACTCCACTCCACTCCACTCCACTCCACTCCACTCCACTCCACTCCACTCCACTCCACTCCACTCCACTCCACTCCACTCCACTCCACTCCACTCCACTCCACTCCACTCCACTCCACTCCACTCCACTCCACTCCACTCCACTCCACTCCACTCCACTCCACTCCACTCCACTCCACTCCACTCCACTCCACTCCACTCCACTCCACTCCACTCCACTCCACTCCACTCCACTCCACTCCACTCCACTCCACTCCACTCCACTCCACTCCACTCCACTCCACTCCACTCCACTCCACTCCACTCCACTCCACTCCACTCCACTCCACTCCACTCCACTCCACTCCACTCCACTCCACTCCACTCCACTCCACTCCACTCCACTCCACTCCACTCCACTCCACTCCACTCCACTCCACTCCACTCCACTCCACTCCACTCCACTCCACTCCACTCCACTCCACTCCACTCCACTCCACTCCACTCCACTCCACTCCACTCCACTCCACTCCACTCCACTCCACTCCACTCCACTCCACTCCAGTTACTACTACTATCGGAGTAAATAGCAGTATTTTGTAAATATTCTATTTTTTTTTACTTTTTTGAAGTGTTGTAAACCGAAAGGAAGTAAAATGTAGTAGAAGAAATGTTTTTAAAGAAATATGAATACAAACAAGCATTTTTAATATTTTTTTTTTGCAAAAGTGGGCAGTATTAAACACTTCACTGATGAGCAGTGCAAATTAATTCTGTTGCAGCTTAGAGAAGGCAAGTCATACCAGGAAATGCACAACATTTGTTGGGCTCGGCTTAAATGATCCCAACTTCTATAAAATATGTGCAAAAGCCAGAAAGAAGGGATGGAAAAAGAAAAATAACACTCCATGACGGAAGGAGAATCATGGGATTTTCTCGAGAGAATCCACAAAAATCGACAATCGAGATTCGTTAAGAGATCAATCTTTTTATGAGTGATATGAACTGGAGAAGAAGACTTTTAGAGGCAAATTTAGCAGCAATCATGCCGAAGAATAAGCCACCTGCCAACAAAACACATCCAGAAAAACGGATGCAGTTTGCAAGAAACTATGTTGGATTTCCTGTGAGCGTAATATTTTATGGCAGATGAGTCAAAGGTTGTTTTTTATGGTGGTATTTGATCCTGGTAGTATGTGCGACGTCTCCCCAACACTGAACCTTAACCCGACTTTTCCACAAGAACGGTTAAAAATATATCATTTTTTCGTTTATTTTTAACCTACTGCTATTTTCGTGTTCACAACTGTATATATATATACATATGTATGTGCTAGGTTAACTTGATTGCATATTTCTACATCATTAGATTCCCTGAAAAATGTCTGGAACATGGTTCAATGTGTTATGACATCGTTGGCATAACTGCAATTTTAGGTGAAAAGTTGCTCACGAACAGACGTAACTGCAATTATGTGGGTAGCAGTTTTCCGTTATATTGCAAATTATTGTGTAAATACAGTGGTTTTAGGTACTAGGGGCATTTATCGGTGAGTAGAAATAAAAAGGCCTTAAATTTATGTTAAGATGTAAACCCATTTTTGCTATTCACCCATCACTTAATTAAATTTAAATGGCATTCGGTTTTTCCTGTTTACTATACTATGTCAAACAAAAATGTTTAGTAAAGGGCTTATGGGCGAGCTTTTTTCAAAATAGTGATACCTGTGCGTGCTATCACGACACTAAAATGTCTCACTAATAAACTTTTTTCAAAACAGTGAAGCCTGTGTATACTGTCACGACACTTAAACTTCTCACTAAAATTTCTCACGAACTGACGTATCTGGTTGATCGATTATTTTTAACTGTTTTAAGTTAAGTATATACATTGAATCTTATACCATTTGAAACTTTAGCAAATTCTTGTAATTTTACAAAGAAAAAATACCAAAACCGTTGTAAAACACAAAAGTAACGCCTATAGAAAGAGGACACAAAACTAAAAACTGCTCTCCTGTAAAATATTGTAAAAGCAGATACGTCAGTTCGTGAGAAGAGGGACGATATGTACCCGTCTCTTTTTGACTTATGTTTGTTTATCTTTCACGAATCTGCTGACTCTTTTCTTAGCACTCCACTCCACTCCACTCCACTCCACTCCACTCCACTCCACTCCACTCCACTCCACTCCACTCCACTCCACTCCACTCCACTCCACTCCACTCCACTCCACTCCACTCCACTCCACTCCACTCCACTCCACTCCACTCCACTCCACTCCACTCCACTCCACTCCACTCCACTCCACTCCACTCCACTCCACTCCACTCCACTCCACTCCACTCCACTCCACTCCACTCCACTCCACTCCACTCCACTCCACTCCACTCCACTCCACTCCACTCCACTCCACTCCACTCCACTCCACTCCACTCCACTCCACTCCACTCCACTCCACTCCACTCCACTCCACTCCACTCCACTCCACTCCACTCCACTCCACTCCACTCCACTCCACTCCACTCCACTCCACTCCACTCCACTCCACTCCACTCCACTCCACTCCACTCCACTCCACTCCACTCCACTCCACTCCACTCCACTCCACTCCACTCCACTCCACTCCACTCCACTCCACTCCACTCCACTCCACTCCACTCCACTCCACTCCACTCCACTCCACTCCACTCCACTCCACTCCACTCCACTCCACTCCACTCCACTCCACTCCACTCCACTCCACTCCACTCCACTCCACTCCACTCCACTCCACTCCACTCCACTCCACTCCACTCCACTCCACTCCACTCCACTCCACTCCACTCCACTCCACTCCACTCCACTCCACTCCACTCCAGTTACTACTACTATCGGAGTAAATAGCAGTATTTTGTAAATATTCTATTTTTTTTTACTTTTTTGAAGTGTTGTAAACCGAAAGGAAGTAAAATGTAGTAGAAGAAATGTTTTTAAAGAAATATGAATACAAACAAGCATTTTTAATATTTTTTTTTTGCAAAAGTGGGCAGTATTAAACACTTCACTGATGAGCAGTGCAAATTAATTCTGTTGCAGCTTAGAGAAGGCAAGTCATACCAGGAAATGCACAACATTTGTTGGGCTCGGCTTAAATGATCCCAACTTCTATAAAATATGTGCAAAAGCCAGAAAGAAGAGATGGAAAAAGAAAAATAACACTCCATGACGGAAGGAGAATCATGGGATTTTCTCGAGAGAATCCACAAAAATCGACAATCGAGATTCGTTAAGAGATCAATCTTTTTATGAGTGATATGAACTGGAGAAGAAGACTTTTAGAGGCAAATTTAGCAGCAATCATGCCGAAGAATAAGCCACCTGCCAACAAAACACATCCAGAAAAACGGATGCAGTTTGCAAGAAACTATGTTGGATTTCCTGTGAGCGTAATATTTTATGGCAGATGAGTCAAAGGTTGTTTTTTATGGTGGTATTTGATC
Source organism: Dasysyrphus tricinctus (assembly GCA_963921185.1). Lineage (NCBI taxonomy): Eukaryota > Metazoa > Arthropoda > Insecta > Diptera > Syrphidae > Dasysyrphus > Dasysyrphus tricinctus. The sequence continues at coordinate 193,052,637 of OY992532.1, read as the reverse complement.
CTGGTAGTATGTGCGACGTCTCCCCAACACTGAACCTTAACCCGACTTTTCCACAAGAACGGTTAAAAATATATCATTTTTTCGTTTATTTTTAACCTACTGCTATTTTCGTGTTCACAACTGTATATATATATACATATGTATGTGCTAGGTTAACTTGATTGCATATTTCTACATCATTAGATTCCCTGAAAAATGTCTGGAACATGGTTCAATGTGTTATGACATCGTTGGCATAACTGCAATTTTAGGTGAAAAGTTTCTCACGAACAGACGTAACTGCAATTATGTGGGTAGCAGTTTTCCGTTATATTGCAAATTATTGTGTAAATACAGTGGTTTTAGGTACTAGGGGCATTTATCGGTGAGTAGAAATAAAAAGGCCTTAAATTTATGTTAAGATGTAAACCCATTTTTGCTATTCACCCATCACTTAATTAAATTTAAATGGCATTCGGTTTTTCCTGTTTACTATACTATGTCAAACAAAAATGTTTAGTAAAGGGCTTATGGGCGAGCTTTTTTCAAAATAGTGATACCTGTGCGTGCTATCACGACACTAAAATGTCTCACTAATAAACTTTTTTCAAAACAGTGAAGCCTGTGTATACTGTCACGACACTTAAACTTCTCACTAAAATTTCTCACGAACTGACGTATCTGGTTGATCGATTATTTTTAACTGTTTTAAGTTAAGTATATACATTGAATCTTATACCATTTGAAACTTTAGCAAATTCTTGTAATTTTACAAAGAAAAAATACCAAAACCGTTGTAAAACACAAAAGTAACGCCTATAGAAAGAGGACACAAAACTGAAAACTGCTCTCCTGTAAAATATTGTAAAAGCAGATACGTCAGTTCGTGAGAAGAGGGACGATATGTACCCGTCTCTTTTTGACTTATGTTTGTTTATCTTTCACGAATCTGCTGACTCTTTTCTTAGCACTATTGAGACAAATTCACAATAGTAATTTTTGGATCATTGAAATAGATCCATATAAAAAGCTGGATCCCATGTTGTTTTTGTTATCACGTGTTAGAAATTGATCCCGATCAGATCACGTGGATAATAAGATGCGGCTATTATCAGTTCTGTTCGATATCCAACACGGGTGTGACTCAGGTTTGATAATGTGTACCACGCTTTACACATTAAAATAACAACAAATGAGACTCATGAGTCCACTGTTTATGATGTCTTTATTTCTCACGACCGACATCACAAATTTAAATATAAAAATTTTGCTCAATGGCCGCGTTCAAGTTTCACTTAATAGTCAGTGTTTACATGACCCGATTTTTCCAGTGCGATTTTTGTTTTTTGTAGGTGGAAGGAATAGGAGGGAATTAAAAACAGTGCTGTCCTGTCTTTTACACTCTCAATTTCTTAATCATTGATTTATTTTTAATTTGACAACAAAAATCGAAAAATTCACTTGGCACTGTTAATTTTACTGTGAAGATAGCAGTACATATCCTTTTCACCAGTGGCGTATACAGGTTCACTCCTTGGAGGGGGGTCATACCAAAAAAATTACCCAAATCAGTATTAATTAAAAGTTTTTTCTTTTCCGATTTTGGACTTTTGTTGCAATTAAGTTCTGCTGGTCCCACAAATGTTATCAATTTTTGTTTAGATTTTAAAGTGTTGGGGTCGAAATTTTGGCAACGTCAAAATTCGTTTTGCAAAATTTTACTTTTGAAATTCCGCTTAAAAAATGTTCTTGTTCTTGTTTCTTCCTTTTTCAATTACCTGTGCCTCGTCTTAAAATTAAAATATTAAATAATTTTATTTGTTAACCGAGTTGGAAAGTTATTCATTTGCATTTATAAATATAAATTATTTGAGAAAAAACCAAATAAAAAGGATTTTATTATTTATAATTTTGAATTACAGAATTTAAAAAAAAAAGAATTTTGAAAGCAGAATTTTAACAGTAAGAACTGAAAAAAGTAGATTTCTAAAAGACATATGTATATTCCTTAAAAAAATTTGAAGAGCTGAATTTTGAAACCAGAATTTTATCCACTGCCGATTTTAAATACGAAATTGAGGTCGTGTCTCGTGTGCGCCAAAAATATTTCGTATGGATTTTTTGTGCACCCTTGAAAAAATATGTATAGGTTTTGGAAAAGATTTGAAAACTGAAAATTGTACAAATCTCTCACATTTTTCGACGTTCGAAGACAGTTTTTAGCGACAATTTGCATTACTTTTTTTCTTATCTGATGTTTCAAAATAAATAATAAAAATTAAGAGGAGATCATTTTTTCTTAATCGGTCAAAAATTGTGTTATAGTTGGAATTAGCTTTGCTCTAATGTAAGACAAAAATTCATAGCTTCCACAATATGTCTTTTTTTTTTTTTTTTTTTTTTAAGCACGAAACCAGTATTGACCGCATGTCAACTAAAATTAATGCAGACCAAAGAAGGTCTTCGATCGTTCAAAAATGTGTTAAATATGTGTTAATTTAAGATTACCTTCTCCATGGATTTTAACTGTGTATAAAATAAATATTTTTGAAAAGGAGCTCCGTAAAATTTTCAAAGTTGGTCTAAATATAAATGAATAATTGAAACTCATTCAGAATTATTAATTAATAAAATCAATATTATTGATATTTTTGATTTCTTAAAATTTGTTTTCTTGGATCTATCTAAAACTAATACAATAATTTTTTCTGATTAGTTATGAAAAAACAAGTTTTTCTCATGATAATTTAACAAAAGAAATAATTTGGGAAAACCGATACCAATGAATTTATATTTTTTTTTGTTTTGATAAAATTGATGCATTGATTGATAATTTTAGAAATCTACAAAAAAAAAAAACATTAATTAAATTTTGGTTACCCTTAAAGTTGTATTCCAAGACAAGTCCAAAATCCTTTGGTTAATTCAGATTCAGTCTAAAAATATTTTTTTTTTTTTAATTTTGTTTTGTCACTGTGTTCGTATAGTTTCGGCCTCATCATTTTTTTTGTATCGATTTCAAGTTGACAAATATGGGCACGGGGAATATACCGATTCATTTTAAACTTATCTTTTTTTATTGGAGACGATTTCCTTCATATTTTTAACAAAATTCTCTCTGACCCCGTGACCCCTCCTCCCCCTACGCCGTTGCTTTTCACAACAACTAAGCTAGGTAGAAAATTGCAGTAAGGGCCCAAAAAGGAAAAACTACGTTCAAATTTATAGCAAACTCCGTTGCTGACAAAAGGACTGTTCTGTTCACAGTGAAATTAACAGTGGAAAATGAATTTTTCGATTTGTTTGTCAAATTTTGACTTCAACTTTTGAGCTGAGTTTTTTCTTGAAGTACATGAAAAACTGCAAATTTGGGACCTAACTGCAATTTCTTAGCTAGCTCAGTTGCTGAGGAGAGGGTATGTTCTGCTAACTTCAGAGCGAAATTAACAGTGCAAAGTGAATTTTTCGATTTTTTTTGTCAAATTTGGACTTCAAAATCTGTACAGAGTTTTTTCTTGAGGTACATAAAAAACTGCAAACTTGAACCCAAACTGCAATTTTCTAATGTCGAATTCCTTTCAACCATTGGAGATCGATTTCTTTTTTGGGTTGAAAAGAATTTGTAAAAAAAATCAATTTTTTTATGTGATTGTGTGTGTTGGCCATTGACATAAATTTTGAGGCAAAAAGTAAACAAATTAATGGGCATACATATACTCAAAAGTGCATTCCGACTTACGCGTCATTTAATACGATTAAAAACAAATATATTTCCGGGAATAGTAGCAGAAATAGACAAAAATTGTTGTGTGTCCATTAAAGTTAAAAAAAAAATCCAAAATTCATCAAAAAACACATCAAATGAGGAACACGTCAGCGGACGCGCGCTTCATATCATCAATCGACTTTGGATACTTGAAAATGGACTTCATTGATATTTTTATCACTTCTTATTAATTATGCACTGCCATTTGATGAATTAAAAACTTTTAAGATATATATTTGTTTTTAATTTATTTAAACGAACGAGTAACACTTTTGAGTATTTGTAAAACACCGCAGAACAAAACTTTCAACTCCAGAGAAATGTCAAATCTTACTAGTGTGCGTGAAAGTCTGTGTAAATCTAGCTAAAAACGAAAGATTTGATTTGTTTAGAAGAATTGATCTTTTCTTCTAAACAAATCGATTTTTTTTCTAAACAGATTCGATTTTTTTTTTGTAAGGAATTTAACATAACTAGCTCAGTTGTTGAGAAAAGGATATGTACTGCTAACTTCACAGTGAAGTTAGTGGTACAGTGGGTTACACCCAATATTTGGTAAACTGCAAAATCCGGAATAGAAATGAATAAAGAATGCAAACAAATTGCAAATTCCTCCCATGGTCTCATTATTCTAGCTTAAAATTGTCACGCCAACTTCACACACGTTAAATTCGTTCAGCTGATGAGGAAATTCATACTACTAATAGTTTCTAAGTGTAAAATTTTATAATTTTTGGTAGTAGATTGTACTAATTTTAGCATACGGAAAAAGTTTTTAATCAAAATATTAGGAGTCGTTTTTGAACAAAAAAATATTTTCCCTAAGGTTTTTTAACTTTTGTATGGAAGCTCGTAGGTACCGTTATTTTTTAATAAAAGTACATTTTTTTCTTAAAATATTTTAGAAAGTATAAAAAAATTCGTAAGTATTAAGTTTCAAAAAGATCGATCATATCGTTTTCAAAATATTTGATTTGAAAAAAAAAAAATTGAAACATTTTTTTTTTAAATCCAAAAAAAAATTTTTTTTTAATTTTGATACACAATAATTTTTTTATTTTTTGGATGCTTCTGTATAAACAAAATTATTAAAATCATAAGTGCCATTTTCAAAAACATGTTTTCCCACCCAAAGGTAGCCTTTACCAATAGTAATTTATTGATTTTTTTTAAGAAAAGTTGTGGAGCCGTCTTTGAGAAACATACGATTATGTAAAATTGCTAAGAAAAATTGTATGGCAGGTACCGTTATTTTTGGTTCTTAGAAAAAACGAAAAAAACTTGTGGACAGAATCAGCAAAAAACGCTATGTACCAAGTTTGAAGAAAATCGATCCAGCCGTTTAGGCTTTAGATCAATGGACAGACAGACAGAATTATGAGACCAACTCATTTCGTTTTCTCTATCATCGTAATAACAAGTTTGATCAAAATCTCGAGTTCGATTTTATTACGAATGCATAACTTGCCATATGTTTATTAATAGTACATACATATTATGTACCTACACTACATATGTATATATCAGAAGTAAAAAACAATAGAAAAACTTAATTAACAACTTTCGGAGTATAGTTTTCAAATAATAAGGGTAAAGTTTTAAACTTCGTAAATCTGTCAAATTTTCCATAAAAATTGTGAAACAATTACGAAGTTATAAACTTAAAACGTTTACGGCAACTTTACGCGGTTGCATCGCGTGACCCCTATTATCCATTTTATAGTTCAAAAACGATTCTAAAAATTAATAAAACCACAAATGTAAACTTTTACGGGAGTATGGTTTTTCAGAGATTACATCGTTTTTCTTTAGATTTAAATTGCGATCATTGAAAAAATTAAAAAAAAAATCTAAAAATATTAAAAGGACCCAATACAACTTTTGCAGGTGGTATGTTTTGTTCACCCTTATGCACACGCCTTGCACCATACCTTTTACCTCCTCTGGAGGTGGGGGTCAATGTTTATGTTTATATTTCTTTAATAACCTTCCAAAAAAGTATTTTTTATTGATGCCAATGACTTATAAAAACGTTTAACAACAAAAAAGAAAACAATTTGGCTATGAAGATGTTTTCATCAATAAAATAATAAATTTTTTTCTTTTTAAACTCAAGTCAACAATATTATTGTTTAGATTGTAAACAACGAAATAAACAATGAGATATAATTGTCTTCTACTCCTACTTAAAACCCCTAGTTCGGTAATAGTACCTATAAATAGGGTATGGGTGTTAAATAAAATTTAAATTTAAATTTAAATGTGTTGCCATGTGATTGACTCTTTGTAGCTATTCACTTGTTTTCTAGGTGCATTTAATATTCGGCTTCTAAGTTTCACCTGACGTCATGCACTTATCAATTGTCCTTGAATTTAAGATACTGTCAAGCTGAAAACAAACCAAAAATACTCAGAATTCATTGCCCCCAAAGCAAAAATCTAAAACTGCGCGAAAGAAAGACAAGACAAAATAAAAAAAATAATAACAAGGAATGTTCAACAAAGTACACAACACAGCCTGATGAGCTTTTCGTTGTTCGAAATCGAATTTCTTTGTTTTGTTGTTTTTCCCAAAATGTGTTGTCGTTTTTATCATGGTCGGAGACCAAGATGCAGTCAAACCTGTGTAGCTTTTGTTATGTATGAGAACCCAGCTTGAGACCGATATTAATTTAAGGCCTCAGAGTCGGAGTATTAATATAATCTAAAGTCTAGAGCTTTCAGTTGTAGAACGAAAAAATAAGTACATTGTTTCATATTTGTATGTGTACCAATCAAAGGAAATTTTTTAAGACGTGCGATTTGATCTAAGATGACATAAGCCCTGTTTTTAAGTGCATTTTTATCTTCGCTTACAAAAAAGTAGCATGTTAAATACAACAACAATACGGAGCTATACCAAATTGTTGTTGTATTTAACATGCTACTTTTTCTTAAGCGAAGATAAAAATGCACTAAAACACAGGGCTATAATAACAATAGGCGTGTTTTATTGGAAAAAGTTATAGCTAGCACAGTAAAATTTCCCTTGGTAAACAACAACAAATCCAAAAATGTCGATAAAATAGTGGATATAAAAGTTGAGATAAAGTTTCGTTAAGTTTTAACTAAGGTGCGCTGGACTTGTTGAGTATAAAAGTGAGTATAGCGTTTTATTGGTGCTTGAATTGCTGCGCTAACTTTAAATACCAATAAAACGCACCTTATAACTACTTTCCGCCCAGTGGTCGAAATTTGACCATTTATAATTTTTACATTTATAGAAGCAAAAGGCCTGACATTTTTTTCGACCATAAAAGTCCTTTGTAAAGGAAGTTTGCATAGAAAGTTAAGGCAGGTTTGCATTAAATAACTGGGTTGTCCTTTTTGTTCTGTCGTCTTTTGAAGTAAATTACCTACATTGCAATGGCCATTTAAAGAGTTTGAGTTTGTAAAAATTGATTAGCTGAACAGTGATTAATGATAATTTGTTGAAAGTTGGTGCAATAGGCCCCCGCTATGGGGTTAACTACGTTACGCATGCCGATTATGGAACTTGAAATTCTGGATTCGCAGTGCCGCGCTCTTTACTCTTAACTCATCTGTCATGAAAATAAAAGAAAATACTGCACAGCGATTCACAGCGAATACAGTATTGCAACATTGCGAGTTCCACAATCGGCCTGGCTCTTCTTACAACGACCACAGCCTGTTCCTACGTTCTGTAACTCTCGCATCGATAAAATTCGTCGAGAAATTATGAAAATTGAATCAAAATACATGGGTTTTGTTCCATTTTTTTAACGTATATATCTCACCCAATTTTATGAATGTGGGTGCTGGCGCTTATTTTACACAATAAAGCAGCAAATTGTCTTTTATTATTTAATGTTGTTACTAGCCCTAAGTCGAATGCTGAAAACCAGATGGTTTTAGAAGCTTTAGTTTTTGAAAAAAAAAGTGAAAATTATGAAAACAACTTTTTTTTTAAATCTTTTTTGTATGGATAATTGTTACTAAGTGCTTCCGAGGGAAACTTGAATAACATATTTTTGTATAAAGTTAAGTTATAACTTTTATCTATCTATATCTATATCTATATCTATATCTATATCTATATCTATATATCTATATCTATATATATATTAATATATATATATATATATATATATATATATATATATAATGAATGTTTGTCTGTGTATGACCTATAGACTCAAGAACTACACGTCAGATTGAGCTCAAATTTATGGGTTATATTCAAAAAATGACTGGCAAGGTTTAAAAAGTTATTTGAGAAATTTTCAATAAGTGGCGCTGCACCTTTGTCATGAAAAAGAAAAATTGATGTTTTTATGTGATAAAATAAAGTTTATTTAAAAAACAAGCTCTGTATTTCCTGTCAGTAAATATAATAATTATTGCTGAGGCTTATGAGTTAATTTTTTTTTAGTTTTAATTGTGAATTGTCGTTGTCGGTTGAATTGATTAAATGCATTTGCAAACATATAAATAAAGAAAATTATATGACAAGAAGCTTGGGGTATTTTGTAATCTCCACCTCCATTCTTTGAACAGTTTTTGATGGTCAGCGTGTGGCTTATAGTCCGGGAGCCGACCGTAAGATCACCTTCATATGTATCTCATCTATCTCAAATTGGATGCCAACTGATAAGATTTTTTTTGCCAGAAATAATAATTAAGACAAAAACTTTGTTTTGGCATTTAAATAACTACTGATTTTACTTTCTAAACGCAATCATTTAAAATATAGAAAGATGAGCTTCAATGATAGCTATAACTGGCGCATTAGACACAGACAAATATGCATTATATCTAAAATAACTTCATTTATGATGTGACCAAAATAAATTATTTGATTTTGTGACTTTTCTTATATTAATAACTTTTGCATGTTAAAAGTTATTCTTTTTTGTTTTTTTTTTTAATCCTGCAAATGATCGGGGATGTTTACGCACATTATCAAGCCTTTATACCTATACATATAAGAAACGCAATTCAATACATGGAGTCTTTCTTTGCTTATATCTATTATTTGAAAAAAAGAAAAACTCGGATTTAGGAGACATTCAGATATTCAGACTTTCTAAATTCTTATATCCGTGTTGAACTGTATAAAGGGTTTTCCAATGATTAGTGGTCGATGTAGAAATGACATAAAACAAAATATGTGTAAGGTTGCGAAAAAATTGATGAATAATTTAATCGATACAACGATTTCAAATGGCGAATTCAAAGGAGAAAATAATGGGGTCTATCATCGTATCCGTTCGGAGAAATCTCCGATCGGAGAAAAGTTCCGATCGGAGAATTAATTTTGTTCATGGTATCCGAATCGTAACAGAAATATAGACGCGCACCGACGCATGTAGTTGACATAAAACAATAATGTATGTCAAATAAATAAACATTAATTTTCATTGTGAAAGAATCATGGAAAGTGCAGCACTATTTTTGGAAGCAGAACGGTATGAGCAAAAAGCTTCTAGTAAAGAAAAGAGAAGATCCTTAAGAAATACAGCAAATATAGCAGATTCCATGTTTGATTGCTTTTTAACAAATTTTATTTTTTTCGTCCGCATACGCCAAAGTTCCGCAAGCATTTGACTGTCGGAGACAATCGGAGAGAAAAGTAACAAAACAATCGCCATACACCGCATGAAATCTTGACGCGTTGCTTTCATTTTGACATTTCAACGCATACTTTGAATTTTGTCTGAGGAATCTACGATTGAGTAATCGGAACGGCTATGATGATAGAAAATTCGTAGATTTCGTACAAATCGGAGAAAAATTTGTTACGATCGGATACGATAATAGACCCGAATATGTAACTACCTCACAGTCCAATGATAACAAGACATGCCTTTTATATTGAAGAGTTTATAAATCCTGATCTGACCTGCCTTTGCAATGATAATAATTAAAAGGTGAGTGGGCTGGCACTACACAATCAATGCTTCGCACAGTTTTATGTATCTAGAAATGTTTAAGACGTTGAAGTCATCGGATTTTAATGTCAATGCAAAAGATAAAACAAAAAATTTGTAGTTTGTCGAAAAGTTTAAAATTAATGTTACAAGAAAATATTGATTTTAACAACTTATTTAGTTTTTGATTTGATTTTTGAATTGTTGCATTCCTGTTGAATATGGAAAATTTCAAGTAGAAGGTTTTCCATATTCGATAGGAACAAAACAATTCTAAAATCCAATCGAAAACGATATTAATGTAACCAATCAAACAAACTATTATTGTGGGTATTATTATTGATAACACTGGTCAACAAGGTTTTTCTTACAGAAACCAAAATATACTTTTCCGTAGGTTTTTGGTATGCTGAACTTGAATCTGAAGTCAGAAAAATTCTATCGGGCCACGTTTTTGATATATTCCCGTTATAAAATCGAAAAAACCGTTTTTTTGCTGTTTTCAAAGTTGTATTATAACGTGAGGAAAATTGTTTTAGTAAAATTTTTAATGGTTCCTGAAAGGTCTAATTTTCTTCTTTTAAAATCATTTTAAATCATCCCGATACCTCATTTTTTCTCGGAGAAATCTTCAGTTAATTGTAGGCCTTCCATTTATGACATAAATATTATGTAAAGGAGAATGGGCAAACATTTATGGGAAATGGTCCATTTTTCAATGCGCATGTGTCATATATACGGTGACCATCCGTCCTCTTTTTAAGAGGACAGTCCTCTTTTTCGGAGGCCTGTCCTCTATATTTTATTTTATTAAAGAGGACAGAAAATTGTCCTCTTTTTACTGAATTGTGCTCCAAATGTCCTCATTTTATCTTTCAAAAATTTTTTCTAAGATTGAAACCGTAGCAGGTATCTACTTTTTTCATTACTTACCTAACCAATTAAACACATTACTTTGTGACAGCTCTGGTTTGAATCTAAACGCTTTTAGAATTTGGAAAAGACCTAGAATTCAATAACGACGAATTATTTGGCTAGGTTAGTTGAGTCAAACGATACGTCAATGACGAACAAATTTAGAAATGGACAGTTAGTTACCAGAGAAGAACATTTTGTAAAGAACATTTAAAAATCTATTCTAGCCAGTAAAGTTGTCGCTGTTCTTTCTAGCTTGAATGAAATGCCCTGACCGAAAGAGTGTTTTCAAATTCGAAACTAAGTTAGACACTTACAAACTAGAGGCAATGTCAATAGCAAAGTGTTTTTAATTTGCGTTTCTGAATACCGGTGAAAGTTCTTTGAATCAAACTTATTAAATTATATTGCCAGTATTTAAGTTTTATTTTATCGATTATGAGTTCTGGTTTTGAAGTTTTTAAATTTGTCCTTTTTTTTACCCCTGAAGAAATGGTCACCGTAGTCATATTTAGCCGTTAAGCTCTAAACCATGGGGCTCGCGAGATATTCGGTTTCAAAGCACCGAAAGAACAATAATGCAACTCCATATTTTGACATTGTGTTGCTAATCAACATTAGCCGAATATCTCGTGAACCCCATGGTTTAGAGCTTAACGGCCGTATAATGAAATGATGTACTCAGAATAACCTTTTCAACGATATATGACACATGCGCATTGAAAAATGGACCATTTCCCATAAATTTTTGCCCAGTCTCCTTTGCATTATATTTATGTCATAAATGGAAGGCCTACAATTAACTGAAGATTTCTCCGAGAAAAAAAGAGGTATCGGGGTGATTTAAACTGATTTTAAAAGAAGAAAATTAGATCTTTCAGGAACCATTAAAAATTTTGTTGAAACAATTTTCCTCACGTTACAAAACAACTTTAAAAACAGCAAAAAAAAACGGTTTTTTTTCGATTTTATAACGGGAATATCTCAAAAACGCGGCCCGATAGAATTTTTCTGACTTCAGATTCAAGTTCAGCACACCAAAAACCTACGGAAGAGTATATTTTGGTTTCTGTAACAAAAAAAATAATTTAATTTTGTTGACCAGTGTAATTAATTTAATTTTTCTACGTAACCAAAATTTGTATACCCGTGCGAAGCCGGGGCGGGCCAGCTAGTTTTATATAAAATATTTGTTTCATTTAGTTTCTAAATATATTAGTTATATCTAAGGTGACCATTCGTCCCGATTTCGGCGGGACAGTCCCGCTTTGAATCTCTGTGTCCCGCTGTTCTCTAAGAACCCAAAATGTCCAGCTTTGAAGTCCTAAGTTAAGATTTTTGATTGGGTGAACCTAATAGAAGTCCTCTCTTGGGAGGAAGTTCAAAAAGTGCTGGCAATCAAGATGCAGGAGTTTTCAATGAGTTTTTACTCAAATGAATGTTATTTGGATAGCTGATGCTGATGGCATTGCCATTTTTGCAAAACTAGAACTGGAGATGAAAAAATCTTTGCAAGCTCTAGACAGTTATTTGTCAGCAAAAGGAATGACATTAAGTACAAAGAAATGAAAAATTATCTCACCCATAAAGATTTCCATACAAACAAGAGAAACAAAATTGAATTGAGAAGCTGTGGATAGTTTTGAATATAAATGGGAGTAAATCTGAGACACACAGGTTTTTGGAATGAAGCCATAAATATCTTCAAAACCAAAGGAAGAAAAGCTGCAACAATAACTGGTAAAGCGAAGTTCTTATATGGAAAGTAGGGATGTGTTTTAATCAAGTATTCAGTCGACTGCACTCTACTGTGTCGAGATATGGGGACTGGAAGCTGGAAATAGAATTGAAGTTATTCAAATTACAGCGTTAAAGAAGTAACTTTATTAGGCTAACAACACGAAAAGGAATGTAGCTCTTATAGAAACTGGGTAGGGTATTATGCATTTGTATACGAAATAGCTAAAAGAGCGCTTTGAGATGACAAGATTATGGTCACCTTAGTTATACCCAACATTTTTTTTTATTTTTAAATTAAATTTTTTGAATGTGCACAGTGAGCGGCGTTTCTTGTTTTTGAAGAAAGTCTGTTATACAGGGTGTCCCGTACCTGAGTGGAAGTATTTTAGGATGTGATTCTTGGGGTTATTCTAAGAAAAAAATTATATGGGGGAAAGTTGTATCTCACCTCCCTCAGGCAGGAAGAGGCAGTTTCTGAAACATTGACTTTAAATGCAAAAAAAAAACATTAAAAATCAACGAAAACACACCTAATAATGTGCTATAATTTTTTTGAAAGCTAATACTTCATTCTTGCATTTGGTTTTTAAATCAAGTTGTTTAAGCAAATAGTTTTTGAAAAATTAAAAAAAAAGTCAAAATTAAAAAAAAAAAAATGTGATTTTTTTTCTTAAGTCAATATTTTTCAAAATTTTACGTAATAAAGTACATTTTTTGTGTTCAATATTCAATGCCCTCATTATTTTTTAGTCCATTACCGAAAACCAAATGTAAAAATCTTTCTTAGTTTTTGAGAAATTAAGAAAAAACAAAAGGTACTTTTACCAAAAAAGCCCGAAAAGGGGTTAAATTATGGATAATTCATGAATAAATTCATTTTTTCGGGCTTTTTTAGAACAAGTACCTTTAGTTTTTTCTTAATTTCTCAAAAACTAAGAAAGATTTTTACTCTTTTTTTTACTGTATACAAAAAATGCACTTAATTACGTAAAATTTTGAAAAATATCGGCTTATGTAGGTGTGTTTTCGTTGATTTTAAATGTTTTTTTTTTGCATTTAATGTCAATGTTTCAGAAACTGCCCCTTCCTGTCTCAGAGAGGGGAGATACAACTTTCTCCCCATATAATTTTTTTCTTAGAATAACCCCAAGAATCACACCCCAAAATACTTCCACTCAGGTATGGGACACCCTGTATTTTCTCTCTTGCGAAATTGTGTAATATCCACTGAATTTTGAATAAGTATTTAAGGCTGTAAAGCGGTATACACACCACACTTGTGTGCACACAACATCGATCGACGCACCGCACTCTGTTTGCACAAGTATGTGGCGTGTGTGGGCCGCTTAAGGCTGTCGAGGTACACAATGGCCTAGGGACAATATTGGCCATGGCCCGGGGCGGCACACTGCGAAGGGCGGCATTCAACTTTGGATGTAAATTTTAAAATTCCTTTGCAAATATCTATGGCAAAAGTAAAGCCTAGAGGCACCAGGCAGAATATCATCAAAACGGTGTGATAGAGGCAGAATAGGTACCAACGTATTTAATTCTTATACATTTTTGTAGAACGTTACATTATCTACCATAGATACTAATATAATAACTTTCAATTGTACTAATCAGTCTTAAAGATATCAAAGTAGGAACGCAACACAGTAAAAACACACAATTGCAATAAGCCCACCTATAAATATGAAAAAAGCGTGTCTCACCAAATATAATCTCTGAACGCTCAGAGATTTTTTAAGTGCGACAAATGCAACAGAAAATCTCACCTGAGCACTGTGATTTTTTTTTCGGAGATCACTGAGTCGAAATTTTTTTTGATTAATTTCGCATTGTCCTTTTTTATCCAAAAAAAGCTGTTCGCTAAATTGCAATTTTTTGGTGAATTGCAAATTCGAAAACGAAAATAAAGTTGGAATGTTTAGGTAAATGAAAACAAATTGACCTTGCTATTGTTTTTCATTAATTAATTTCATAAAGTTTTGTGCTTTCACAATTAAATATTTAAAGTAAAGTTGAAATTTTTTTCCAGAAGCTCAGTATGAGTATGTATTACATGTTTTTTACAATTGAATGGAGAATCTTGTCCGACCAAATCATTCCACCTCCGCCAAATTGACATTGGACGCTCATCAGTGAGATTTTATATAGTGAGACTGACCTAATATGAAAAGCTCAAATTTAAGGAGGATAAATATTTACGATTTTTCGGCACAACCCAATAAATATATGTCTTATACTATATATACTATTAAAGATTGCTTAAAAGCATTCTGAGATGTTTTAAGAAAAAAAAAACGGGTATCTCACTTGTCACAGGGGTTACCCTGCGTATAATGTTTCTGAAGACTGCAGTGACAATTGCAGTGAAGAACGTTCATTTCCCGTATTCAAAAACAGACAAATTATAACGCTCCAGGATAAGGGTACAACAATCTAACAGCTAAGCACGTCCCTTATTTATATATTGGCCAAAATCAAATATATGCATACAAAATAAGTATATAAAAAGCTACAATTTTGTGCACTAAAAGAATCATAATTTTTTTATTTTCGTTCGATAACTTCATTCTTGTTTAGCAGAAACTTAAATATGCAGAAACTTTAGAGCTGCAATAGGTATAGGTATAGGTATCGCAAGTAAAAATCATAAATTCTGGAATTTTCCGATTGTCTTTTCTGATCCGAAAAAAGGAAGTTTATGGACTTTTTGATGCCATTTGGAACGAATTATTCCAAACACGTTAAAATGTAGTTTTTCACACATCTGTCAAGCAATGTTAAATTATATTAATGGATCTCTAGCCCAGGTAATTAAGACTTTTACGTACTTTGACTGAAGAAAGAATTTTTGGAGGCGTAAAAGGGTGTAAAATTCGGTTTTTTGCTAATTTCACGAAAATTATCAACTTTTAGAATGAAATGTAAAACAAAATTGTTGCTTATTCAATTCTATACAATCAAAATTATCATGTTTTTTTTTCATACAACCAAAAGATTAAGAGTAAATCATGCAGAAACTTTACCTATGGAGTAGGAAATTTATTAAACAAATTTACTAAAATTGCATTAATCAATCAGCAAAATTTTTTGAACTATATTCGTTAGGCTACAACGTGCATAAACGTAACGAGAGCTTTTTATGTAATAAAATCTTTTCAATACCACCATTGAAGTGCGCTAGAGCCATTGTATATAAATTCTATAGTATTCTCATGAAGAAAAAAAGCTCGTGGCCATCTATGCGTCCAAATGTCATACTAATTTTTATTAAGGGATCTCGGTAAGGCGATCACAGCGAACCTATCGACCAAATGTCTACCTACAAAATCGTGTTTCATGAGAATACTATAGATTGGATATACAATGCTAGAGCTAAATAGGTGATGGGCGCGTATATGATAATTTTTAATGAACAATATTTGCATTTAAACAAAATTAAATGCATTTTACAATTATGTTTGTATTTATTTATGTTCTAAAAGGGCCAAAGTCCATTTTTTTACAATATTGACTTAAGTTCACTTTTTGGCTGAGCGGAAGATGTTTTAAGACTGTAATAAGGGCTAATGTGCTCCAACCGATAACCGATGGTTATAGAAAGTTTAATTTTCAAAAGTAATAAGCATTTTGAGAAATAATAAATTTTGATTTTCGATTTCCAAAAATTATCAAATTGGACGTTGGCCCTTTTGGAACCAAGGTACATATTTTATTGTCGTACTGCTGTGTACTGCTATTTTTTTCCTTGAAGTACTACTTTCTGAAAAAGTGAAACGACAGCCCTGTTAGTAAGACCCCTATTACACGATGATTCTTTGCGTCTGACTCTTGTCGAATTTTCATGGGTGCGAAGGAGAAAAAACATCTGATTTCACCTTCGCACCCACTGAATTTTGAAAAGAGTCAGACGCAAAGAATCATCGTGTAATACGGGATTAAGCTACAAATTCAGATAACAAAATTATTTTATTCCGCCAAAAAGTGTCCACCAAAGCAAAGGACGTCAGTTAAGCCATCTCTTTAAATCATTGATTCTGACTAATCAGAATCGGTCAATTATAAAGTGCTATTGATGAATGTTTCAACTAATTTTTGTGACGTAAATAATACTAAATTCTGTTTGTTATTTTATGACTTTTTGATGGGGCGCCAAATCTTTAAATACGCCACTGGAGGTACACAGACCGACATACAGCAGACAGAAGCCCTGGTCCCCTAGCGAGTTTCAAACAGTTGAAAGTGAAAGTGCTGGTTCGCACTAAAAATTATTAAATCTGGAGGTCTGAAACTGTTTGAGACTCACTAGGAATCATGCGTAGAATTTCGAACCAGATTTGTATGTTCGTAGATGAAAAAGTAGTTAATAGTACCTCGTGGCATGATGGTTAGTGCGTAGGACTGTCGTGCCGAAGGTGTGGGTTCGATTCCCAGCCGTGCCATTTAAAAACAGAAATGATTTTATTCTAGGTACTGCCTCTTGCGAGGAACTGACAAATCCTCCAAGAGTATATACTTGTCATGAAAAAGTGCTTCTCATTCAGCCGTTCGGACTCGGCAAAAAACTGTAGGTCCCCTCCATTCCTGCCAACAAAACTCGCACACAGGAATGGTTCAGAGTTGTAAGTCACTAGACCCTGGTTCTCCACGAGCTATTGCTCCAATTTTTAGATGAAGATCTACTAGGTACTACTCGTTATACAAATAGAGGTACCTGCTAAATATTTTTCTACGACTGCATAATTGACTAGCGAGATATTTTGTTTTTAAAAACACTAATATTTGTATGCCTGTGGCTACCACTTAATCTTTGCTCAAAAGAATTAAAATAAAATAAATAATAAACAATTATTACAAATAAAACTGTACCTAATAATGTTGGCATCTACATTTATGTAAAAAATGAAGATTCACTTACATATATGGCTTCATAAACAGCATGCTATTCAGGCGAACACATTGCACTTGCATTTTTAACTATTTTTATAATGGATTTTTCCTTCCGATGCATTTATTTCCATTTTTAAAAACATTTTTTAAAGCACTGAACTTTACACTCAAAAATAGTTTACCGTTTTGTCTACCACATTTTTTGACAGTTCTTATTCGCCGTGCAGTGCTGAGGGATTATAGAAAAAATTCCTTTCTGTGGGAATTTTATGTACTAAAATAACCGTGTTCCATTTTTTAGTCGAATATCTAGGTCGGCATTTACACCACCCGATTTTTCCTCAGACGATCTTTTGTTCATAGTCGGCATTTACACCACCTGATTTTTCCCCAGATGATCTTTTGTTCATGGGTGAAGGGAGTAGAAAGAGAGGGGTAAGGACAAGATCGTCCGTTCACCTGGCAAACTCACACGATTTTTCCAGTATGTTTGCGTTCTCTTTGTCGGCATTTACATTACCCGATTTTTCCAGTACGATTTTTCCCAAAATCGTGTGAAATGTTTACATGAAACGATTTTTCCAGTTCGATTTCTATTCCTGTCCTCTTCATACTTTATTGCTGTCTCTTTCATTTTGCATTCAGAGGTAGATGGCATATTAGGACCAGTGTTGCCTATTGCATTTTTTTTTTTCTAAAACACATCTACTGGCAATCAAATACTTTTTGGTTTTACGAAAAAAAATTTAATTCAACAAAATTTAACCCACAAATAATTTTATCATCATTGTTGTTGTTTTTTCTCCTGAAACCCAACTTTTAAGTGCCTTGCATATGAGCTGTGTAGCAAACTATGTATGTATTTTCAATCACTTATATGTATTATTAATTTCTTCTTCGAAAATACAAACACAAATTTGGAAATGCATATCTACTGCAAAAAAAAAAATAAATCTAGTTACTGCATTTTCTTTTTGGATCAGCTTCGGAAAATTCTCCGATTAGTGGCAACGCTGAACACACAAGACTCTGGGACAAGTATAAAAGAGAACGCAAACATACTGGAAAAATCGTGTGAGTTTGCCAGGAACGGAAGATTTGGTCCTTACCCCTCACTTTCTACTCCCTTCATCTATGAACAAAAGATCGTCTGAGGAAAAATCGGGTGGTGTAAATGCCGACTTTTATACTTTTTCCAGAGTTTTGTGTGTTCAGTGTTGACCAGCGTTGCCACTAATCGGAAAATTTTCCGAAGTTGATCCAAAAACAAAATGCAGTAAGTAGGGTTTATTTTTAGTCATTCGATGAACAAGCAAATTACGCATTTGAAAGAATAATGTCAGAATTCACGACCATTTCCAATTTCTAGTTTGCTATACGGCTCATATGCAAGGTACTATGAGGGTGGGTTTCAGGAGAAATACTAGTAACAATGAGGATGAAATTATTTGTGGCTTAAATTGTTTTTTTTTGTTAATTTTTTTTTTTCGTAAAACAAAAAAGTATTTGATTGGCAGTAGAAAAAGTACAAAAGTGAAAATTTTCAAACTCATATTTGCATAATACTTCTCACTGGAAAACTTATTAAAATAATCCAGAAAGCTTAAATTTTGGTTTAAAAAACAATTTGTATATTAGGGGTATCAACGATCTGGTGCAACAAGCCTCGTAAAATTATAAAATTTTATTTTTTTACAATCGATCTTGAATACACTTCTTTTGTCTATAGTTACACTGTAGCAAACTCACAAAAAAATATCAGCTGACAAAAAGAGTGACATTTGGCGAGCTATCAAATACACAAGCGCAAACTTCACTATGGTGTATTAAAAGTGTAAAAATGTAAGAATTTGACATTCAGTATATTTGGTTGTTGTTATGCAAGAAAATGTTACACTTTTACACTTTTGCAATGATACAAGACCAGTTACATCGGATCGTGAATACCCGCTATTCTTTTTCACAAAACAACTGCGCTAGCGGGAAGAAAAATATTTTTACTTTTGTAATTTTGCAAAAAGTGGCCAATGTAGTTAGTCATGTTGTGTATACACTTGTAGTTTTCATAAAAATGTATGTACCTCTACATGCTAATGGAATATTTGCAAATTGGAACATTTGATTTTGGGCACCGTATGAGCATTTTTGAATATCTGATCTCCCCAACCACATATCTAGATAGAATTAATTATAGCCATTCCACACTATCCCACTGAGTATTAACACATGTCAAAAAAGTGTGAAGAAATCATGTATAATAGTGTGGAAACAAAATATGAAATTTCATCACACACAACTTGACAGCGCATCCGACACGATTTGACATGTTGTGTTAGTACATGAAAATATTTAGGATCGGTTCTAAAACCATCACACTTTCTATCCCACTTGGACGTTTGAGGTTATGGTGAAACTGATTTTTGATGCAAGTGTGGAAGGAAAATATGAAAGTCAGTTACATCACACAAATTTGACAGTCGTATGAAATTTCTTCCCACTTTATTCTGATATGTGTTAATACTTTGTGGGATAGTGTAGAGGCACTTTTAGAGCCTTTATGTTGAGCAGCCAAGCTAAAATAAACAAAATGGAATTAAATTGACCATTTTGGTTATGAAACGTGACTGCTTACTCAAATTTTTGTAATTTTTTCTTGAATAACCCCTCTCCCTTCTTATCTCACCGATTACACAACGAACTGTCGTCTTGCTGTAGTGAAACCAACCAAAGTGCCTCTACACTATCCCACAAAGTATCAACACATGTCAGAAAGAAGTGGAATGGAATTTCATACGACTGCCCAATTTATGTGATGAAAATGATTTTCATATTTTGCTTCCACACTTGCATCAAAACAAATCAGTTTCACCATAACCTCAAACGCCCAAGTGGGATAGAATGTGTGATGGTTTTAGAACCGATCCTTAATATTTTCAGGTATAAACACAATGTCAACTTGTGTGGGATGCGCTGTCACTTTGTGTGTGATAAAATTTCATAATTCATATTTTGCTTCCACACTATTATACATGATTTTCTTCACACTTTTTTGACATGTGTTAATACTCAGTGGGATAGTGTGGAATGGCTATAAGCAGGGTCTTTAATTTAAGCTTTTGGTTCATATTATCAAACCTGAGTGACACCCATGTGTTGGATATCAAACAGAACCGATAATGAGTACACTAGGTTGGTCCTTAAATTGGACATTGTCTTGGATAGCCCTCATTCGATTCAAAACATTGAAAAACAATTTCCCTAATTTTTTCAAATTTTTATTTCACCCCCCTGGTCTCCCTTTTTTCACTTCAAATTACAAATATTGGAGTTAGTGTGATTCTTATAACACGCGAAACAAAAATCAGAACTTATAGACTAGATTCAGACGAAAAAAAATCATACTGGAGGGGGGGTCTATTTCCCCCCGTTGAGGCGGGAGGGGTAATTTTCTAAAAATTTGACCCAAAATAGAAAAAAATTATTAAAAAACAACGGGACCACTTACAATGGCATGCTATAGCTTTTTTTTAAAGCCATGAATCCAGTCTCTAATATGTTTTTTAAATCCAGTTTTTATTGTTAATAGTTTCTGAAAAAATAATTTTCAAACTCAAAAATAAAAATAATAATTTTTTTTCGTTTGAAAAAGGCATCAAGCCTATCCAAGTTGAAATTTCAAAAAAACCCAATATAAGGACCACCCTAGTGTACACATTGAATGATGCGTTGGCACTCACAACTGCTGCTCACAAATTTTTTTGATAATTTGCCTGGCAACCCTCGGTTTGTTGGGTGGTTGATCGATGATGTGTTCACAATTTTATTCATGAGTCATCATTCACGGGACAAAACATGAATTATTATAACGAATAAGTGGAAAAAGTACAAACAAAAATAAGGAAAAGCTAACGTGTGTGATGTAAAAAAAAGACTTAACAGCATTTGTGGCGGAAGTAGGCTCGAAATAAAAAACACAAACAATTTTCTGACAGTAGTGGAATTGCTTTTCCTGGCGACCAACTGAACTAAAAAGTGTGTACTCGAAAATTTTCACGAAGGTTTGATATCCAACACGGATGTCTCTCAGATTTGATAGTGGCCACGTTTAAGTTTCAATAAATAGCCTATCTAGGATAGCTTTGTATCCATATGTTTCTGAACACCAGTCAGCTGTTGTTGACATTTCTCACAGGATAGATTCGTATCCTAAAATTTGTAGGATAACTTGGGATCTCTTTTATTCCAATAGCTATTTTGTCATCAGCTGCGATTTCACAAGTGATTACAACAACACAAATCTATCCTGATCGCTTTGTCCCCTTTCACACGAGGAAACTGAGTTGCTAGCAACTTTTAGTTCCATGCGTGAGAAGGGCAGAAGGAAACAGGGGTGAACTAAATCTCCCCGGTTGAGGATTTGAAGAGATTTTTTGACATTTTTCCCATCTAGGTTTAGGTGTGTTCAACCTTAAGTAAAAGTGACATTTGGTGAAATAGGAATACCAAAAAGAAATAGATGATAGTTACATTATGGGTGTGCTCCCCTTTTTTCGGTACGGAAAGCTACTTTTCGTTGGTTTTTGACATTAGCCTTAGTGCCCTTTCAACTATTAGGCGTGTTTTTTATCATCGGGATCTGGATCTGGATCTTCTTTTAACACGTATTACAAAAACGATTTTAGAAAATTTCCCATTATTTTGTTTTTGTATTACGTGTAAAACTTAATCCAGATCCAGATCCCGATGATAATAAAACCCGCCTATTATAGTTCTACCTTTAGGTGTGTTTTATTATGTATATTTTATCAGCCGTGTTTTATTGTCATCGGGATCTGGATCCGGATTAACTTTAACACGTGCTTAAAAAAACAATTTGGAAAATTTAGCATTATTTTGCGTTTGTATTATGTATAAGGAGTGAATCAAGATCCAGATCCCATTCCAGAGAGGGATGATAAAACATACCTATTATCCAGATCTCGGTCCAGATAAAAGATAATAAAACATACCTATTATCTTCTATCGGGATCTGGGGCCCAATTTCGCAACCGTGAATAATTTTCCGTGTACGCACTATATTCACAGCCAAAACAAGTGTGAACAAATTTGATTGAGAGTGTACATGTTATCGTCAAACATTTTACACTAACTATTGCGGAATCGCAGAAATCAATGTCTTGACGATTTTTTGTATACGCACAAAAAATATGTACCCTGGCAGAATTGGTGTGGATTTACTTTTTAAAACGTAATACAAAAACAAAATATTCATATATTCTAAAAATTATTTTTGTAACACGCTCATCATCAAAATCCCGATCGCTATAGAAGATAATAAAACACAAAGAGCCTGATTACACGATTCGTTTTTTCGTTCGCTTTCGTCGTTCGTGGTTTTGACAGATTCGTACCTTCATGATTACACACAAGAAAAAAGGCCAATCGTGATTTTGACGTTCCAAAAATGTGTGGTTAATTTATTGGAAAATAGGCAATAATAATAATTAAAAATATTTTTAAATCACTTCTTGTTCAAATGTTTACCTATTTAACTATGAAAAAAAAAAATTTTATCTCATTTTTTAAAGTTTATAATCATCCCCCGCCTCTATTCAGTTGTCAAATCATAAACTTCAAAGTTCAACCGGAAAAAATCTTAAAATTTTCATACGTGTTTTCGTTACTTCATCCCCCCAGCATACACACCAACCGAATTTTGAACTATCAAATTTTGAATTTTCATTTTTCAGAATATTGAAATGGTGAAGAAATTGTATGGCATACGTAACGCTAAATTTGGTTCTTAGAAAACTAAGTATAAAATTCAAATTTGTGTGGAAGAAGCAGCTATGCATATTTTGAAAATAAAGAGTCAGAATTGAATTGGATTTTGAGAAAATTATTAAAAAATTTGGAAACTCTATACCAAATATTTTGAATTCCTTGTTCAAATTCATCAAAGATTTTGTTTAAAAGGCACATAGTTTTTCGAAAATCTACAAGTTTTATTTGTTTCCAAAAATTAAATATCTATTTCTTAGGCTAAGGCTTTTCACTACGCCATGCCTTGATTGATTGTGTTTTCATCATACAAAAATGAGCATAGCAAGGCATAATAGTGAGTGCATTGGACTGTCATGCCAAAGGTATGGGTTTGATTCCCAGCCGTGCCACCTAAAAACAGAAATGTTTTATCCGAGGTATTGCCTCTTGCGAGGAATTGAAAAATCCTCCAAGAGGATACTTGTCATAAATAAGTGCTTCTCATCTAGTCGTTTGGACTCGGCAAAAACTGAAGGTCCCCTCCATTCCTGAAAACAACATTCACACAGGAATGGTTGAGAGCTGACCTACTAGGCCCTTTTGCGCCACCCAATTTATTTATTATTACCAAGGCACATTGTACAATTTACATACCTTCTGTCGTATTTATTAGATTCTCTTACAACACGCTTGGGCAGTCCTCCAGCTAGTCAATGCCCAAATAGTTTAGGCTAGTTGTTATTTCTAAACGCATTCCAACAATTGCCCAAATGTGACCTCATTTATTAATTTTTGAAGGAATTTAACAATTTAAGTACGCTTTTGGGCACGTTCAACTAGCTTTTCATTCATTTCAAAACTAGAAATTTAGAAAACAAGAAATATTTGCCCACCTTCTATGAAATAAGCTTTGGACAACCAATTTCAGTGGCTAAGTTAGCCAATCGGTGCAAAATGTTTATAAATATCATTTTGGATTTGGACAGTTGTCTAAAGTTAGACATTGCTTGGAATGGGATTATAGAAACCACTGCTTGTTTCTGCTTATAAAAAAATGAATGGACAGGTTCAGGCTACCTATACAATTCTGTATAGGTTTAAGTTGTTAAAATCTCTTGTGAAAAAACAGCTGATGACAGCTGATACAAAAGCAATTCAAGGTATCTGAAATTTATTGAAATTTTCAAGGAAGCTAGATAGTTTTGCAGATAGAATACTCAAACACAAGCAATGGCTCTTAATTTGATGTTTGAGTTGAAACAAGAATCACCCATGCATATGCTTTCTTATGAAAAATTATTTTAGGCAAACAACAATCCGCAATTTATCAGTCCATTTTCTTGAGAAAAACAATATCCATCTCCTGCATATTTGAGTTTGCCTGGAACTTTTTAAAATAACAATTACCTAAAGGTTCCATTTTATATTGGAAAATGCCAAGCCAGAGAGGGGCAAACCATGAACATCGAAAGAAGCTGTCAAGAAAATTGCTACATATATTTTTAAAACAATATCGAAAATAAGGATGTATATATTCGGCCTGATACAGAGGCAGAGTGGGGCAAATCATGAACTCCGACAAAAAAAGAAGTATTTGTTGTAATTTATACTTAAATTAAAAAAATATGTATGTATCGGGTTTTTCAATAAGAGCGCTACAAAAGTTTTTTTTAAATAAAACAAAAACGGAAAGTACGTTCGATGCCATTATGTATGGAACTCAATTTCTTTTGCATGGCCACGACGGGCACGCTTGCAGAAGTCCCGACGCTGAACCCAATTTTCGACGGTTTTCAAGCATAAATCGGCCGATACTGCTGCAATTTCACGTTCGATATTCGTACGAAGTTCATCAATCGTCACTCGCTTGACCATAGACTTGACGTAGCCCAGGAAATAGTCTAACGGCGTCAAATCGCACGACCGAGGCGGCCAAGCGACCGGACCATTTCGTGAGATAACACATTCTCCAAACTTGGTTTCCAATAAATTGATTTTGACATTCGCTGTGTAGCTTGTGGCACCGTCCTGTTGGAACCAAATGTCCTCCAAGTCCATATCATCCAATTGGGGCCAAAAATATTCGGTTATCATTGAACGGTAGCGATCCCCATTCACAGTAACGAGCCGGTCTTGATCATCACGGAAGAATATACGGCCCAATGACGCCACCGGCCCATAAACCACAACAAACCGTAATTTTTTCGGGATGCAATGATGACTCATTTGTTTATTGACGAAGCCATTCAGCCAGAAATGAGCCTCATCGCTGAAGATGATAGCGCTCATTACGTTGAGGCCATTGACTCCGAATTTGGTAGTAAATTTTAATAATTTCGACTCGTTGTTGGCTCATATATCTTTCCATCATGAAATGGCAAACCTTACTGAAGAGAAATGTCAAAAGAGCGGCAAGAAATATGGCGTCGTTTGCTGTCCCTGTCGCTCTACTTTTGTAGCGTCCCTGTTGAAAAACCCTTTAGTTTGATATTTCCCAGAGCCAGGGGGGGAAGTAACCCTTCTTGCCCCTCCCCCCCTCCAGGTGCCTATTAGCCCTCTTTCAAAATATGTTGAATTATTGATATTTTGGTCTACTTTTTGAGTTAGCTTAACTTCTATATGATAGATCTTGTTTAGCTCTCGTGATCTGTCAAAAGACGGAAGAAAATAACTAAGCGCTCTAGAAATATATAAACTGGCCTAGTTTGTTTTATTCAGTGACACGACACAGTCCCTAATTTTCCAAGTTGTGGGTTGGGTATGCGAGAGATCCCTGAGTGATCTGTATTGGAAAGCTTTATGTTTTTTTTGTTTTTATCAAATAACTTACTATAAGGTTCTTACTAAGTTTTTATATTAGCTGTGTTTTTTTGCATGTCCAGATAAAATTGTGTGAAAAAAAAACGACAACAAAGCAAAACAATTTACATTTTAAAAACAACAACAACTATGTCCATATAGAGTTAGCTAAGTCCAGATAATTAACTGGAGTTAACTTTTGTCCCGATAAAACGGTATTGCCAGACTACCATTGTCGTTGTGTTATCGATAATTTGTATAGAAATGTCAAACGTTTGTTGGTAAGATAGTTCAGAACAAAATGGCAGACCAAGGCAAATGTTGAAAAGTCCCGATGTCGTTTTTTTCGCCAAACTCCATATGGACATACAAAAAAACGCAGCTATTACCTTATCCCCATTTAAGGCTCCGCCAAACCAACGCAAAATTATAGCAACCATACAAAATATGAAAGATACACAATGCTAAACAGCAACAACAAAAATTATGTTTGCGAATGATTTGATGTAATTTCACGTTAGTTTGGGAGAAGCTTTATAGCACAAACGAACAAAATTAGTCAAGTCACTGAAAGGTGAAAAATCATGGTCTTCTTCAAACAAAGATCAACTATGAAGTAGGTTTGCTATTCTCTATATCAAGTTGCTTGGTTGCTGCCAAAGAATATCAAGCACATTGATATTTTTTTATAAATAAATGTATGTACCTCTCTTGGTTCTAGAATAATGCTTTGATAGATTAACCAACCTTTACGTATAAATTGTATTACTTAATCAAAATTTCAATGTCAATGGCAATGGATAGAAATCTCTGTGTCAAAAATTCTTAAGAGAAAGAAACAACCTTGAAATGTTTAATTATAAACGTGAAATTACCTATTAAGATTTATTGGGTTTTAATAGCTAGTAGCAAAATAAAGATAAAAATATGTAAGTATATGTAGGTACCTATCTTATCGGTGTTATATAGAACAAGTCGCTTTTAAGGCACCTGAGGCACACATCCAATATAATAAAGATATTTATATAATATTTTCACACAAACATAATTTTTGGCTTTAAATTATAGTTTAAATATCTTAATCTTGAAGGCCATCCATTGGAAGATAGGTGTGACTTTTTTATCCAAATCAGCCAAATCGCAATTTTTCACGATTCTAGATTTTTTTGTATAAAAATCGATATACTCTATATAAGACAGAAAAATATCTTGAACGGAGGGAGAAAGTTCTGTCTTTCTGAGTTAAAATATTCTGTATTTGTAAAAAGAAAAGGCGTATTATTTTAGTTTAAATTTTATTTTTGTTTTAAATATGTAATAAATATATTTGTATGTTTAATTTTCTTTTGTTGTTGTGTTGTTTTGTTTCAATCTCATTTTTAATATACATATACATATTTGATTTATGTATACACAATATATATGTATATACATATATATATATACTTTTACAATACGTACGTTCAGTAAAAATAAAAAAATTGTAGCATCTCTTAAATTGCTAACCAAACTAATGTAATTAATAATATATAGTTTTTATTTAAAGTCTTTT
This sequence comes from Dasysyrphus tricinctus, assembly GCA_963921185.1. Lineage (NCBI taxonomy): Eukaryota > Metazoa > Arthropoda > Insecta > Diptera > Syrphidae > Dasysyrphus > Dasysyrphus tricinctus. The sequence continues at coordinate 193,025,294 of OY992532.1, read as the reverse complement.
TTTTTTGTAGATCATAATTATAAAAAAAAAATATTTAATAACTTAAATGAACAACACAAATTTAATCGTTAAATGAAAATCATATTTTGTAAATTAAAACACTAAGTATTTCTATGGCATTTTTTTAATTTAATATTTTAAATTATTTGTGTTTGTTACATTTTTAATATTTTTTAATTCAGTTTATGCGTTTTCTCGCTCTCCTTACGTTTCTTTTTTTTAAATTAAAAATATATAGTAAACAAGAAAATATGGAATACTTTTGTTTGTTGTTTTTATTTATTTATAATTTTTTATATATATATTTATATATTTAAATTTACCTTAATGTGTCCTAATGTACATTGAATTTTTCATTTCTCTTTTTTTTTCTGTTTTTACTTCTTAGATCAAATGTTGGGTATGCTTGCCATTTAAAATGTTGAATTTATATTTTATTTATCAATTATTCTTTATAATGCCTATGATTTTTATTTTCTTATATCTAAAATATATGCCTTTATTAATTTTCAATAAAATTTTCCGTACGAATTTTTGTTTTTCTTCTTGTCTGTTATCTTTTCTTTTTGTTCTTTTTTTGTTCTTAATATTCTTCGTTTAGTCATTCATTTTGTCCAAATTTAATATTTTAAATTTAATTTTTAAGCCAATTTTTTTTGTTCAAGGTATGTATAGATATACTCTTTGGATTTGTTTTCCAATTGCTCAGTTTTTTTGTTTAAGATTTTTCTTTATTCTCTAATGTTTGTCTTTCGCTTTCGAATAAATTGAATTAATTATTTAAATAAAATTAATATTGTAAAGCTTATGGTGATTTTAAAATAAAATAATATTACGTACTTGACTTTTGTTTTTATTGTAAGGTGAACAAAGGTCATGTTTGTTTTATTGCTTGTATGGTAAATATCAAAGCTTAGCATAGGCAATTTTATTGCTTTGGAGCAAACATTAATGTGGATTGATTTCTTAATTTAAGTTATATAAATAAATTGTTTTAGATTTTGAATTTTAATTTTATTTAACAATAATCAAGATTTAAAAAGATACAAATAAAAATATAATTTGCTTCTAGTTGCTGAAGGCCTCTAATACGGGAGAGCTAAAAAAATCTTAAAAATTGTAGTATATTAAACTGTGTGTTTAATTTGAAACATCCTTAAAATATAAAAGAAAATTCTATCTTTAACAATTGCTACCTATTTACTGGTTTATATCTAGGTTTATTTCAATATGGACCCGTTGTACAAACGTGGTTCAAATTTTGATCCGTGGTTAAAATAATTTTACTGGCTGATTTCGGCGGAGTTACTGAGGTTCAGCGATGGTTCAAGATTCAAGTTATAGTAGCCCATTTAATGCCTGAACTATCGTTGAACTTCAGTTAATTCAACAAAGTCAGTGAGTTAAAATTTCTGCACCATGAATAAAATATTTATACAACTGTTTCTAATCTTACCGGCAGATGGCAATATTTACCATTGTGAATGATGTCAGCGATTTGTCAGCAGTATTAAGAAATGAGGCAGACTTAACATAAAAATAAATAAACATAAAGAAAAAAAAATAATAAAACGTGACATTTATTTTTTTGTCAATTTAGTTGTAGTTTCACGTGCTGTTGATTAGTTGTCTGCAATACGAAGAAACTTCTAAGTTGCTTGCCCTCACCTACCAGGCAATTTTTTTTGCTGGCAACTTTATTTGGCAAGTAGGATGATAAAATAGCGTTTCCATTTGACGAAAAAACAACAACGGGGATAAGGGACATCATTTAAAAAAATGTGATTTCTTCTCAAGCGATAACGATAGAAATGGTATGTAATGCATACGCATCGGTAAAACAGTCATTCCCCGCACTTATATTAAGCACCAAGAAACGCCTTACTCTAATCCTCATCGGGTTAGTTGTTGTGTTAAAGTTAAAAGTTCAAGTGAGCTCAACTCCACTTAAACAGAAGAATTTCTTTTCAAATTGTCTTCATATTCTATTGTTAGTTGTTGTGTTTAACATATAAAACCTAGAATCTATTAGGTCCGTTAAGTAAATTTTTCAAAACTGCCAATTTCAACCAATTAAAATACTAGGTGTGTTTGGTAACCTTAAACTTCTTGCAATTCATTAATTTTCACAATTTGCTGTCAGAAACCATAGAAGAAAAAAAACAAGTATGAACCTTGGTGAAGATTTCACGTTACCTGCTTTAATTTTTTTTTATATAAGAAATGTCTTTATGTTTTTTCTCGATTCTTTTTGATGCTGTTTATATACCTATGTCTTTTTATTTTTTGTTTCTTTTGTTGGCCACCACGCGTAGAGAAGATACAGTTTGTGAAAAGGTGGTGTTTTGGATTTAAGGTCCACCACAAACTTTATTACATTACACACCTATATTTCTTATAAGTAAATTCACTTTGACATAACTTTGCACTAAAACCTCTGTTCGCGTACTACCCAAAACTGCCAATTTCTACCCATTTTAGGCCAAAGTTCTGTCAAAGTTCATATAAAAGAAATGATATTGACAGAACTTTGGACTAAAATGGGCTGTTTTGGATAGTACACGAACAGAGGTAAAATTGGTAGAAATAGGTAGGTATATGGAATGTAAGTGAACAAAGAGGTAATACTGACCCTGTTAAAAGTGCTTCTACACTATCACATAAAGTAGGAACACACTGTCAGAATACAGTAGAAAGGAATTTCATACGACTGCCAAGTTTGTTTGCTGAAAATAGTATTCATATTCTGCTTCCAAACATACAATCATAACAACTTCAGCATAATGTAACCTCAAAAATCCTAATGTGATGGAATGTGTGATGGCCTTAGAATCAATCCTAAAAATGTTCATGTATTTGTTTAGATAATAATGTACATATATCAGAGACCGCTCACCTAAGCAGAAGAATCAAAATTTTGTTTTCCTTAGTATTTGAGAGCAAAACTGGGGAAATTCTTTGAACTCGACGGGAAAGAGTGAGAATTACCAAGAATTATTTTGGACAGAAACAGTTGTATTTATTAAATTTTCTTACAACACACTTTTCGACAGGTGTCCAGCTAATGAGAGCCCAAATATTTAAGCCACTTATAAAACGCACTCAAACAATTGCTCTATTTGAATTTCAGTAAGCTTTTGGGCACGTTCAATTAGCTTTTCATTTATTTCAAAACAAGACAATTAGAAAACTACTAATATTTTCTTTATGTTGTTCATTTCTTGTGTATCAATAGTAGGGGACAGATAGGTTAGTTAGATTCACTGCAAACAATGACGAACTGAATCGGGTCTCGAATGAATCGTTCAGCTTCATATAAGAAAAGGTTAGTCCAATTTGTAAAGCTATTTGTCCAAGGAAGATGAAAAAGATCAATTTCAAATCTTCAAGATTTTCGTAATAAATTAATATGGAAAATCTTCGAGATTTGAGGTGTGTAAATCTTATTAAATCTCAGATTAGTGCTAGGTGGAAATGTAGCATAACTTGGACAACAGCATCGGTTGTCTAAGATTTGTCTGAGTTGACATTTTATTTAATTAAATAAGGCATATTTCCAACTGTTCAAGACTTTTAAAAAAATGTCGAACTAGTCAACCGTCTAAAAAATCTAATAAATAAGGCCGTTTGTGCCCTATTACACGACGACCTTAGAGTCATGACTTTTTTCGAAATTAAATGAGTGCGAATGTGAGATCAGATGTTTTTTCTCGTTCGCACTCATTGATTTTCGAAAAAAGTCATGACTCTAAAGTCGTCGTGTAATAGGACACTTTGTGTGTTTGTTTGCAAATCCCAGGTTATTCTACTGACAAGTAAGTTGCACTACAAGCTCATTTGTTCACTATCATACAGAAACCCAATAAATTGCTCATCAACTGGCATGAAATTTTGGAAGCCAGTAGTGAAGCAAGTTGAGAAGTAGGTTGGGAGACAAGCAAGTGGAAAGCAAGTGGGAGGCAAGTGGAATTCAAGTTAAGAATTTGACAGGCAGTATATGTACCCAACTTGCTTGCTAGTACTTGCCCGTGTGGCCTCAGGGTAAAACACATACAAACCTAACCAAATTGATCATCAACTGGCTTAGAATTTTCGAAGCCAGTAGTGAAGCAAGTTGGGAGACAAGCAACTTTCCTGGCAAGTGGAATTCAAGTGGAAGGCAAGTGGAGTGCAAATTATGAATTTGACAGGTAGTGTATGTAGCCAACTTGCTTGCCAGAACTTGCCCGTGTGGCCTCGGGGCTAGCAACGCCATCACAGAAAAAATGGAGTTTCGATAACAAGTATGAAATTCGTGCCGGTAACACAGTCTTTATCTGGGCTAAAGTTAAGCCCCGAAAATTCTCTCAGTTTATCTAAGCCCGAAGAGGCTTAGTTGTTCTTGCATTTAACATGTAAATTGCTTAGCCCCGACGACGTTTTTTTCGTCCAATCCCATTCAGGCAAGACTAAAAACACACCTAGTATCAGCTGCGTTTTTTTGCAGGTCCATATGGAGTTTGGCGAAAAAAAAGACATCGGGACATTTCAACATTTGTTTACCTTTTGCATTGGTCTGCCATTTTGTTTTGAATTATTTACCAACAAACATTTGACACACCTATACAAATTATTGATAACACAATGACAGTGGTAGTCTGGCATTACCGTTTTTAATGGGACAAAAGTTAACTCCAGTTAATTATCTGGACTTATCTATATGGACCTAGTAGTTGTTGTATTTAACATGTAAATTGTTTCGCTTTCGCTAATGCTGGATTTATACGATTGTAAAACTGGCAGTATAATCATTTGTATATCCACTCTATAGTATTCTCATGAAACACGATTTTTTAGGTTGACATTTGGTCGATAGGTTCCCTGTGATCGCCTTACCGAGATCCCTTAACAAAAATTAGGATTACATTTGGACGCATAGATGGGCACGAGCTTTTTTTCTTCATGAGAATACTATAGAATTTATATACAATGGTATAATGACAAAGGGTGTGTTTTATAGGCGTGTTTTTTTTATCATCGGGATCTGGATCTGGATCTTCTTTTAACACGTGTTACAAAAACAATTTTAGAAAATTTCCCATTATTTTGTTTTTGTATTACGTGTAAAACTTAGTCCAGATCCCGATGATAATAAAACACGCCTTTCAAAAAACTGTTTTGAAAATTTCCCATTATTTTGTTTTTGTATTACGTGTAAAAGTTATGTCGAATTCCTTTCAACCATTGGAGATCGATTTCTTTTTGGGTTGAAAAGAATTTGTCAAAAAAATCATTTTTTGTATGCGATTGTGTGCGTTGGCCATTGACATAAATTTTGAGGCAAAAAGTAAACAAATTAATGGGCATACAAATACTCAAAAGTGCATTCAGATTTACGCGTCATTTAATACCATTAAAAACAAATATATATCCGGGAATAGTAGCAGAAATAAACAAAAAATTGTTTTGCGTCCATTTAAGTTTAAAAAAACAATTCAAAATCCATCAAAAAAACACATCAATCGAAGAACACGTCAGCGGACGCGCGCTTCATATCATCAATCGACTTTGGATACTTGAAAATGGACTTCATTAATATTTTTATCACTTCTTATTAATTATGCACTGCCATTTGATGAATTAAAAAAACTTTTAAGAGATATATTTGTTTTTAATTTATTTAAACGAACGAGAAACACTTTTGAATATTTGTTAAGCACCGCAGAAAAAAACTTTCAACTCCAGCGAAATGTCAAATCTTAAGGTAGAACTATAATAGTCGGAAGGGCACTGAAGCTAATTAGGCCTATTCGCCGTGATCTTTTATTCTGCTATTCTGTTATTCTGCTATGAATTTCCATACAAAAGTTAAAGCTGTCAAAATATCTTTTATGAATTGAAGCGCTTAGAAGATGAAGGTGCTAAGTGACATTTTTTGAAAAAATCGTTTTTTCGTACAGATGAAGGTCCTATACTCAAACTTAAATTTCTATCTCATCTGCACTTCTCTATCTCCACTCGATTCAAATTTAGGCAAGGATGAAGGTGTTATATGCCATGACTTTCTCAAAAATCTTAGTGGAAGAATGTGTTAAACGCGCTTAAAACCTTCATTTATATGCAAAAAGAATTTTACCTCAACGTTTTATTTTACTTTATTTTGTGGATGAATGTGCTATGTGAGCAATGGATCACAAAAAAATTTGTGGAAAAAGGTATTAAGTACACAAAACTGTAAATATCTCGCAAGTCCTTTGTTTTCAACAAAGAAGAATATAACTATAAGAGACACTTGAGTTATGTTACTTTAAAATTTGCCGTATATAATTTTTAAGGTTCTTACCAAAAAAGTTATAGATCAAAAACTTTAAATGCTGATTACTCAAAACTTTGAAAATGTCACTTAGAACCTTCATCTTCTAAGCGCTTCAATTATAATCTTGGTATTCGGCATACTAAATTTGTTATTAAATCTGCTAAGAATTCTGTTATGAACTGCAAAACTTTCGAACTCATAACAGAATCTTTTACAAATCGCATTTTTGGTATTCAGCATGTCAAAATCTGTTATCAAATCTGCTATAAATCATAAAAGAGTAAAAGACAAACTTCTTTGACTTTTATCATAAAAGATTTCAATGAAAACACAGTTGTATCAAGTAAAAATGGATATCTCGTCAACGAAATGTTCTTAAAAGGAGACAAATGTAGGAAAATATATTAAAAAATAGTTTTATAAACAAATTAGCAAATTAAAATAAAACTATCTTTGTAGAAGAAGGCGCAGGACACAGGAAAGCTCGCTGCATTAGATCAACAAGCTCCATTGACTAAGAGGAGTCTGTTGATTGTCCCTAACAGCCCCAGTATGTTTAGCTATTACACGGAAACGCCGTTCAAATCACCTTACAGAAAGAATAGAGTGCTTGCGACTATTCGCAGAAGATCAGTATGACAAAGTGGAAGCGCCAAGAAACGACGATCGATCAAAAACAACTTAAATATATTTCTATTTTATTTATTTGAGCTACAACAAAGCATTAAATAAAACACTATACAAAGCACTGAAATAAACAACTATACATTATACAACTCAGAATTATTCTTGTAAGATCACTTCTGGGAGTTGTATTCCATTAACGAACATCAACAGCATCATCCAACCTTATCTCCTGGCCTGTTAGTGGTTTCTCCTAATCTTGAGATTTCTACGGTGTTAAGGATAAGACTCTTTTTAGCTGCAACACAGAAAAAATAAATAAAAATACAATTTGCCCATTTGCTTTTTCAACGAAATTCATAACAGAACAGCTGATTATAGCCGTTTTCCTTTGGAGGTGGCGAAGTACTTACGAGTAGATGAAAACCCTAATCTAGTACTACCAACTGCACATGCTCTCATGCGCGAGTAGATACATTTCACATGGGAAAGCAGTTTGATGTGTTCCATTGAAAAAAGCTGGCAAAGTACTTGCAAGTACTTCGCCACCTCCAAAGGAAAACGCCTTATGACAACAGATTTTAGGTCTGTTCGTTAACTGATTTCGTTTTCGAAGTTTCATAACAGAGTTTTATAAAAGTTCGAACACCTGAATAGGAATCATAAAAGATCTTTTATGCGGAAAATCTTTTATGATTCATAACAGAAAATTCATAGCAGAATAACAGATGTGGTAGAATAGGTCTAAACGTCAGAAACCAATGAAAAGTAGCTTTCCGTAGCGAAAAAAGGGAACAGACCCATAATGTAATTATCATCTATTTCTTTTTGGCATTCTATTTCACCAAATGTCAGTTGAACCAAAGTTGAACGAAACTTGACGAAACGCTCCACTCCGCAATTATAGTCACCGTCATATGCTTTCCGTGTCTTCGCTTGTTTTCTTCCGACCACTTAAGTGACCCTCCGAGCATTATAATTCTAGCTTTACTAGTGTGTGTGAAAGACGCTGTTTAGATTGGGAAGGCTGAGACCGGTCTCACGGTGGTTTCGGACAAGAGAAGTGGGGGGTCAGGGATGTCGTGAGGCATGAAGAAAACATAAACATCTGACTCATGAATCTCATTTGTTGTGGTTTCAATACGCAAAACATTGAAGTTGTTGTTGTTTCTATGTGATTTGAGGCGCCTCAGATTGTCTAATGTAGACACAATGAGGCTCACGAGTCCGGACTCAATTTTCCCAATCTAAACAGTCTCAAAGTCTGTGTAAATCTTGCTAAAATCGAAAGATTTCATTTGTCTAGAAAAATTGATTTTTTCTTCTAAACAAACCGATTTTTTTCTAAACAGAATCGATGTTTCGGTTGAAAGGAATTCAACATTAATCAAGATAAAACACGCCTAAAAACAACAAAAAAAGAATGGATAGATTTATCCTTTTTGATATTATATTAGGCGTGTTTTTTTATCATCGGGATCCGGATTTGGATCTTCTTTTAACAAGGGTTACAAAAGGCGTGATTTTTTATCATCGGGATCTGGATCTGGATCTTCTTTTAACACGTGTTACAAAAACAATTTTAGAAAATTTCCCATTATTTTGTTTTTGTATTACATGTAAAACTTAATCCAGATCCAGATCCCGATGATAAAAAAACACGCCTAAAAACAATTTTAGAAAATTTCCCATTATTTTGTTTTTGTATTGCGTGTAAAACTTAATCCAGATCCAGATCCCGATGATAATAAAACACGCCTATTGGTAGCCTTCCACTCGTGTAGATCCAGCATAAAACTTTCAAAAAAACTGAAACGTGAAAGTTGCCAAGACTCCCTTTTCTCTCGCTTCAGCAATAAACTAGATATCGTCATCGGAAAAATCGTTCAATGTATTTACCGACGCCCTACTAGAAACTGAACACGGCTATTTTTAATACCGAAAATTCCCACAGAAAAGGATTTTTTCTATGATCCCACAGCACTGCTTTAAGGCGAATAAAAAAAATGGTTTTGGTGACAAAACGGTAAACTATTTTTGAGTGAGTTGTGAAGATAAATTAAATAGTACTTTAAAAAATGTTTTTAAAAGTGAAAATAAGTGCATCGGAAGAAGAAATCCATTGTAAAAATATTTCAAAATGCATCGGCAATGTTTTTGCTTTAATTGCTGTTAATAAAGCTATTTGTAAGTACAAGAATCTTCATTTGATATTTTTTTTGTCAGTTTTTAGGTAGGTAGGTACCTATGTACATACATAGTAAAATTTTATTTGTAATTTTAGTTTATTACTTCTATTATTTATTTCATGTTATTTTAATCCTTTTGATCAAAGATTAAGAGGTCGCCACACACATATGTTAAAATATTGAAAACAAATGTTTTTAAAACGAAAGATCACGAGAGCCATTATTCGGTCGTAGAAAATACATAGGAAGTGTAGGAACCTATCTGTATTACGAGTGTATCTTTGTAAGGGAGGCGACCGTAAACATAGGTACACTTCGCCAAAAATTCAACCTGAAAAGTGTGTTTTTTAACCATTGCCGCCAGGCAATGCTTGTACGACCAGTAGCTTTTTTTGTTTCGACTAAAGCTATCGGTTGGCATCCTCTTTTTGCGTGGCTGGCATGAGATAGGTAGGTAATCTGAAAGTTATGTGTACCTCAACAGCCTTACAGCCCAAAATGTCCGACTTTATTCAAAAACAAGAATCAAGGTTTTGAGGTTATAACCTAGATTGGATCTTAAATTTTTGTTAGCTCGCATAGGTACGAATGTTTAAAAAGCGTTTACATAGCACAAATGTTTATATATTTTGAAAATAGCTACCATTTTTGATAAATTTCTGTAGATAGTAATGTATGAAGGTATCGAAACAACAACATTTTGGGAACCTATGAATTAAAAACTTTTAAAGACTGAGAGCCAACGGCTTAAAAAGTCAAGTCATTAAAGTTGTAAGTCATATCAATAATAGCCTTTGACGTGCTAAACCATAAGCCGTTTGTTTGCATACCTAAACAAGTGTCGAACAGGCGTAAAATTTGGCGTACATTTTTTACATCGATTTTTTTCAGTGCCTTTTGGTCGGAGGGAAAAAGAATACATACAAGAAATATTTAGCTTGAAATTTTGAACAATTCTTCTAGAAAGCGGCAAAATTTCCAAAAAACACTCAGGTAAACAAGTGATGTCGGCAAACTTACTGCCTGAACAGAATGCAAGACGGAGCTGGCATAGATGTCAAAATTGCTGCAGCCGGAGCTGCAAGAGTTGAACAATTTTTAACTTTTACTGCAGCATTTTTGACATCTACTGAAGCATTTTTGACGTCTATTCCAGCTTCGTCTTGCATTCTGTTCAGGCAGTTAGACTTGCAACTTTATGCAAATGACTTTATTTTGTATTGCCTACCGTACAATTTTTTGTTCATATTCACGTTGATTTCATGCAAGGTCTCTTCCTTTAATAAAATCGCCCGTTTTAATGTATTAACTCTTTTAAATTCAATGTCACTTGCTGTCAACCCTATGTCGCTATACAAACAAATTTCGATTCACGCGAAAGTTTCATGTAATTTTCTTCAAATTATTTATTGAAATATTTTGTTTTTTGTGTTACAACCTTACCCGATATTTCATTTGGAAGTAATCAAGAGAATCTAATTCAATAAATTTGATTTTTATCGCAATTTATACATATTTTGTAACAATTCTTTCCCTGCGACGGATAGCAGAATACAAACATTCACGCTTTCGTAAGCAGAATAGGGCTGTATAAGAGCCAGTACGTACATACAATACTTTTTATATGAACTACCTGTTTTGACCAAATGCGTTGTGTAGATATTGTTATCACTGGGAACTTAATTGTTGGCTTCATAAAATATTGTTCGAATCGCACATTCGAGTCACAAGCTAATGGACAGGGAACATGATCTAAAAATAAGAACCGTGCTTTCATGAGGCATCGCAACTCAATCATTAAAATCTAATACGCAATGCAACACCTGAAAATGACTCAATTATTTTACCTTTTTGCTTCAGTTAAATGGGATATGCAAGAAAAACTTTGTTCTATGATTCGTAAATCTGATCATTATCATTGTAAAAAGAGTTTTAAAACCCAATTGGTTCCGTCCGTTTCGTTTTATTGAAAAACGTTTTCTATCCCTTATATTATAGACCAAGAGCCCACAGCAGATTTTGTGTCTGAGTGAGGAAAAAAAGAAGTATAGGCGTCGAAATCTTGAGTAAAGGTTATTCAAAAAGTCTTGCAGCAGTCCATAACCGGGGCCTTAGTGATTAAACAGTGCATCGAAAACTAAATATGAATTAAATTTAAGGAAATCATATTAGCCGAAATTGGTTTTCATCCCTCCCTAGAATGCGGGATCATTTAAGTGTATAATTCGCCCCGCCAGACTGTTTAAAAAATCCGTTTTTCACTTTGAACTGTTAATTTTTTAAACGGTCTGGCAGGGATTCCGTGATATCTGATCGAGTAGTGAAAACCAATTTCGGCTAACACGATTACCGTCGAAGTTACATTCATATTTAGTTTTTGATTTACTGTTTAATCACTAAAGCCCCGGTTATGGACTTTGATTTTTTGAATGACCTTTACTCAAGCTTTCGACGGCTATACATATTATTGTCGCTATCACTCACACCCAAAATCTGTTGTGGGCTCTGGGTATACATTCTTAAGAAAATATGGTTGCGTCTTCAAACGTAAAATTTTTTTAAGAGCAGCAACTAGATCTTGTTACGTGTTAAAAACATGTAAGATAAATTATTATGATCATATTTGTTTTTTTTTTTCGATTTTCTGTAATTGATGGACAAAATAAAACAGTACCGGTTGTACAAACGTGGTTCAAATATTTTTACTGGCTGATTTCGGTGAAATTACTGGGGTTCAGAGATGGTTCAAGGTTCAAGTATGTTATACCACCCAATTTAATGCCTGAATCATCGTTCAACTTCTGTTAATTCGCCAAAATCAGTGAGTTAAAATTGCTGAACCACGAGTTAAATAATTGTTCAACTGGCCCTAAATCTTCCTTAACAAAAAACAACTCTCCTTGTAGAAATACTCGTACATATATAAAACGTCACATGTACTTCTTCTATAGTTCCCCACTTTATTCAGAAATTTTACGACTTAAAAAAACGATAAGAAACAGGACTGGAATTATGTATGAAAATTAGTAAACAGTTCTCCAATTAAAGTACATACATAGGTAAGCAAACTAGTCCTAATAGTGTACTTCAAAATTTGGTAATGAGATGTTATGTTCATTTCCATCTTGTTGCCTTAAAAACTATAACATAAAAGAAAGAAGCAACCAGAAACAAAATATGGAAAAATGAAACAAAATTCTTAATACAAACAAAAAGAAAAGAAAAAACAAAATCCATATTTTAGCGAAAAAATCATGTTTATTTATCAAAAAGAGAAAAATATATATATGTATGTATGTATAATTGTGTATCATTGTCATTTAATATTAATAATAATAATTATTTAAAATAAAAAAGAGAAAAGAAAGAGCAGAAAACTAAAAGAAACATATGCATTTGTTTTTTTTTTTTTTGTTCATAAATAATAATATTATAATTATAATCATAATAATCATATAGAATAGCATACATTACAACAGAGAATTAAAATGATTTTTTGTTCTTTCCAATATATAATTTAATGCAAGAAAATTGCATAGTTACTTTGTATCTTATAGAAACATCAAAAATATATGAAGATTTTAATATGGATGGAAAATTAAATTAGAGAAGCATTTGAGGAAAACAAAAAATTATATAGCGCGATGTAAACTACTACAATTAACATAATAATTATTTAACATTATTTTCCTTATTCAATTTTAGTTTATTTTTTTTGTTTAATATTTTTATTTTCATTTTATTTAACTTTAATTCATTCTTTTGTTATTTAATACTTCTTGGTTTCGAGTCTTTCTTTGATCCACAATAATGTCTGCATATAGTTTTTTTTTTATTATTTTATTTTGTTCTATTTTTTGTTTCTTATAAAAATTGTGTTTGCAATTTTTGTTAAAATTAAAAAAAAAGAAACACCTAACATTAAATTAAAATAGAAAAAAGCAACTAAAAACGATCTAATGTCTTCGATATTTTTATAATTTAAACAATTCATTTGTTTATTTCTTTTTAATTATAATTAGTAATAATTCTACGAGTAGTTTCTTAAAATTAAAAGAAAATCACTAATGATTTTTTGTTTTTGTATTTTTAAATTCTCGTCGTTAACAAAATGCGTGTTGTGGATTTTAATTTAAACAAAATTTAAACATCTTGTTAAAAATGAGAATTTATCCCAAGGATGTAGTTTTTTGTTTGTTTATGAGATACATGGCGTAGTTTGTTTGTTTTCTGCTTTTAATTCACAACATCTCGGTAAGTTCAATTAAAAGCAAAGAACGAACTTAAAAGAAGTGATACTTTATTTTAACATTAAAAAATAATTTTTTTTATTTAATTGTTTTTGTTGTTTTAATATAAAATGATGGATGTTCGTGTGTAGTAAAAACTAACCTAGCAGCTTTTGTTTTTTTTTTTTAGTTTATTTTGTTTTTGTAGTTGATTTAGTTGGTGTTTGTATTTTTCTGTTTTAGAAAAAAGGGAGTTGTTATGTCTTCCCTTTTTTCCCTTTACTGAGAAACTAATTGTAGTTCGGTTTGTTTTTTATTTATTTTTTGTACTTTTGGCAACGATGTTTGTTTTCTTTTAATTTTCGTTTTCTAAAAAATATAAACTGAGAGATGAATGCAACTTAATTGAGAGAAAAAAAAACTACAACAACTTGATTTTTATGGTTGTGGTTTGTGGATCCTATGTTTTGTGATACATATAGAGAGAGAGAGTCATTGCGATGTGAAGATGATGATACGTGATCTTTTTGCGAATTATATTCAACAATATTTCATTTTTTTATGGCACAGCGCAGATATTTGCGTTTTTTTTGTTTTAATTACATTTATTTTTTCTTTCATTTTTTTAATCACAATCATTGAGCAGAGTTAATTCTTATAGTTTAAGGTTTTTTATTCCTTTTATTCCTTTTTTCTTCATTATTTAAATCATATAGAGGCGAAATTATACAGCCCTCCGACACCTAGGCCTGCGATGAGGCCGTTGTTGATGATGGACTACTGTTGCCCTCTTGGTAGGGCCCAGTTACCACACATGGATGCATGGGGAATAAAGTTGTCCACGAAGTAGTTGTTAGGGTCGGTGCACGGAGGACCATTTTCTCGTTTTTTGACTGCTCGTGATTGTTTGAGTTGGAGTTTTTTTTTGCCTTGCTGTCGCTTCCGTCTTTTTTATTACGCTTTGCTTCTTGCTGATGACCATCGGATTTACTACTGCTGCCTTCCTTGCGGCTAGAACTTCCACCACTAGCCCCGCCACTGCATTCACCTAGCTCTTCAAGCTCATCTTCGTCTAAAGGTTCTTTTTTGATTTTAGTTTGGCCTTCTTCTTTGGCTTTTGCATCGGCTTCGGTGTTGATCTTCTTTACTCGCATCTTTTCTTCCCACTCGTCGATGCCATGGCGGGTGCGATTGAGATTGCGATGCTGGTAGAAGATCAGTGTCATGCGTGTGGGATGATGACGATTGGGTCGTTTGACAGCCGTTGTGGAATGCATCTCGTGTTTGGCGCATTCGATAAGAACACTGCCGTGATTGAGAGCGATCGCAACGCCACCCATTTGTGGATCTTGGAATGCTTCAAGGTTCTCATTAATTTCGGTTACTTCACCAATTGGTTCGGCCTTCACCGTGGCTCCACTGGCCACATTTGGTGGAGGTGACAGATCGGTTTGTGGAGCCGTCTGTTGGACCTGTGGCGGTTGCTGCAGTGGTGGTGTTACCATCTGTGGTTGCTGCTGCTGCTGTTGTTGTTGTTGTTGTGGATTTTGAGAATGCTTCGACTGAGCAGCTGAAGGTGTTTGATGCTGCTGGTGTTGTTGTTGGGAGGGTGTTTGCTGCTGATGATGGTGTAACGGGGATTGAGACAACGACTGCAAATGATGATGGTGTGGATGCTGCTGCTGTTGTGGCGGTAGCGAAGTTTGTTGATGATGTGCATGTGGTGTGTGTGTTACTGGTGGCAGTGCTGTTGGTGTATAGGCCGCTTGCTGATGGTGCATGGCGGCGGCGGCAGCTGCATGTGGTGGGAGAGGATGTTGCGTCGAAGTGGACGGCGGATACATATTCCAGTTGTGTGATGGCGGTGGTGGCGTTGGGGGTGGCGTTTGCTGTGGGTACATGCTGTACGGCGAGTACGGCTGGTGGTGATAGCCATAGTTGTAGTTCATGTTGTTGTAAGCATCGTACGGCGAGTACGTTGGTGGTGGAGGTGGATACATTTGGTAGTTATTTGGATACTGAGAATATTGATAGTCAGGCGGTGGCTTTGGTTTAACAAAACCTTCTTCCAGAGGCGGAGGACCCAAGTTAGTGATCGGAGTCAAAGGCGTTAATTTACTGCTCTCACTCAGGTTGTTTACAATCGTGGTAGAATCTGGGTTCTCTTCACTGCCTCCACGACTCTTTACATCTCCTCGGACATCCTGCAGCTGTGTCAGCTGATTGCCGACTGGCGGAAGATGGCTGTTGAAATTCCCATAGCCATCGTGATGCTGTACAGCCGTCGGCGCTGGCGGGAGAGGAGACTGATGATGGTGACTATTTGGTGTGGTGGGAGTTATTGGCGGATTTGGTGGCGTTGACAAATTAGTCGCTACCGGATGTTGCTGTGCAACAGGATGCTGTGCCGCTGGATGTTGAGTCGCAGGATGTTGGGTAGCAGGATGTTGGGTAGCAGGATGTTGAGTCGCAGGATGTTGTGCCGCTACTGCATGTGGAGCTCCAGCGGGGTGGGCAGATGGTGGAGGAGGCCAATTGCCATAGTAGTTGCGCGAGTCAATATAGGAACCCGTTTGATAATCATATGAGTATGGCGAATCCAAGACGGTGCTTGAGATCTGATTCGACTGTAGCTGGGCATCAGTGAAGGTGTCGATCATAGTTGCCATGTTCATCAGACTCGAGTTGGACGACATTAAATTGTTATTGCCTCCATTATGGCCATTATTAACAGGTGGCGTTGAAAACGCACTCCCCGCCGGACTGGGATTGTTGGTAACTGGCGTCTGACACCGAGGTGAGGGCGTTGATGGTGGTGCCGATGGTGTTGATGGTGGATTCAATTGCTGTTGCTGTTGAGCTTGTTGGTTTTGCTTTGATTTCGATCTTGATTTACTTGACTCCTTTTTCGTGGGCGGTGGCGGATTCGGTGTCACTGGTGGAGGCTGAGGCGTTGTCTGCTGAGGTGTAACTGCTGCACCAGCACCCTCGACGACTTCTTCGCCGTCCTTGCGTTTTTTACCATGCCTTCTGCATGGAACAAGGGGTGTAGATCGTACTCGAACTTCACAAGGATATCTTTAGAAAAAAAAAGAAAATAGAAAGTTAGATAATGTGCTTTAACTTAATAAAAAAAAAAAAAACGAATATATCTAGAACTGAGTCTGACATCAAAACTCAACGCTACACTCACTTGTCGAGGACTTGCACAGCACCAGTACGATGTTTCTCCTTCTGTCCCTCGGCACTATCAAATTCATCCGTTGCATCCATCGTGTAGAGCGGTAACACATGAAATTGCTCGTCGTCTGGTTGTCGTCCATCACGATTCGATGGTTTCAGCAAAGCCACTTGTACCGTACAGCCATCTTGCATATTGTGCAAATCTCTATGAGCATGTGCACAAAAATCCAGACAAGCTGTCACGCCCGAAAATGGTTTCCCCGGTTTTAAACCGAGTCGACAGTCAGGCGCTTCTTTCTCGTACTTTGTTTGATTGTCATAGGAACGTGGTGCTATTTGCTTGAAAAGTGGTGCCAACACCGTGGCCAGGAGGTTCATGTGATCTTCGATGGCGCTCTCTTCGTTTTTCACCGAAAGACGGAATTTTCGAACGGTTTTGGATCTAGCGTATTTACAACCATTGTAGTACATAGACCATGAACAACCAAAGCTATAGGATGCACCTGATGTTTCAGGATCAAGACCTTAAATATTTTATGTAAAACATGTTATTTTGGAGGATTATCATTAAGTGTGGATGGTAAAGAAAACTCACCTTGACAAGCACAGGTGCGATTTTCGTTAGTGGCACAACGACGTGTTGTCGGCAGACCGTATTTATTGAGCTTGCCAATTAGATTTTTATAAGCGTTATCAGCTTCCTGTCGGGGCATACCATCCCAGGCTACCATTGCGACGACAATAAACGCTGCAGGACATCTAAACGTGTGCAAAAATGATAATGGTTAATGGTTACGTTTTTAAAGAAATTGCAAATAATGTGAAATTGGGAGAAATACATACTTGTGACCTTGACGCTTCTTAACAACAACAAGAATTTTCTCTTCGGGGTCTGCTCTTCGAATGATCCACTTAGCCACAGGACAACCTTGCGTCGTTTTGCCCTCTTTGCCTGTATAGACAATCTTTTCAATTCGCAACTGTCGTCCTGAAATACCGCAACGATCTTCGATCTCTTTGCGCAATTCAGCCAAAGTCGCTGAAGATCCTGTAAAAAAAATGGAGGGAAATAAATTAAGATGGTTATAACATGATTAACAAGCCTAAACTTACCTAAATGTG
Organism: Dasysyrphus tricinctus; assembly: GCA_963921185.1. NCBI lineage: Eukaryota > Metazoa > Arthropoda > Insecta > Diptera > Syrphidae > Dasysyrphus > Dasysyrphus tricinctus. Next base: position 193,007,652 of record OY992532.1, on the reverse strand, counting down.
TGTAATAGCTTCCAGGTTCTGGTGGATTCTTGTCCGATGAGAAACAATCACACTCTGGTATTTCGGCCTTATTGCCCTTTTCCAATCGATCCGTTGTGTCATACATCGGATTGATGGTTTCCCGTTTCACAACCACTTCGGCTGGTGCCGATAAGGATTCCTCACTGGTACCATCATCACTGGCATTTTTCTTCTTGCTGCTAGGAGCCTTGGGCTCACCATTTTCGTCAGTCTCTTCTTCCTCCTCATCCAGGATTTCATCCTTAGTCTGCATACCCATGCAAGAGCCATCTTTAAGATGTTCCATTGTCGGTACGCGTGTACCACCTTGCCGGCAACATGAGAATCCGATAATATTTTTGATTGCGGCCGGGCCACCTTCGCCTAGGAACGGATAACCGGTAATTTTGTCCACTTCTTCGCTGGCTTGAAGCTCGGCAGCCTTATCGGCGGCTTGCATCATTGAATATCGATTCGGAGGAATGGGATATGCATGTGCTGGGATCTCTTTGTCGTAGTTCATAGGCATCGAAATATTACTGCTTGGGTCATGCTTTCGATCCAAATCCACTAGACTGTGGCCCCGTTTTGAGCTAGAACTGGAAGATTTCGTCGCATTGGAAGATGGCGGACAGCCAAAGGAAGACGGTGTTGTTGCTGACGACGAGTGTGGTGGCAACGGTGGTGGCGGATGCTGATAGCTGGGCGAGAAATTCTGCTGATAGTTGTTTTGATGCTGATAGCCTGCACCGTAGTAGGAAGCTGCAGGGTTTTGATAACCGTGCTGCTGTTGATAGTCTTGTTGGTGTTGTTGTTGCTGCTGGTGGTGCTGCTGCTGCTGTTGTTGTTGCTGTTGCTGTTGGGCTGAATTATTTCCTCCAGCTGGTTGCACCTCGTTCTGACAGTAGTCAGCATACTGAATAAAGTTCTGATAGTTACGCTCGTATCCCTCCATTTTGTTGCTTTGTGGTGGCATAAGCCCCGGTTCTTGTTTTATCATTGGATACTGCCCTTGCGGGTTCATTCCGGGATAGCAAGAATTCGGATCAGGATGATGGCCATAACCAGACATTGGTGGATAGCTTGACTTTTCGGTTTTTATGTCGACCTGGTGATGAGGAGACCCTCTTTGATGGTGGTGGCCGTGCTGCTGGGAGTGATGATGTTGCAAGCTGCTACCCCCTCCTGGATCGTTACTATTTTTCTCCACATCAGCCGCGCTATGGCTTTTCTTTTTCGACTTACTGCTATGGGATGTTGTATGATGCTGTGGTTGATGATGCGGTTGATCTGAGTTTTGGAAGCTGCTCGGTGGTTTCTTAAACGAATGACCTTGCGGCTTCCAAATTTGATCGCCACCACCTCCGTGTGGTTCTGATAGTGATCCACTAGCTGCTGCTACTGCTGACGCTGATGGTTGCTGATGCGCTTGCTGTTGCTGTTGCTGTGGCACACTAGAACCGCTGGCGTTCAATGCTGAATCGCCTCGGAGATGGTGGCTATACGATAAAAAATGACCGGCCTGATTTTGGGACTGACCATGAGTGGCAGATGGGCCAGTCGGTGTCTGCATTTGAACATCGGCACCTTGACCGATGTCCTTAGGATCGTTTTTTCCGCAATATCATCGATTTTATTCGAGTGTTCAAGTTTACACGTTCCGCTTGGTTAAACATTTCGCCTGGAGCACCGGGTTGTTGTTGGTTCTGATTGTTCCAATTCCAGTCTTGGGACATTTGAGCATGACTGGGTGAAGAGATATGATTGGGTTGAGTTTGCTGCTGCTGTTGTTGTTGTTGTTGTTGCTGTTGATTGGGCGTATGCATGCCCTGATGAGGAGCGTGCAACATCTGCTGAGAATTATGATTCGGAGATGGTGGAATCGGGTATTGCTGCATATTGTTACTAGAATTACTGCTGCTACTATGACTGCTGGGCGATTGAGGAACATGATTAGGAGACTGAGAGACATGCCGCTGTTGTTGTTGCTGTTGCTGCATATGTCCTCGTGTGGGAGATTGCGGAACCTGTTGAGAAGATTGCTGCTGTTGATTTTGAGAGCTTTGTGCTGATGGCGGATGCATGGGAGATGATGACTGTTGTTGCGTTTGCTGTGCGTTTGAATTGGAGCTCTGTTGCTGGCCAGTTGGTGCGCTAGCACCACTTCCTGCTCCAGTTGATTGTTGTGCTACTGTCTGGGGTCCAGTGGCTTGATTTCCGCTGAAGTCGCCTGAATACCCGTTACAATTGAGTGAGCGCGGCGGTACGCTGCTCACCCGCGGATATCCAGGCGTGTCGTTTCCCGACATGGTCTTATTCAAATCAGATGCTGCCCCCACCTGCAACTGATGTTGTTGTGCAGCTGATGCCGATGAATTCGACAAAACAACCGGAGGTGGAGCTGGAGCCGTTGATACTTGGCCCGCATAAGTGACAGCCGGAGCAAAACTCACACTCTGCAATGATACTTGATTTATTGGCGAAGATATTTGCTGAGTTTGGAATTCATAACGCTGTACCGGAGCAGCATACGTTCTCCCATAATTCGGATCGAATCCGAGGCCGGTTTGAACATATCCATTGGGCGGTTGGTATGAATAGCTTTGTGGTTGGAATTCCAGCGAATTGAGCGATGTTATTGCTGGACTATTTTGTGGAATTTGCTGGATAAATTGATTTTGCCAACCTTGTGATGGATCTGTCTGCCAGGTTGGATAGAAGGCCATCGGAGCCTGAAATAATAATAATAATAAAAAAAAAAAATTTAACATAAACATTTAATAATTTGTCCGACTTAATGAATAAATTAGGTTCCTTTTTATTTTTAATTAAATTTTATGTAGGTACATTCATAATAACGACGGCTCATTAACAAGAGCAAAGTCAAGAATCTTGCATAAACCTTTACCAACATTCCCGGTTAAACGAAAAACACAGTCTCTTGTTTCCATTAAAAAGATATTTATGCTCAAAAGAAACAAAAAAAAATGTTAAAGAATTATACACTCGAAGAAGGACGGGAATTAATGGGTTTGGCGATAATGCCTTTTTGCTACGTCTACGTGCTCTATAGTCGACATGGTTGGCGGTGCAATGTACTTCGACTACCTATATTGATAGATTCGTATATCCCAAATGGCTGGCCCTGAACTTTTAGATACAACAACGACTTGGGTGCTATATAATGGTAGTTTCGTTGCCTCTTAATTGCTTGGAAAAAATGTATTATTTATTCGAAAATTGCAATTAGTTGTGTGTAGTGTAATTTAGGAGGAACTAAAATCGATACTAGCGGCAAAAGTGTAGAATATAAAATGTCTAGATTAATATTTTTTATTTTGTAAAAAGAATTTTTTGATCAATGAGTTTGGTCATGGTTATCAAGTAGTCAAGTCCATATTTTATTTAATGGTAAAAAATAAAGGTAATAGCGTTTTCGTTTGGTATTCCGGAAGAAGGCCCCGGAGCCCTCCAATCCAGAATGCCAAACGAACAAGTTGCAACCCTTTTCTTTATTTTGAAGTTTGGGTTTGATTGTATTTGTGCACTTGGTTGTTGCATTTGGGTGATGAAACATTCGCACAGCTGTTTCTCGGAAATTTGATATTCCTCAATAACAGCAACGAATGTCTCCACCTTGGACTTTTACTTTGAGTAAACTCTTTACCTAAGCAAATTACCCACATCATGGTACAAAAATAACGATAATGGAGAGGATGAAATGTTTGGTCTAACCATTTTTTTTTTATAATTGATTCTTTTCAAATCCAAATTTTGTATAATGCACAATCGCAATTCCAAAATCAAATAACAAACAAATTGCCTTTGACAATTTTGACGTTTCAATTGTGCGCATGTATGTGTGCTTCTGGTTTTGATTCTTTCTTCAAATCCAGAATCGTTTTTCTCTTCTTTTCAGAAGAAGAACTGTCATCTAGTGCCAAACGAACGCTTTCAGAAGCATTCGGAATGCTTCCGGACGACCAAACGAAAACGCTATAAGTGACATGACGTAGGTTGAAGACGGTAAAAAAAAAACAAAGTTGAAAGGACCATTAATATTTAAAGTAGGAAAATACTCGGTGAAAAACTATTGTAGGTATAAGGTGCAGAAGATAAGTTTAAGCTACGGAAGAAGTAGGGGAGGCGGGAGAAGCTTAAAAAAACTCGTGGCTTTTCCATTACTAGTCCAGAACCCTTCCCAACCCCTTCAAAATGACAGTTTCTTCTTAAAAAAGGGATAATACTTCTGAATTTCATCATTTCAGAATCAAAATCGCTTCTGGACGGAGTTTTCAACAAAATCGATCAAGAAAGGAGCTTGTCTTTTTTGTAAACCATATTGTGTACGTGTTATTTGTCGACAGAAGTGGAGGGGATGGTGGTCACTTTATCAAGAAACGAGACACTAAAAGAGGATTTTTTACTTCATCGCAAAATGCATCTACCATGAATAGGGTGGAAGAGGCTGGATTTGAACCAGCACTTCGGTGTGATTGTTCAACACACTAACCAGTACGTCAAGGGCAAGCAATAAAAAGGGGCATTAAGGGCTTTCAAATCTTATGACGAAGATCGAGGGAAAGCAGTAAGAAGATTGTTTGGGGACCTTTGCTTAGGTTAAAGTTTAAGTGACCAACGATCTAGTTTATAAATATCTTTTTATAGTTTGTATCATAGAGCATTTAAAGAGATTTTTTTGAGCGTTGAAATAATTGATAAAAATGTTTAAGCTTCCTCAAGCCAATGTATAAATACCTTTGCTTGCTTGAAAGCAAACTTCTATTTATAATTTGAAAACAAATAAGATTACGCTCCTGATAATAAAACATTCAAAAACTCATTAACACAACCCACGTTCTGTTATTCAATACAAAAAATATAATTATATTTATATAGGAAGGCATAGGTACATATGTATACAAACAAAATAAAAACTAACTTTCATTGATAAATTTTTATTATAGTACACGCATTGTTGGTCAAAACAAAAACCTTAAATGCCACTCTATTTTTGTTAGGGTGAAAAACAAAATTCTACCCCCCTCCCTCCTCCCATTCAGGTGCTCAAATGGAATACATTCGACTGTTGTTTTATTTTAGATTCAGAAAGTTTCCCATATGTGTGTTTTCTGTGTAAGTCTTTCTGTTTTTTTTCCGAACTCGAGTCCTAAGCCTCCACCTTTGATATGAGGAGAAAGGGTGGGGGTAAATAATTGACTTTTTTAAGGGTGCTATGGAAAGATAGCAGGGCAGAGTGTATAACAGGGAAAACGGAACTGAATACCAAAGTATATACTTTCATTTATTTTCCCTTACCATAACACCGCGCCTGCTTCCGCATCAACAACAGAAATGGAACAGGGTGAGTTATATTTCGTTTCATTCGGTAACTTTCACAGAGTACGAATATTATTATTTTCGAATGTGAACATGTGCGAGTAAAATTTATATTTATATTACAAAAACCTCTATAAATACACATACATACATTCTTCATGCATACATATGTATATCTGCCTGTATGAGTATGCAAGTTTATTTAATTTAAAATTTATTACTCCTCAGAGTGTAAGTAACTTAACTACCCCCCTTGAATCATTTTATATCTATGTATTTATGCATATATTTTGTATATTTGTATCTGTATAAATTTACCTATACTATATTCAGAACGACAAGGCTGAATAAATTTTATGGAATTCTATAAAATAATAATGAATTTTCTCTTATCAGTTGCAAAACAGAGCCAAAAAGGTATGAGAACCAAGTTCCAATCAAACATTTCTTAATTTATGCACCCTCACTTACGAGCATTATATAGTACCTATACACTCTGTGTGAGTTACACATTGTTAATGTGGCCATTATGTCGAGTTAAATTCATTTAATATTGAAATTATTATTCCCTGAAGTAAATATTTAACGGTAAATATTGTTTGAAGACAATTTAAAAACAAATTTTAATACTAAGCATGAAGGCATTGTTGAGGAATATAAAAGCTTCTTATGAAATGCTTTTATATTTTAGAAATATGTACATACATATTTTGTTTAATTAAATGAAAAGACTGATATTTTTTTATGATCATCATTTCGAAAATTCAGTTAAATTTTAACTTGGAGCTATGCAAAACCTACATACCTACTCTTTATTCTCGGTATCCATTATTCCATCTTTTTATTCTTTTTTTTAAGTGAGGGTAGGTAGGGTTAGATGAAAGAACGCAGAAGAAAGACTTAAGGACATACAAACTCAAATTGCTATATCAAAGCTGACTGAAACTCATTAGCTCGAAATGAGCCTATTAACTGAGCGAAGCTTAATTTATTTCAATAATAAATATTTTAGGTTTTTGTGTTTTTAGGTGTACTGCAAACAGTTATACAGAAAAATGTCCCAAAAATTGTATATGAAAAGCAACTACAGTAAAAAAAAGATTAAATTCTGTCATGGTTCATGGTTTTGGAGCCCTTTTTGCATTTTTGATTTTGAGGAAAAATTGCATAGTTAAAAATTACTCATAAGTAGACTTTTAATTTTAAAAATGGAGCAATTTTTCAAAATGCAAATATCGCCTACAGTTAATCAATCGCGATTTTTTTGTACGATTATTAGAAATGCGTGATTTTTTGGAGCAATTTTCACTTTTACCTTTTTTTATTTTTGGATTTTTCATTGAGTTTTACATTTTCAAGATGGATCATTTTTCAATATTAAAAACAATCCTTAATTTTGGGGTTGTTTCTTATTTTTCTTTGGGACCAAATTTTATGGAGCTCTCTTTTAATTTACTTCAGTGTTTTGACATGATTCACTTTTTATATATGTATGTTAAATAATTTTTATAACTCGCTGTCTGCTCGGTACAAGTTTTGAAATCGATTTTAAATTGATGGGCCCGAATATTAGAATACACCAAATGCGTTGCGGCAACGAATAGGGGTGATCCACACTTGTTTTGGACGTGAGTAGAGTGTATACATGGAAAATCATTCACACTTGCGGAATTGGTCCCCTGGGGTTGCCCTGAAATCGCCCTGAAATTGATCTAGGTTATTTGCTATGGCGAGTTGAGTTAAAGAATAAACTGTCCAAGTCACAAGAGTTTAAACAACATTGTTTTGTGGTGGATTGACGTATGCTTTAGAAAATTGTTTATTTTTGGATTAGAAGTAAAAATTTAACAATAATAAATACATATTAGCTGCGTTCTATTATCTCCGGGTCTGGGTCGAGGTTATCTTTTAACATGCATTACAAAAACAACATGGGATCCAGGTTTCTATCGAGGTTAATTTCAATAACCCAGATACAGGTTTTCACTCTGACCGGCAGGGGGCTATTAACCATTGTGAATGAAGTCAGCAATTTGTCAGCAGTGTTAGGAATAGAGAGGAAAAGAGACAGGTGTTTACATGAAAGACGAATAAACATAAGAAAAAAAGAGACCGATACACAGCACTATATTATTTTCAAGAAGTGAACCATATGGGTTCTGAGCGATAATAAAACGCGGCTATTAGAAATAAAAAATGTAAGTTGTGTTATTTTAGGAACTTCTTAATCCTTGCTTTAAATTTCCATAACGCAATTGACAGCCTTTGGGTGTTTTTTGAGAACTGAAAAACCTAAGTTTTTGACAATTTTTTGAATTGAAAATTCTAAAAGGTTTTCCAATAACTGAAAGTTGACGCTGAAATGGAATAAACAAACTCTGTGTGAGAGAGTTGAAATTTTCAATGACTCGGCCGCATTGATCCGGCAGAATTTGAGCTAGATTATGTTGACTGGGCATCAGTCGGTTGCAGTTTATTGGCATAGCGCTGCGACTTAAGAAAACAAAAGTCATAAGAAAAAGTCTAAAGGGGCCAAATAACACGATCTGGGTCAAGGCCGTATGCTAGATTTCGATCAGGGGGAGGGGGCATCTACATATATGCACATAAACCATCCAATTCGAGCCAAAAAAAATTGTTTTCATTGATCGTTAGAGGTCTCCGTTGACGGAATAGTCGGATTGACTGCCTCTTGCACACTTTCATGGGTAGTGGCGATGTTTTCAGCAGATCCTGTATTTCTTTGACATTCGAGTAATGGATAATCGTTGTTCACTGACCAGTCGAATTGAATCTGGGCATCAAACGTTGAAATTGTCAACTGGGAAGGACGACCGTGTAATCCATCAGGTGTGCATGCGCATCGTTACCACAGTAACACCCGTTTTGATAATAAGGTTATCATAGCCGCCACAGACTGTCAACATCGATTAATCTCTATTGGAAAATCTTTTAAATACAAAATCACAATCAGTGTGATGTGCAAATTTAAAACTTTTCACATCTTTCTGTCACGAATTTTGTTTCTGTAAAGTAGAGTGCCCTATGTAAGGGCTAGTGTTTAATAATAAAAGTTGATATAGATTGTCATTTTTAATAAATTAAAACACATACAGTCACAAAAGTAATTCATATTTTTCTTATTTTATCTTTCTCATATTAAAAATAATAACAATAAATTGATAATAATTGCACTAACTATCCTCATTTGAATGTATTTTGCCCCACCCAATATGTTTTATTAATTTTTATAATTAACAAATAAATTTTCTTATACTGTCAGAAGCTCTGTATGGCGAGCAGTTATTCCTTTTTTTGTTGCATTTATTTCCAGATAAGAGAAATACAAAATAAAAATCAATTAATTGTGAGGAAAAATAAAATAAAAAAAAAAAATGTTTTAATTGTATTTTTAAATTTGCTGTCGTATTTTTTTTTACAAATAAAAATGAGTGCATAACACTGTAGGTACATATAGAGGAAAAGGCAATTAGTGTTAACTTCAATAATTTGTAAGGATCAAGTAATATAATATGAATTAAAGAAAAAACGATGAAGAGAAAATTCAAAATTTATTATGGAACTTTAGGAAATATACATTAAATGCACATATACATATACAAATACATACATGAAAACATGAGTAGAGGTAGAGCACAAGCTATATAAGAGGAACAACATTTCCTCATTAATTTTCTTGGTAGGATATTGAAACAGACAACTCTCCTTATCACATCCTTGCCCCAACACCTACCACCACCCACCCACAAGAACCATAAAACCATACCTCACCCACTTACCACCATTCTCAAAAGTTCTAATTATCTGGGCGCCCAACAACATCACGTCAGAATTGGAAGAGAAAAGCCAGCATTCAAACACTCTTCGATGGCATCCCCAACGCTTGTTCCAGCTTGTTCCCTATAGAACAGGTGGTGGTGCTGGCTTCACTTGACCACCACCATTTTCACAAGTATAGTATTATCGTCAACGTCATCTTTGGGTAGGGTAGACTGGACTCAGGGTTTTACTCTAAAGTTCTTACGCAATGCAGCATAGGGATAGAGAACCCCAAAAGAGAGCACATAGAAATTGTATAGGAACATAAACACAAAAGAGCGGCGTCAGTAGTTCTTGTTGTGATGTTCGAATTGAACTCCTATGTACTTTGTGGGTAAGGTAAGGAGAGTGTTCATTTTCATCTATGAGCAAGAGAAAATGATGAAGATAGTTGTCTGGAAATGTGATGCCAATTTGAAAAAAAATGGAAAAACAAAATAAAAAAAAGATATAAATTTTGATTGGTTGGCTAAATATGAAGCCGCTAACATTAACACGACTTCAAGGTTGAAGTAAAGTCTAAAAATTGTTTATACTATCATTATCTTTTGATTTATTAATATTACTGAAAGTAATTTGTAGGACTGGCCAAGAGATATGAAAATTCTCGGTCTCATCTCGAGAAATCGAGACAAGACTGGGACCATTCTACCTTGAAAGCATTCGAAAAGAGATCGAATTTTTCGAATTGATATTTGAGTAGATAAGAGTAGGTAGTGCTTCACACAATATCCGAATCATTAAACTATTGGGATATCCGGATATACATTTGAATGAGAAGATCGAAATTGGAATCCAACATTATCCGGTTAGTTTCGGATATCCGGATAAAAAATATGAATTAAACAATTGGGATCCGACACCATCCAGATTGCGTTGGATTACCGTATCCAGATTTAGATACGGATCCTGTTTTATGAAAAAGGTTGTTTTTGAAACGTCTTTTGCTAGGTTAGTTTCTTGAGGGTTAATTTGTATTTATGACTTATATCCATGTTTAACCTGTACTATACGCACAGTTCATCAAACTGGATCTGGATCTGAATCTAGATCTGGGTATCCAACACTATCCGGATATCAGACACAGTGCAGATAGTATCGGATATTAATTGTCTCATTCATATTTATCCGGATATCCGAATAGTTTGAATCTCAATAGTTAAATTTAGTTATTTGGATATTCTGATAAACGACACTATTTGAATAGTTCGGATATCCGATCCTGCGTCCGGATGTTTCAAATATCCAGGTTTGCTGAAACAGTTTGTTTTTGAAAATTTTCCTACTAAGTTACAAGAGGGTGAGATTTTTGAAAAAAATTATATCCCATGTTTTAACCTTACTATACACATAAATCATCAATTTGGATCCGTATCTGAATCTAGATCTAGCTATCCGGCAGAATCCGGACAGTGTCGGATGTAACTATTCGGATATTCCCCACAGTGCTGATAATATCGGATCTCAATTGTCTCGTATCAATTATCCGAATAGTTTGAATCTCAACTGTTAAATTTAATTGTCTGGATATCCGAATATACAACACTATCCGGATAGTTCGGATATCCGATCCTGTATCCCGATGTCTGGGGTATCCGTAAAGATCGGCTATCTTTAAAGATAAATGATGATGCATAATTTAAAAAAAATGTACTAGATGAAACATTCTCAATGAAAGTATTAAAGTTATTGTTTTTTATTTAAACGGAATATGTGGATGAATATATCGGTGGCTTAGAGTGAAAAGCAGCTAACTCCTATTTTGCATTTTTTATAAAAAATTATTTCAACAAAAGTTTTCGCATAATGTGAATAAAACCAAAATTACATTAATTATTTTTCAGCACCTCGCTTTTGCTAAATTCAGTGAAATTGAAAAGATTTGATAGATTTTTGTATTTTTAATCAATTTTTGAAGTTGTCTATAATGACAAAAAAATGTGGAGTACACTCTAAGCCGACGATATTTATTAAGGTACGCATACCTTACTAAATTTACTGAGAACAATTTTTTACCAAAAATGCAAAATAAACAAATCTGAAACCCACTTTTAATTCTTACCAGTTCTATGTACTAGTTTACTTTTTCTGAAGAGTTAATAAATGAAATGGCAAAAAAGAATATTCTACTACAAAAAATCAACGACATATGGCATCACTGTTACCGAAAAAACTTTTTCATTGACTGGACTGTTCTAGACATTTATTCTATTAGGGTAATTTCTTAAAAAATGTTCGCTGTTTAATGAAATTCCATTTGTGAACTTAGCCTTCATAGGTTATAACCATCAAATATAAATTTTTTGTTTTTTGTTGGTTACCCATAGGAATTTGCGATCAAAAAGAATCCCGTCTGTCATTAGTCTAATTTTTATTTTGCATTCTCCGAAGGGTTGATATTGACTTCTTTAATTACTGTATGTTGAGGATACTTTAAAAAAAATCATCCCTTTATGATGTTACTTAGTGATTTTTTTTTATTTTTTTTTTCCAAGGGGTTTATATTTTTTTTTATGAAGATTCCAAAGAGGGTATAACATTCTATATGACAAATGCATGCCTCCCGCCTGGGTCGGGTCGAAGGTGCGCAATTGCTTATGCGCGACTCCTAAAAACACTAACGATGAATGCCAGTTCTGTGGAATTGGGAATAGGGAGGTAGGACGAAGAACGGTAGAGGTGATACGAGACGACGACGTCGACGGAGGAGGTTGGAGGTAATGAAAAGGTAGAGAAGTTTGTGGAGACGATTATTTTCTGTGGCGTTCTCTTCTCTTTTGGGTTTTGGGATCTAAATGGGGATGTGGCTGCTCCCATTTTTCTGATAGAGAAGTTATAGGGGAGGTGGAGGACTATGTGGCAACGTGCTTCCCTACACCACTTGGTGTATACATATAGCCATTTCACACAGCCCCATCAGAGATTGCGAGGTGTAGTTAAATAGTGCATATAGCGCGAGACATGAGCTCCTGCCACATCTCCCAAACTGGATGCCTGGTCGCCTCGGTGGCTGCAGACATTTCACTGGGAGCGGAAGAGGAACCAGCCAGCCATCAAGTCATCCAGCCAGCCAGCACAACCCTACACCCTACACATTCAATAAGAGGAGTAGAGTGTGAGAAAGAGATATGTATAAGCTTTGGAGAATAGAAGCGTCTACTGACTCTCAAGCTTCTCTATAAGGGTGCACCCATCATCTCTACTACATCAGTAGAGCGAGCGTTCTGAAATTGTGTATGGCATTGTGTATTGAAGCTAAGGTATATTTCACCACACACACACACACACACTCACAACAAATTGTGTCTAGGGGTTTGGAATGGGTATATGGGGAGAGAAAAAATGGAGAAATCAATGCACCCTGGGACGTTCCTTGTTTTGTACTTCAACTGAAGGGTTCCAAGGTAGTTGTCGTGCGAAGCGGTGCGGTGGTGCGGAGCTGTCGGTGGCGGAAACAGCAGTAGTAGAATGAAGGTGGCATGGCTTTAGGTTGGTTTTATCTTTTAGGATTTTCCACTTAACTTTGCAGAAAATAGAATGTGAAGAAGATTGTTTATTTTTTTAAATTATTTTTTTTTTCTTTTTATTTTTTACCTTCATTTTCTATTTTATTCTTTTCTTGTTTTTTTTTTACTATTTTTGAATTGAATTATTGGCTCAACGCAATAAGGACCTTAAAGAAACGGATATGAAAAACATCTCTTTTATTTTGTTTGTTCTTTTTTTTTGTGTGCCCTGTTGTATTTATAGATCGAAAGTTATGAGGCTTTTTCTGGTTATTGTTGTTGTTTTTGTTTTGAAAGTAAAAAAATAAAGTTTGATATAAATTGGAAGTTAGAATGATAATGAAGAAAAGGGGTTTTGTATTTTTTTTTTTTGCTTTTTGAAATGCAATTACCTTTAGGTTTTTTTTTTAAGTTTTTGTTTTCTTTGAAAAGCAAGAAATTCAATTACATTATTTTTTACAATGTAGGGTAAAGCAATAAGATTTTATCTTCGTCGTTTATGTGAACAAAATGGTAGATAAATAAAAAAGTTATTTAAAAGAGAAAGATATAGACACTTGCAGGTATTTAACTTTGAAATGAAAGAATGGTATCTTCCTACATGTATTTAAAAGTTTGTACCTACTTATGTTTCTAAAATTGAAAAGAAAATAGTTTTTTTTTTTTTAAAGCCACGAGAAAAGAGGAGGCAATTTTTCGATAGTTCACTTAAAATAATTGCTTAGATGACAAATTTTTTAATCAGAATTTTTAGCTAAACGCCAGATTTAAAAACAGAGGCCAATTCAATCACTACTTTGCCACACTTTATCTTTAATCTTCATTTAATTTAAATTCGCCATTAAAAATGAAGAATTTACAAAATGTTAAAAAATTGTAATTGGAATTGACAGCATTTGTTGTTATCTAAATGGCGCCCAACGTGTGTTATTTTTGATTCTAATGCAGAGTTTTTTTTATTTTAACGAAGAAATTTTTTTTTAATTATTGCAGCCCTACAAGTTTGTTGATTGGAATATTTTTATCATATACGAAATTATCCGGATAGTTCAGATATCCGATCCTGTATCCAAATATTTATACTTTGATATCCCGATACTTTGAAGCACTACATACGATACCATCAAGACCAATTCCTTGCTTTGATTTGAAAGATCCGGATAGTGTCGGATTTCAACTGTCTTGTTAAACTATCCGGATATCCAACACTGTCAGGATGTCTGACACAATACAGATAGTGTTGGATCTCTAAATACCCGGATATTCAAATTTATTGAATCTTAACTATTAAATTTTCCGTCCGGATATCTGGATATACGACATTATCCGAATAACTCAGACCTCAGGTTCTGTGTTTGATCAAAATACCCTATAAGAAGCTACAAGAGTGTTTAGTATGTCTTGTTTCGATATGCTATGCAAATTTCAAATGTTTGAAATCTTCTTTACTTTTTTCGTGTCATAAGCATAGTTTACAGTTCCCATACGAAAAAAAAATCAAAATGTTCAAACCGATTTACCACCTACTCTGTGCATCAAATTAAATAATATTTCAGTCATTAATTTACACTTAATTAATAAACTCTAGGCCTAAAAATGGAAAATAATTATTTTTCGATGTAAAAACTATTTGCATGCAAATAATGACTTGAGATGAATATTTTTTATTTTTTGGAAGTGTAAACCGACTAAAAACTATTTTATTCACTACACTTTTTTTTCGCATGCAAAACAATTGCCGGTCCATTATTTTGCATGACAATCCCTGAGAGCATTTTTTTTTTTTTGCATGAAACTAAACTAATCATGCAAACAATTAATTTTGCATTTCACCTCAATTATTTTTGACGTGCGAGAATATTTGCATAGATTTTTTTTGCGCACGGGAACTGTAAACTAGGCTTTAAGGAAATAAATCAAATTTAACAACCACAAAAATAAAAACTCACCATTGGTTGTTGTGGTTGATCCTTCATGTTGTGTATTTGTGCTGATATTTGATGTGATTGTTGATGAACTTGTTGCTGTGATGATTGTACAGCTTGTTGTTGTTGTTGTTGCTGTTGGTGGTGTTGCTGTTGATGTTGTTGTTGCTGTTGGTGTTGTTGCTGCTGCTGTTGTTGTTGTTGCTGCTGTTGTTGCTGTTGCTGATTTTGAATTTGAACCGTAATAGATGTTAAATTATTACCACCACCCAAACTCAAAGGATTCGATCCTGTTGTTGTATTTGGTGATGGATGTGGTAAAACTGTTGCTGGTGCTGGACTAAGGGCTAATGTTGTTTGTTGTTGATTTCTCGGTGATATAGCCGAATTGAGTTTATTCAATTTTGCCGAACCACTTATGCCAGGTTTGCGTCCTCTTGTCTAAAATTAAAAAAAAGGTAATTAGATGTGTTATTGTGGTTGCATTTAAAGAAAAAAAAAAACTTTTCTAACTACTGTAAAACTTTGTGCATTCTAATTAATCTAAAAATCTAAGTCTAAGCCCTAAACTAAGAAAAAAAAAAAACTTATTAATCCAAGTGTTATGTATTATGTATTGTCATTTCAAGAAATTTTAAGAAATCATACATTTAGTAAAACTAAATACATAGTTTAAGCTTTCTTTATTTTCGAGTTTTTATGAATAAAATTCAATGAATATGATTTTTGACCTTTACTCCATTTTTGGCATTTTAACCAGGTTTTATTATTATTCGCCAAATCCTTTTGATTAAAAAAAAAGACAAAAACTAATTGTACCTCTAAATTTAAAACCGAAGGTTAGCCAACCTAACACAAAAAAAACTTGCTTTATTAAATTTTAAGAAATACTAGCTATAAGCTAAGGTTTAATATTTCAATCTCAATATACAAAACCTGTCTAAAAAGAAAATTAATTAAATATAATATGTAATGCAGTATAATGCCAGAAGCCATCATCTTCTCTCCACATCGCATATAAACAAGGAGATGTAAATTCGAATTTATAGTGCTAATTTATTACATCGAATAATTCACTATAAAATGTTCTCAAATAACGATGCGTTATTCTATTTCAGTGTGCAGAAGACAGCGACATCGTCGACTTGCAATTAACGTCATCTACCATTTTCAAATTTATAATATAAGCAAAAGGATTTTCTCATCCTCCCTCCAGAATGTCCAGTTTAGTATGTTTCTTGTATATAGTATATGATGGTATTAGTTTGAGGTGATAATATATTAAGGTCATTAATAAGAGTCTTATTTCTTGGTATTACGAACACTCTGTTGATGTGTAACCTTGTGCTACAAGCTTAAGATTAAAATATATATTAGAAGGCCAAAGTAAAAAATATAAGGCTATGTGTGGACTTAAGGAATTTTCAATTTGAAAAATAATT
Organism: Dasysyrphus tricinctus; assembly: GCA_963921185.1. NCBI lineage: Eukaryota > Metazoa > Arthropoda > Insecta > Diptera > Syrphidae > Dasysyrphus > Dasysyrphus tricinctus. Next base: position 192,991,599 of record OY992532.1, on the reverse strand, counting down.
ACCGAAAAAAAAAAAAAAACATTTTTCGCAAGAGAAAAAGCACAGTTTTGCTTTTCTACCATATTCAAGCTTTTTTCGAGAACTGCACAGTTGATTTTGATGAGAATTTACCCTATCTGAATCATTTTGCTGAGAGTAACACATTTCAGAAGGTAATAAGAACAGCAATTTTTAAATCTGAATAACTCATTCAAAATTAAAAATACTCGTAGAAAAATAATACACAAATCTGCGATTAACCTCTCATTTTTTCTCAACACCTATTTTACTGGTTAATTTTTTATGAATATTCACGTCTGACTGCAAGAAATGTGGTGGAAAAATGTCAACATTCGCGACCATTCGCTATTCGCAGTTCGCTATTCAAAGCTCCTATGCAAGGCACTTTAAATAGTTTTCGACGAGGCACTTGAGAATTTTTAATAGATGCTAACGAGGGGCTACCAAGGGTTAGTAGTGAAACTAGCTAGACCCTTGCCAATTATTAACCCTTTTGCCTCGAGTAGCAACAAAAAAAAAGAAATTTATCGTTTTTGGGATACGGTCCCGCTTGGAAAAACAATCTAGTTTTTAACAAAGCACTAGAAAGTTTTTCATTGATGCTAACAAGGGCCTAGCAAGGGCTCCTATCGAAATTGTCTGCGACCACACTGACTAGTAATTTAGCCTTTTTGCTATGACAAGATAAAAAAAATAAAAAGTTGTCTTATCTAAAATTCGATCCTGGGATCTTTTGTTTACCAAGCCTAATACGCTAGCTTCTGCGCTGATTCGCAATAAAGTTTTACAATATTGGCGTTTTTCTATTTTAGCTCAGAGCAGATCAGATCAGATTCTAAACACAAAAATAATTGAATCAGAGGGCTCAGATAATAAAATTTTCAATTTCTGAATCTGATCTGATCTGCTCTGAGCTAAAAAACAAAAACGCCAAATGTTGAAAACGAACAAGTTAATACTTTAATTGTTCATATTTTTGTATGGTGAGTATACAAATTTTGTTATATATTTGGTATTGGTAATGGGATAACAAAACTCACCTAATAAGTTCTTACTAGCAAGGGCCTCACGAGTATTTGACAAGTTTTCCTCGTCTAGATTTTCCTTATCGAAAACTTTCTAGGGCCTTGGTTAAACTTGGAAATAACTTTGCCTTTTTCCAGGCGGGATCTTAAGTTCTCGTGTTTACCAATCCAATACACAAACTAATTCGAAATTTACAATTGTGCAATGTTGAATGATAAACTACAAACTTTCCTTATTTATTGCATACAGTACATTTCTGATGGGATAGCAAAACTTACCCAAAAAGTTTTTACCAGCAAGGGTCGTACGAGCATTTGACAAGTTTTATTCGATTAGATTTCCATTTCGGAAAACTTTCCAGGGCCTTGTCAGGGCCTTTGGGAAAACATGCAATTTTTCAGGCGGGTCGATTAAAATTTGTAAGTGTCTTGGCCTAGTATCATACTCAAATATTTTTGACATTGTACTAGCTCAACTTAAATTTGACGCCTTTTATGGTTCTAAAAAATGTAAGGTTCGAAGCTCGAAATTGAAAAATTATTAACAACAAGATTGAATACATTTATCTTGTTTTAAAACAATTTAAACCGAAAGAGGAATATGTATTTACATTTTTTTTTTTATTATCTTTTGCAATTACTTTAAGCATCTAGTAACTAATTGCTTAAATAATGAGGCAGAACGAAGAATACTCATTAATTTCCTAAACAATAGAACTACAATTACAAAACTTGTCAGCCAAGTCATCGTGGCTTAAATATGTGAATTAAGAAAGAAAAGGAATTAAAAACATCAAAACGAACAACCAACGGATCTGCAACCGCATCGTTATGATCATTTAATTTTTTAAATGGTAATAGCAGCTAATTCTCTTCTTCGAAGCAAACAAAGAAGCTTCTTTAAAGAGAATACGAATGCAGAAAAAGAAAGAGAAGGAATATTTTAACAAAAAAAAAAAAATCCAAGTAAAAATATTTATCGATTCTTCCTTAACATTGTATTCACAATGGATTAACAAAAAAGATATATATTTTCATGGTTTTTGTTGTATTTGTTTCTTTTAAAAGTTTAAATGATGCATTCTGATCGAAATCAATATTCGTTTCCATGCATTTTAATTAAAAGGATTTTGCCCTCTTCTTTCTCTATTTCTCATACGTATGTATATGTATATGTATGTATGCAAAGACAGACAAAACAAAAACAATAAACAAAAAACCAATTTAAATCAAGGACAAACAGAAATTGAATAAAAATAAAAAAGTTCACAAACAGAAAAAAAAAAAAAAATAATCAAAAAAGGAGGTAACTATACGCGAACAACAAAACTCAATTATCATCGATTAAATTAATTTACATTTTCTTATTAATTGTTTTTTTTTTATTTTTATTTTTGTTATTCCTGGGTTTTCTTTAAATTTCATTTCAAGTTCAAAATTTAGTTGTGTTTGTAATGAGATAAGAATAAGAGAGGACCAAGAATGGCAATAACAACAAAAAGGATGAAGAAATTTATTAGTTTTGCATTACGTTGGTATTGTTGTGGTGTCAATAATATATTTTTTAATTTATCTCTCTCAGGGATATTTATTATTTTTTTTTTAATATTTATGCATAAGAGAATTTAAATTCAAAAAGGGTTTATTTAATTTTATTTTCCTTAATCACCCTTTAGGGTCATTGTAATTAATTATTCTTTTTTAAATTTACTTTTAAGCCAATTTATTTATTTTTGTTTGTGGATTAACAAAAAAAAAAATGCAACACCTAATTAAGAAAAACATTTAACATAAATAAAACGGGAATTTGTGTCTTTTCATCTTCTTAAGGATAAAATTGTCCATTTACTTTTTAACTTTTTTTTAAGTTCATAATTTCTTGAAATTTCATTACATGGAAGTGATTAAGTAATTTTATATTGGCACATGATGTTAATGAATTGTGTATTTTTTTTTTATAATTTTAGAGGTTTATTTATGAGGTTCAGTCACCTTTTTGCCATCAAGAATTTCATTTCAATGTCTTTTTTTTCTTTAAGCACATTCTTTATATATTTCTCTTTTTTTTTTTTTTTTGAAGAATGATTATAATGTTCAAGTTGTGTGTACTCTTCAGCGTGTTATTTGTGATTTAATGAAGTTAAGTGTGATATATACATAGGTATGTATATGAACATATTTTCAGGAAGTAGATTATGCGGACGATATCATAATGATTATTTTTATTTTTAGTAGTGGAAAAGATAAAAAAATCTTTCAGGGAAGTCGGTTTACTATTATTATTTTTGTACCTAAAATAATTTAATTTATTAGAATAAATGTAAAAGGAATAGACTCGTGAAGCCACCACATATACAGGGTGTCCCGGACCTGAGTGGAAGTATTTCAGGGGGTGGTTCTTTGGGTTATTCTAAAAAAAAAATTGTATGGGGGGAAAGTTGTATCTCCCCTCCCTGAGGCAGGGAGGGGCAGTTTCTGAAACATTGACTTCAAATGCAAAAAAAAACATTAAAAATCAACGGAAACACATTTAATAATTTGCTATAATTTTTTTGAAAGTTAATACTCCATTCTTGTATTTGGTTTTTAAATCAAGTTGTTTAAGCGAATAGTTTTTGAGAAATTAAATTTCAAAGTCAAAATTTAAAAAAAAATTCTAACTTTTTTTTTCTTAAGTCGATATTTTTCCAAATTTTACGTAATTAAGGGCATTTTTTGTGTTCAATATTCAATGCCCTCATTATTTTTTAGTCCATTACCGAAAACCAAATGTAAAAACCTTTCTTAGTTTTTGAGAAATTTAGAAAAAACAAAAGGTACTTTTCCCGAATAAGCCTGAAAAAAAAGAATTTATTCATGAATTATCCATAATTTAACCCTTTTTCGGGCTTTTGTGGTAAAAGTACCTTTTGTTTTTTCTTAATTTCTCAAAAACTAAGAAAGATTTTTACATTTGGTTTTCGGTAATGGACTAAAAAATAATGAGGGCATTGAATATTGAACACAAAAAATGCCCTTAATTACGTAAAATTTTGAAAAATATCGACTTAAGAAAAAAAATCACAATTTTTTTGAACAAATTTGACTTTGAAATTTAATTTCTCAAAAACTATTCGCTTAAACAACTTGATTTAAAAACCAAATACAAGAATGGAGTATTAACTTTCAAAAAATTATAGCAAATTATTAAATGTGTTTCCGTTGATTTTTAATGTTTTTTTTTGCATTTGAAGTTAATGTTTCAGAAACTGCCCCTCCCTGCCTCAGGGAGGGGAGATACAACTTTCCCCCCATACAATTTTTTTCTTAGAATAACCCAAAGAACCACCCCCTGAAATACTTCCACTCAGGTCCGGGACACCCTGTATATATATTTTTTTTTACATTTATCGTATTTTAGTTGGTTTACAAAACATGCCTAAAGTTAAAGATTTCTTTTACATAAACAGCTGTATTAGAATTTGCTTAACCATCTCTCAATGAGTAAATAGTTACTCAGTGAATAAGCTCTATTTTTTAAACATTTTCCGATCCATTTTAGTTACAATGCCCTTGAACCACAAAGAGTACCAAAAAGAGAAATCCATTAAGTTAAGATGCACCCACTATTCAACCTAAAGCGCGTTAAGCTAAAAATGACTCTAACGTATTATAACTTTTATAAATAACATTTCCGCGTTTAGAGGCATTGTAATATTACTCAGTCTCTAAAATGCGTTTATTAATAAGGCTGAATATGTATATACATCAGCAATAGATTCTCGTTTGGAAGAAACACTTAACCTCAAGCTCAAATCTCATATTTTCATTTCGAAGTGATTTTTAATCAGTAGTAAAGTAGTTTTAATAAATTTCTATAAATCCAACTTCCATAAATAAGTCGGTACTAAACTAGTTAACACAACATGCCTATGACCCTTAATTGAACACAACTCAGCAATAAATTATTAAAAGAAAAAAATCAAAATTTCATTCCGAAAGTAAAAATATTTTAGTAGTTATTCCAAGTGCTGAAACCACTTAGCAGTTTATTACTCTAGAAGTATTTTTTTTTTGTAAACATAAGTTGAAGACCATTTGCAATTTTATTTTACATCGAATAATTGATAGCCGTTAGCTATTTTGCCCTATTCTAAAATAAGGGAATGTTTTGGTGTATTTTTGATGTATCCATTAGTAAAAACAAACTGAGTTTTATGTGGAGTTGATTCATATTTTAAACAGAAATACATATTTACATATTATGTTTTATTACAATTTTTTTTTGCAAACTAATAATTTGGGCAAGTACCTACCTACCTAAATATTATGATCAACCGTCAGACAAGATTTAATTGAATTTGAAAATCTAAGTGAATTTAAAGTTGTGCCACACACGTAAAAGGGTTCCAATTAAAATCATATGAAGGGTCGCTTAAGTCCATTTTTATTGACTCCGAGAAAAATGAAATTAAAGGAATATTACTAAAAACACGCTTAATTCAAAAACTAATCAAAGAAACAAATTTTTGTTCTTGCAAAATGAACTTAAGTATGCACACATAAATTGATCTTGACTTCATGAATTGTTTATTCTGATACACTGATGTGAGTCAAAATGTATTCCACGTGCACAACCGAGGTGTGGACCGTTATTGATCATCAATTTTATTACGACGAAGCTTCGAGCAGATATATTTAGTATTTTAGATGATTTTTTTTTATAATGCTAAGGTGACATGTTACTAGATCTAGGCACATCATTTTAGCAAAAATATTGTTTTTTTTTTTTGGAGCCAAACAACTATTTTAGTTAAATACTTTTTATATAAAGTGTGCAATTTTTGCTAGATTGCCAAATTCTTTTTGGAAAGAAGTGCACTTGATCCGATAGTGTTCCGATAAATCTCCAAGATGTCATCATAAGATTAGTTTGGAGAAAAAATGGACCAAAGCCGTTTTTCCCATGGACTCTTAATTTTCAACTTCTTTTGAGTTCTTATGCTTTAAGATACAAGGACGTCAAGAGATAGTTACCAACACCTTCACCAGTACGTGCAAAGTCTGTATGCTCACAGACAACGTCTGAAGAAACGTCTCCAAAGGATAACGTTCGTGAACTTCATTAGACACCACAACAATATTCAGTTCTAGAAGCGACAGGAAGCGCTTAAGCTAGGACCAGACTCTAAAGCTTTACACGGAAGAAGTCAAATTCGACGATACCAATCCAGCAAGTGACCCATTCGAGAGCCCTCATCTATGCAATCTGGAGGAAGTAGCAGAGATCATTGGCAATTCGAAGCCAACAAAATCAGCTGGACCAGATGTAGTCTGTGACTACGTCCTGAAAACGCTTCCTCATACAATGATTATCCTCGTCACAATAATCTTAAAAAATTGCATCAATAATTGTTATTTCCCTCAGAAGTGAAAAACAGCGAAGAAAGTGGCGATCCCGAAGAAAGGACCTTTTAACTTGATGTCCAACTACTACAGGCCTACATCAGTATTCGACAACATAAGTAACATACTGGACGAAATAATCCTCTGGAGGCTAAAGAGGTTCGGCCGTGAAAATCCGCCGTCCGGGAAGTAGAGATCCACATCAACAAACTCTTTGAATTCTACAAGAAATGGGACATACTTAATTGGAACTGCTTCAGGAGGAACGGGCAAAGGTATTCGCATCGCAGCAAAGTGCAAAAACACTGTTCTGAACCTCCCAGACGAATCCTCCATTGCTGCCAAACGGAACGTTAAGTAAGTGTGGTCAAAAGAGCCAACTAGGCCTTCCATCGTCTAATTTAAACCCTCTTATGAGAAGAAGAACCGTATTAAGTCAAAGAGACGAAAATACTGATGTACAAGCAACTCTTGCGGCCAGTCATCAGCTTTTGCTTAATTAAGGAACTACAAGTGTCCGAACGTAAAATGCTCAGAATTTGCACCGGACTACACTTCGACCGACAGCAAGAAAAACACTACACAAACAATTTTTTCTTAAAAAAAAATTAGCAAAAATACTTTTAGAAAACAATATACATATCGTCCCTCTTCTCACGAACTGACGTATCTGCTTTTTTAATATTTTACAGGAGAGCAGTTTTTAGTTTTGTGTCCTCCTTCTATAAGCGTTACTTCTGTATTTTATAACGGTTTTGGTATTTTTTTTGTTGTAAAATTACAAGAATATGTTAAAGTTTCAAATGATATGAGATTCAATGTAAATGCAATACCTAAAAAAGTTACAGATAATCGATCAACCAGATACGTCAGTTCGTGAGAAATTTTAGCGACAAGTTTTAGTGTCGTGGCAGTATACACAGACACCACTGTTTTGAAAAAAGCTTATAAGTGAAGCATTTTAGTGTTGTGACAGTATGCACAGGTATTACTGTTTTGAAAAAAGCTCGCCCATAAGCCTTGTATTGACAATTTTTGTATGACAGAGTACCTATTGTTAACAGGAAGAACCGAATGCAATTTAGATTTAATTTAGTGATAGGTCAGTAGCAACATCTTAGCATAAACTTAAAGCGTTTTTGTTTCTACTCACCGACAAATGCACCTAGTACCTGAAACCACTTTATTTTCACAATCATTTGGAATAAAACGGAAAACTACTACCCATATAATTGCAGTTACGTCTGTTCGTGAGAAACTTTTTGCGTAAAATTGCAGTTATGCCAACTATGTCATAACGCATTGAACCATGTTCCAGACATTTTTCAGGGAATCTAATGATGTAGAAATATGCAATCAAGTTAACCAAGCACATATATGCCCAAATCTCAAAAACGACAATTTGAGAGTTACGTCACTTCGTGAGATGAGGGACGATATGTAGGACAGAGCGGGGCTAGTTGGAAAATGTTGTAGGTACTTGAAGTCCATAACTTTTTACCTTTTCCTAACATAACAATGAAACTGGAATCTATAGAAAGAATGTAAAATCGGCTTCTTAAATAAATTTGAAAAATGCTTAAATATGTTTTAGCAGAATAATAAGATTACTTTAAACGCACAAAGTTCCCCGCTAGTAGGGCAAGTTGGATCAGTAGAAGGGGTTAGTCCAACTTACCCCACACCTAGCTTGATGAATATATTCTATCACTTTGTAAAAAACACTTAGAATTTTTCAAGTTCAAAAGTAGAATACAAAAATTCAATAACAGAACTAACAAAATTACTGAACTTTGTTGAAAAATTCGCACGTTTTCAGCACGATAACACAAAAAGAAACAAATTCGTTTTTTTTTTGTACTTTTGTACCCAAAAAACACAAATTAAAGCGTGGTTCTCCTATCTCCTAACTATATGCTTCATTCAGATATCATCGTCTTCATTCAGCTCTTGTGGCTTCTGAGTTATTCGCGTGGTCCAACTTGCCCCGTGGTCCAACTAGCCCCGCTTTACCCTACCTGCTTTTGATTTTATTTTATGTATTAATAGTAACTCCCATAAAACGTTAATTTGAATTTTTCATAACTGATTAAGCGAATTTTAATTAAATTTTATCTTAAAAAAACTTCCGATTTAAAATACATAATAATGAAAATTAAAATTTTGGATTTTTTTTAATTCAATATCTCAACATAAGGTTGAGAGTTAATTTTTTGAAATATGATTTTTAGCTGTATATTTATATAAATACTGTAAATTAGCATTCCAAAATGATTCCTTAAAAATGTTTTGAAAATTATAAAAAAAAACAGATATTTGTGGTTTTTTATAAAAATAAATCCAACAGGAAAACCAGTATGTGGGACACTATGGAGTTCCGATTCGGTGGAAGTTTTAGGTCCCTTCCATTTATGTCACTAAAAAAATCCAAAGATTTCTTAAAAGTTATAAGTGGTATAGGGCCACTAGATCCTGGTTCTACGTCACCAATTTTTAAGTATTTTGTACCTGAATTTCTCTGAGCTTAAAAAATATTGCTTCAGTGAAATAAAAATTGTGTCAAATTTCAGTTTTAGTTGTTAGAGAGACTCGATGCTAAAACTCTTAGCTCCTTTTATAAAAGATTCTAACTATTCTAAAGTTTTTTCTTATATGAAAACGTGTTTCTACTTGGATATAGGAACATTAAAATAAATTTCCCAGTAATGATACTTTTATAAAACCCACAATCCCTCGCTCAATTTAATCTAAATCTTATATATTCTCATTTCATAACCACAAAACAAATTTAAATTATTTTAAATTACTCTTGAAATTATCTCTCCACGAAATGGGAAATTGAACCGAAAAAGGAAATAACTATTATAAAATGCAACCATAAGAAAAATAAAATTGTAATAAAAATACACATCTATGTAAGTGGTTATAGATAGACACACTATACACAGGTCTATATCCCTATAATGATCTTGAGAAGTAAAACTTAAGATAAAAAAAAAAAAAAAAAAAAACTAAACTAACAATCGGATAACTACCAATCTAAGTGCGAATGAATCTCATTTAAAGTTGAAAAGACGACTCATTCGTTTCTATAACATCGGTTAGATACAGATACACGATCTCGCACCACGTTTTGCCATTTCAATTTCAACCAATCTGCTTATGATGAGATAAAAGCAAGTCAAAGTAATGAAGAAGGAGAAGTGTGGAGGTTTAGGCGAGGCTATATAGGTACAGAGATATTATATTTTATACATGTCTACTATGTATGTGTATATTTGTAAGATTTCAAGATATTACACCAATAAATAATGATAATACCTATAATTGTATTCAATTTATTATATGGAAGATAATAAATTGAGTACGTGACCCCATCTCATAGATTTACCAAGAGCATACAATGGTATAGAGTGCACAGGAACGTCAGGGAATAAAAGTGAGTTAAATACGTTCGTATCTACATACATATATATTATATAGGAGAAGAGGGAGCAAATTGTAATAATGTGTATCTCACAGGCTCAATGGTGAGAAGATTGTTAAAGTACCTACGTATCTACGTAGAAAAAGAAGAAAAAAAATGCATTTTTATAATGAATAATGGTTTTTTGTTCTCTATACTTCATCTTGTGGTAGGTGTATGTACCTATCAACGTTGAAATTTTGTATCTATTAGATTTCTATTGTAAATGAAACCAAATTATAAATCTTAAATCACGATACGAACAAAAAGAGACAATTTAAATTAGATACTTCCGTGAAATTATGCAAACCAAAGGCGCAATTTAAGTGATAAAACGATTTAATCCTCGCTCAAACTTTTAATTGCTTGGAAATTTATTTATTTTTTTTTCGGGCAATTACAATTAGTCTCATCCTGTGTTTGTTTTTCTCCAAACAAAAGATACAAACTTAATGTAGAGATATACAATCGTATACAGTGGGGGTAATCAAATTCTTCTTCACACAGCGGAAAAAAAACAACTAAAAAAAAACATTGCCATTGTGCATAAGTGACCAGCGACAGACAGACAGATGAGCTTAATTGCTTACCTATTGTACTGTCGATGCAATTAATTGAATTACAATACAAAGGCACATACATGCATACATCTACACACAAACTGATATATAAATATAAATTATTGACAATTAAAAATTATTTCATTATGTTGAATGAATTGGAGAGTTGTGTGTTTTCCAGTAAATGAAGCACATATCACGCTGTTATATCTGCAAATTATGCAGACAGACCCAGGACAGTCATTGACTACCATATACTGACTGACGATGCAGCTATGGCTCTGGCTGTTTTTCCATGATGTCTGAAAATGGATGCAGATAGATAGATTTATAATTTATACTTCCCCATCACCATTACCTCCATTACCTACCAGATGTGGATCTGAATCATGGGGATCATGGATGGTTGGTTAAAATTGGTTTATTTTTAGTTTGTTCTTCTTCGATATAATATATTCTTTCTCTTTCTGATGCGAATTATGATTTATTTGAAAAGAAGCGAGTAAGCAATATTATCGTATACACACGAGACAATGAAAACTTGATGATGGAAATTAATTATAGATTTGATAGGCATTTTGATTGAAGTTTTAAACGAGCCCGAGAGAGAGAGAGGAGCAGTGGCGGACATGATAATAATCGATTTGTCCAACAATCATCAATGGGGAATTTGTTTGTATTTTTTTTTTTTATTATTTTCAATGAAATTATTCCCTTTGATAACAATATGCAGTGCCAGAAAAAAGATAATTCGCAATCTGATGGGGGTTAATGAGGTTTTAACATTTTATAGTCTTACATGAAAAGCATCCATCAATATTCGGAGGGTTGAAAATTAATAAAGTGGAAAAGATTTGATGTTATTTTTCAACTGATAACATGGTTAATAATTTAGCTAAACGACATTTACAAATTGTAAGTTGTGTTCAGTTTCGAAGTACATAACATAATAAGTCTACAAAATAATGGATTAATAATGTTTAAATCAAACAATTAAGTTTTCAATTGTTTCCTGTCAATAAAACCAAGAATAACATTTTATGCTCCAAAAAAAATTATAGTATATTGCTTTTATGGTGATGATAAATTACTTATTTATTATGATTTATGACTATAACTTTTTTTATTCTAGATTAGGTATCGTATAACTGTATTTTACGATAAGTTGCGTCAAATATATATTTGAACTTAAAAGTTTCTTCAAACCTCACGGTATAGAGAAGTCTATTAAACTCCTTAAGATTTTTGCGTTTGATGTTATTTTTATTCAAGGGCTATTGTAACTTCCTAATAGTGTGCATACAAATTATCATTTGAAAAAATTACGCTTTTGTTTTTAACAACAAATAAACTGGTACTCAATTTCGTTTCGATAAGATTGCTCAAATATTTTGTATGAAAAAATATTTTTCAATACCTATTTTTTTTTTTCATAAAAATAAAAACTAAAATATACTTTTTTCTTTTTGAAATTAATTCATATTTATACTTAAAACTTAATTTCCCTAAATAAGTTTTGTATATAAAGTATGTTTTTTTTAGAGGTATAGAACTTTAAGTTGGCAACACTATTTAACCTGGCGGCCATTTTGTCAGCTGCCAAGTAATTTAAATATATATATAGCTCACTTTTGGTTGAATGGATACGTCAATTAACAACACTGCTGTATTTGGAGTGATGATAATCCTCAAGTGTATGTTGACACCGTTACACCCACAAAAACTGACTGTTTGGTGTGTTTTATGGGTTGGTGGAATAATTGGTCCGTACTTCTTTAGAAACGATGCTGGCCAGAACGTTACAGTCAATGGTGACCGCTATAGAGCCATGATTACTGACTTTTTCGTTCATCAATTGAACAACCATGATGTGCATCAGGAGCTGTGGTTTCAACAAGACGTCTCAACATGTCACACAGCTCGTGCCACAATTGATTTATTGAAGGAAACGTTTTGTAACTGCATAGTTTCACGTTACGGACCCATGAATTGGCCTCCAAGATCGTGCAATTTAACGCCGCTTGACTATTTTCTGTGGGGATATATGAAGTCGCTAGTATACGCCGATAAGCCCGAAACGATTGATCACTTGGAGGACAACATTCGCCGCGTTATTGCCGATAAACGGCCACAATTGCTGGAAAAAGTCATCGAAAATTGGACCCCCAGATTAGACTACGTCCGAGCCAGCGACGGTTATATGCTAGAACTCATATTTTAATTTTAATGCCAGAAGATTATCTTTCGAATAAAGTAAATTTCATATCAATTTTAAAAAATCATCTTTGTTTTATTCCATTTCAAAGTTCTATACCTCTAAAAAAACACCCTTTATAATGCTAGCTGTTTTTCCCGTATCACTCGCATTGCTACCTTAATTTTGTGTATTCCGTCAAAATTCTTTGGCCCTGATCACACGTGAAGAAATTCAAGCATAATCTGTGATTTGTGATGGTGAGCGGGGTAACTTGCCGACTAGGGAGGGGGATGAAATATTTAAAAATATTTGAAATATTTTAAAATATTTGAAAATATTCGGTGTAGAAAATTGATGTTCTATTTTGTGTTCCTTCTCCTATCCAATCAAACCAATCAAATCGTGTCTTTCAGTATGAAACTACGAAAGACACAAAGAAAAACAAAATCTGCAAAATAATTCACATCTCAACTCTTTCGTTCTTCACGTGTAAGTATGCAAGCAAACCCTTAAGAGGAAAAAAAAGTAGGAGAGGTACGAAATCCCGAATAGTAAAATCTCCGATAGCATAAACTTGCAATTTTTTAAGAGTGTTGAAAAACAAAATCTCGCAAATTAATAATCGTGCTTTTGAATCTCGCAATCACAAAATCTTGCATTTTTCGAAATGTCGCAGTTATATTCAAAATCTCAAATAACAAAATCTCGGAAAATGGAATCTCGCAAATCAATAATCGTGTTTTTCATAATCTCGCAATTACAAAATCTCGCTTTTAACAGTCTCGCATTTACATCTAGTAACAAAAAATCTCGCAAATAACAACCAAAATCTCGCAAATCAAAATTTTGCAATTTCAAATCTTATAGTAACATCGCTTTCTGCAGCTTCGCACCGAAAAATAAAATTCCTCCGAAGTAAATAACAAAAATCCAAAACGAAAATTTTTTTCTTTAGCCTTTATTGTTGCCTAAAACTTATTTTTAACAATTTAAAAAATTTATCGGCATTACAACTGGATCTACAGTTTCTATGTTCTCTTTCTTTTTTAAACAATTTAACTTTTGTTTTGAAAAAGAAAGAGAACATATAAAAAAATTAAAAATTTGAATAACGACATGATCTAGGAGAGGGTAGGCAAAGCACTTGGTTTATTTTGCAGAAGATAGGAAAATATTTTCAAAAATTAATAAAGAAGGTAATATCTCGCAGTTGCAAAATCTCGCTTTTCATAATCTCGCAATTAAAAAATCCTGCTTTTGAAAATCTTGAAATTACAAAATTCCGCAAACTTAAAACTTAAAAATTGAAATCTAGCAATATTTAATTGCGTTGCAGCAAATACAATAATATTGAATATTGTAAGCTCCATAAATTGTATTTGCATCCACTTTCTGAACTTTTCCCTATTCCCATTGTAATGTTAGATTTGATTTAAATCTCAAATATATTTTCCCAAACGAAATCAATACTTGCCCCATGAACAACCAGTAAAAAGAAAGTTAATTCTGTTTGACCTACCCTATAAAGTTCTTAAATAATTTTGATAAAAAGAGAAGATAATATTCCTATCCATGTTGCTATTGATTTCTAAAATGTAGCACACGTGCAATTTTATAAAGAAAAATACTGAGAAAAATAAATTGATTTTATTCCACATACGCCCGAGTGTACGATTATTTCTACTGAAATTGGTTTGCATAAAATACGACCACAAAATTATCAAGAATTTTGTTAAGGTAGATAAATCCGATAATTTTGTTTGTAAAAAGCTAATATGTCTAAAATGTCTATGCTTTGTGTTGATGTGACTATATTGTTTAAAATTATATAATGCCTTTATAACAATATAACCGAAACAAACAATTCTTGTGTAGATATGTAATCTGATTATTATTATTTACTTGCAATATGTATCGATTTTCCAGTGATTTTCTATAAAGTCTACAACGCAGAAAATAATAACAAAATTCTTTTTAATTGAATTCTCTTGAATTTTATTTTGAATAATTGATTTGCCATCATTTCAGGTAACGGATGTGCCATCTTTTATGTCGGCATGTAAATATTGAATAATTTTGACATAAATCAATTAATTGACTTGAGTTGTTTTTTAAACGACAATTCAGTACAATTTTAACCATGAATTCCTTCACAACGAATCAAACCGTCAAAAAAGTGACGTTGTACATTGAAAATAGTCGTTAAGCCGAGCATATCGTCCAAAATATCATGGTCAACAAGCCCCTTTTGACAATACTATTCCTTCGTTTAGTATCGAATTTTGTTGAGCATGGAATAGTGTGAGATCGGTGACATGCCGCTCATTAACATGCGCAAGGCGTTCAAATCCATGTCGCGTCATCTTTTATTTATTAAATATAAAATTATTTTAATTGTTTCATACAAAATTGTAGTTTGACAATTTTTTCCAACTGTCAACTATCACAATTCTAAGGTTGACGTGAGATTTAAATAATGCAACCAAAAAATCAACTTTAAATTATTTTTCATTTTTTCGAGGTTTCTAGTAGTGTGTGAAAAAAGATTGTAGAGTGTAGACTTCTCCAAACAATCTGCTAGAGTTATCAATTTCGTCGAACAGCTTATTGAACAACGAAAAGTAGAATTAAATTTCTAGTAAAATTTGAATTTCAACTTCTAACTGTACAAATTGTCAAATTTCTTTCAGATTCGATCAGATTTGGTCTAAAAATAATTTTCAATAAAAAACATTTCAAAAGAATAGTACTAAAATCAGCTCTAACCCCTTAGGAATTGAGGACCGTTTTTTCAAAACTCAACAAACGCCAAAAATCCGAAAATGAGTTATGGGTATCAAAATTTTTGGCTTCAAGAGGCGCACAAGATGGTGGAATAAAAAAATAAGAAAACTGTACAGATTTAATTCCAAAAAATTTTGGAAGCTGAGCGTTTTCGCAAAACTCAACAAACGCCACTGAGTTCTTGCAAAACTCAACAAAAGACACTGAGTTTTTGCAAAACTAAACAAAAGCTTTTTGTCTTAAACGAACGGTTTGTGGCTACTAGTTCAGTTAAGATAAGAATGCATTGATGGGTTATTGAAGAACCATAATATTTATGTAATTATTATATTCATCGTTCAAACATAAGTTTATCGTGCGTTTCGAAACTTATAAACGCTGTTTATGTATCTATGTATGTATAAGACTGCACCTATTTTTTTTTATTATTTTAATTTCTTTTGCCCTTGCACCTTAAAGTTAAAGCTAATAAAGAAAATCTATTTAAAATTTTAGTATTCGGATAACGTTTACATGTGTTGGGCAACACTTGACATTTCCTATACAAAATAGAGTTTTAAGTTTTTATTCGAAATGTTGGCCAAAGTGTAAAAAATTATGGAAAATCTTTAAACCTCATTGTTTTGCTTCTTTTTTCTACTTCCATCACCCGTTGCGTAGTTTATGTATGTCTGTTCCACAAGAACGTACAACTTTCAACACCTGACAGACAATCCAGTAAGGACTAAACGAAGTTTAGTTTTTTTCGTTAAGGGCACTATTAGCCAAACTTGGAACAAAACCTTCATCCGTCTTCGAAGGTATTGTAACAAAACTTTGTCTCTTTTGGATTCTGGTGCTTTTCTGAACAAAACCACAATCACGATGGTTGTCTTGTGTTTTTGAAAAAGTCAATCTTTTTACATAATAATCAATCGAAGTTGAAGTCAAAGATAAGTTCGAAGAGATATATTCGACAATCAGTAAAGGAAAGCTACATAAAGTGTAGGTTATACATTAACCGGATTTTCTATTGAGAAAAAGGTGCATGGAGGAGGGAGGGGGGTAGGGGTGAGCAAGGGGGATATTTGGCTCGTGAGCCCTGGACAGTACCATGCTAGCATTTTTTTTTAATGTTGCTATGGACTTTTCGCAGACTCGTCTTTTTGTGTCTGTATCCATGATCTCTCCACCCCCATTCTGGGAAATTATGCTCCCCTTGGAAGATACCCCCCCCCCCCTCTCCCCGGGAAAAGTTCTATGAGTGCATATGAACAACCAAGAACAGTTTTCTAAGTGTTTTTGAAATCTGTAAGTTTGAAGAAATCCCGAAAAAATAAAGTCCCGAGCTAATAGGTGGATGATATCGTGAAACTGATAGATTTTTCGGTTATTTTAGATAATACGTACAAGTTCAACAAAAAAATATTATCAGCCAACGCAACCGAGTCTCCAGAAAATATCGAAAAACACTTTGACGTTTCAAAAGATTTTTGTATTTAAGTTACCTATTATTTTGAAAGGGCTTTTCACTTTTATATAATTTATTTATTTTCCTTATATTTATTTTAACGTTAATATGAATTTATTTTATTTTTTTTTTGTTAAATTTATAGATTTTATATTAATTTTTGTATTTATTTATTTTATATGAAAATTAAACGTTTTTGCAAAACTCAACAAAAGCATGACTTTGTTTCGTTTTGAAAAAACGCATGATTTTTGGGTTCAAAATTTTGGTGAATGCTTTGAACAAATTCTAACGGAAATGAACCTGCTGATGAGATATGCAACGAAGAAGAGTTCTGCAATAATACTTTTCTAGTATTGTCATTTTTATTCAAATAGGAAAGAAAAAACCTTCTCCTGAAAAATTTGCAAAATGGATTTGTTGAGTTTTGCAAAAACGGTCCTCAATTGTGCTCAATATTTTGGAGTATTTTTTCTAAATTGTGAAGCCCTTACTTGAAATATAAAAAGAAAAATAGGCAGGTCCAATGAATTAAGCGTCCCTAAATCATTAAGTGTACCAAATATCATTTATATTTATAATTGGCGTGGATAAAGATTTTTGTCACCAAAATTCAACAAACAAACCACTGTGCGGTACAGTGGTTCAAGTTGTATGGAGAGGCTGTCTCAAATCTATAAAATTTGAAGCCATCAAAGGATTAAGAAGACATTTTTAGACATGCTAAAGGATATCATAAGATTTCAGTAGAGCTTATTTCCGCCCACTTTTTAAATTTGTCGTTTAATCGTCAAAGTTGATATAAATGAAGGTTGTGTTCCTCAGAAAAGCTGTAGATAACTAGATTTGTGGCAATTCTTCTATACAAAACTTTATTCCATGCCCACTTTTGAGGGCGTTTTTCGCATTAATTTTATTTTTCAACTTATTTGTATGAAAAGAAAACGAATTGCCCTAATAACAGGTTAACAATAAAAGAATGATGCCAGTTGTTTGCCACGCCCACTTTTGAAGGCGTTTAAACAAAATTTCTTGTTTTTAATCTTTTCCTAAACAAAACAAAAATTGAAAAAAGATACACTTAGAATAAGATGTGTAGGAAATCACTGTTAAAAATTAGGCGATACGAAGTTTTTTACCGCGTCCACTTTTAAGAGGTGTAGTGGAAAGAAGTTCATAGAACCGACAAACTAAAAATATTAACCAATCTAGGAGATAAGAAAGTCATAATTTGGATTTTTAATGACACCTACAAGCATTTTAAGGAAGGTAGAATAAAAATGGTACTAATGTGAAGATCTACCCCTGCAAATAACAATTTGCATAATTGAGGGAAAAAAAATTGAAATCCAAATAAAACCTGCATTTTTTAGTCGAACTTTTAATTTGACTTAAAAAAAATTTACCAATTTTTTCAAACCATCATAGTTTTTAGTCTTAAATTTCATTCGTTTTAATATGCCTAAAAGGAAAAATAACAAAAAAAAAACTAAGAAGATTTATTTAACTAAAAAAAAATAGTCTTGAAGTATACCCATTTTTTTTTTCTTCAAAATCAGTTTTTTCTTGAGTTTCTTTTATCAACTTTGGGTCCAATATGATTTTATAAAAAAACCCTGTTCTTTATGGTTCTAAAACTATTACTTTATCAGACTGCATTTCAAAAACTTTAATATCTATTCGATAAAATGATTTTTGTCCGCCGCTGAACCACAGTGCGCCGTCAAAATAACATGGCCACCAATGAATGTCAACATCGATCCGTCTCTACTGAAAAACTGAAAAACACTTAACATATAAATCCTACTGTCAAATAATGTCAAATTAAATTTGTAATTAAAAATGTCAAAATTGAATGAACATAGATTATTTAAAAACTGATGTGAATTGACATAAAACGGCTGTCATTCTACATTTTAAAATTTAAAATGTTTGCTTTAAAAAACAGTTTTTTGAAACGATTTATTTTGAAATTTAATTGAGAAAAATATGTAGGTACAAAAGTTCAAACTCAACTTCTGTCATTTCTTGCAAATGTCAAATTTTAAATTCACAACTAATATCTGACGTCAAATTAAGTATATCCCTTAGCTATACCTACATAAATGTAAATGTATTAAAAATTTTAATAAAACTCTACAAAATTGAACCTTTTGTGTTTCAACAAATTGCTCTTAATTGCTTCATTTTAAATGCAAATATAATATACACAAAGTATATAGAGACTCACTATATAGGTACCTCTCTAGGTACCTAGAAAATTCATGCGATTTACATTTTAGAAAATGCAAACATAAGCTTTGTCAATAACTTTCTTCTCTTCGCATGAATGACACAAACGAAAGCCACAATTTCGAGACCACAAATTTGGAATTTCTGTTTTTGATTTAATAAAAATCTATTTGTTTTTAGTTCGTATAGCAATAGAACAAAATGAACGTGTAGATGTTATGTATGTTTGTGTGTATGTACTTTGATAATGATGATGGTGGCCTCGTCGTCGTTGTCGGAAAATGATGTTTTCTCGATCGATCGAAAAGAGAGTCCTGTCGCATGTTCCATAACCACTTTTGTCTGCCCCCCCCCATCTACACTCTCTTGCCCCCTTCCCCCTGTTTCACATCAATCTAGAAAGCAATATATATTTTATATAATGTTATACACTATCTCTATATAATGTACATGTATATAAAGTTAGAACAGAAATAGAGGATAGCTGCGCTGCTGCTGATGCAAAGACTCAGGCTTTACATTATGAAAAGAAAATGAATAATGTTAGTTTAGGATTTTATGCAAATTTCAATTTGAAAGCTTTGAACAAATGAACCACCACCCACTTTTTTGCCTTCATCACTCACTCCTCTGCCCCACTATACGGTGCTCATTTTATATACAAGGGAGAGGGAGGTGGGGGGCAAATGAGAGTAGGAACGTACTCGTATACATATACAAAATGAAACGAAATTATCCTGGCTTGTTGGTAGAAAATGCGTTCATTTATTTTCCAACATTTACCTACCTTACTGAACAAAAATGTTTTTGTATACGTGCTTAAAATATCATAAAATCTTCCCAAAAACCCCATTCCATTCCAAATTTTACCCCTCTCTCTTACTCACAGCCTTCCTTTGTATGTGTGTGTGTGTGTGTGTGTGTTTGTGTATGCTTATGGATGGAAAATTGCAAATTAAATTTTCATAAAGTTTACTATAAGTCGTCTTGTTTGATGATAAAACAACATAAAATAAAGTTCCAATTTGGAAAATTTACAATTTATATATTTATCACTCAGTCAGATACAATATGTATATAGATACCTTTCTACAAAATACATATATACAATATTCACAAAGTGGATAGATGCGCGTATACCTTTATATCCTATCCATACAATCTACATTATTCAATGGATATACACATTTTGTTCCTTCTATAATAATAAAATATAATGAAATGAAATTCCTTCAATAATAAATCATATTACATTTTTGTATATGTGCATTAATAAATCTCTTACGTTTGAAAATAAAATAACGGAAAATTCCAATGTAATAATTCAAATACTCGTATAGTAGATACATTTTAAGATACACAGTATCTACAATTGAAATTTAAGTATGGCTCGAAATGAAAATTAGAAAGATACTGGGGGGAAAACAATAATAATAATAAAACAACAAAAATGGGGACAGAAGCACAGCACCAGAGCACCAGCGCACCAGCAGCACCGCCCGCCGACACCGACATCATATTGTAAAGATAAATTTGTTATTTCATTGAAATAATCATTTATTATTATTATTTTTTTTGTATGTCATTAAATTCAATTAGATATAAAAATAAGAACACAGAGCAGAAGATACAAAATTGTATATCTTGTTTTCCATCTCGCACTAAAAAAAAAACAAGAAAAGGAAAGAAATATTTAGTTTTATTCTAATTTATTGCAATTGTGCCGTAATAAAATGTGTACTACTTCTACTACATTCTACTTGTTCTCTTTAGCTATGGCTGAATCATCATCATCCATTCTAAAAGAAGAAAATTGCACAAACAAAAACACTATATAACAATCTGCACAGACAAGTAGAATAAAAAAACACAAGAAGAGGGCCAATGTATCTCAAAGATGCGCGACACAAAACGAAACCTAACTCTTGGTTGCAAAAAAAAAAACAAGAGAAAATACATCCGGCAAGAGTGTCACATAAATAAAGTCTTTCGAGTGTAGTTTTTTTTATTTTTACTTTATTTTTGTAAGCTGCACTATTTTTCGCGTGATATAAAATCCTATTTCTATATTTTTATTTATACATACATATCTACTTATTTTTGTTGTTGTGATACTGTGTGTTATTATTTAACTTTTGTTTTAAAAATTTCAATGCAGCCAAGGGTATAAGAAGCATAAGTTATACGGCATAGCATAATTTTTTTTGTATAGCACAACCAATAGCACAACAATGAGTGTTGGCCTAGAAGTACCTACACTGAACCAAAATATTTTGATAAATTATTGAGTAAATGAAAAACAAATATTTAGTAATTAAAGTTATCATTGCTAAGTCACACATATGCATTTAACAAAATTTTGATTTTGTACAAAGAAATGTCAACACTTTTATTGAATAATGTGAAATTATATTTAATTATTAAAAATAATATTAAATTTTTACTTTTTCATAGACTAGTAATCCACAATCAATCTGTAAACAAAACTTGTAGGTGACAAGCTATACCTAATATTTTCTTATTCCTCAAAGAGCCTGATTACACGATTCGTTTTTCGGTCGTTTCGTGTTTCGTCTTTTTAACACTTTGAATGAGGGGTGTAGAAATGTAGGGGGAATGAAGTAACGAAAGCACGTAGGAAAATTTTAAGATTTTTTCCGGTTGAACTTTGACGTTTATAATTTGACAAATGAGTAAAGGCGGGGGATGCTTAAAAACTGTAAATAATGAGGTTAAAAATTGTTTTTCATGATTAAATAGGTATAAATTTGAACAAGAAGTGATTTAAAAATATTTTTAATTATTATTTCCGCCTATTTTCCAATAAATGAACCTCAAAATTCTTGAACGTCAAAACCACGAATGGGCTTTTTTCGTTGTCTGTAATCACGAAGGTACGTACCTATCAAAAAGAGTTAAGTTTTTCAATTTTTTTATCACGACCGCCTCATAGTGCGGTATTTTGACCTTAAACGGGACCATAAATCAATTTTCTCAATTTTACCTCCCAGGATTAAGCTAGTGTCCCATAACAGGTAGATAACCAGGCTACTCTTTGGTGAAGTCTATCTATAAATTGGTCACCCCCGTTCGCGACACCATCAGTTGCAACTAGCACTAGTTGAGTAAGCACTATTTTTTTGCGATTAGAAAGTGTATTTTCTGCGTGTTTTTTTGTATTCTTAAAAGTGATTTTCGTGAAAAAAATTGATATGGATATCGTTATGTTAAGTATTTTAAGCCAACATTTATTTGTATTTCAATCTTAATTTTTTCATATCGATGAGTTAAAGTATTCACTTAAAAAATTTGCACTTTTTTCGCTATTTTTCAAGAGTTGTTACAATAGCGCAACACCCCGCAACATAGTCTATCATATATTTTATTTAACTGCTTGTCTGTAGAACAATCTTAGCTTTCAAAATCATTCACAAGTTTTCATCTAAGAAAAAACAGAGCCTTTGAAAACACTACTTTAAAACGACCCTTAATAATAGATTTTTATATTATTCCAGATGACTCTAATTCCAGCTTGTCTATGACCAGAAAACAGCTCCACGAGTTGGTAAGTGGAAGCTCACAAAGGCTCCTTGACGATAAACTTGAAGATTTGGATATAAAATGTATAGATATAACAAAGTGTCCCTCAGAGAAAAAAGATGAACTTCTAAAAATTATCAAGGCATTCAAACCAAATTATAAACAAAGATGGCAACTCTGAATGAGATGAAGACTGGCTTAGCGAAGAAATAACACTACCTGTTGGCATTCTTCCCGGAAGGTCTCAAGGTCGCTCAAGCATAGAATTCGGGTGACCGAACAAAAACTCGAAAAACAGTTGAACTTCGAAAAAGTGTGTCTGCTGATGAACTGACTGATATACGTGGCACAGGTGAGTAAAAAAAAACAAAAAAGGGGATTTCAGGGAAAAAAGTATCTTTCAGTATTTTTCTAATTTCTTAGAAACGATAGTATTTATTGGAATAAGGTTTTTAGTATTTGACTAAATGTTTATTAGGCCATTGAATATTGAAAAAAAAATGTCCTTAATGTTGCAAAATTTTATAAAAACATTTTTTTTTCTAAATTTCATCTTTAAAACTTAATTTCTTAAAAACTTTTTAATGAAACTACTTGAATCAAAAACACGGATTTGTGCGTGCTTTTATTAATTTTTAATATTTTTTCCTGGCTAAGTGGGAGGTAAGTGGGTAAGAACTTAAGTGAGTTTTACTGTACCCAAAAAATTAAAATATAAAAATATATATTATTTATGTGCCCAAATATTTTTGGTCAGGTTTGAGACCAAAATACCGCACTGTGCGCCTTGAATACATACAAAAATCAGCGACTATTTTTGATAATACAAAAAATTTGCGCTCTTTCATCTTGCACAGGGTAATTAGAGTACGTTGCCGTGGTGTTCCTCACAAAATATTCAATTTTACGTCATTTGATTTTCTAAAATAAAAAAGTGTTTTTGTTTATTGCCAACAAATTTTGAAATCTTTCTTGAGAATACTAACTTGCTTTTTCAAAATTTAGTTAAAATATTTTCGAAATATTTGTTGGTCTCCGAAGTAAGCCTAGATAGTTTTTAGTCTTCACTTGACCACATATGAGTAAAAAAATCATGTAACGTCTTCACAGTTTTGTTTGGTATTTTCGAGGTTATCTAACAACGTGAGGTAATTTTTTGTTTACAAAATTAATAACAATCAAACGACTAATATTTTTCTTTCAAACTCAGTTTAAATGTTCCTAATAACTCTGTTACTCTTCGAGAAATCTTCTGTTATAATTTATAGAGTTTGTTTTGTTCTAACAGTAATATTTCGAAAACCCGAGCTGGTAGCAGAAAACGAATGGAAGATTTGAGTTCAGCGCCCAAAAGTATGTTAGTCAACATTCGTTTATGTTCGTGTCTAGAATTAAACCGATATTTGTAAGCCTGTGAAGTAAGTGGCTCTAAAGTCAAATTTCTAATAGATAAGTAATGAGAGCCATTCTTTGGCTCTTATGTATTACATAAGCACACAGAGAGCTCCAAAAAAGCAGAGTTGAGAAGTAATGATGAAAAAGTTCAACTTCAATTACTTGTAATTCCGTTCACTTTTTCGATTAATTTTAAATGTAATTGAAGAAATTCCATTACTAATTATATGTAATTGAAAAGTGTCAATTACTTGTAATTCAATTACATTAATATAGTTGAAAACAAAACTAATCATTAAAAAATCTGTAACTATTACTTTTTCAGTAATAATTGCACAAAATGTAATTAATTAATTGTTTTTGTTTTTTATATTTTCCGCGAATTGCACAAATGGTTCCTTGTAGTGTTAAATGTCTGTACGTGTATTGTTTTAAACTAATAAACTTATATTTTATTCATTTTCATCAGGTTTTTAACTTACTGTCGTCTTTTAAATAATCTCCTTTTGAAAATAATTAAATTAATAATAGTAAAATGAGCAGATTCTCGTTGCGTTTTTGTCTATTTGTACTAGTTTTGTAGTTAGAATAACTTTTTTGCTTTTATTATTATTATAATGTTGAATTAATAAAAACATGTTATGAATTACAATCCACGAAATCAATTACCTTTAATGTAATTAAGCACAGTACTTTCCTTCAATTACTCCAAAAACCTATTGCTATTTTCAATTACATGTAATTTGTCAGTAAATATTTTTACTAAAATTACAAGAAATGTAAATGTATGTTTTTTTCAATTAAAATTATGTATAATTGTAATTGAAAAATGAAATAAATTACAAAAAGTAATCATTTTTTCCCAACTCTGCTACAAAGCTGGTGGTTTAAGTAAAGTGTTTTGTGTACCGAAATACCCGTCCATTGCAACATTTATTATGCACTTGAAGGTCCCTTTTACATTTCCTTTTGTTCAGTGTATTTGAATGCATATAAAATATGCAGCAGTGTGCTACTTACTTTAACGTTCATAAATTCTCATTAAAAGTATTTTTCTCTCTCGTTAGATTTCTGTTCTTGAAGAATATTATAAACCAATAAATAAATTAAAGAATTGTAGAATAATAAGGTTTATTTTTGCAGGATAAATGTATTGTGAAAAGACAAAATACAAGACAAATTTTCAGAAAAATATTCTTTTTTATGAGTGAAATGATTGAACATAAATCAAAACCTGTAGTATTAATAATAATTAAAAAAAAAATCGTAATTGGAGGTAAACATTCCTCAGCGGGTAGGAGTAATCAATGCAGTTTTCTCTTTTGTTAAAAGAATTAACAGTAATCTTAAAATGCAGAAATCAGTGCTTTACCAATGGTCAGCAAACGAAATTATTTTCAAAAGTTTAACAGAAGAAAAAAACGAAGAATGAATAGGAAGTGGTTACACCGTTGCGTTGGAATTATGTATTCATAAACAATCTGCATATGAGTTTGTCTGAAATTTCAAGCTGTTTGTGTTGTTTTTTCTTGGAACTTGAATGCAATAAAATAGAAGAGTGTAGAGAAAGAGCATGCAGTTGTCCGCATAAAAGGGTTAATTTAATCTGGGCTAAATTTTCTGAAGCAAAATTATTTGAGTAAATAATGCGCCTGAACCCACTTACTCTGACTACGAGGGGTAAGATTACCTCTCATGGAAAAGAGATATTGTTTTTTGTAACTTATGTATTTTAACTTATGTATAAGAAAGTTCAGAAATAATTTCTAAACTTGTTTATCTGATCGATAGCAGGTTGAATCCCCTAGTTTTTATATTAACTTGCCACAAATTCAGGAGTTCCTCAAGGTTCGATTCAGTGTCCTCTACTCTTCTCTTTATTTATGAAATATCTTTGGGCTACTTATGCTTAAATATTTATGCTGCTCATGTTAAGTTGTTCTTTGAAAATCAGATTTCCATTTAAAAATAAGTATTGAAAAACTAAGATAGGAGCAGCTTGGTCTTTGGATCCATTTCTGCATAAATGCAACAATCTGCACTGAGCAAATTTAGTTCAAGAACCTATTGCCATAAAAGAAACTACAAACGAGGTAAAATTAAACTTTCAAACATTTATATGTTTTTAATCTTTTTTTCTTTCACTAAATAAATAATACTTTGTCTAAATTATTAATGTATAAACTTTAAAAAAATTGACATTTGAAAGTAAAAGTGAGATTTAAAGTGCATTTTTTCATAAACACATATCTCAAATCTCAATTAAAATTTATAAACCAAAAAAATAAAATAAAATATCTCTCTCACGACATAGCCTACAAAAAGTGTCATGAAAATAAGTCTTTAATTAAACAGCCGTATATTTATTATACCCATTAAAACTGGCAGCTAAGAAAAATAATAAAACTCAACAAGAAAAAAAAAAAAATGTTTATAAAATAGAGGAAAATAAACAAAAACCCGGTTATTGTCTTTTAAACTGAATTGACTATGAACATAAACTAAGAGAGTACATGAACTCTGAGTTAAAACGACTTAAGTTTAAAACTCATTCTGTATCTACTGTTGTATATCCTAGCTAGCTCCTCGTCGTAGTCATCGTCGTCGTTGCGATAGTCGACAGTCACTGCTATATGATGACTGGTTTATCTAGCTGTAGTTATCTTATATAATTAACCAGCTTCACTTACCTCATTTTTTTTGTTGTTGTTGTTCAGTTTTATTTTTGTTTTTCTTTCAAATGCAATTAAAAATAATGTATCTAATGTCCGGACGATAAAAAAAAAAATACAAAAATAAATCCGACACAAAAACTCACTGAAAATTCCTCGAATAATAACGTAACGATAAACAAATGAAACGAAAAAAAAAAAAATATATAATAACTCATTAAATGAAGCAATAAAAAACAATTTCTAAGGATTTTCTATTGTTTTTTTGTTTTATGTTTTGGTTGCCTTTGTGACTTTTGTATTTTTTTTTTATATGCACTCAAGTCTCTGTATGGCTTGGGTTAAAGAAGAAAAAAGGATGTCCATTAAACGATAAAAAAGAAAACCTATCTTTATACAAACCAAATTGCTACTGCACTGGCATTCTTCTTCTTCCTTCAAAGGTTAACTGATCTTTATCGAAATATCTGCTCTTTGTCTACTTTGTCAGTATCTACTTTTACGACTTTATACTTCAGGGCGGTAGTTGGTGATATAATAATAAAATATCTTTAATATAATGCAGTCATTAACGGTTAAATAACAATAAAATTATGAAATAATGAAAACGTGGAAATGGCTTCGATTTTAACTTTTCGTAGTTTAAGGGCCAGTTTGTTCAGTGTGGGCTAGATTTGAAATATGACTTTAATAGCTTCTCATTTACTGGCGATAACCAACTTTGATTTGCTAATCGGTGGTTTCGATAACTAACGACTCAAACTTTACATCCATTGATTAAAATATTGGTTAGGGTTAATATTCGATGATTCACCAGTGGCAATAATCTTTGATTAAAGATGATTAGCTGTGAGCAAATTGGCCCTAATGCATACAAATTTTATCTTTTTTTACTTATTTAATATTTTCAAAATAAAATGCATGCACTAAATATTTATAAAATAAAAACATTAGCTCAAAATTATAGACAGCCTATTTTAAGGGCCTTAGCATGACACTTGTTAACAATTGTTTAACTTTTATGCAGTTCTCTGACTTTTCCTGAATTATAGACACATGCCAGTTAGTGTTACGTTAAGACCATTTTCTAAGCAAATTATAGTTGAACTCGCCTAATTCAATGACAGTTCGTGCGACAGACGTCATTTGAGCTAGTGTGATACTAAAAAATTAAAATCAGACTTTGGTGATTTTAACTTTAATGCAAGTGTTCAAACATAAAGTTGGGTTCACATCGTCTATAATTTAAGAAAACGCCATTTCACCTAGTGTTACACTAAAGTTGTTTTAGTATCGTGTTAACTTCACTATTATTTTGCGCCATTGTATTGAAAAATATAAGGCTGAAGCTTGAGGGTTGTGTTTTAAAAGTATAACCTTGATGTTTATTTTCCCTGGATTGCTTGTGAAGATTTTTTTTTTTAAACAAAGCGAATGTAGAAACAAACAACTTACAAAGGCAACCCTGACAATGTGTTTTTAAAAACCATACATATGTATGTATTTCTAATTTAAGATTTTTTTTGAGAAACCTTAGTTGCCTTAAATAAATTCTATTCGCACTTGATGATTGCATTTCCTGTAAAAGTAACATCTAACGAGATATTCTTCTGAAATAATTTTTTTTGTTCTACTTTGATATCCATAAAATTCAACCAAATATTGATCTTCCGGAGTATCATACAGTTATAAATTGCTGGTGGGAGGAATTGAACAAATTCCAAAGAAAAACTACACCTCCCTAATTTTACAAGGAAAATCTTAAAACAAGCAAAGTTACATCCAGCACCTTTTCTATTACTTCAATAATTTAAAGTTCTTCAAAAAAAAAAAATTTGAGCATGGGATGGACCTTCTTCAGTAAATGCAATTTTTTATAACTTGTTTTGGAAAAAAAAAAATTACTTCTAAGTAACAATTTTCTAAGAGTTTAAGGATGTAAGTTTAAAATATTTAATATTTCAATTTTAAAGACAGAAAGATAGAACCAGTGCTCCACGGTCGTGATTTTTCTTATTTTTTGATACTACGTGTATGACTTAAATATTTTGTATATTGCTTAATTATATATGTATATTGATTTTTTGTTCAATCTTGTTAATGTATTAGTATATTACTATGCATGTGTTAGATAGCCTTATTTTACTAACCACTAACACAAGCACTTATGGTGAGCCTCTGATTGTAGGTTGCAGCTTGCTCTAAGCTCCCTACAACTAAGAATCTGAAGTGTAAAAAGAATCTGATTAAAAAAATAACTCTTGAATTAAGTTCACGTGAGAGAAGTAAAGCTTCTTTGGCATTCTGAACCTTGATTTGTAATAATATAGTAAGCGTTGCCAAGTATTGCACTCAGCTATGCATGTTGTATATCAAAATAAGCGTTGAAGTTTAAACTTGCATATACGATTAGAATGGTGAAAATCGAATAAAGCATTCAAAATTTGTACTCAATTTAGTGACTACTAGGTTTTCGGAATTTCTATTTAAAAAATTTTCAAAAGCTTATTACATTTTTTAAAAATCGTTATTTCTCACTTTGCTGCACTGCACTATGTCAAAAATTAAATTTTGAACGCATGAGGATATCGCAACAGTTTTGTTTCATGTTTAAATGAAATTCCTAACGCTATGAAAATGATAAATTTCAAGAAAAGTGCTTAACAGGGTGTTTCGGAATGATATAAGATTTTATCAAAAAAATTAAAAAGGAAAGGACAGACATTTTGCGAATTTGGTAAAAGTTCATGAACATTTACTTAAGTGTTCACAGGGTGTTCTTTAAGAAAAAATTGATCACAATAGTGCATGAATTAAGCTAACGAAAAAGATATTTTTTCATTTTTAGGAACATCATTAGGTTTACCTTACAGACTGTTTCATTGATATACATATTTCGTATGAAACAGTGTCGGAATAATGCAAGTCTATTTAATTTTTCATTTTAGACATTTCAATTCGGAAGAAAATGGTGTCTTAAATCCTGTTGACGTATCAGACACACATACATGAACGGATGAGGGCTGTAAGTGACTAGGGCCTGCTTTTCCACTAAGTTATAAGCTTTTTTACCATACAAATAATAAAGGGTACCGTTATTTTTGTAAGATAAAGCTTTCGGCCTTGAAGAGACTTTCTCAAAATCTCTAATTGAGAAGTTATAATAAGACAAATTGCTTGGGTAAATGTTGTAATGGTTGATTCATTTATAGTTTGTTTTTCAATAGGTTTTTTTGACAGTTGTTATTATCTAGGTCATCACCCACTACCACGCCCCATTTTGGATAATTTTTTTTAATATTTTATTAAAAATTTGGTCTGTTTACTTTTCCTACACTGTTTCACATTAAACTGGTCACTGAAACAGTTTATAAAATATGTCGATAAGCAACAAAATTAAGAACATACGGTTTAAAACTGAAAACATCAAAAATTGGTTCATTTACTTTATGCATCCACTGCTGTTGAAAATTTTATTTTGAAACACCCTATGAACATTTCAAACTTTTTTCTACTAAATTCGGAAATTTTTGCGCAGATTTTTAAAAGTTACACTTTAATTCCATTTTGTTAATTCCTTTTTATAAGAAAATTCGACTTCAGCCATTGATTTGGAAACACCCTGTAAAACAGTTTTTTTTTTTTTTTAAATCAATATTTTTGTTGCCCTGGAAAATTTCTTCAAGTAGAAAAAAATTGTAGCAATACTTCATGCGTTCAAAAGTTATGACTTTTGCAACGAAAAAAGTCATTTCAAAATTCATAATGTCAAAAAGATACCACCATCCAAGCTGATAAAGCGTTGCCGGTATATGTTATCTTTACTAGGTGCAACGAACACAGTCACCCTTAGATGGGTGCCAGGACATTGTGATATATATGGGAATGAAATGGCGGATGAGCTGGCCAAAAACGGATCGTCTCTTGATCCGAGCCAAACCGACTTCTCGGTGCTTATGCCACTGGAGCAAGAAAAAAGTAGAATACACCAGAGTTTCTTAGAGGCTGCAAATGTCAGATGGTCATCCATCGACACTTGTCGGGTTTCTAGGAATCTATGGCCAAATATTTCAAAGAAAAAAACTGATTACTTACTCAAGCTAAGCAGGCCTCAATTATCTCTCATGGTTGGTGTCCTTACGGGCCACAACTCAATGGGAACCCACATGTACAGAATGGGCATCAGCTCATCGGACTTATGTAGAGGGTGTCATGATGAAGAGGCAGAGGAGGGCTCCCCTCACTTCCTTTGCGAATGCCCCAGTCTAGCTAGAACCAGAAAAGAGGCCCTTGGAGAATACTTCTTCGACGAACTGGGCGACATCTCTGTCTTGCCACTAAAGAACATCCTGAAATTCATTCAGAACTCAGGATGGTTCAAGGAGGCCCCCCACACCTAAAACTTCCTATTAACTCCCTTCCTATCCCTCCTCACTAACCATTTATACCCCGGGGAGCGCAATGGATCCACTGAGATCCGAGTGAGATGGTGCGGCTTGCCGTATTATCACCCCTTCCAACCTAACCTAACCTACCACCATCCAATTCTATTTAATGTTCCTTATTTAAATAAAACAAAAAAAACTTCCTAATGAATCACCCATTACATAGCACATGATTCAGGGAGACAGACAAAATACCAACAGCAAATCCTTTCAGAAATATTCGCTTTGTGTTGTGGTTTCACATTTTGCATAGCAAGTTACTAAATAGCAAAAGTCACTGGCAGATTTCTAAATGAACCAGGGCATCGAAGAACATTATACAAATTTAAATATTTCGCTGCAGATCCTTCCTTATCTATAAAATTTTTCTTACAAAACCATCTCAAGATCTTGTCTTGTTTATACAAAGTGAAATGACAAAAACTTCTTGCAAATAGTTAAAGCTAGTTTTATTAATAGTTTGAACAATGTTTTCCTACGCCCCAGCAGGCAATTTATCAAAAAAAAAAAATATATAATGATCATAACCCAAAATGCTGTTAAAAAACTGCTCCTACATCATTTTGATTGTAATCCGTATAGCTTATAAAATACAACAACAACAAAAAAAACAATTTTGCATTACATCAAGATGACCCAATAAATGCAAGATAAACGATGTTAATGCAATTTTTGCATTCAACGCCCACACCTATATTACATATATTTTTTGCGCTGCTCTACGAAGAGCTCATAAACACGTTTAACATAAAAAAGAACTTAAATTTATTATTGTTGCCTGTTGGTTATAAAGATATATTTTTTTTTCAAGCATTATTTTCCGTTCGGCAACAGATGTGTTTCAAGACATCAATCTAGGCCATGCAGGTGGTATTTTCTTGAATCTCCCGCTCTCTTAAAAAAAAATTTAAAAAAATAATTCACAAAGTAAACTTCGTGCAAAAATGGCGAGCAAAAAAAATACATGTCCGCCAATAAAAATGTTTTGTTGTTGTTAGTTTATCTAAAATTGTTTTCTTTTTTTTATTTAGTTCTGTCCGTATACTAAAAGTGCTTAGAGATGTAATAAGATTCAGTGCGATCTTATAGTTTCTTCAACCTTATTCTCAACTTTGCATTGCATAGGTATAGCAAAAAGATACGTATTGTATTTGTATCTATAATATTGTATCGCTCGCGAGGTAAGGTATTTTATTTTTTTTTCTTAAGCTTTTTGCAATGAGGATGCAGATACTTTGTCTGGCTAGAGTCTTAAGACGCTCACTCTATCTCTGTAGTGGCTTCTCTCCCCCGTTTGGCCCCACATAGCACAAAGTATCTCTTCTTGGCATGAATAGTTGTGAAATATACAAACAAACTATTTATTAATATCATTTCGTATGATTTAACTCGTTCGAATTCCGAAGAATTTCAAACTTTTTTTTGTTTATTTTTTTTTTGTAATTCAAGTTCTTCAACGTTTTGTCCTCTTCGCATGAAACTCTTTGTTCGGTTTGTTCCTTATGTTCTTCTTATTCGTCATGGCCTTTGTGTTTGGTTTATAGTTTTTTATACCCTTTTATTAAAAAAAATAACAACAACAAAAATATATAAAAATCTTTATGGCAAACAGATGCAACATGTATCCATACAAAAAAATGCAAACAATTGTTATAAAAAACCAAATGCGAGGTGAAGCTCTCAATGTTGAGAGCGGTAGTAGAGGGAGACATATGAAGAACTAGAAAATTTATGTTGTTATGTTACAAGTTTTTCTTGTATTTTTTTTTGCATCTTTTTTTTTTGTTGTAGGTATGCTATTGTTTTCACATGAAAATATATTTTTGTGTTTGAGGTTAAGAAGATGTATTTTGAATTTTCGGAATTCGCAAACAAGTGTTTCTTGTAAATTCTATTTAGGTTCATATACATAAATACCTCTTTGTTACTTGAATGCTATTAAAAGTCTTAAAGTTGGTAAGAGATGCATCATACATTTTTTTTTAACATTCGCTAAGAAGGTACCTAATAGTTTATCGGGAAATTTGAGAATTCAAATAGGTATCAAGCAGTTATTCGAAAAACTACGATACCTACTCAGAAAAATAAAATAAAATATTAAGCTTAATAGTAAGCTACTACAAATTGACGATATATAGGCGCCTGCATAATAAAGACTGATAAAATGGTAATAAAATGTAAGTAAGGTCTTAAAATGGTAAATGGTTTTTATCGCCAAAGGTTATTGACACGATAACTCTCCGGAAAAATCATTTCAAGCATGTCGACCGCAATTACCTACCGCATATCATAGAGACATAAACAATGAAGTCATTAATTTAAGCTTACTATATCTACTTCAAATGATTATAATTATGAGAGTAAAGTTGAACTATCGTATATCACTTTTTTATTTGCAATAAAGCAAAATAGGAAACCCTTCAAGAGGATATGCTTAAAATTATAAAAATGTGTAGCCAATAGCGATGAGAAAAAAAAAGAGTAGGGAAAGGTTCTTAATAATTTAGATGAATATGTTCACCGTAGATTAGGATAAAGTCGGGTGATATGGCACCACGGGAGATATGGCACCCTTTAAGTATCTCTTCTTAATTACTTATTTTTAAAACAAAAATATGAGAATGTCATAAAGTTTAACGTAAGCTCTCAATTGATGCAGTTAAAACTGAACTAGCTTTTTTTAACTTTAGAACAACCGAAAATAAAAAACAATGACTTATTTGAGTCAATTTTTTTTTGTGCATAACTTGACAAAGTGCAGCAACTGAAGTATTCGGCACCAGGTGCTTGCTTAAACGAAAAAAAGAAGATTGATGCGTGTTTATTTTTTTCAATTACCGCTATAACTTAGCATACTCGTTTTGTTTGAGTAATTTGGAAAAACAGTGGTAGGTAATATCAAGGGTCATATGGCACCCCTAAAGCTTAGTACAAATTGCATGGTGCCATTTCACCCACTACTCCATTTTGATAATTTTCCATTGACTTTCTAGGACTGTTTCTTCTTTACATTCGAGTCGAAAAAGTGTTTTATTTGACTTTTCTCATTGGATTTGACATAGTACTGCATAAAGTGTGGCAAAAATCCATACGAAAAGTAAAGTTCCATATCACCCTCTAGCAGGTGCCATATCACCCGCCATTTTTTCACGTGTCTTTTTTTTAAGGTATTTTAATTTTCTCAAAATATGGTTTTTTATAAAAGCTTTCGTAATCAATCTATTTTTTTTTTTAAACTAACTACAGAACACACATATAAAAGCTTAAAATAAAAACCATTTTTACTTTTTGGGTTATAAAGAAAATTAAAAATGGGTGCCATATCACCCGACTTTACCCTAAATTTCTGTTTGTAATTCCAATAGTCCGGTCAGGAAACCGAATTCCGTAAGCTTGGTGGGGAAATTTAGCTTGGGAGTCATTTTTGTAATCCTGTCGCTTAGATGTTACTATGAAAAATGGCGCCCAATTTGTAGTCCTGTCAGGAAACCGATACCGTCTCTTTTTATTGGAGGGGCTACTTTTATATTCGTAATATATTTTTGACATACTATGGATGTAATTTAGCTTGGGAGTTATTGTTGTAATCCTGTCACTTGGACGCCATTTTCCAAAATGGCGCCCAATGTGTGGAAAATGGTTAAATAAGAAAAAAGTCGTAAATTACTTGTAGAATTTTCATGGTCAAAATAACGATTGATGTCTTAAAAGATAGGTGTTGAATAGACGCACTTTCGGGTAAAATTTCAGTTTTGCCAATTTTTGGGAACATAATTTTTTTTTGTCAAAGGGTGGAACCTCCACTTTTTAATATTTTAAACATGAAAAAGTTGCGGAAACGCCTCCTGCTGCCAAACGCGAATTGAAAAATAATAATCGATGCCCTAAGAAAAAGGTGTTGAGTAGACGCACCTTAGCCTAAAATTTCAATGTTCCACTTTCCGGAAACATGCTTCTTTTATGTCAAAAGGTGGCACTTCCTTTTTTGGCAATTTTAAATATTTTTAACATAAAACAAGTTGCGGAATAATGGTTGATGTCTTAAAAGATAGGTGTTTGGTAGACCCACCTTCGGGTAAAAT
Source organism: Dasysyrphus tricinctus (assembly GCA_963921185.1). NCBI lineage: Eukaryota > Metazoa > Arthropoda > Insecta > Diptera > Syrphidae > Dasysyrphus > Dasysyrphus tricinctus. The sequence continues at coordinate 192,956,366 of OY992532.1, read as the reverse complement.
GTCAGTGTTAACACTTTTCGGGAAATCGCCACTTGGTTTTTAATATTTATAACACGAAAAAGATGCAAAAGCGCCTCATGTTGCCAAAAGCGTGTTGAGAAAATAAGTTATTTCGTGTTCAAAACATTAAAAATTAACAAAAAAAGGGAAGGCTCACCTGTTTACATATAAAAGTGTGTTCCCGAAAAGTGGCAAAATTGCCATTTTAGTTGAAGGTGCGTCTACTCAACACATATCTTTTTAGACATAAATCGTTTATTTGATCATGGAAATTGTCCATGATTGTCCATTTTTGAAAATGGTGCCGAAAATGACTCCCGAGCTAAAATATGAAGATACAACATGCATGTCAAAAATAAGTTACGAATATAAAAGTAAAGTGCATCCAATTAAACGTGAAGGGATTTCGGTTTCCTGACTGGACTACAGATTGGCTGCCATTTTTCAAAATTGTGTCAAAGTGAAAGTATTACAAAATTGATTCCAAAGCTGAAATTCATCATAACTGTCTAAGGAATGAATTCCAAGCATAAAAAAGGTCCCCGCCGAGATTCGGTTTCTTGACCGGGCTACAAATTAAAGATATAATTTTGTAATTCTGAACTAATTTCTGTTTTTCTTAAGGGATTGGTCACTTAGTGCGTAGCAAGTTCTAGTTGTGAAAATGCCGTTGCCAAGTAACGCATTCAAGGTTAGAATTTTCAAAAATACAGGATGAAATTATTTACAGAAAAAGTGCAATATCGAACAAAATAAATAAATTTTAGAATCAAATGGGAAAATGTGGGTTTTTGTATTATAAAGTACCACACTGATAGTAAATTCTACATGCGTTTGTAATTTTGTCAATGTAATGTCTCTCTAAGAATTAAGTTTGCGAGATCTGATTAAGAAAAAAAAAAAAAACGTACCAATCTTTTCCTATTGATCTTCTAAACAAAAATTGAACCTATCCAAAGTTCTGATCAGCTAGCATTTGTTTTTTTTAGTGGTTTTCTCTATTTTCGTTTCCTGATTTGAATTCAGTTTGCGGTGAGTAAAAGGAAAAGATAATTAAAGTTTGAAAATAGATGGGAAATGTACATTTTTGCCTTAAAGTACCACACTGAAAGTAAACTCTACATGCGTTTGTAACTTTTGTAAATCCAATAAAGAGCGGGATAAAAAAAAACCTACCACATCTTTTCAGATTGACCTTTTGAATTCAAATTGTTGTCTTTTATTTTGTTTGTTTTAGAGATAAGGACTGGAATTTACTTCAGAAACTCTTGGATAACGCTAATGAAAAATAATGAGTTTAAGTACAAATTTTTGTATTTGTATTCAAATAAACATCTAATACTGGAATAGTGGCCCACATGGCGCCCCGTACTAAACTTAAAACAAATTTCTGTCGAAAATAAAAAAAAAAATTGTCAAAGAAGGTATGTAGCATTCAAAACCTGAAAAGCCTATAGTCCTAGCGGCAATATCGTTTCAATAATTTGAGCTACTATTCTCAATGGGTATTCTAAAAGGCGGAAAATTGCACGAAATCTAATTTCATTTTCACATAATCATTATTTGTATTTAATTGGGGGCAAGTCAAGTCATCTCAAATCTCAGAAAGATGAATTCATGAATACAGAGAGATGAATACATATAGGACCTACCTATACAAAAAATTAAAAACATTTCTCTTAAAAACAAGAAAAATTGATTTAAATATTATAAAAATGTAATCAGACTTTTTTCTTAAATGCTGGGAAGTAGAAGTAAGTTATTACAATATTACTTCCTTTCTCAAACTCCTTAAACTTAAAGGTGTAGAAACATCAGGCTTATGCTACATTTCCACCTAACGCTTATCTGGGATTTAATAAGATTTACCTCAAATCTTCTTTAAATCTTAAAGATTTACCATACAAATATATTTCGTAAATCTTGGAGATTAGAAATTAATCTTGTTAAATCTTCCTAGGACAAATAGTTTTACAAATCGAACTAACCTATTTTAAAAAGATGCTGAACGATTCATTCGATACTCGATTCAGTTCTTCAGTTTTTGACTCGAATCAAACATTCTTTCTCTTTCGCACTTCATAAGAAAAATTGAAACGCCATTTGCATTTTTGAAGGTGCTGTCGGATTTAATCTTTTTTAAATCTTTTTGTGCGGTGGAAACACCAAAAAGATTTATTTAATTTAAACTGAGATAAACCTTCGGTGGAAACATAGCATTATATTCCTTCGGAAAGGAGATGACCCATTTTTGGGCCCAGGGCGTACACTAATGAGACTAGTACCAAATGAAAGCTAACTTTAGCTCGTGGTTTGATAATATTTTCGGCATTTCTGATTTTCTGCTCTTGAAATCGATGTTTTATAGACTCAGGAAGTGATTTCTTTACTTTTCTCTTTTATTCTCACAATCCTGGCTATGGCAATCTCATATTTGGTTGCAATCTTTCAAAACAAAAGAAAAAAATGCCCACAAAATGGGCGTTTTAAAACCCTATACACAAATAAAATAAATAAATGATTTGGGTGGCGCAACAGCTCGTGGAGAACCAGGGCCTAGTTACAACTCACAACCATTCCTGTGTGCTTGTTGTTGGCAGTAATGGAGTGGACCTTTAGTTTTTTGCCGAGTTCAAACGGCTAGATCAGAAGCACTTATTCATGACAAGTATACTCTTGGAGGATTTTTCAGTTCCTCGCAAGAGGCAATACCTCGGAGGATAAAACATTTTTGTTTTTAGGTGGCACGGCTGGGAATCGAACCGTAACTCTACACACAAACCGTTTACTGAAAATATATATTTATCAACAAAAAAACATCCGATTTGTTAGGAATTTTGTCGAAAATATAACTTTTGAAAAAGTAGGCGTGGCAGTGGGTGTGAATTTATTGTATTCGTTTTTCATCATTTCAGTAATTCTTGAAAATGTCGTCAAAATTAGGTAAGTGGTTTAATTTGTATGGGATTGTTTGCTCTCTCTCAAACAAAGTGCACCACTGTGTGTCCGACATATTAAAAAATGGCGTCTAAAACATTTTTATCAAATTAAGCTTGAGCACCCGTTGCAATGAATATAATATTCATTCGCATTTGTCTTTACAATTAAAATTTTTCGGTAAGAATTTTTAAGAATTCCGCTTTTTTTTTCAAAGTTCCATTTTTTTAATTTGTTAAAATATTTTTCGTTATTTTTTTGCTTACATTCTACATTATTTTTATTTTATTCTATCTGATGAATTTAATTGAAAGAAAAAATTAATCAAAATTCTTTTATTTGATCTGGAGTAATTTTCACTCATTTAACTCAGACTCCAAAGTGAATACCTACCTATAATTTATAATAAAATAATTTTGTTCCCCACTCCTGTCGCTATACCAAAACCTATAACAATATGCCCTTTGTTTACATTGATCTTGGTCTGAGTAACGTGTTGTGTGGTGACGCGCATCCAACCAGTAAACACCTGCTTCAGATGCAATATGATGTGTTGCAAATACAAAAATAAAATAAAATAACAAAATATCTGAATACAAAAAAATACAATCTACACTAAAGCGATACAAGGCAAGGCACATATTTCCACTCACATCACAGAGAGTAGGTACTGTAGTTGTAGTAAAGAATACCACCACCGGGTGGTGGTTGAACTCCGGGGTTAAATGACCTCGGGCAAACTGGCAAAACAAATAATTATCATTGAACTTTTGCTCTTCCAGCAGATGGATTTTTTTCTTTTTTCATTTATTTATTTATTTTTTTTAAACATAGCATTCATCTTGTTATTCAATTGCATAGTAAAGTGTATTGGTGTGTTTGTGTTTGTGCAGTATCTCCAAGGCGCATCTTCTCTATTAATTTACAGAGATTTTTCCAATTTGTTTTTTTTTTCTTCTCCCCATCCATTTATAATTTACTCTGTAAAATCGTTATTTCAATTGGGAATAAAGAAAAAAAAAAACTGAAAAATCAAAGAGAAATAAACAAAAAATGAAGTTAAATGATTCGTGTTCATGTTAAAAATTCGTTCTTCTACAATTGGATTGATGGATGGTGGTGGTGGTGAATATGATGATGATGGAGATTTATTTATACATCTTGTGTTATGATTCTTCAAACCATTATCATTCCTTTGTATAAGTATGGGTAATATCCAGGGGTTCCTACCTTCACCTATCCTTGTTGCAAGTTCATTATTTATTTAATTTTTTTTGTAAACAAAAAAAAAAAAAAAAAAGGCGATGCATTAGTCGCATATTATTGCTCTTATATGTAGAAATTGTGTTTTATATTTTTACTTTATGGAAATAGCCGTCTAACAGTGGATCTTTGAACAACAACATTTCTATCGTTGCCATCGATTGGTACAACTGCTGTACGGTGATGCTCTATTTTTCTACGTATTGTATATATTATCACCAAAATTACTGAAACTTCCTGAAAACAATCTAGTTTTTAACGAGGCCGTAGAAAGTTTTGCATTAATGCTACCAAAGGCCTAGCAAGGGTTATCTTTTGCCCCAAGCAGCAGACAAAATAGTTGTTGTAGGTTTACAGGAATAAAGATAATTAAATTTTCAATGAAAAAGGTGTTAACATATTTTTTGTACGATAACCCGTTGTCGAGATATTGGCTAAAACGAGTTTTTCAAAATGGCGGCTGACGCACAACATTTACAAACTAGACCCCTCTATCAATTCCAATCAAAAAAATTGATCCTTATAGTTTTGCATTATGGGAAATCTTTTTTGCCTCTGCCGACTGGCCTATCTTTTGTTATAATTAAGTTCCTCTCATCTAGCCGTTCGAACTCGGCAAAAAATTGTAGGTTCCCTCCATTCCTGCCAACAACATACACACAAGAATTTACACTTCAGAATTCTATGTTGTAATGAGCTTAAAGATGCTGCATTCTACAACCCGAGGCTCATCATGAATGGATGTGTTAGTGGTTAGTAGACTAAGCAGAGCTAACAGAGGCACATAAATAAATAAAAATTAGCAAAATTAAAGAATAAACACAATTACTAGCGCAGGAAAATTAGACATTCACTCCGAAAAAATTCCGAAAAAGCCGAAAAAAAAGTTATAGGAACTGGCTCTCGACGAGCTGTAGCGCCACCAAAGGAGAATGGGCATTTTTGGGCGTTAGCGGCCATTAATGAAATTAGTGTCAAATGAAAGGTATGCTACTCAGGAACAACTTTCACTATGGGCGTTACATTGCATTTCATTTAGAAAAGAAGATATTTCAGTGTTTATATAATGCAATTGCATTGAGCAATATTGCATAGTGATTATATTTTTAGTTAGTGTAATGCTTTATTCTAACTTCATAATGTCTACTGAGACTGTATTAGTGTGTTTAACGGGGTTTCAGAATATCCCAAGGACGCATTACGGGTTTAAACAGACCCAGTACCTACGTATTTCAACAACTTTGTAATTTTTCTAGACACATTATTTTACTCAGGATTTTTTTTTATTTTGTGAGGATTGTAGTATTATAGTTTTATGGTAAATGTTCTTATTAATGATGTTATATGGCCATTTTTATAAACAAAATATTCTTGAGAATGTCTAGATTTCTTGTTCCACTTTCTTTTTCTAGTTTTTAATTGGTCAGAAGCCAGAAACTTAGTTAAACAATTATTAAAGTCATAGAACAAAAATGCACTTTTTTCGGTTTTGAAGTACACCACAATGAAAAAATTTCTGCACGGTGATTGTAGGACTAAAACACATCCAAAAATAGCAAAATCATTCTTGGCCGCTCACGCCCATGTTTCATACAAATTTGCCCATTCTCCTTTATCTTAATTTAAAGTTTTTGTTTATGGGTGTATTTCTGATGAGATATCTAAACTGACCTAACAAGTTTTTGCTAGAAAGGGCATCACGAGTTTTTGAAAAGTTTTTCTCGACTACGGAAAACTTGCTTGGGCTTTGACTAAACTAGGTAAAACTTGCCAAGTTTCCATGCGGGTTATGCACACAATTGAATACCTGCTTGGATAAAGAATCTAGTTTTCGATGGAGCACTAAAAAGATTTCCCTTCCAGGGACTAGCTAGGGTAACTATCTAAGCTCGCTAGGCCCTTGCTAATTATTAACCTTTTTGCCTCGAACGACAAAAAAAAAGAGGTTCGTTCTATTTGAGATTCAACTTTAGGTTCTTCTTTTTACCAGTCCAATACGCTATCTAGTATATAGTGGACTAATTCACATACGGTTGGCTTGTGATGATGGTATAGCAAAATTTATTCAACAAGTTCTTACTAGCAAAGGCCTAACAAGTTGTTGACAAGTTTTCCTCAACTTTCCAAGGCCTTGGCTAAATTTGGCAAAAAATTGCCATCTTTCCAGGAGGGTTACCTTGTTTTTCTTTTTTAAGAAATCCTGTTTTTTAAGATTTTTTAAGTGCATAATTTAATGGTATTGTTAGCCGAAAAACTAATATATATATTTTTTTTTTTAAACTAATAAAAAGAGATGCACCCTTTTGGAAGTATTGTTCTCCAGTCGTACTAACTAGTATCTCGAGAATAAAAACCTCAGAAACCTTCTGATATGGAATTTATTTAAAATCAAAAAATTGATAAAATTTGCTTCAAACTAAAATCTAAATTTAGAATTAAAAACTCAAGATCATTATTATTTTTTTTTTTTATAAATCCAATACTCTCCCCTAAAGAGTAGGTACCTACACAACATTGTGAACACAAAATTGAAACGACGAAAATTTGATTTAAATTGAACAGATATTAAAGAGGAACCTAGGATTTTTCGTAAATAAACTACAAAGATATTTACTCAACAAACAAACCTGTTTTCTTTAGATACAGCTAGGTAAGTTAGGTAGGTATGTATGCAGGTAAGCAATAAGGATAGATATTTATTTATTTTATTATCTTTTGGATGTTCAAATGTTCAAAAGAACATTTCATTCGTTAACAAAGAAAATAAATGAAAACAGAAAAAAAAATTGCAAAAACTATTTGCACAGCACTTCGCTTATCTAAATGTCAGAAGGGATGATGATAATGATGTTTGCCCCTTCTATATAACCGCCTGTTATTCTGATTAATCTTTTCATTCATTTTTTTTTTTGTATATTTATGTCTATTTCCCCTTTTTTTTATTTATTCAAATATTTTGCTCTATCTCTTATTTGGAAATGTAATCAGATTAAACAAAAAACTGAATTAAATGTAAAAAAAAATGATTTTTTTTAATCAATGACAGGGCTTGGCAGAGAATATTTGGCGGGAAGAAATACCCAATTACCCATTACCTATGTATGTTGCATATAAAGATGATGTTAATCATCATTATCGTCGTCACTTTTATAAACACACGAATTCCTCCCGGCATTCCTATTATGGGAAACAAATAATATTATTTTTACTTTTGAGTTCTCATAAGGTTCAATGAACCAAAAAGTAAGAAGGTATGTACGTACTGTAAATACTTGTAGAGAGGTGTGGGAGGTAAGGGTTCCACCCAAATATATTGAACAACGATGTCACAGTTGTTGTTGATGTTTTATGCCTCCCCACCCATAAACTCACCAGGTGTGGTCGTATCTAATTGCCAATGTTGTATATCTTTTTATTCTTTTTTTTTTAATTTTTTTTTTTATTTTGTGTAGTACTGGAATTGTTGAATGTGAACAAAAATACTCTCTCGAATGATTATTATTATTATTTTTTATGTTAATTTGGTCACGTTTTGCCTATAATATTCATCGGGAATGGATTTTTTATGGAAAGTTTGTTCTTTTTTTTTTTAATATTATTTTTAAACTCAAATGAATGAATATGAATATAATATCGCCACATGTAGTACGTACAGAGATAGTTGTATACAAAAAATAATGATGATGATGTGCTTATGACATATTAATCAAAGTGATTAGTTGATTAGTAAGTGGTTTTGTTTTAATTTATTAATATTATAACTTTTTTTGATATGATCTGATGATGACTAGATGACATACTTTTTTTGAACGACATTACGTGTGTTTTATGTTTATTAATTAAGCTGTCAAGTTAAAAATGAAATATCATCGTGTTAATTATTTTTAATAAACAGGATATGGTTTGGTGATTAAAAAACAATTAACATAAATATCTATCGAATTGGTTTTGACTGTGATTTATTTTACATGAAACATGACCATTTTAAATGGGTGTCAAATACATAATGTTAGAAAGTGTCTGAACGGGAATTTGAAAATTAAATGTGTATTTAATTTTTGTTGGTAGGTATATGGTATATGAGGCTGAGGTTAACGAATAAATTTATAACAATTGACAATTTCTTCTTATGAGACATTCTGTCAAAGTTTTTACTTTTGAATTCATCACTGACTTTTTCTTGGGACATTTAGCCATTCTCAGCGATTGTAGGTACAAATAACTCCAAGTTTGTTGCTACAATCAACAAATGTCAAATTCCCTTTCTTACGCTAAAAGAAGTGACAAGAAGGTGCTAAAAGAAGCTATGCCTTCGGAAATCAGCAAAGTCATTAGCAAGATGAGCCACGAAGGGCCGGTTTTTCAGTGAGAGATTATCTTAGCCATGGGGTTAAACCTGCGTAAGTACCAGCTACGTTTTTTTTTTATAATTATGCGTGCACTAAAGAGGGTTGTGACTATCCTTAAGATGATTGAGTGTTAGGAAAAAAGGGAGGGATTTAAAAGGAGATGCCGATGTACATTGGTTTCGGAAGGGAAAATAGAGCGGGGTTAAGCATTCAACATTCGTGTGGTTCGGCTAAAAAAAAAAACAAATCTCTGTACTTAACAGTACGTCCGAAATTGGGCTCAAAGGTAAACTGATGTGCATTCCTGGCAGTGCGAGTATTACGGTGGAATTGTTTAAGGGGAGGAATGCAACTGTCTATTTTGCTAGAACACTTTTTATAAAAATAGCGATAGGGAGTGCCCATGAAGACGAGCGTTGGTACCAAAGACGAGGTAGAACTGCGTACGTTTTTCTTACACATGACCAAAAGTTTTTACTACTTTTGGTACTTTGTAATATTTGTTGCCTTAATTTCTGTTCATGCAAAAATTTGGTTCTTGCAAATTAATTTCTGTTCAGTAACAGGTCTTTCGAGCTTGTTTGAACTTATTCCGGTTTTCCTCAGTGGGGTGGGCTTTGTATCTTCGGAAACTTGCTTCTCTAACCCTGATAACCTCTTAACAGCTCAAATCGAACCATGAATTCTCTTTCGGTTTGATAGATTTTACCCTATTTTCAGTCAATTGCAATCCTAATATGAATTTTAAAAACTGCTAACAAAAGGCTAGAAATCAACTAGAAACAAAACTACGAAATACTGAAATCATAAAGAATGAGCCGTTTGTTGTTTTTATTAAAACAGACTATACAAAAAACACAGTTCAATATTTATCAAGAAAGGCGACTTGTTAAACGATTATTGAACTTAAGGCTAGTTTGTTTTCGGAATTGGAAAACCAAAATCTGATTATTAGGAATGACTGTTTTTGTGGTACGTCGACCATCTTTCTAAAACAATAGCTTGCTTCCAAGTCCAAATCCTTAAGTCCCGGCCAAACAAAATCGATTATCGTTTCATGATCGTACTCTTCATTCACTTTAACGTTTCTTCTATCTCCGGCCGTCTTGGAAGAAAAATATCAATAATGTTAACACTCCAAAAACCACACCTATGCACGTGTGAATTTTCCTATTCCCAAGTACGGCAATTTTGAGAAATTTGACGAGATGAAATACGCTTCATTTGAAAACATGATTTTTTATTGCAAAATTGACGACAATTTCGAGCTGATTTGAAACTCAAACAGAGAATCGTATTTTGCTTCAATTGCTGTTTCAGTTGGACCTTGTAGACGCATAATTCGAAATCCTTATGCGGAATTCTCCTTGGCTAATGCGACTGATGGCAATGTCGAGATTCTCGGGTTTATACGCACAGCAACAGCTGCACAGGTGGGAATATGGTCGGTCATCGATACACAAATCTGTTTCTAAAAACTTTCTTTACAAATTTATGTAGATATACAGAAGATGCAGTTGAGACTATTTTACGACCGAAATCTCTGTTCAAAATTTGTATTATTTTGGCATCACAGCATCCACTTTCCAATATTTCTCAACGTTGTTCACGTGTAAGTGGATTTATTTCATAACGTGGAAATATTATTATGAGTGTTTGTCAATCAATTTGAGCACACAAGAGCTATCAGTCTCAGAGGTCATTAGAAAAATGCCTTTCGATTTTTGACTTTTTACATTAAAAGACACAACAAGCCAACGAAAAGATTTTGTTTAAAAATTTTTTGTTTATGAAATTGAATTAAAAAAAAAAAGAATTCAAGAAAATTTGAATCGATAAAAAAAAGGCTACTTTAATATTAAGGGGCTTATTGCGAGAGTCTGTTCAAAATATGTTTAAAGTCAAATAGACTAAAAGAATTTCTATAATTTTTTTTCTTTTTTTTCTTATTTTTTTTTTTGGAATGCATAATCTATCAAGAATTTCTGATCGACTTTTGTATACATTTTTCCTAATAGGCTTCGAATAAAGCCCTAAAAATGTTAAGCTCCAAAAAATTTGTTAATCAAAGAAAATAATGTCCCTCTGAAAGAACATATTTTTCCATAAAAAATTGCACTCATGGGAATTTTGTACTTTTAACGCTTAATTTTATCTATTAATTTTTGTTTTGAAATCATCCCGAAATGTTAATTTATATCAACATTTTGATTTAAAGGGTGTCTGTTTACAAAATGCACAAATTGCGTTGTTAACTCAAAAACATTTTATTTTTCGTGTTTCCGTTTCAGACGATAGATATATTTAATGGATTTTGATAATTTTATCGTAGGAAAGAAAAATGGAGCATAGCATTAATTTATTGGAGAAAGGGTTAATTTTCGGACAATTTTAAGCATTTTTTATGAAAACGTCTCCCAGCACTGATACATATGTTCTTTTTACTTTAAACTTATTTGTTTAAAGTGAATTGCTTGAAGTAGAAAGGAATATTCCTCCTCAAACTGAGATCTCTCCAAAAAAAAATATAATTTAACCTGACAAGTAAATACATACATATGTACAGTAAAAATTTCCTGAAAAAAAGTAATGAATGGCTATCATGAATTAAATTTCCCTAAGAATTTTTTTCTCTGTCCAAAATTGGAAAAGTTAATCATGTTCGAATGTTTTCCTCGGAAATTCAATGATATCAAAATACGTTTCTGTTATTTTATTGTTTTTTTTTTTTTTGTTCAGGAGAAATTTACGTCATTGCCGTTGGGAGATTTACTATAGCAGAAAACATTTTTAGGGGAACAAAATCTTCCAGGGAAGACAACATTTCTTTCGCTTGTCTAATATTTATCAAGGTATATACCTTTTCTAAAAATTCAATTTTCAGCATTTCAATTGCAAAAGAATGATGATTATTCTTAAGCATTTTCGGTAAGGACAAAATATCAATGTTTGAAAAAATTTAAATTCAGGTGCATTCTGTCGTTAACAAATGAAAGCCTTTGCCTTATGTATATTAAAGTTTTTCAAAAGAAAATTTGCAACAAGAAGCTAAATTTTTAAAGAAGAATTTAGAAAAGAAAGAAAGTTGGCGACAACAAAAATTTACAAATTATAAAAATTTCGTCTACCCGCATTCCTTACAAATTTCATCTTTAAAATCTTAAAAACTTCAGCTTGTTGCCCATTTGTACATTCATTAATACATTGCATAGTTTTTTTTGTTTATAAATTAACAAATTGTTTGAATAACAATTCCAATTCTAAAACACGCATTAAAAAAACTCAAATCTCAATATAACCCTTCAAACTTCAAAACAAAAACAAATAATGATTAAAAACTTTTCTCTTAAAATGTTTTGTAATTATTGTTCGTTTATTTGTTTTGTGCAAATACATATACATAAGTTAAATAAAGTTTTATGAAGGGGAAATTTTATTATGCATTATATTGACATTTTGTTGTGAAATTCCATTATCAAAATTAAATATTTTTCTTGCATTTGCATTTTCTTCTTCTTTTTCTTCATTAAAAACAAATATTAAATAAAAACTTTTTTTTTTTTGTTATATTAACTTTCACCAAAAACGACACTAACAAAAATTTTGTCATCAGCTTAAAATAAACACTTTTTTTTTTTATTAAAAAAGAACCCAGAAAACAAATTATAAGACATTGCTTGCACAAAATATCCAATATTTGACTTAATTTGCATTCGACTCATGTTTATAAGAGAAGATATTGAAGTGAAGAAGGGACTGACTCTCCCCCTCTTATACTTACAACACAGATAGATACACCCACCCAAAGCCTCTTGCTATATCTATATACTTACATACACCCTGTATACGCGCGATGTCGGCATGGTATTTTGTGTTTGTTTAATATTCTTAGAAAATAATAATAATGAAAAAGGAATAAAAAAAAAACTTCGTATCAAAATGCAAACAACATGAAAATTATGTTGATTTAAGCTAAATTAAATAGAAACTCATTTAAAGAGAAATAAGTATGACGAAGGGTGGTTTTTCAGGGCTGTCGATAATAATTGACTGTTTCAAGGATTTCCCTTACATTCTAACTGCGCCACTAAAAATAAAGTAGTAGAAGAAATTGAGTTTCTGACATTTTTATAAAATAAATCTAGATTTTAAAAAATTCTTAAACTTCAGGTACTTAAACAAGAACTAAACTAGATGTGAATCTTACGAACTTGCTCTCGCAAGGCTATAACGTGGCTAGAAAGTTCACATTTAGTGAGAAAGTATATGTGCCGTTCAATTAATACTCTCTGGTAAAAGTGGAGTTTGCTAAGCTTGTTTGTAAATAATTAAGAATGCAGTATTATTTCTACTTGTTAGAAGTACATGTGCTAAAAGTTTTAACAACAAAATGTAAAGGCAAATAATAATAAAAAGAAATAAGAAAATTTCCTCAAAATATCTAAAAATCCTATTTCCGGTCTGGGAATTATTCGGGTTGGATACGAAATCGCAAAAAAATTAAATTACAAAAATCTCGAAAGTAAAAAAAAAACCCGAATTAGGAAATCCCAAATTCCAGACAGAATCTTGAACGACAAAATCCTTAGTACGCGTATGCGATTTTTAATACCAAAAACAGTACTTAGCTATTCGAGGATAACACCTTCAAAATGTCCATTTTTGTAATTACGTTTTTGTACTGATTGCAGGACATTTGTTGATTTTGATATTCAAAATGGTTTGAGGAAGTTTTTTAACGGTATAATGTATGTCTTTCGGGATTTTTGTACGTTCGAAATTCATTTCATTCATTTATGTCATAGCAGATACGAAGTTTAATCAAAATAGTTGCAGTCGATTTTGAGAGTATTTGAAGAAATAAAGATTTGAACATGACAGCTACCCATTGTAAATGAGCTAAAAAAAAGGAGAATTTCTCCTTGAGAACCACATACAAATGTTCTGTACCAAATTTGAAGCAAATCGGCCCCCCCGTTTAGCTTCTAGTTCAATGTAGGTACAGTGGATGCAAAGGTACACAGACGCACAAAATTACAGGCGTCAGACGTACAGACGTCCACACGTACAGTCTTACCGACTTACGGACGTAGTGACGTACAGACGTACAGACGTAAAGACGTACAGACGTACAGACTTTCAGACGTTCAGACGTACAGACGTACAGACACGATATGATGAAATCCACTCTGTTGGATTCAGTACCTACCTATCTACGTAGGTATGTACCTTAGGATCCTTCATCTAATTTGGCATTGGTGTTTAATTATATTCAAATGTAGCAAGGATCTAAAATCCTAAAAACTCCCACTCCTTCAAGAAACCGACATCCCTGGTGGTTTCGTAATATGATGACAGAAGGAAGTAAGATAAACCACATTCTGGATTTAACTAGGTATTTGCTTATACGTCAGTTTCTTTACATTTCCATTTGTGTGTGTGTGTTTTCTGTGTTTTATTTGGAGTTAGAAAATAATTATTGTTTAAGGGCTGTTCACACAGTCAAATAAATTTACTAATTCTCTGAAAAAGCAATTTCAAAAGTAAACATAAGTTTCTCAAGTTAATATTATTTACCTACCTCCTTTTTTGTTTGCCCTTATTAGTTTTTGAATGAAATTAATTTTGTTGCTACTTTCCTATACCAACAAACTTCCTAATCTAAAACATAAAAATCCTGGGACCTAAGTTTTAGGTATGTACCTATAATGTACCTTTATTGTAGGTAAAGCTCTTCACCTCTTGAATTAAGAATAAATTTTCATCTTTGGTGGTAAGTTTGGAATACCTTCCTAACTTAAATAAAGTTATGGAAAAAAACAAAAAAGGTGTCAACAGCAAGAATTTTCTATAATAAATTGAGGTTTTAATAAAATTTGCATAAAAGGTTCTCCGGCAAAGAATTTTAATAAAATAATTAAATTTCTCACTTTATAATCTGCACGAAGGATATGATCATATAGGTTAGTATCTACCTCTCTACCTCTACCTGAGTCCTTTATAGGTACGAACGATTATTATTAATAATAATTAACAAAGGAAAAATATGAAAATGTTTTCCTCATCCGTCATATATGCATTCGAAAACTTTATTAACGATGTAGGAGGCGTATCTACAAAAAAAAAGAGTCCACATAAGAGAAAGAGTGGTATTGGTTTGGTAAATCTATTCGCAACATCAAAACCATTCACACACAAAGCGAAATTCGTTAACGACTTGACATTCCAAAATTAATGGGAATACATAATTAAACAACCCAACAACAATGGATCACAAAAAAGGAAGCAAAACGACTTGCCGCCGTTGTCGTTGTCGTCGTCGCCGCCGACGACTACGTAGCCGTAGCCGATATGACGTCCCCCGTTCTTTTTCGACTTCAACTTAGAATGAACCAAACCAAAAAACCAACTAACGAGTAAAAGTATCATTAAGATACTTTATTTTTATTTGCAAGCGGATTTTATATTTTTTTTGTTCATTTTAAACTCAACCAACATCTCATGCATCTTGCATCGTGGGTCCCTGCACGATGTGGATTTAGTTTATTTTTTTATTCTGTTTTTTGTTTTTTTATTTATTTATCTTCTCTTGGCGCAAAGTTTTCTTCTTTGTATTTTTACCATTGTTGGATACACATGAGGGAGACCCTTAATTTTACTCGGTGATACACAAAAGGACGATGCGAAATCATAAAAAAATAAACTAACACATTCTCATGGTATACACATAGGAATGAGGAAAAAGGGTTGCCATCCGAATTTGTAGTTCTTTTCACTTTAAAAACTTAAAAATTATGCGAATTATTCAAAAATTGTTTAATATAATTTAAAATTTTAAATAAATGAATAATTTTGTAATTTCAAACAAAAATAAACTAAAAATAAATTCACTATACATAAACCCTTCAGGAACAATCTGTTAAAATTAAAGCAATCTTGCTGCTGTCTGTGTTATTTATTTTTAAAATATTTCTTTTTATTTATTTATT
This sequence comes from Dasysyrphus tricinctus, assembly GCA_963921185.1. Classification (NCBI taxonomy): domain Eukaryota; kingdom Metazoa; phylum Arthropoda; class Insecta; order Diptera; family Syrphidae; genus Dasysyrphus; species Dasysyrphus tricinctus. The sequence goes on along the minus strand of OY992532.1, from coordinate 192,940,828 downwards.
TTTAAATATATATTTTTAAACTAAATGCAAATAAATAAGTCGATTTTTTTTTGTTAGATCGCCCATTTTTTTAGGGCCAGTTTTTCAGTGCAGAGTTAACTCTGAGTTAAATCAGAGTAAGCTTATCCTTAAAATAAACTAACCCTGAGTTAACCCAGAAGCAGTTGTTTATTTGACGATTAACTTTATCTTTCAGTTGTCAAAAATCTATTAAAATCGATGTGTGTCTCTATGGACTTCCCTTTCATTATCGAAGTCAGTATGGCGCCACGACGAAAATTGAACTTTCCATAGATTACATAACTTTCACTGTCGGAACTGAGTTGGCGCCAAGACAGTAACTATCCTCAGTTTAGTCCCAGAGCTAACTTAAGAAATTAGGTGAGTTAACTCGGATTTATTTTAGGATTTAAATTGACTGAAACTTGGACCATCTAGCACTGAAAAACTGGTCCTTAGTTTAATATATTTGAACAAAAAAAGCTAAAGTCAATTATTATGGTCGTCACTAGTAATCTGATTAAAGTTGAGGTGAGATTTTGGTAATAAGTAATGAACTGTGCATGCGCCATTTGTTGGTTTCCTTTTGAATCATGTAATTTGACATTGACAGCTCTAATGCGCTCAGAAATTGATAGATACTCAATTATATAGCTCCGTAATACTAAACGATTCGATTAACTCTTTAATGACGTTGTGAAATATTGAAGAGTTTCTTGCAAAGTCGATGGTGTGTTGAGGAAGCTGTGAATTGTTTAGTAGAAATATTGTAGCCAACTGCTGTTTGTGAAGATAATTCGTGATATTGGTTTGCTGAACATATTCCCCTGTTCATCCTATATATGCACTTAACAGAGAATATTGCGACTGGTGGCAAAAGTGTGCCCCTAAACCCAAAAACCTTAATGTGTGAAATATCTTAGCAGTTGAACAACAGTATTGCACTCGTCTGAGGAGAATTTTGCAACTGGCTCAGAAATTTAATCCAAAAAGGATTTAGAGCAGCTTGAAATTGACGAAAATTTTGCTCAAAAAATAACACGAGATGTGTTAAAGATCGATGTAGTGCGAACAAACAACAGACGATTCAGAAACTTAAGGACAGTTTTGGTCGTGAAACTATTCTAGAATTGAGGGCTGAAACCATCGAAAATGTACAAATTTCGTTGTCGAGCCAGTAAAGGAAGTCATATGAATGAAAAATATCGCATAATAAATCGAAAGATTCGCTCTTTCCAATAAAGTTACAATCGTTGAAAAATACTGAAGTTTTTGTGTCTGGCGTTTTTAAAACGAATCTAACAAATGGCCCACCTTTTTTTATAGCATTCAATGACTTTTTGTTAAAACAATGATATAGGTACATGTCAGCTCGGTTCAACTCAACTGCTTTCGCTTTCTTATCTTCCCATCTACAATATTCCATAAATTTTCTATTGGATTGAGCTCGCGAGAAGGTTCTAGCCACGCCAAAACATCAATATTCTTCTCATCTAGGAAGTTTCTTAACACTCGGCTGCTGGGTTTTTGTATAAACTTGACAAAACTGACCACTTCTTGACGAGAAAATGTGCCTTCAAAAACGTTTTGCTGCAAATTAGCATTAATGAAGATTTCAAAATGCCAACCCCACACAGAGAGTGATCCTCCCCCATGTTTAACTGTCGAAACTTGATAGAGACATAACCCCACTTCCGCGATAATGACCCAGTTATTGGATCAATTCTTCCTGAATTTCTAGAACATGAAGGTTAAATAATTAACGAACAATTTTAACTGAATTACATAATAAATAAATAAATTGGGTGGCGCAACAGCTCGTGGAGAACCAGGGCCTTGTAACTTACAACTCACAACCATTCCTGTGTGCGTGTTGTTGGCAGGAATTGCATATTTCTAGGCGAAATATCAGATAGGTCAATAATTCAAAATATATTTTTTGGCATTTTGTCACGAGAAATGTGATTTACATATAATTATTAAGAATATTCTTAGACATACATTTCTGCCCCTTGACATCCTGGCAACCCTGAAAAAGGGGAGCTATTGGCTTACGAATACCGAAAAGGAACATACCGAACTAACGTGCAACGATGATGATGGTTGTTGAATATGTACATATATTCGCAGAGATAAAAATGAGTTTTATGTGGGCGTTTGGAATACCTTAGTCTGTAGTTTTTATTTTTTTGTTGTTGTTGGTTTATTATTATTATTGTTGTTGTTGTTGCTATTCTTGATTTGAAACGAAGAAGAGGACAAAAATAAAATAGCAAAATCGACAGGAATATTAAACGATGCAAGAGAAGCAAGAAATTTAAACAACAACAACAAAAACAAAAAAAGGGAAGAAAACAAAAATAAAACATCAAAGAATACGATCCAAACCGAAAAAGACATTAACATGAATAATTGCATGTGAAATGCAAAATGAAATTAAAACATTTCGCAGAATACAAAAAAAAACGAAATAAATTAATAAAAAAAAAAAAAATTGTGGATAACATTTTTGTTTTTATTTTTTTTTTGCATAAGGTTGTCGTGTGGAGTATTTTTGCATGAATCGATATACATAAATTATTTATGTCTGAGAGAGGTGAAATTAAATTTAAAATGAAGATGTCATTTTGGTTTTGTTGTGATGTAGGATATAGGTAGGTTCTATACCAGGTAACAATATTTCATTGGTCGACAGTAATTTGACAATTTCTTAATTGCAAAAAAGTTGTTCGATTTTAACCCCGATCATTTTGATGAAATTATTTTTTACTATTATCGACGAGTGGCCAAAATTTGACCAAAAGTAACTAACAATATGATTTTTCAATAGCAACGACGCGTTGATGCTGACAGTCTGTGGCGGCCATGTTGTTTTGGCGGTGGTCTGTCAAATCTGACGTTTATTATTCATTCTTTGATGCCAAATCACTTTGCAATGTAATAAGTTTTGAACATACGTGAAAATGAAAAATCATAATCAAAATGCGTGTTGTCTTGTGGCAACGATGCCCACCTATTTGATGGATTACGTGAGCGTCTTTCCCAGTCGACTTTTTAACGTTTGGTGGTCAAGTTCAAGTCGACAAATTAAGTAAACAATAAGCCAATACCCGTACGTCAATGAAATGTAGAATCAGCCGAAAAAATCACCGCTATCCATTAGAGTGCAGAAGGACCCGAGGAAGTCAATTTCGTAAATTCAGTCAACGGAGACCTCTACTGATCGATGATAAACAATTTCTTCTCATCCAAATTGTATGATATGGATGTGAACGACATGTGTATTCAACAGGACAGTTCTACGTGCCACGCACCTGATGCCACAAATGACATTCTGTATGAAAGATTTGAGCGAAGGGTTATCTAACGTTGGGGTGACATAACCACCAAGATCATCCGATTTCACCCCGTTTCACCTGTAATAGACCGACGCCATCAAAGTCAGAAACCTATCCTACACTCAAACTCATCTGGATCTGTGAGGCAGAGTTATTAAAAATTAGACCTTTCGTGTCCGTGTCACCATGCGGGAAAGCTGCAGACATTTGGACGATATCATATTCCAAACATAATGGCACGCATGGACCTTCCAAATAAAAAAGAATTTCCTTAATAACTCACCCACAATTCAATGATTGGAAAACCCTTTAGAATTATTGAATAATTTTAACGCTATGTGCCGTGATTATGAAATCCATTTCGTAAATTTGTTATTGCAAACTAAGATTTGACGTTCAAAACACTTGTCATTATTGATAGTTTTCTTATTTACAGTGTTGCCAATATATAAAGCTAGGGCTGAATCACCTTTTAAAGTTTAAACTAATTATGTAGATCTGAAGCTTATTTTATTTCCCTCTGTACCAAAAGTTATCGGTGAGTATAAAAAACCTGGAACCCCCCTCTATCTAACTGACTAGGAAATCACCTTTAAGCATTTAGTTTAACTTATAAAGGGTGTCTCAATAAGAGTGCGCTATTAAATTTGTTTTTGTTTTTGTGCAAGTGACAGCTTTGAAATTTAACAGCTGCTACTTATGATTTTTTGGAATTATCAAAAATGAAGCGCATCACACGAGACGAACGCGTTATTATTGTGAAAACAAAAAGTGAAGTGAGTGTCGAGTTTTCAAAAAGAAAAAAAATCATCTGCTCATTTCCATTTCAATAGCTTCGTGAAGAATCAAAATTTTCGCATATGGGGCTCAGAAAATCCTCACGCGATCTACGAGAGAGAAATGCATCCACAGCGAGTAATTGTGTCATGGTGTGAATTTTGATCAGGCAGCGTGTGAGTGGGCCTTATTTTTTTTGAAAATAAGACCATTGCATTGACTTTGAACGGTATTTGGGACTTCTTGTGAACTCAACTGTACGGCATGAATCTGAACGACATGCAGCACGGTGCCAACTACACTTACCACCCCGCGCATGAAAAAATCGATTTATTGCAGCAATGATTTCTAGACTAAGGCCTAGTTCACACGGCCATGCACGCCACGTTTTTTCGCAGTATAAATCCGTGAGAATGAGAAGTGGCGTTTATGTACATTCTACATAGAACATTTCACACGACGACGTTTGTACATTTGCCGTTTGGATTTATACTTCCATTTGGATTAATACTGCAAAAAAATGTGCGGTGCACTGCCGTGTGAACCAGGCCTTAATCAACTATGAATTTCGTGAGATGATTAAGGCCTGGTCATGCAATTTCTTTTTTTTTGTGAAATCCGGGCTTATGCGAACCTCGTGGCGTAGGACTGTCATGCCGAAGGTGTGGTTTCGATTCCCAGCTGTGCCACCTTAAAACAAATGTTTTATCCGAGGTACTGCCTCTTGCGAGGAACTGACAAATCCTCCATACTTGTCATGAAAAAGTGCTTCTCATTTAGCCGTTCGGACTCGGCAAAAAACTGTAGGTCCCCTCCATTACTGCCAACAACACGCACACAGGAATGGTGGAGAGTTGTAAGTCACTAGGCCCTGGTTCTCCACAAGCTGTTGCGGCACCCAATTGTGTTATTTATTTATTTATATGCGAATAAACCAGATTCAATTCCTTATTTCAAGGCTGGGATCTAACGCTTCATCAGTGAGACATAGTCATGTCAGAAAGTCATTGAAAATTTCATGAAAAGAGCAATGGCCTGTTATGAGAGCCGCGGGGGCCTTAACAAATCGGAATAAGTCTACTTTACAATGCAATCAAATTATCACAGCTGACTTAATAAATACATATTTTTATGTTTTAATGAAATAGTACAGTCTTATTGAAACACCCTTTATAATAAAGACTAAATTGAAAGCTTATTCTCATCTACTTTTACTTAAATAACAAATTCTAGAACTCAACTTAACAAAAAAATGTGTAATAAGAAATGTGCATAGATACCTTTTTTGGTTTGATTTCGCCATCAGTACTTACCTAAAAAAAAGTAAAGAAAGAAAATGAAATTAGTTTAAAGTTATTAATTAAATTAAATTTTGGTGAATTTAGTTATTGTTTCAATTAATTAAAAAAACTTTAAGATATAATTTATTTACACTCCATTAAATTGAATGGAGACTTTAAATTTAATGGAGACTTTAAATTTAATGGAGATTTAAAATTTAATTGAGAGTTAAAATTTAATGTAGACTTTAAATTTAATGGAGACTTTAAATTTAATGGAGACTTGAAATTTAATGGAGACTTGAAATTTAATGGAGACTTGAAATTTAATGGAGACTTTAAATTTAATGGAGACTTGAAATTAAATGGAGACTAAGTTTAATGGAGAATAGATAAATGAGTCTAATTTCTAATGTGAAGGACTTAATAAATGTCTCAATATGATGGTGAGTCCATTGTCCTAACATTAAAGTGTCTTAAAGCACATTAAAACGACAACAATAGGTGTGTTTTATTGGGAAATATTATAGCTAGCACAGTAAAATTTCCCTCAGCAAACAACAACAAATCCTGGAAAGTGTCGATAAATAATTCAGTAAAAGTGTTTCTTTGTTGTTGTTTGCCAAGGGAAATTTTACAGTGCTAGCTATGCATTTCCCAATAAAACACGACTAATATCAATATTTTGAGCATAAATCTCGACTCATGAATCCGATTTAATTTTCAATTTTTATTTATGCCACACGATAGGTCTTCGCCCTGCATTCTTCTAACCAACAAACACAAACTGCCGTGATTATACATATTCACCCCCAGTTTCACAGTGCCAGTTTAAACTCCACTTTTGGTTTAAACTTTAGTTCAGCAGAGCAATTGAACTCAGTTCAAGGTTTAAACGAGACTGTGAAACTGGGGGTAAGTCTTCTCAATCTTGACAGGGTTTAAACTATTTATTTGTTTCTGGGATCAGATAATAGTTAAAATTGTTTAACCTTTCTCCTTTTTAATGACATTTGCTTATCCAGTTTTTTAATATTTACCTTTCCTTGACTCAATGTTTCAATGGTTATTCTTTGTTTTTTTTTTTTTTTTTTTGTAAAACATGTACATAATAATGTACACAGTCATACACATTAAAACTTGCATTGACTTATTTGCCGTCAGAAAATATTTTACAAGTCAACATTAAGCGACAAGAGTTGAGTTTGAGTCTTATCGGAAAACATTCAGAGAAATCTGAGAAAACATTCCTCCTGACGCTCATCTCTGACGATGAGGTCTCATGACAAAAACAATATTTACAAATACTTTAGCATACCTACCTACCTTTCGGATGTTTTTTTTTAATATTTATTTTCTTTCATATTTTTCATTTCCATGTTATTTCATTATAAAAGAGAAAAAATAAAAAAAAATATAAATATTTGTTTTATCTTTTATAACCGTCAGATTGCAGATCGAGATCTTAGATATATGTACATACTCGTAGTTTGCAATTAAATTTAGCAAAATATTCATAAACTTTAAACTTTCATCGCTCTCATAATTTTGTTTAAGTCACGACAAGCTATTAAAAAACATAACTTAAAAAAATAAATAAAAAAAAGCAACATCAATTTTAAGTTGAATGCATTAATGTTTTATTAACGAAGAAATAATACAGAAAAAAAATATATAGGTACAGCACAACATAAAAATGTTAATTGAACATGAAAATCCTATGGATATACACACGTACGTTAAGTACCTTGGTTTTAGCTCTCGGCAACCAACCATATCTACCAACAACAACTGGCAATGGCAACTATAACAAACAACACACATTTTGTTTCGTTTCTCTTTTAAATTTTTTTTGTATCATTGTTTTTTTTTCAGTTTTGTTGTTGTTGTTATTTGTATGCAATTTTCTTCGCTCTTTTCTTTTAAATTTTTATTTTTTTTAAGTTGTTGTTGCTGTTGTATGTTTTGTTGGAAATTGTTTTTATTTTTTTTTATGTTTTTCCTGAGTTTTTTTACTTCTTTATCTCAGTTTGTGGAAAATGTTGCGTTCTTAGAAAAAGATAAATGCATGTTCATTAAAAAGATGCACAGAGCACACAGGGTGATGAAAAGAAGCTCAGAAGTAATTTAAAACAAAAAGATTTAAGAGTTTTTTTTTGTTTTTACTATTTATACCTTTGTACCCACTTGTAATAAGCAAAAACATAACAAACAAATGTTTTGAATGAAGATAAAAATGTATTCAGTTTTACCAGACAGAAAGTTTCTAGGTTATTATTTTGTTCTCAAAAATGAAAATATTTTTGTGAGATAGAAAAAAAGTATGCAGTTTTATGTTATTGTTATGACTTTGTAACGTCAATCAATTCAAATTCTCAGAGCCTCGATTCATCCACAAAACTTTTTAAACTTGTTAAGTTAATAACAGTTCTTATGAAATTTTGTATTCATTTTGACTATGCATACAGTAATTCATGTTTCGTTTTCATCAAAATCGTAAGGGTAGGACTGCACTTGCGAACTTCTGTCATTGCGACTCAAAAAACTGATCGCAGCTTAGTATAATTTCTTGGTATCATGTGCGTTCATTCGCAGTTAAGCATACGGTTAGATTGATGATTGATAGCGTGACAGAAAATCGCAAGTGCGTTCTTAACCTTAGAGTCGTTTTGAGACAGATAAGGCTCGGAAGGCAGTTGCAATTTTCTGTGGTGCAATTATTTAGTCGCAAGAATAAGGACACCTTAGTTTAAATGCGAATGAGAGAATTTCGATCAATCTTTTTTCGTCGCAACAACAGAAAATTGCTTTGCTGCGATTAGAAATGCGTTTCTCTGTCGCGTGATTCTTTAATAGCAGAAAATACAACATACAACTTTTAATGCGAATGCACGCATATGCGTCAAAGCAATCGCAACGATTAATTATAAATATTTTGCTGACGATTAACTTAGGAACGACCTTCTGATTTTCTGTCATTGGGATTAAAAAATAGCTATTGCCATGCACTCACTTGCGGTTATCTATCGCGCGATTGTATGATCGCAAACAAATACAACGTGTAGCGAATGCGTGCATTAGGCTAGTAACGCGCTCGCGATTTTCTGTAGCAGCGACTAAAAAAAGTGATCGCAACCTAGTAAGATTTTTTGGTTTCATTTGCGTTCATTCACATTTATACTCATGTATTTTATTTTCCTCGATCAAACAATCGTGCGACGGAAAATCGAAAATGCGTTCCTAGCTTTAATTTAATTTGATCTATTTAACTTTGCGACAGAAAAAATGTTCAAATTATTAAACTGGTTTTGTTGTTTTTGTCACTGCGATTTTTATGTCACCTGAGTGTATTTGAAACGTATGTGTCTCCCTTTCTAGAGGATAAATAATCGTGCCTGCTGACTATTTCTAGTTGCGATTACGATTTTTTTATCGAAACTATTTCAAATGCCAAGTGTGAGCACAAACATGAAAGTGCATTTGACTCTTAAGTTTTCGACGATCGCACTGCCAGAAAAATAAAATAATTGTCTCATTCAAACTCCCGTGTTTTGTTTCGAATAGTCGCCCCAGCCTTACCTTTTCCTTAACTAGTGTGTGGCAAGTACCGTTATTTTAAGAGCTTAACAAAAATCAATTTCCCCCTCTTGGGAATTACTTAGCAACTAAATTTATGTTCAAAATTTGAAGAAAATCGCTTCAGCGGTAGAGACAAGTATCAGTACAGCCCAACAATCAGAATTTAGGGAACCACTTTTTTCGCGTTTTATTCTATAACTTTAAACAACCAGTATTGGGAAATATTATTTTATTCGTAAAAAATTTATTGTAATTTTAAAAATACAAATAGTTGCTTCCTCCTCTTCCGAGGTTTCAAAATCTCGATACCCCAAAATCAAGAAAACCAAAATTCCTAAAAACCCTGAAATCCAAAAACACTAAAACCCAAAAACTAGAAAACTCCCGAATCACCATTATGTTGTTTTAACGTTTGGATCATTTCGAAGGGAGTCTTTGAGCTATTTTAGGTCTAAGTATACCATATATTTTGATATTATGTTTTAAACCGAAAACACTATTTATTGACTTTCTGAGAGAATGGTCATATTGGCCACTTTTCAGTATATATGGAACATAAACCTCTGGAACTAAGCAGAATTTTATAGAAAAATTTTAGAAGCAAAAGTTAACAAAAACAGTTCAAAAACAAATCGAAGAATCAATGATTTCTAAGTTTTTTAATAAATTTTGCAGAAGTTTTTTTTTTAAGGGAGAAGATAGTCAGACATGCTCAAACGAAATAAAGTAGAGACTCAAGGCTTTAATGTGGCATGCTCAAAAAGTCGTATTTCAAATCTAACATGAAAATATTTGCTGTTATGACCGACCTGGAAAATAGAAAGTTTTTCTAGTCAAGTCCCTGGAAAAGTTCCCGTAGGGAGAATCTAGATTCTTCAATCACTACTCGTGAGGCCCTTGTTAGTAAGAACTTCCTGGGCTTGTTTCGATATCCTATCACAAATACTTCGTATACAACTACCTACCCGGAAAAATGGCAAGTTTTTGTCAAGTTTCACAAAGGCCCTGGGAAGGCTTTGGTAGGGAAAGTCTAGACAAGGAAAACTTGTCAAATACTCGTGAGGCCCTCACTAGAAAAGACTTGTGAGATAAGGCCCTGCAAAGATATACCCCATATATGACAAAAACAAAAAACAAATATTTTATACCCAACATACAATAGTTCAAAAATTAATAGTTTTTCATTTTCAGCATTACGCAACTTTATTGTGAAATAGCTCAAGAGTTAGAGTATTGGACTGGTAATCAGAAGATCACAGGATCGAATCCCAGCGAAGACAACTTTTGTTTTTTGTCTCTCGAGGCAAAAAGTTGCTTAACTAGTAAGACCCTAGAGAAAATTGATAGTTACCCTTGCTAGAGCCTTGTAAGGATCAATGTAAAACTTTCTAGTGTCCCGTTAAAAACTAGATTATTTTTCCAGGTGGCTATATACGTACCACGCAAATAAAAGCATAATGTTATTTGTTTTTTGATAGCAACCCTTGCTAGGCCCTTGTTAACAACAACTTAAAACTTTCTAGGGCCTTGTTCAAAACTAGATTGGTTTTTCAGGTGGGTAGTGTAATGGACTGGCAAACTGAAGATTCATCCAAGAATCGAGTCCAAGATAAGTGAATTTTTTTTCGAGGCAAAACGTTACACAACTTGCGTGACCCTAGTGAATTTCGATCCTTACCCTTGCAAGGCTATTGTTAGGATCAATGTAAGCCATTCTAGGGACTCGTTAAAAACTAGATTGTTGAGGAAAAAGTGCTAAAAATAATAAATTTGATTTAAAATATTTAATTTTTATTGCTTTCTTGTGTCTATTTTCATAAACAAACCATCCTAGGCCACCCTGTTCGATAAAAGTAAGTTCCATTCACTTCACATGCACAAGCACTTATAATGCATATAGGCTACTTATTTTAACAGTTATAAAAGCATGGAAAAGCGTCTCGTTATGCTAAATATGCTCAAAATGAATAAATAACACTATAAAAACCAACCCATCAGCATCAGCACTTTAGCAGCATCTTATTCAGCACATGGCTGCCAATGCAATCTTATAATATGTCGTTGCAAAAACAACAATAACAACATTTCGTTGCGACCTGTGCGCGCGCAAAAAATAAATAAACTGAGACAAGGCGCGCAAAGCTATACATAGTTAGCGCTCTCTGTAGGCAAAAAATAGTAGTACAACACATTGAATAATTTTATATTTTTTTTTCTTAATCTATCTTGGTTGGTTGGCTGGTGTTTATTTTGTATTCTCCTCCTTAAGCAATATGTATAGAAAATTTTATTTTTAATGGACTTGAATAGATAAATTTATATACAAAGATATATTTTTATATTGTGGCATAGATATATAGATAGATACAATAGTTAATTTATAAAATAGCGACAGGAAGTGGAGAGTTAAGAAAAATATTTTCTTTAATTAAACCATAAGGCTATTATGTATGTTGTATTTTCCATTCGACATCGTTGTTGTTTTTGTTATTTTTGATACTTTATTTAAACTGAGTATAGTAGTATAAACTATCCTCATCAAAATCTAGAAGGTTGCATATTAGTACCCATCATGCCACATGGCAACACGGGGCACATTTTGATACACATCTGGTGGAACCACTATTCTCTATAATATCCACATCAGCTATACAAAGAATAGAATAAGAAAAGAGAGAGAAGAAGAGATTGAAAATTGCATTTATGCACACATTATTTTTTATCACGACATATAGATACAAAGATACAGATAGATAGATACTATTTGTTAGTTTTAGCTGGAAGGTATTATATATTGTATCTTCGTCGCATAATTATTGATATAGATTGGTGTCGGTTGGTATAGCTATAGGACATAGGACGTTTTATATACTGACTCGAGATGATTGAGGATTAAAAGGAGGCTGGTCTTATGGCCTAACTTGGCCTTCTTTCTTTAAAAGATTTATTTTTTGTTTGCTCTTTGTATGGTGAAATTTTTAAGATATTGAAGCAATTAAAATTATTAGAAAATAAAATGATGCCTAATTGGGAAGAAGAAATAAGATTGTTGGGGTATTTTACTCTTTGAATTTGTCTATTGCAAAGATTGGAGGAACTCTGACATTTTATTATAGAATTTGTATAGCTGTTCATATTTAGATGTAAAAAAAATAAATATGGAATACCAACCATATAAGTGTTTCAGGGCAATTATGAAAGGAAGCAATATTCGTGTATTTTTTGTTTTTGTTGAAAGCAGTTGCACTTAATTTTAATGAGTGTTTTTTTTTTAACATCCTGCTAGTCGAAAATCGAACATGGTGGATATTATTCTTTTCAACAAACAGCCCAACACTTTCAGATAAGCATCACTTACCTATTTTACTATACATTTGAATGTTGGTACATATGTAAACTCGCGCGGCTAAAATACGATGGAATTGTAAAATGCTTAGCACTTGAAAACTCAAGACACATGACGAGAAAAAATATAATCAAGACACTAAATTATAGGCTTCCAAACCAAACAGTAATATTGATGGTGAGACATCATTACAATGTAAATATATTTTCTACCCATTCAATTACAGTTACCTACATAAGTAATTGAAAATAATCACTAGGTACCTACTAGCTGTTCAAAGCGTTCCTTATAAAGCAGCATTATATATTGAATATAAAGAAAATTTGAAAAGAAAGTTCTTCTGAATTTAATTGAATTTCATTTTAGAGCTGTCATGGAATTCCCACGGAATATTTAGGATGAAAAAATGATAATTTTGTTGATATCATGAGAAATAAAACAAACACGGTGCAAAATTAAAAAAATTGAATTGAATTGGAGAGTCAAATCAATTGCAATAGTAAAAATAAATGCAAAAAAAAAGTATCACACAAAGCCATCCTGGAATGATAGAAAGAACAAAGCAAACACGAAATAACTAATAATTTTGTGCCAAAAAAAGAGTGGAGACTTCTCCAAAAAAATCTGCTTTGAGTATATATTTTGCTCATCCGACGGAATCCACTGTACTCTGTGCTCAAATTCAGGCCAGTCAAACACTCCAAGATCCTGAATGAATCAAAGGATTTTCATTATAAATGGCAACAAAAGTGGAGAGAAAATAAAATCTTTTGGCCTGATATAAAAGTAAAAGATAAATATCAGCTTTGCAAAAAGATACCCACCACGGACAAATTCAGAGTCTTACCAATTTTAGAAAGTTTTCCGGTAGGAAAATCTTGATGGGAAAAACTTGTCAAAAACTCTTGAGGCCTTTTCTAGTAAAAACTTGTTGGGAAAGTTCTGCTATCCCACAACAAAATCAAAAACTTTATAACCATAAAACAACTATATGAAAAAATTAAAGTAAAAAACTGTTATTTATTTTCAATATTGAGCAACCTGTATTGCGGATAAGTCCAGTTCAGGTAGCAGGTAGCGTATTGGACTGGTAAAAGCAAGGTTTCATGATCAAGTCTCAGATGAGATGTTTTTATTTTTTATTTTTGTTGCTTCTCGACGGAAAAGGTTTCATATACCTGGAAAAACAATCTAGTTTTTTACGGGGCACTAATCCTAACAAGGCTAGTCTAGCAAGGCTCACTATCGATTTTCTCTAGGGCCAGTTACCCGTTAAGTAAACTTTTGCCTCGAGACAAAAAAAAAAGTTATCTGATCTATTTCGCAATTCAATTGCATAATGTTGAAAATGAAAAACTATTTACATTCTTCAATTTGTCTTACTTTTGTATGATGGGTAAAAAATATTTGTTTTTGTCATATATGGGGTATTTGTGATGGGATAACAAGACTTATACGAAAAGTTTTTATTAGCGAGGGCCTCAAGAGTATTTGAAAAGTCTTCCTTGTCTAGATTTCCCCTACCCAAGCCTTTCCAGGGCCTTATCCCAAAAGTTTTTACTGGCGAGGGCCTCATGAGTATTTGACAAGTTTTCCTTGTCTAGATTTCCCCTACCAAAGCCGTTCCAGGGCCTTATCCCACAAGTTATTACTGGCGAGGGCCTCATGAGTATTTGACAAGTTTTCCTTGTCTACATATCCCCTACCAAAACCTTTCCAGGGCATTGATTAAACTTGACAAAAACTTGCCATTTTTCCAGGCTGGTAGTAATACTTTTTAGCGTCAATGCTAAACTTTTGGCCTCGTTAAAAACTAGATTTGTTTTTTTGTAGCTCTCAATATTTTGAACATATATTTGAGTGTATCATGCTTCCATTCGTATAAAGGTAAAAAAAAGCAACTAAAAGCCTTTATAAGTTCTCTCATCATTAATCCTAATATAAATACAATATTAACGTTTGCCTTGGTTATCTAATCTTAGAATTTGGTTGCAAATATTCTCAGCTTTATCGTTCATTGAAATTTTTCAACAACGTAATTATTTTAAAACCTTATAAGAAGCTTAACCTCTTTGCATTTTGGAATCACAAAAACAAATATTTCATAAAAAGTAGAATGTTTGCTCAGTGTTTGTTTGAGATAAATGCAGATAACTCTAATTATTATTTTTATTGTTTTACTGCCTGTGTTTGCCTTGAGTATTGCATAAACATCTACCAATAAAAGCAGAAGCTATAAGCTGCTTATTGCGAGTCTTTTCAAAATAAACTTAAAGACGGTATTGGGAGTAAGTAAATATTTTTCTATTAATACATTTTTTTTCCATTCGATAGGCGTTTCAATTTTATTTGTTTTAATTTCTGTTTTATCGAATCTCCCAATAAGGCCCTTAAACCAAGCTGCTGCGAATGTTTTTAATTGAAATTTCTCACTGCTGATTTTGCCTCGATATTTTTTTAATAAGCGAAGAATTTTTTAGGAAATTTCAATAAAAGAGTCAACTTTAATCCAACAACTTCAAACGCAGTTTTCTTACAATCACTTAAAATAATATCGCAGATATCAAATTTTATCAAAATTGTTTCTGTTGTTTCTGAAAAATATACACTTTTGTATGATTTTCGATTTTATGAAAAGCTCGATATTTTGTCCTTACCAATTCTTGGCCTTTAATAGAGGAAGTTAAAAGCTTTGAAATAAATTATGTAGATCCATTCAGTGTAGTGTTTCTTTAGAACTTGATGTTCAATTTAGGATGAGTCACTGTAGGCCGCACTGCACCTTAAAATCCCACCTGGAAAAAGGGCAAGTTTTTTGTCAAGTTAAATCAAGGCCCTGGAAAGGCTTTGGTAGTGGAAATCTAGACAAGTAAAGCTTGTCAAATACTCTTGAAGCCCTCGCCATTAAAAAGAAAAATGAAATCTAGTCAAGGAAAGCTTGTCAAATATCCGTAAGGCCCTCGCTTATAAAAACTTGTCGGATAAGTATGTATACTGTTTTTCATTTTCAACATTACCTAAGCAACTGTATTGCGAAATAGCTCAATAGTTATCGTATTGGACTGGTAATCAGAAGGTCACAGGATCGAATCCCAGTGAAGACAAATATTTTTTGTCTCTCGAGGCAAAAGGTTGCTTAACTGGTGAAGCCCTAGAGAAATACGATAGTTACCCTAGAGCCTTGTTAGGGTCAATGGAAGATTTTCTAGTGCCCCGCTAAAAACTAGATTGTTTTTTCAGGTGGGACTTCTGGGGAAAAAGGTTACATAACTGGCGAGGCCCTAGAGATTTTCGAACGTACCCCTTGTTAGGCCCTTGTTAGTATCGATTGAAAAACTTGCTAGGGCCTTGTTAAAACTTCACTTAAACTGTCATTGAAAATTCTTAAAACTTGAATTATAAGAATATGAAGAAAAACACTTGGCCTATACATTAAAACTATATCTCCAACTAAAATAAATTTTTAAGTTATTCTTCGTTTATTTTCAAAACATTCAAATTAGCCAAGATTTTTCCAAAGCTTGTTCTCAAATGCATTATTTCCAGTTTATAATTTTCTATCCAGTGTCAATACAAAATAAAATCAATTAAATATGTAAATGCAAACGAAATTATAGAAAATATATAAAGAAACAAATCTTAACGACTGATTTATTACCAATCGAATCTTTCACATAAGAAAATTTATAGGTATCTTGTTTAAATCACCGAAGGACATCCAGCACTTACATACATTATGCATTAATCTTGTTAAAAAAACTATGTTAGTTAAATAAAATATTGTACAAGTACCTACCACTTTACATATTCAACAAATAAATACAAAAAATAAAATAGAAAAAGAAACAAAGATGCAATGACAAGCAAAATTAGGTTATTCCTATTTAACAAACGTTAATTCAACTTTGCGTTGTCTGTGTGTACATATTTTAGTTTATTTTAGTTTTTATATATGACATCTATACACGCCAAGTAAACATTATAAGGTATATCTACTTCAAACCAAAAGCTAATTAGCACGGTAAATATACGTTTTGCATACTTTCTAATAGATTATAAATTATTACAGTAGTTGTGGACGACCGACGACGACTGCCGCAGCAGCAACAACAACGACACACAACGACAAACGGACGAACTAAATAGTACAATAACGAAAACTTATAATAATATGACTTATAATAAGCGATATTATGCACGTTGGGGATATTTTAATATTTGTGCAGAAAAAGATAAACCTTCCCGTTCGTCTGTCCGTGTTGCGTTTGTCCGTCCGTTTGTAAATATAACTAGGCTAAAAAGTGTATAATTTAATTGGATTCTCTAAAGCTAAACTAAACAACTATAAACAAATATGAATATGAATGTATGTAGGTACACAGGTATAGATATGTACATATGTATATATTTTTGTGTGTAGGTATATAAATTGCATATATGTTTTAGCAATTTAGAGTGTGCTTGAAATATTTACAGAGAAGAGGTTAACTATGTTTGGTTAGCATTCAAAAGGATATATGGGATGCAATTTTTCACTTTTTGCCTTCTTTTATTTTTTTTTCTTTTTGGTTTTTTATTTTGCTGGTGAATTACTTATGGCGAATTGTTTGAGGCTTAATAAATGTGTGTGCTGAAGCGAAATTCTTTTTTTTTTTTTTTAAGTTTTGGGATAAGAGACGTTTTTCAATTTTTAAAGAGAATTTTTTTGCGGTATTTATTTTCCAACTTTAAACATTTTTCTTAGGCAATTTTGGGCTTAAACGAATTTAAATAAAACAAGTTTATGGATTTGAGAGAGATTTTAATAAAATGTCCTTGAAATTTAATTGCCTCGTTCACTCAAAAAAATTAATAATCCTAAACAAAAAATATTTTATTATGAAAGGATTTACTTACAAAATTTAATTTGAATACTAAATTAGTTGGTGTAGTACCACATAGCTTAAGGGTAAGTTTGGTGGACTGTCAGTCACACTGAAGGTTTGGCGATCGATTCGCATTCTCTACTTCTCATAAACAATAGAAAGCGTTTTACATGCTACTTGCAAGGATGGATCATCCTTCACGAGAAGGTAACTCTCGTCTTAATTAACTATCTACTTGCTCTTATATTCAAGTTGCTTGGATATTAAAAACTTTTAAAATATGCAAGCAATTACATATAAATATTATTATGAAGGTAAGCGTTTGCCATTATGTTTTAAAAATGATTTCGGGCAAGTGGCCGCCACGGCTGGCTCGAATAAATTTCAGCCGAGAGGCCCAATTTTCGACCACTTTTTGCGGCAATTGGGGCCGTATGTCAGCAATACCGCGTTGTTGATTGTTTCGTTAGCTGTATGGCATGTAGCACCGTCTTGTTAAAACCAAAGGTCGTCAGCATCAACATCCTCGAATTCAGGCACAAAAAAGTCATTAATCGCGGCTCTATAGTGTTCCCCATTGACTGTACCATTATGGCCAGCTTCGTTTTTCATAATTTTTCATGCAGCGTGCGATCCGAACCATTATTTTGGTAATAACTTTGCACGATATGCAAACGTTGTTCAGGAGTAAGTCTATTAATTTTGAAATGACAAACTAAACTGAGCATAAATCAAGTGACAGCTGTCAAAAGACCAACTATAAAAAAGTATTGCCAGATTGAAAACCAATCGTCTAAAAAAACACCCTTTATTATAAAATCATGGAATTTTTTTTGGAAACAAAAATTTATTAGACACAAAATTTCGTCAGTTTCATCGTCATCGCTTTTTGGTTGGTTTTTGCCACTAGCTTCAGTGGATTTCCGACAGTTATAGTCAGTGGCGTAACTACGAGGTGGGAAAAGGGAGCAATTGTCCCCCCAGACCATACAAAAACCAATTAAAATGTTTGATATAAAGCTTATCTTTACTTCATTATCCGAATTCAAATTTTAAAAGAATAGAACTACAAATATGACACTACCTAATCATAAACTTAAAAAAAACTCCTCCACATTGTACCTAATAGTTAGCATCTAGCCCGTACTCATTTACCGCCCTGATTCTCTCTGCTCCTTTAAATTTTTTGTTTGTTGGTATATTATACACAGGTTGATTAAGTCAGTGTGGGTAACAAATAGAAATAGAAAATGCAAGTTACTGACTTGGTTTTTATCCGTTAACTTAGGAACAAGACACTTTCTGACTTAGTCATACAGACATGAAAAGAGTTAAGGTTTGTGCTGAGCATAGCAATAATTTGGAAAAAAAATTGTATGACTTGGTTCGGTACAGTTGTGAGCTCTCCATATAATGTTGGGTTCTTATTGATATACATTATGTACAAACATAAACCTAGTTTTTCTTCGGCTTTCTGTCAAAACCTCGTAAGTCTTAAAATGCCATTTTAATGTATTTCAGATCAAAACATATAACAGATTTCAATCTAAGAAATTTTTATTACCTTTAAAATTATTTTTTATGTCTTCTAAGCAATTTTCAAACAGACTTACGAAGTTTTGACAGAAAGCAGACGATATGCCGTAATGAAATTTTTAGAGTTTTTTTGTTCGATGTAATATATAGCAAACAAATAGAGAATCTCGAAAAATTGATGTAGCGATTCTGAGGTCAGATTCGAACTCAGTGCACCAAAACCTACGAAAAAGTAAAGCCAGGTTATTGGGACAGCACAACAGTGTTGACGAGTGTTATTTATTAAAAAGGAAAAAAAAAAAAAACAAAAGCCACTGTCCAACGATGTAATTCGAAAAAATCTGTTTGAAACGAGTTTTGAATAAGAATTCATTAAATTTTATTAAATAAGTAAAACAAAAATTATCTTCAAGGTAAAAATCATAGCAGTCACAATTGGGAAAATAACCAAAAAGTTTATAAAAAATTATGAGAAAAGTAGGTTGTAGCTTGTAGACCTTACTGCTTCACATCGTCACTTCATGGAATCCAAAGAAGCCTTAAATCTTTCCAATAGGATAACTTTAAATGCAGTCTCCACTGTGACCCAAAGGTGTTTATTATTAGTAGATTTGGAAGCTGCAACTACTTTTTGAGGTAAGTTGATGGAGGAGGCCAATTCATTACTGAAATATTACTGCCCCGAAACCACTCCTTAGCATTTTTGCTGGTGTTCTTTTCGGGGCATTGCCTTGTTAAAAGACCAATCCGAATAAGGCAGAATGGTTCCCTGAAGAATTGCAATTAGATCCATCACACCATTTATTCGCAATACGGCTCCTACACCATACTGTGAAAAGTAACCCAAATCATTTTTTATTAGATCACTACCATGTTTTATGTTTTTTTGACTTGGTAAACTGACTTCTTTTGGCAATGTATTTTTTACAAGTTGACCTTTCCTTGGGCTTGATGCATTGAGATTATTTTTTCCTAATATTTTCTTGAAAGTTTCCACAGTAACGCCTAAATTTAACGTTTTTTTTTTCTCAGTAGCAGGCAAGTGGGATAAGGTCTTCGAGCAACTCACAATCCTCTTATCCGATTTCGGGGACAAATATTTTTTTTTTGCCCCAGTTTTCAGGTTTTCCTTTAAAATAATTCGTATTTAAAATTATATTTGAATTTATATTTGGATTTGAGTGTTTACTACGGGTATAAATATTTGAATACTATGGGGCCTTGAAGTCTTACCCTAGAATTTGAACTTAACAGAAGGTAATCACAAGATCAAAAAACAATATATTACTACCATAACTTTTCGAACACTGCTATTATTTTGACCGCTAAAAAACACTTTTAGGGCATTCAAGTGACATTTGAAAAAAAAAACATATGTCATGAATTTTTTTCTCCGGGAAACGGAAGACGAAATGTTCTTGTACCAAAAAAGTAGTTGAAGGATATAATAAATCGCTTATGTTAAAGATTGTGATAAAATACGTCAACAAGAGGTTTACACTGCTATTATTTTGAGACCGCAACTCTTCATATTAATAAATAAAAATGTATATTTCTATTTGCATCACAATATTGATATTTATCTGATTGAAATAAATTGTTTGAATATTCATATTTATGCAAAAAGAAAAAATATCCATTAATGCAAATTAACTCACCAACGAAAAAATAGTAAATTATTTCCTTTGTCTTATCAAAAATTGCGTAAGTCATAATAAACGATTAATAACAATAGATATAGGAATGATATAAAATATAAAATGAAAAAAAATAATGCATCCGATTACATTGTATGGTGGGTGCCATTTATCACACCAATCAATACTTATAGGACAGACAATCACAATAACATTGGCAGGGCATCAGCTCAGCAATAGCAGCAGAAGCAGCAGGAGGCAAAATAATTCCGTTGAGACGTGATTAATTTATTGACAAGAAATCCAAACACATGCATATTCATCATTATGTGGTGGTGTAATTAATTAATTATGCAATTAATTATCATGTTTTATCTAAGATGCAATTTGAAATGCTGAAATTCGCAGCGAAACGAAAGGTACACACATGTTCTGCATTTGATAATGCAATAGGTACGATGTAAGTGAATTTCTATACATACATTATCCATAGATATTCAAATATATTTACTAATTAATAAAACACTAAGATCTATAATCAACAGTAATGTCCGACAGCATTAAATGTAAGTTATACATCTGAGATGTGAATAAATTATAAAAGATACATAAACTAATGCATAATAGATACGTTCACAAAAATAAAAATATAGTTCGTTGTTTTTTTGTGTTTTATCGAATAACAACATACCTACATGCGATGTTAGATTTTATATATTTATTTTAATTTTCTCAAGGAAGAGAAAATTGTAGAAAGTTGTATTGCAAGTATGTTTCGTATAGTTTGAAAAAGTATCTACATCTCTTGTACAGTGTGGTTACTATTACTACTTTTCCTCTCTCTCTCTCTCATCTGCATCTGACAAGAAACAACCCACAGATAGTTGAATTTTTCAACTTCAATATTTTTTTTTCACTGCAGTTCTCTTTTCTAATAAAAAAAAACTAAAATAAATAAAATGCACAAAACATAAAATAGTGAATGGTAAATGTGTTGTTACTTTTATTAACAAAAAAAAAAGTATCTATATAATTTTTAGTGCCCCGGTTTGTATCTTATATGAATCTAAGCCAAGTGAGCGTAAACTGCTCCTTTTTGCTTTTGAACGGATTGCCTGCCAAATAACTATATTTCTCAAGACTTAAAACAACAATAAAAAAACTAAACCGGAAATTTTGTTCACGTTATTTAGTGAGTTTCGTATAGGACATAATGATATATTATTATTGCAATATTTTTCTTTTATATTCCTCGAATCCAACAACAACAACAAAAATTTAGGTAATTATTTAAAATTTATAACACAAAAATAATTCAGGATTATTGAATGGGCCATAACTAAGTACCTATATCTACTTTCTGTTATATTATGACTGAGTGAGTTAATTTGGCTATGTTTATAATGCAGTTTATACATTCACGTTGGTAACTATTGAAATAATTAGTGCAATTAGATGAGGAAGGATTCGGATGAATGCATTTTGAATTGCATAAGTTGCAATATACATAGCTAAACTGAACCAACTGGAACTAATATACATTTTCCAAGTATTTTTTCCCGATTTTTTTTTTTTGTATAAATAAAATATTTATGTTGTGTGTGCAATGTAGGCATTTTGTGCTAATGAGAAAATACTTTATTCATTTCGAGACCTCATTTTTTTGTTGTTTGTTTTTGTTGTAGCTTAGCTGACATGTACTCATTCACTGTACTCCAGGTAGGTACACTCAATGAATGCTGTGTTTTTGGTAGATATATGATGGGGATGTTATAGACTTAATTTTAAGTGCATACAAATAAAATTTACAATGCAAACAGTGCGAGGTTACTAAATGGGATTTTATAAGTATCTTTTATTGCATAATAAATATGTGTGGGTGTGTAGGAGTATTGGTGCATTTAGGTGTTTAGAATAGAAAAGTATAAAATAATGCAGTTTCTATATGTTCATATGTACCTACATAAGTGAGAATTGTTATGGGAAATTTGTTTGTTTGGTGGTGGTAAATCCCAAACAATAATTGGAGTGCACATTTTTCGGATCTGTCTGTAGTGAAAAAATATGACAAAAAAAACTCTTGTTTTATTGAGCCCTTTATTTAAATTTGAAGGTCGCAAAATGTGAAGTTAAATTTAAGTTGACTATTCACATCATATCAACATTGTTTTTATTGTTAATTACTTATTTATTTTCAGTTAAATGCGAGTAGGTAATGGTATAACAAGCCTCTCTTACCAAACATCTTTTTAAACAAGGAAAATCTATATATTTTCATATTATATTTGATGTATACTGACACTCAAACGAATATAAAATACTAAAAACTCATTCATTATTTTTTTTTAAACGATTTTTTAGTGAAAACTCCAATATTTTAAGCATAGACAAAAAATAAAAAGATTGAAATAACAATTCTATTATGTAACGAAAGGCCTTTTTAGATAATTATTTATTTATAATTTTTAATATGTAGAGACATCTAGTCTAGTACCTATGTATCTCCATCAAAACTTGTTTTTGAATAATTTCCAAAAAAAAAAAAAAATATAGTAACAAAATTCTGATGAAAATATTTTAATAAAACTGCTATAATTTCTATCCTTTTAATTTTTAATGTTCTTGCAGGTAATTTGTTTCACATGATGACAAATTGATAAATTTGATAGTGTGACAGCTCGTGATAGAGAACCAAGACCAAGGGTTTTAAAGTAGAAATGGAATTTTGCATGCCAAACGACACTTGATTTACCAATTTTTTTCACAGTAAGTACCCAAAAAAAATATATCCTTGTTTTTAGGTGGCATAAGCTCCAATTTGATATTAAACCTTCTGCGCTGCTTGAATGTCCAATGCACTGCCAATTTAGTCTAACTTTATGTATGTCTTGAGACTCATTCAGTTTCAAAAAGAAATAATTTCCTGAGTATTGTTAATACTGGATCTTAATTGTCTTAGAAGAACTAAAACGTGTTAAAATTGGAATAAGGATCTTTGTATTTTATATCCATTGTAGTGTACATTAGGTTGGTCCTTAAATTAGACATGGTATTGGGTAGCCCTTATTCGATTCGAAATATTAAAAAAAGAAACGATTTCTCATATTTTTCACATTTTTATTAAAACCCTATTCGTCTTCCTTTTTCACATTAAACCTTTGTTGTCAGGTGGTTACAGCCTGAAACCACCTAATCAAACACTTTTTCCTCGGGTCCAAGTGGTCTAACTTGAAATCACCTTACCAATTGTTATCCTACGAAATAAGGAAAAATAATAACTCGGGTCAAAAGGTTAATTAAAGGTACAGGGTGAATCTTATCTTATATCTTACACTCGAAAAAGACAGGGAGTACAGGGACTTCTGGCTTTCCAAAAAGTAACAAAACAACTGCGTTGTTCTTTAGTTAATTTTTTTTCTATTTTATGCAAATATTTGATTAAATTGCCTCCCGTTCAAGCGGGGCAGATATTACCCCCTCCTATAGGATTTTTTTCTTGTCTAGTTCCCACCTGCATGCTCTGAATTTTTTTGGCAGATCTTAGATCAAAGCTTAAACAAAAGTTTCGAATTTATCTCCCTGATATTTAATAAAAAAAATATTCTGCATAAAATGTTATGCACATCTGCTTATGCTCTAGCTTGATTCACACCTAGACAATTAGACGAGCAGACGCAAAAACAATGAGACGATGCACAGTGGTCTCAAAAGCGAATCTAGCGGGTCAAAAGTCCTTTTATATCAGGGCAGGTTGATTGTTAACATGTCAGAGAAAATGAATAGAATCAAATTAACTGACAGAAGACTTAAGTTTTTAAGCAATAATACCGTTAATTGCAGACACATCATTCAGTCATTGTTCGTTCAATATTTATGATGGTAGGATTTTGTTTACCTCTTATTTGTTTGAAAAGTTATGAACTCTTTTGTTATTATTCCTAAATGGTCTATATTTAAGAAGGTTAGTAATTTAATTTATTTTTGATTTACGGTGTTTTAGCTAAACGAACCGTGGCATTTTCCTTATTAGTAAGAAAAAATTGCTAAAACATTAATTCTGTAGGCTGCAACTTTTTTTGTGCTGATCTGTACAAAAAGATTGAACTAAAATTGAGCTCCAGGATTAATATAGATAACATATTTTTATTTTTCATCTGCCCTTTTTGCCCTTTTGGAAAAAGTAAAACATAGCATATTAAAGGTTATTTCAAGATAGTGGTCGAAATTGTTTGGCTAAAAAGTGAAAAAATTATCAGTGGCAAACATTTCAGAGGTCAACATAATATTAGCTTATATAGTTTTACCTATGTTCAAACCATAGTTTAGTCCAAAACGGGCATTGAGACATCATTTTTTCTGCGTCTTTGTTGTTTTTGGAAAATAATTAATTGTCCACATAACTATGAAATGATAATTCTCTTTATGTGGCGCTTGCTACGCTATTAAAGTGTTGAAATAAGATAAGGACACACACACCACTCGTTTACAAAAATTTGGATTTCTGACCCGCTAGATTTGTTTTTGAGCCCACTGTGCGGTGTGACGAAAATCACGCACTGTTATATTTGATAAATTTCATCAAAACCAATACTTGCCATGTAGAAAAAGTAAAAAACAATACAAACCAAAACTAGGTAAAGTGTTTCTCAAGAACTGTAGGAGCTTTTACCTTGAATCGCTGATGTTATTTAATAAAAAAAATGTTACCTATTAGTTTTTCAGTTGTAAAGTAACAATAACCATTTCTCTGTAAATTGTGCAATCACAAGTATGTTGTATTATGAAACAAAAATTATACATATTTCTTCAGTAACAATGAAGATTCTATTCTATAGTTGATTACATAAAAAATATTGCCTAAAAGTTCTTCCACAAATTTATTGATAATAGAATTGAATTTCGAGGATGAATTCTTCAGAAAAAATTACTTACCTAAATTTTTGCTGAAAATCTAACTTAAACAGTTATTTTGTTGTTCATCGATTCTGAAGTTTTTTTTTTCAAAATTATAAAAAAGTGCCGATTTATCTTGATGACTTTGCAAAGGAAAATAATTCCAGATCCGTTTAAGTAAAAAAAGAGAAATAGAAGTTTTGTATTATAGCCAAACTTGCAGTTTAAGTTATGCATATCATTTCGCAGTATCACTCGGGCCCTTTTGCTGATATGAAACCTTAATATTTGTATATTTACATAAGCGCTTTTGTGAGAGTTTACGCTAAGGAAAAAGCAGCACATAAGAGTAAAGTAGAACATAAGTACTTATTAAGTTTAAAGTCAAAGATTAATTTGAGAGTTGAAAGAAAGAATTCAAAAGAATGCAGGAATGCAAATTAATATTAATGAATGCAAACGAATGCAAGAATAAAAAAATGCAAAGAATGCATGTTTTCCTAAAAGATTGCATTCAATTGATTGATGTTAAATGAATAAGGGAACAAATTATCGTATTCATTTCTTTGTCAAATAAATGGTGATTGCAGAATTTGTCTCATTCTCAAAGTGAAGTCAATTAATGCAATATTTTCATTGATTCACTAAATGATGTTCTAATGATTGCATTCACAAAAGATTGCATTCTTTTACAACCCGGCTTGAATGTCGTGTTGTGCTGTAAGAAGTGCGGCACTTGGAATAGTGACAGGAGCTCCCACACGAATAGGTTTTTCAAGTTTTTGTTAAGAGATGTCTACGTGAAAAATTTTTGACTCAGCGAAGAATTCATACAAGGTCTGTTAAAATAGAAAGATGCATAATGCAGCCCAAGCGATTCAGCAAGTTGAGCGATACACAGGTCATAATAATGATAATGATAATGAAATTATAATGATAATGATAATGATAGTGATAATGATAATGATAATGATAATGATAATGATAATGATAATGATAATGATAATGATAATGATAATGATAATGATAATGATAATGATAATGATAATGATAATGATAATGATAATGATAATGATAATGATAATGATAATGATAATGATAATGATAATGATAATGATAATGATAATGATAATGATAATGATAATGATAATGATAATGATAATGATAATGATAATGATAATGATAATGATAATGATAATGATAATGATAATGATAATGATAATGATAATGATAATGATAATGATAATGATAATGATAATGATAATGATAATGATAATGATAATGATAATGATAATGATAATGATAATGATAATGATAATGATAATGATAATGATAATGATAATGATAATGATAATGATAATGATAATGATAATGATAATGATAATGATAATGATAATGATAATGATAATGATAATAATGATAATGATAATGATAATGATAGTGATAGTGATAGTGATAATGATAATGATAATGATAATGATAATGATATAATGATAATGATAATGATAATGATAATGATAATGATAATGATAATGATAATGATAATGATAATGATAATGATAATGATAATGATAATGATAATGATAATGATAATGATAATGATAATGATAATTATAATTATAATGATAGTGATACTGATAGTGATAGTGATAGTGATAGTGATAATAATCTGAAATGCAAATAAAATACAAATCTGAAGTGAAAACATTTCGAACGTAAAAAATCTATATTTGGAAAAATCACAGAAGTATACAAAAGCCATTCGGGATTTTTTTAGCATTTGAAGGATTATGGCATCCGGGATTTCGTACCCAACCCTCACAAAAGTTTAGCAAACTTAACTATTAAATTTTCAAAAGCCACATCAGTAAAGTTATGTAGCCTTTTCTCTCGGGAACCAACAAAAAAAGTTGACCTACCTATCTGGGGGAATTCAATCCTGGGATCTTCTGCTTACTACAGTCATTTTGCTTACTACTGAGCTAGTTCGCAATAGCTTAAATTTTCGTATCATTGCATGATGCTTATACAATTTGTGTTTATGTTGTACCTATACAAGGTTTTTGTAAGAATAGAATACCGAAATATTTCCAACAAAATTTTTACTGGGAAGGGCCTCACGAGTATTTGGCAAGTTTTTTTAGTTTAGATTTTTCTTAAAAAAAACTTCCTATGGCATTGACTAAACTTTGCGAAAACTTGCTATTTTTGCAGGTGGGTAGATTCAACTTGACTTTAAATTATTACCTTGTAAAAGGATTGAGGTCCTTGCGATTTTTAATAATTAAAAGCTTGATGTCTATTAGGTACATACCTAGTTTATAACACGGCAGTAATTGTTGGGGTACGTGGGTATGTAATTAATTTAAAATTAAACTCAAAATGTATCTTATTATTAAGGTACCCATGTTCCTATGTATAACTTTACCTTACATATCTCGGTACCAACTAAAAAAAAAAAAGAAGAAAATTAGACCAAATAACCGCAATTAAAATAATTTATGTAGGTAGGTACTGACGCCATAGCAGACAAAAAATAATCATATCTAATTGAATTAACATCGTCTATTAAGATCAACTCCTCCTTCTCTCTTTTAAATTAAAATTGAGAATTCAAATTAAAATTCTTTTTTATTATTTTTTTTATTATTCTTTATTAAATTTTCGCTAATTACTTTTAATAGCCGCTGTCTCTCAATATGAGTATAGTAAGTATGAATCACCATTGTTATTCGAGTTCAATATACCTAGCTTGAACAACAACTATCCCCTATATCTATGTAGTATTTAGGTAGATAGGTATGTTTGTATTTAAATATCTTTCTGCGATGTAATTCAAAGTTTGTGTTATCTCTTCCCACAGTGAATCATTGCAATTTCTAGATAAAAGTAATATGTATAGGTAGATACATATGCGCTTAATATGTAAATTAATTTAACAGTTTCTTGTAGATAGCTATTTCTATTCGTATAGGTAGGTACACTAACAATTATTTCAAACTGTAAAATAAATCAAAAAATCACTTGAATATGCAAATAAATTTGCTAAAAAGAACAAACAGATACGAAGTAAGATGGTAGGTGGATACACCAATAAGACATGATATACACCTAGATACTAGATCATAATTATGTAGAAATACAACAACACTAGCTATTATTTTCGCTGAACTAACAATTTTTATTCCCGCATCGCCGAGTAGGAATGTATATCTAGGTATAGGAAGTCTTCTTCCACGTATCTATAAGCAAGGTATTGTATAAAAGATACAAGAGCAAAAATATGCATTTTTTATTTTATACTCAATTTTCCTTTTATGCTCCTTTTGTGTGAGAAAACTTGAGTTGGTCTGGTGCATCTTTTGCTGCTGATGAATGATTAATTTTAAAGTTTTCTTTTTTACCTTTTGCGGCTTAAATCGTTTTTTGTTGTTGTTGTTGTTGTCATTTTCTATAATAAATTCTCTTTGTAGTCATAAAAAATGAGTTCAATTTAAAAATTCACATACAAATACATTAACCATTCTTTACTTGTTTTTTTTTTTTTTTTAGTTAGGTAGGTATGTATTTTACTGTCTCTTTTTACCATCTTATTCGTAGTAGTTTTATTCAATTTTTTTTTTTATTCTGTCCGAACACACTTATTTTGTATAGAAAAAGATAAAACCTAATACACACTATCACAAGTCAATAAGGATAACAAAGAAATAAAAAATAAAGAATACAATAATAAAAAGGAACAATAAGAGAATGTAGTAGAACGCAACAACAACAACAACACAACAAAAAAATACAGAAGAATGAAAATATTGTTGTATTTTTGTATCCCTTTGATAACGAAGCAGAAAACTATAAAAATAAAATAAACAATGCAAGAAAATTGGATAAAAAAAGAAGACCACCAATATTTGAATTAAACGAGAATACGCCAGAGACACAAGAGACATGTGAAGAAGGAGAACACGAACACACAAAACAACCAGAAAAAAGATAATAAAAAGGAGTTTATTTGCAGCTATTTATAATTTATAAACCACACCAACACACAGATAAAAATAAAACATGAGAATTGCATTATTCTTCAACGACCCGTGAGTTATCCCTGTAGAATAAAAAAAAAGTAAACGAAAATGTTGAGATGATAATGGATGCGCAAAATAATCAATGCACATGACTTATGTATCTATCAGATTGTCTATTTTTTTGTTTTTTAGGTTAGACAAACTTTTGTTTAATTTAAGTTCATTATTACTCGTACTTACCCCAATGAATTTCTATTAAGAATTTTTGATTAAGAACCAATTTGTTGGATGGCCCATTTCAATCACAGCAAACAGAATTGGCAAGTTTTGAGGCGATGAAATACAGTGCTTCAGAATAACACTTCTATCTGTTTGAATATTTCAATCATTGTCAATCATAAATTAATATAAGCACACACAGAAATTGTACATAATGTGTACGAAGTATGTTAGAACAGAAAACACTTGTAATCGAACAACTTGATGTTTGGTAGACAGTTTTGAAAAATAAAAAAAAAATTAAGAAACATTGTAGGTATTAAATGCGGGTGTCAGTTTATAGACATTTTGAATTGATTTATAGAGTTTAGTCGAAGGTGAATTGCAGGTACCTAGTTTGTATAAAGTTTGTAGTAAAAAATGAGAATTATTTTAAATGTTAATTTATTTAATTGTCATTTTGAGCTGTCAAACGCCTTGTCAAACCAGCTTTCATTAGATGTCATTATAGGTAGACTAAGTTTTATTTACATTTGTGTGTTTATTGTAAGACGAATAAGAAAAAAAAAGTTTCTGTTGACTTCTAGCCAAAGATTTATGGTTGCATCAAAATAGGTTGATATTCAAAGAAAAAAAACTAGTCAACTAAATAATTGATCAATAAATAAAGTAATTGAAGGGTCTGTAAAGAATATTGTTTGAAGATTTTTAAGGGCAGATTGTAGGAAAAAACTAAACCACTTAAAATAAGTGTTTTTTTTTTTTGTTTACTCTTGGTTCATAAAAACGATTATGATAAAATCTCATAACAATCAGTACCCATTAAATATCTCTTAGCTGAAGTTGCATGAAATTTGGTGAGTCTTATTTTCTTCAATCTCAGACTTTGAGTTGAATATATATATAACATGTTTTAGGGAGTTCTGTTTTGGATTCTCCGGACCTTCCAGAGATGCTATTAAGGTCCGTTTCCATTTGAGAGTACTTTCAATACAAAACTCTGGAAAGCGAGTTTCGGATAAGTGTCTTCTGCTCTTTGAGCTGATTTTATAACTGTGTCCACTTGCGAGTTTTGCCCTCGAGAGCTGCTTGAGATTGAGAGCTGTTTATAGCCGTACTCCATTTGAGGTTTGAGCTGTTTAAAACGGACCTTAACCTTCGGAGATCTAGATCTATCTAAAGCATCCATATAAAAAAAATACCCAGCCGAAAAAATGCCAACATATTATTAGATCTAGTCAAGGTCCTTGAAAGTTTGAGAAATGTCAAGTACAAATTTGTAATTTCCTACCCGCCTGATAAAATAATCTAGTTTCCAACGGACCCTAGAAAGTTCCTCATTTATGCTAACAAGGGCCTAGCAAGAGTGACTATGGAAACCCTCAAGGCCCTACTCGGTAATATAACCTGTTTGCGGTTTTATAGTCAAAATTTACTAGCAAAAGCTTTACGAGTTTTTGGCAAGTTTTCTTCGTCTAGATTTTTGATTAATAAAAGTTTGACTAAACTTGTCAAAATCTTGCTGGTATATAGCATATTGAATTATAAAACAGAAGATCCTGGTATCGAATCCCATATAAGACAATTATTTTCTTTTCTCCCGATGCTAGGCCCTTGTTAGTATCAAATTTAGGCTTTTTAGCTAGGCCCTTGTAAATATGTACATTAGGGTGATCGTTGTTATGGGGTTTTTGAGTTTTAATATTTTAATGGGCCTTAATCAGTTTAAAATGAAGAAACAAAAAATCCCTATTTTCTTATGCATAAATAATTCGCCTAAAATAGGTATACCAAAAAATTTACAGCAAGGAAGTAGACCAGGAAAAAATACCTGGGAGGGAGGTAATATTTCCCCCCGCTTGGACAGGAAGGGCAATTTTATAAAAAAAATATGCAAAAAGTTCTTTTAAAAATCAAATATCTACAAATATATACAAATACCTTGAAATAAAAAAATTTATTTTCCTTCAAAATGTAGAGTTTGAAACAGTTTTTTGCCAAAACTTCTCATCAAAAAAACTGAGTTTGAAAATAACCACATGAATGGACTTCTGACTTTTCGAAAAGCTACAAAACAATACTGTGAGTGTTGCCGTTGCTTTTTTTTTTATTATTTTTTGGGAGTAATTGGGAGACCGACATAAGACTTAGAGACCTTTTACAGAACTTAAATGTTTATACATATATGTACATTATCTTAGTAAATATATCGTGTTTACGAGAGGTTTCTCGGTTTCGAAAATAATGGACTTCAATGGACGACAACGATATGTATCATATAGAAACTACAATTCCAAAACAGAATTTGAGTATCCTTCCGCTTGTTTGTTTGTTAGATTTTGCATTTTTTTTTGCTCTATACAAGGGCTTAAGGTTTGTAAAGCAAAAAAGTGAAGAAACATTTAAGCTGATACTACACTGGAAACTAAATTTGTCTTAAGGTTACGAAATTCCTTACATTAACTTATTGGCCCAATGAAACTCCATACCTATTTTTATGAAGGTTTCACATTCTTAATTCTTGTATAGTTTAGTAGGTTCTTCCATGTTTGGCCGAAATTAAAACCTTGTTTGTGATTGGAAGGGATCATTTTTTTTTTTTTAGATTTTTATTGATATTTTCTGACTATAACATTCCTGTATTTTGGTCAGAACGAGAAACACTCCTTGATGTGCAAATGTTACCAGATTATAAGCTAATATTGTTAATCATCAACGAATAAGGTAGATACTTTGTAGAAAACACCTTGTTTTTTTTTATTTAAGGAAATTCGTGATCAAATCGAACTCGGAAAAGTATGTTAGAAATATAAGATTTTAATGGTTTGCACTGTTAACATTTTTACCAACCTTCAATTTATTTGCTTCATTTTTTAATATTCTGTACAAAACTTTGCGATTTTTTTGTCCACACAAAAATAAATATACGGAATTTTGAAGCAATATTTTGACACACTGAATTTTTGGGACTACAAGTTAACTCAGAATCAGCTTTTCAGTCTATTGAAATCGAAGAATTCATGCTTTTCACTCTCGAAATCGAGATGGCTCCACAAAAAAATCTGTTCAATTCAGTGCCTGCGCTGAGTCACAAAATTAGTCACCAAATTAGGTGAGCTAACTCAAAGTTAAGATTTAAATTGACTAAAAAAAAGTTTCAAGAGTAAACTCGACTTTAACAGAAAAATTGGCAAACAAAAGTGATTCCACTAAGTACAGGTTGGAAGACTGTTGTCTGATTCTAGATCGTAAGCTGTTCATAAGCCGAAGTTTGGTCTTACGGTCTTACCATCGACACAAGTTTTTCAATTTTAAAACGAAAATACCTAAATACATATGTACATACATTTATGAAAGTACTTACTGACTCGCTCTTACTGGCGCATAATAATAAAATTATATTTATTTATAGTATTGTAGGTATCTGATTTTGGGTATTTATAAAAATGTTTGCCTTGAACTTACATATTAATAAATACTGAGTTCTTATTTATAGAAATATGAAATTTCTAAAAATTCAAACAACAAAGGTTTTTCGGAGAATTCTTTTGAATTATGAAACATGTTTAGATAAAAATGTAAACAAAATATCAACTAAATAATGTTTTTAAGATTAAAACTTGCAATCCAGGATTTTCTGAGAATTTCTTGATAACTTTTTTGATTGACAAGAAATGTTTTAACGTTGGAATTTTTAAAATAATAAGAAATAAGTTTCAATTTAAGATTTAGTGTCTAAGGAGCAGTTTTTAATTTAACTTATAATTTGGTTATAAAAATGGCGCCTAGTTCGAATTTTTGTTATTATGTTTGAAGAATCATTTTTTGCCTAATTTGTAAACATCAAGCAATTAGATTTTTGTGATTGAAAATTTGAAGAATGGTATGAAATAAAATTCAATGTTAATTTCAAAACCCCGACTGGAAAAACAATCCAGTTGTTGGCGTGGGATTAGAAAAGTTTTACATAGATACTAGCAAGGGCCGAGCAAGGGTTACTCTAAAAATTCTCTAGGACCACGCCAGTGAAGTAACCTTTTGTCTCGAGAGACAGCAGAGATTTCCATTCCAATACCTGGATGTTGAAAATGAAAAACTATATACTTTAATTTTTCTTACTATTGTATGATGGGTATAAAATATTTGTTTTTGTCAGATATGGTCAGATATTTGTGATGGGATAACAAGACCTATCCAAAAAGATTTTACTAGCGAGGGCCTCGCGAGTATTTGACAAGTTTGTCTTGTCTAGATTTCCCCTACAAGATTGACTTCGTGTGATTGAAATGAACATAAAAATAAATCAAGTTTAAGCTAGCTAGCGAAAGTTCTCTCTCTTCTTGTTGATATAAGCTGTGCAATGAAAAGCTGAAAAATTCACTCGGGGCGTTTTTAAATACATATAGCTTCGGTACGGTTTTAACCAGCTTTAGTACGGTTTTGTTGAACAAGCTTTAATTTTGGCTTCTTTTGTAACATAGTAATTACTTTTTATATTTAAAAGCGCTTCATAATTTACAATTTTCTACTTATGATTCTGAGCATGTTTTAAACGCCCGAAAAGCTTTATCAAAGTAAAGGTTTTTCATCAGTCTTAACTTTGCAAATCGTCCTTTGCTTACATGTTGTTCTTTTGTACTTTGGGTGTTGGCATTTAAACAAATCTGTTTCTTTAAATATCTGTATTTCTTAACTGGCGCCCAATTTAAAATTGAGTCTACTAGTTGTTATATTTTTATTGGTATGAATATAATGGCTTTAATTATCATTGTTGTCATAAAATAGGTATATAATAAGTAAACTCAATAATCTACATACAAATATTACAATACTTTGAAGTTTGAGCACATAACAACACGTAACACATACAAAATAAGTTAGTTAAAAGTTGTCTGAACTACTTTCAAGGACATTAAATATTATTTGAAAACTTAATGTTCAGTTTTATTTAAGTTGATTCCAAACTGTTAAATGGGTTTTGGAATAGACACATCAAATTCCTTGAGGGCATTTTATAGTCATTAAGTTTAATAGAATTTTCTGAGATTAATTTAAATTCTAATGATAATGGGACATGTTGAAATCGTTTTCTTAAATCACGTTTTACATAGCTAAAGTTTGAAACGAATATTGGATAGCTTATGAAACAAAAGATGAAGATAAAATTGTGTTCTTATTTATGAAAATATGATTAAATTTGATTTTAACAAAAAATACGAAGAAATAAAACACAAATTTTACCTCTAAATGCTTAGAAGCACGTCAAGCTAAATTTAAAAGGATCTAATCTAAGCATTTAGAAGGGAAATTTATGTTTTATTTCTACGATTTTTTTTTTTTTTGATAGAATCGACTTCAGGTTAGATTCGGATCTATTACTCAGGGCCATTGAAAATTACTTATAAAACTGAGCAACATTTTTAAAAATGACTATGAATGTGTTTTGCCAATATGTATTTAATCTTAATAGGCATATTCATAAAAATGAGATCTTGGAGACCCTAGCCATCTCAGTCCCATAAAAAGCATTCCTCAGCAAAATTTCTCCATTTTTCTGTCAAATACTGAGGATACAAAATTGCATTAGCTTGCTCATAGTGAGATTTGATTTTCCTAAACATTATACCAATTGTGTCGTATGTAGAATAATTAAAATTTATATTTTTATTAAATCGTCAATAATTTGATTATAGCAACAAGACTGTTTTCATTGACCCATTTGATCTTGAACTGTTGTTTTAGTAAAACATGAATTAAGGCAACGATTATGAATAGGTACCTACGCTCTTTGTTGTAGAAGTTTCTGATTTTGAAACTGTGCAATATCCAAAATTCAATATATTTTGACATATTGAAATATTTTGAACATACAAATTAGAAGACTTAGGCGTATAACTAAGTTGGAACAGCATCTTAAATTAGAATAATTATTTGGCGCCCAACGTGAGAAAATATTTTTAATTTTGACATAAATCAGCTCAATACAGAACATTGATCTATACAAATTATAAATAAATACATAATTAGAAGACTTGGGTTGATTTGTATTTTACTGGAATAGCATCATGACCTGAACAATATTGTTTGGGACCCAACGTGAAACCAAATATTTCATACATTTTACTTTAAAAAAAGAAATAGACGAAATCCAATATGTTAAGGTTCTTAATATAAAATAAGAAGGCTAAGGCAAAGCATTTTCTTTAAAAAATTATCTTGAATATTAATAATTATTTGGCGCCCAACGTGGGAAATATTTTTTATTTTACACGTAGGTAAATCAGCGCTACATACAATATTAATTATAAGAAATATAAATAGAAGACTAAAGTTAATTCTTTGGAATATCATGATTTAGGCAATTATGGTTTGTCGCCCAACGCCAACGTTAAGAAAATATAATTATTTGGCGCCCAACGTGGGAAAATATTATTAATTTGTACGTAAATCAGCGCTGTACACAATATTTTAATGAAAATATTCTAAATCTACCTATGTACACATAATCAGAAGACTTGATATTGATTTCGTTGAAATAAGTTAGAACAATTGTTTGGCGCCCAACGTGAGCAAAATATTTCTTTACGTTTAATGTTAAACAAAAATATAGACTAAATTCAAAAATATATGCTAAAATTGTTGTAAATATAAAATAAGAAGGCTGGGGTTAAGCATTTTCTGCGAAACTATATCTTGAATTTGAACAATTGTTTGGTGCCGAAAGTGAGCAAAATATTTCTTTACGTTTTATGTTAAACAAAAAAATGGACTTAATGCAATCCAATATGTTAAAATTGTAATTATAGAACTAGATAGCTGGGGTTACGCATTTTCTGTGAAACAAGAATTGACAATTTATTTGGCGCCCAACGTGGGAAGATATTTTTTATTTTTACGTAAATCAGCGCAGTTTACAAATTAATTTATGTATAAATTCTGTAAATAAATAGAAGACAAGGATTAATTTTTATATCTTTGGAATAACATCATGACTTAGAAAAATTGCTTGGCGCCCAACGTGAAGAAAATTTTGTTTACGGTTTACGTTTAACAAAGAAATTGACTGAAGGCAATACCTATTTTAAAATTATAAATATAAAATAAGAAGGCTTGGGTTAAGCATTTTTTTGTTAGTACATCATCTAGAATTTGAATAATTATTTGGCGCCCAACATGGGGAAATATTTTCAATGTTTAACTCAATCAGCGCAATGTTAAACATTAATATGTTGGTAAAAATTATAAATAAATAATTAGAAGACTACGGTTACTTTTTATTTCATTAAAAATAACATCTAGAGTTCGAATAAAAATTAGTTGGCGCCCAATGTGAAGACAACATATGCTACATTTTACATTAAACAAAAAAATAGACCAAAGTTAATACATATATGTATTAAAATTCTAAATATAAATTAAAAAGGCTAAGGTTTTAATTTTCTTATGAAAAACGGTTGACTTAGAACAATTATTTGGCGCCCAACGTGGGTATAATTAGTTTGTATTTGTAACGCATATTTGGAAGTGTGAAGACTGAATATTTGAGGTCATACTTCACAAAATATGAAGCACTTGTGTTTTTTTTTTTTTATTTTTGGTTCTTAGGTGAAAAGATATCTTTTAGCAATTCTTTCATTACCAACCAGGTTTTCAAAGGAGTTAGCGATCGAAATGTGTTACCCATGCCATAATATTAGTAATTTTTAATAATATGCATGAACAGAAGGATAGGAAAGAGTTTTTGCTGGCACAATAAAGTGTAATAAACTTGAAATCAAAGTTAAACTTCATGTCTTATTTCCAATTTGATTTTTTTCAATGAGATTCTCTCAAATATTCTCAGCTGTTGTTCCACTTAATCATTTTTTTTATATTTTATATTTAAAAACTCCATAAATAACATTAAAACACAATTCGCAGCTTGAGATTTACGAACGTGATAATCAAAATATGAAATAGGTAGGTATCATTCCCCTAATTTAAAACCTGCATCAGCACCTGCTAATTTTCAAATACAATACAAAATGAGTATAAATAGGCTAGGGTTGAATTTCTTTCAAAGTGAATTAATTAAAAATAACATATTTTCTGCCTTCTCTTATAAACTACCCTTAGCACCCTCCCACCCACCGAAAGAACTACATATTCTAAATCTAGACAGCGAAAGATTTTTTTTTAGTAGTTTTATATGACTAACTTTACGAATAATGGTTGCTAATAATACACATACATACCTACATACTCTAACATATACCTAAACATGTTTTTATATATATGTAGTTTTTGATTTGTTTGATGTTAGGTATAGTAGTATTTTGTATATCCTCATTTCCGACCTCACAAAAGGGGTGGAAATGTCAGTTTCAATTCATAAATAATTAATTTGCATTTGCTGGAGGTTGTATGTATATAATTTTGTTGTTGTTGTTTTTTATTTTGTAATTTGTTTAGAAAGGGGAATACAATTTGCTTCTATTATATTTCACCTCTAACATTGATAGAATAAATAAATGTCAGATTGCTTTTTTTAATATTAAATTTGATTATTTAAATAATTTAATTTTACGATATGTATAGGTACTTACATTTATTTAATAATTATTTATCCTTTTTTAGGTGTGAAAATTATCACTCAGTTTTTGTTTTTCTTTAATCCCATTTAGTTGTTTTTTTTTTGTTTTTTAATGAAAATGTTTTAAATGGAATTATGTTTAGCTAAATATCCTTCCTATAGCTATTTCACTTTTTCTATAGTTTTATATTAACTTTAACTTTTTTTTTCTATCACAACTCAACTCAATGTTTACACTGGGTCATCATATAATTCACTATTAATTTTTTTCTTTTCAAATTAAATATTGACTCATACAATTTGTTTATTTGTTTCCATGAGAATTATAATTTATAAAATAATTGTATACAACTTTTTATTTTTGTTTAAATTGTATTATTTTAAAGTTGAAATATTGCAAATTCCCATTAATTTTTTTAACACACACTATTTAATAGTTGTGATTTTAGTTTTAAATATTTATATAAGGATGACAGGATGAGAGTGAATCTATACAAAACACTTTGGATATTTATAACAATTCGATGAGAATATAAAAGAACTTAGTGTTTTCATAACAAATAACAAGAATTAAAACTAAATAAGATTTTTTAGGTGAAGGTATAGGTAGGTAGTTATGTATTTTATTTTTCTGAAGGACAACTGATAAATATTTGTATTTATTGTATTTTTTTTTTTTTAAATTAACAAATGAAAACAAATGTGAGAGAGATGATGATGATAATAATAATTTAAAAGTGTCTTCTTTTCAACCGTATTTTTGTCAAATTGGAATTTGAAATAATTATGTTTGGAGATGTTAGCATTATTTAATTCAAAATTCCGACACCATCACTAACTACATCACCACCACACAACACCGGGGGAAGAAAGAGAGAGAGCGCACCACCATCAGATAACAACAATTATTATGAAAGAATTGCATTTAGAGAATCTTTCTTTTCCTTTCAGATGTGGACCACCATTACAGAAGAAGAAAAAAAAAACACAAAAATCTGAATTGAGGGAATTTTGTATTTTATTATTGTGATTATTTCGTTTCGTGCTGTGCCGAACGTCGCACCAACGTCCTCGAGGAATCGCGATTACAGAATGACCGGATGGCTGTGTGTAAACGTAAAAATGTATCTGAGAGATACACTACGAGCTAAATGTGAGGGGTGTTAAAGGGGATAGAATGAGAGAGAACAAAAACACATACATTCGTGTTGTTTTTTTTGTGTGTTTTGAGTTGGGTGTGTTGGTTTGGGGTAACACACAGATACAGCGAAATGGTGTTTTTTTCTTTTAACTTATTTTTGTTTATTTCTCATATTGCAATGCACACTTGTTCAGAAATACACACAGATACATCGCATACACACACATCTATAGATGCAGAAACGCGATTGAAAATAGCGCGGAATCATATAAACAAAGAAAATCAACGATAAGCACAAACTGTACTGACAGTACAGTACTATAAAGACACAGGTAGTAACAGACAAAAGTTGGAACTTGGAACACAGCACGAGCACCACACAAGAAAGCGGGAGACATAGCAATTTTTGCAGAAGGGTGGCTGAGAATGAGAAGATAGACACTAATGCATGCGAGCTGAGCAGCAAAGAGGAGATATAAATTTTAATACAGATTACAGAATCACTCACACCTATGAAGGAAGAATATACAATATAAGTAGTAAAAGGATGTGGAGAATGGAGATGGAGAATATGGAGTCTTGCTCTCGTCTCGGGTGTGTTTTTTCGGATGTTGGAATTTTTCTTCTCCTTTAAATTCTTCTATATTTACATTTCTTGCATTTTATCCTATCCTACCTTCTACCTACCACATCAGCCAAGGAAAAAAAGAATCAATTGCAGGACAATTACATCCTATGGAATGGAGACATTCTTGTGTAACTCTCTTACTTTTCTTCATTTCTCTTTGGAAATTAGAAAAAAGCCGGTAAAATTTGTCATGCTATATCTTCATTTTAACAGGTTCAATCCTATAATTTCTATAGACGATGTATTTTCTTAGAAATTGCATATTGTTCATACATATCTTATTGGATTTGTATTGTACCTAAATTACTCCAAGAAATAGCCACGGTTTTGTACAGTCAACTAACTACCTCTTCCCAACCGTCATCTACATCATCATCATCATCGTCATTGGGGTCATTATTCTTTTCCTCCTCCTACTTCTTGCAATACAAATATATTTATCTACTACTATTCACTACATAGCTGCGTACACAAAGTACAATGTAATGTAATAAAATTCAATTATTTTCTTTCCTATTTTCTTTGTTTCTTCTTCTTTATCGTCTTCTTTAAGTCTCTTTTGGTGTGGTTGTTTTCTCTGCTTCATGTTTTTGTGCAGTCTTAAAAAAAACGCTAATTTTTCACGTTTTTCTTTTATTCTTTATTCTTCGTTTTTTTTTCTCTTTCTTATTTTTATTTTTTGTACGTTTGATTTTTAAAATTGCTTCTCTTTATTTACTTTTTTATTTTTATTTTTGTACTTTAGTGTACTTTGCTATTATTTTTGTTCTCTCTTGATTGCGCCTCTTAGAAAAAAAGAAACAACAAAATTTATAATCAATTCACACAGATACATTTTTGAGAGTTTGATTTTCTGTGTGTGTGTGTTTGTTTTGTTGATTTTTGACTCATTTCAAAGTATAGGTTGGGTTGAGCAGATTGTGTGAGTAAAAAAAAAAATAAACAAAAAGTAATGAAAAATAGTACTTTCAATGTTTTTCTTTCTTCTTATTTATTTTTTTTTTGTATTTTTAATACTATACCATTTTTTTTAATACTTTTTTGTATTTCTTCGAGGTAATGTTTTCAAATTAGAAAGGAAATTTAATCAAATTTGCATATTTATTGCAATTACGTTTTTCTTTTTATATTAGTGAGTAGGTATCTCTATATACTTATATAATATTAAAAGACAATAATATTCAATTACAGGAACGTGTTTTAAAGAAGTTTGTAATAAATTTTTAGCTCGTAAATACCTATTTTCTCGTTTATAATACAAAATTGATTTGATCGAAACGTTGAAAAAATAGGTTTATAGGTTCCTACCCAATATGATGATGATCTCAGGTTATAAATACCTAGGTAGGTATAGGTAGATGCACTAATTTATAAAAGATATGTAGGTACCTACCTATCTACCTAACGATCGTTTTAAAAATCCATGCAGGACCGTAAACCTACGACTTAGAAATATTTAAAAAAAGATATAATTTGTAACTTCATACCTACGCGAATGCGGTTACAGAAGATTCATTAGCTCACCTCAAGATGGAAAAGTCAAAGATAAGAAAAATAATTTGTGTACCTAGACCTACCTACCTACTGAAGTTGGTTAATGGCCTAAAACTGATCACTTAAGTGAAAAAGGGTACATACCTGCCTAAAAAAAAACGATCTTATTTCATTGAAAGAGAAGATTTTTATTAGGTAAAGAATGAAAATCATGGTTAGTTTAGATTCGGGGGCGTACAATAAGGTAAGTAATTACCTCTACTTACCTAAGAGGAAAACCCAGAATAGTGTCAAAAATAGGACTATTTTCCAAATTTTGTTACTATACCTACCTCTATATGTCTAAGTTGACAGGTATTGACTCTAATTTAGTTTCAAAATTATTGAAATTCTGCCATTTCTTAATAGACTAAGAGCCCACAGCAGATTTTGGGTGTGAACGATAGCAAAAAAAGAAGTATAGGCGTCGAAAGCTTCATTAAAGACTATTAAAAAAATCAAAGTCTTGCAGTCCACAACTGGGGCCTTTGCGAGAAACAGTGCATCAAAAAAAAATATGAATGCAACTTCGAGGATAATCGTGTTAGCCGAAATTGGTTTTCACTCCTCCATAGAGAAGCTCCTCGGATCACATATCACGGAGTCTGAGACCATTTGAGTGTATAGTTCGCTCTACCGGACCGTTTAAAAAATTCGAAATTCTAAGTGAAAAACGGTTTTTTTAAACAGTCTGGCAGGGCGAATTAAACACTCAAATGATCTCAAATTCCTTGATATGGGATCCGCGGAGCTTATCTAGGGAGGGGTGAAAACCAATTTCGGCTAACACGATTTTCCTCGAAGTTGCATTCATATTTTTTTTTCGATGCACTGTTTCTCGCAAAGGCCCCAGTTGTGGACTGCAAGACTTTGATTTTTTTAATAGTCTTTAATGAAGCTTTCGACGCCTATACTTCTTTTTTTGCTATCGTTCACACCCAAAATCTGCTGTGGGCTCTCGGTCTATAAAGAAATTCTTTATTTGGCATTATTGTTTTACCGAGATAAAAAACGTTAATATAGGTACTTCTTCTTTTAAAATTCAAAGCCACTTAACGTATTTTTATTTCAAAATTGCCGTGGAGTGGAATTACCTGATATTGGATGACTTTCCGAAGTCGGTTCAAGAAACCGAGGCCAAACACGAAAAATTGCTGTAGCTAAAGCAAAGTTGGTTCTGATAAATTGAATCTTGAGAGAACTTAAGGCCTGGTCAAACAGAGCGCGTTCTTACTTTCCAAGTAAAGTATTGACCATCCCATCGGACCACGCTCTGTTTGACCAAGCCTTCACTCTTACTCGTCTAGATGATTATTCTTAAAATAAAATCATAGGAACTGCTCACAATCTAAATTCCATTTAAATGAATGTAGATGTAGTCGATTGGCAGCTTACTGCTGAGCAGTTTGTTAAAGAAACTATAGCCGGAAATAATGGCTATTATTGAAAGTAGTGCGGAACAGTGATGCCAGATTTTTCAAATTGTCGTCCCAAACACTTCTATCAAAAAATGCAAAATACCCTTTTTGCCCTCAAAGTCGAAAAAAAAGACAAATACCCGACTTATAAAATGTACCTATATAACAAAAAGCACAAAATACACAAGTGGACAAAATTAAAGGATCAACAAAAATTCTAAAGTTTTTCGATTTCTCAAATGGCCTTATCTTTGTTAAAAATGATCGAAGTCGAAAAAAAAAACAATTTGAAGCTTAAAGTCTCTGGTTTTGAGGTCTTAAGCTTCAATTTTTTTTTTTTTTTTTTTTGAGACCTTGTTTCGATCATACATACTTTCACTGAGATATCGAACTTTCAATGGAAAGGAATCTTTTTTGAACATCGATAAATCAGCAACCAATGATGGCACCGAAAAGAACTTGAATAAATTTTCCACAAAAGTTTGCCATTGCTTCTTCTAAAAAGAATTTTTTTTTCTTTCCATGAATTGTTGTAAATGAATAAAAAAGGTTTTTGGTTATCTTTTGAAAACCACTTATGTTAATCCTTATCCTTATCTTTTACAGTTACAATATCAAAATTCATTAATTTTTTCAAAAATTCATCAAATAAAACAAAATAACGACTGGCTGGATTAAATTAAAACTCTGTACAGTTTGTTGGTATGTATATTGATGTATGTTATCTTTTGAGCACGTTTTGTGATCTCTAT
The DNA here is from genome assembly GCA_963921185.1 of Dasysyrphus tricinctus. Taxonomy (NCBI): domain Eukaryota; kingdom Metazoa; phylum Arthropoda; class Insecta; order Diptera; family Syrphidae; genus Dasysyrphus; species Dasysyrphus tricinctus. The sequence goes on along the minus strand of OY992532.1, from coordinate 192,897,292 downwards.
GGTTCATATTATCTTTAACAAAATGAAGAAAAAAAAATATTCAGCATTTTCACATTTTTATTGTTAGAGTGTAAAATTTACAGAAACAAAATTTTTTGAAATGGCTTCTGGAAATTGAAAAAACTGGAACATTTTTTTTTTGCTTTTTTTAATCCTAGACCAAAAAACAACAAAATTTCAATTTTTTTTTTTCTGAATATTCATAAGCATTGCGCGATCCACATTTAATGCTTTGAAAAATATTTCGTTTTAAGATCTTCAAGTTGCTTTGTTTATGACTCCGATAATTTTTAATAAAGAATGAAAATAAAACAAAAATTCCCTTTAACTTTGTTGTTTAACTTGAAATGAAATAAATTTTTTCCAAAATATTTAAAAATAAATTCGAAAATTCTCTGCAAAAAAAAAACAAAAAATAAAAAAATGATTTCGATTTTTGTTGGAAAAATGTAAATTTTTTTTCCTTTGAAGTCAAAAACAAGTATTAAAGCAAAGCAAAACTGTGAAGAAAGTCAAAGGGAATTGTTGTCTTTATTTTCATTTTGAACGCAATGTTCAGGACCAACACAATTTGTTCTTTTAATTGGTTTAGAAGACTGAAAATTTGGTGAGGAAAAGCAATTGCGTGAATCAATTGTAAATTTACAGAAAAATTGATGCTATATAAATAAGTCTACAAATCTGCAAGTCATGCAATCAAAATAAAAGAAAAAAAACAACACTTTCCGAAAAAAAAAATTTTTATTTTTTTTTATTTTTTTCTAATCTTCTAATCTAAACGGTGTGGGGTACAAAAAATAATCTCTACAAAATCTTAAAAAAAAAAATATGTATTGCAGACAACTTATTAAGTTTTGTATGGCATCATTTTTTTCTGAAATACAGTAGACGCTCGATTTAGTGAAACTCGAAATAGTGAATTATCAACAATAGTGATTACACAAAATTTTATTAAAAACGTATTTTGTATAAAAACTTCGCGCAAGCATTTTACATATGTAGATTGAGAGCTCTGAGGAATTGCTTCTGTTTTTTGTTTAAACCTGAGTAAAAGCATTGTTTAATGCTTGATTAAAATGAAAAACATTAACATCGAACCAAATGTGCATTTTAAATCGAATTCGCCTTTAGAAAACCTTAGAAAACTCCCGCTAGAAAAAGTGAACAATCTTGAAACAGTGCTGGTTTTTATTACTTCACTATATCGAGCGTCTGCTGTATTGATAATCAAAGCCAAAATCTCTCTTTTTTCGTTAAAAGTCAGATAAACTTGGCACATAAAATTTGTGCATCAAAAAATTAATTTAAAGCTGAATAGACGTTATCTGACAAAAAAAGATATCCTAAAAATGAGGACCTTCAAAAAAAAATAAAAACAATTTTTTGTCTCGTATCATTTATGCAATACCTAACCCAATAACGGTACTGCCAAACAAAATTATTTGCAAACAAATCTCGAAACAAGAAACATAAAGGTTTAGAATGCTTTTTGTTTCAACTGAAAACGACCACTTATCACAAAGATACACCTCTACAAAACACATATTTAAGTCAGTAATGCTTTCGTACGCTGAGGAAAAAAGCCTTTGTGTTAGGTGTTCCATCAAAAAAAATAATCACCGTTAAAAGAAGGCTATGCGACAAAAAAATACTCGCGTTTTAGAGTGGCTTTCTTAATAATCCGATTTAAGCCCATCAAGAACTTTTGGGCTATTTAAGAAAGGTGAGTTGGGAAGAGAATGCACACGTCAACAGGTTCTCTTTTTGCAGCTTATCAATGCATAATTTTTAAATGGTCGAATTTCGAGCACTGGGCGGATACTAGTATACATAAATTTGCCTAAATTGCTACATTGAACAATCATTTCAATGAGATGTTTGTACTTGTCCTCTTCATATTATATTACTGTCCTCCTCACTTAACTCTTGGGAGATAGTAGACAAAAAAGGAACGCACCAAGACGGGCCATTCAAATGGGCAACAATTTTCATGTGAATTTGCAATGTCAAAAGTTAAATAGAAAGCGGATAGGTTTAGTATTCACTAATCAAAACATTTTAAACTATATTATCGACGTCCCTTCAGTTCCTTCCTTCCAGCGGATTTTCTTATTGTAAAAACTAAAAAATTCAGTCGGATGGGATCCGCAGCCTATTCATCGGCTTTTGAAATCGAGGTGATTAACTTTAAATATTGTACAAAAAAAAAAATCCGGTTTCGAACAGCTAAAATTCTGTATGGGCTCGGATGCCAAATTGATTATAAATTATGAAATGTCCGATTTTAACTTTAAGCCTCACCACATTTGCTAACAAAATCAATATAGGAATGAAACAAAACAAGCTTACATAAAGATTGTGTAACAATTTTTTCGGGAAAACTATTGAAGCGAAAGCTCCTTGATCATTTCACAGGAGCAATATAGAGTGGTTAAAGAAACATAGGTACATGGCTTCTATAACTCTGATATAATTTGCACCAGAAAATATTTAAGGAATCAGGAGCGATACATGTAGTAACATATACCACTTAAAATGTCTGAAACTCGAAGCAATTTTGTTAGTTGAGAATAGAATTACGGTACCCACATTTTTGTCGGGCTTGATAAAAATATCGAAGTTAATATTTTTACGAATCCAAAACTTGTAATATTTTTTGTTAAACACTAGGTTTAAAGTCACAAAAACAGGGTCATGGTATGAAACCTATTTCTTGTAGATATGAAGGTAGGTACCTACATAAATTGTTATTTTTATTTTCAATTTTTTCAATTTTTAAAATGTAGGTAGGTACCTTTATCAGAAAAACTGATCTTCAATTACCTTTTTATTCTACCTGGTACCTACTATACCTATTGCATACTCCAATACAAAATAAGACCTATTCTTATAAGAATTCTATGTAATTTTTACCTACCTACTTACCTACCTACTATTTTAAAATGCACTCACTTTAGCAAACCAAGAGAAATGTTTTTTACTTATCATACCAGTCAACATTCTACTACCTACCTTCTTATTTTCTTTTTACCTAAAATAACAATTCATTTCACTGATGAAAAATTCGGAAAATTCTTTCAACTTTCACATATCGTAAGTATGTACCTACCTACCTATCCACATATGAAAAGAAAATAGTAAAATAATTCAAGAACACAACGAATAGTGAACATAAAACAACAACATCCATGTTGACTCAGCCATGGACACGCAGAGCAAATACACATCGACATAGTGGTATCAGAAAAGAAAATATTTGTCCTTTTAGGTAGGTAGTTACGTTCCTACCATGAGGCATCGTTGTCGTAATATTCCTTTCGAGTTTTTATTCTTTTTTTGATTTTCTCTTTAGAAAATCTAAAAACATTCTTCATCGTAAACATTGTTAATGAATCTTTTTCAAAAAAAAAAAAATGAATAAAACAGGAAGAAAAAGTATAAGAATCACATTTATTAATGATGAAATAACATTCCCAAACAAACCCACCCCCACAAAAATACGTATTATAGTACTGGCCGATACTTAATTTTATTTTACTACGATATCTACCTACCATTGCTGAAGCAGAGTAGCAGTATCAGCACCACCACCACCAACCAACCACCTTTCTAAGCCCTCCCCTAAGGCGATTTTGTAAATTACATTTCCGGCAATAAATTTGCATACCTATACATACACTCATATATCCGTACAAAATTTTTACTTCTAAATTGCCACCACGAATTCTCTTTCTCTTCTTACACCTAACACATTTTCTTGTGTTGTACACCAATATACTTACCTACCTACCTACCAATTCATTCCCAACCACCCCCAACTTACCCAATACCCACCATACCTCATATTACAACAAAAACAGCAACACAATAAAAAAAATAATACAAACCGACCTCTCTCCCCCTAATATTCTATGCTGCTGCTGTTCAACTGATTTGCTTTACCATTATTTTTGCAGACATTTTTCATCGTATTTTCTTTCTTACTACTTGTTTTTTTTTTGTGTTCGCCCCAAATACTATACTTACTACCTACCTCCTATACGTTTATGTGTGAGTGTTTTTTATGTTTTCCTTTTCCTTAAAATATTTTTCATGACACCACACCAAAAGAAAGAAAATATACATACAAAAAAAAAAAATAAAGACAATTGTATGATGACTCCACCGCAAAAGCCCTTCTTCGTTCAGAGACCCACCACCCTCACACCCTAAAAAAAAAATAATACTGTCTTGGGGTACTTGTACCTCTTCTTCTTCACACTAAATCTCTTGGTTATTTTCACATCACACCATCTTTCTTATCAGAGATGGACATTTTAAGAAGAAAACAAAAAAATACCAACAAACTTCCCACAATCAAACTATACCCCGACGCCCCTCCTCAAATTCTCATTAGAAAAAAAAAAAATAAAAATATTTTCAATTTATATTTTGCTTTTGCAAATTACAAATTTATTTTCCTAATTCCTTCATTTTCTCTTTCTCTTTTCTATTTGTTCACATTTTCTTGATTATTGGTTTGCTTTCTTTGATTCGTTTAAATTCTCTTCTTCTTTGGGATGGACAAGCATTTTCATAAATTTGTGTGTTCATTTATAGAAACGAGTGATGATTGGAGGGGGGCTAAAGAGACCCACCGAAGGAGAAGAAAGAAAATGGAAAAAAAGAGAAACAACGAAGGAAGCCTCCATGCTGCTCCATCGCCATTCCATCATCATCATCGTCGTGTTGGTAGAATGGTAGTTGGGCACAATGAAAGAGAGAAATTGCAGAAATTTATTATTTCATGTTTTTCTGGCGTAGATAGATGATGGCAAATTCGCCCAATGGTGGGTGGTAGGCAGAATAGGGAAGAACCGAAGAAGGCAACGACGGGGAGGGAGGGGGACGAACCGAGAGCAATGTATGTGCATAAATAGTGGGGTAATGTGCATTGTTATATGAAGGAAAATTGTGTTTTTCCTTAGTCAGTCTCTTTATGTGTATGCACACTTTGCTATTTTCGTCCATTGTGTGGTATCGGTGTGTATTATCTGTGTATAGTAGAATAGAATACACGATATGAGGAAGAAAAGAAAATTATTGTAGATTGCCAATGTGTGGGTAAATTAATGCATTTAATCTGTGAGGATGCATAAATACATTGTGTGTGTGTTTGTGTGTAGTGTGTATTGGCAGAGTTGGTGGGGGGCTGCTCTATGCCCCTCTTAAAATACCTATTGCACAAATATATTAAGCTTATTGCTTTTGAACCTTTAAAGCTAAAGCGTTGATTTTTTTAAAATTCATTTAGAGACATTTGCTTCACCAACTTTTCAATGAGCAGTAGGAAAATAAAAGTCTCGGCTTTAGATTATCCTTCGAAGGTCTCTCTCTCTCTTTCAATTCAGTGAGTGATTGGGAAATAATTTTCGTAGTTTTTTTTTTCTTTTTTTTATTAATTTAAGTTTTTCTTTTCGATTATTTTATTTCATTTCATTTTCTATTCTTCGATAAAATTGGTAAATGCATACATTAAAATTGCAAAGAAAAGAGAGATAGGTAGGTGGGTACCTACCTATACGCAGAATGAAAAGATGAAATGAAAAGGATACCTACAAAAGAAAATTGGAAAACTAGGTAGGTGTACGCGGCGCGGCGGTAAGGAAGCTGGAATGAGCAAGGAGAACCTTTTCACTTGTTCACAAAAGCTGGTTTGAAACTTAATTTTCAGTTTTTATTAAAAATTGAAATTACATATTTTATTCTTCGATTTCTGATTTGGATGGAAAAGTCCTTGAAAGAATGAAATTTATTATAAAAGGAATTGGTACCTTTATAAGGTAAAGTTGAAAGAGAACGACGCCGCCGACGGAAAGAAAGGATACATAAATGGGTACCCTAAAACTTTGAGCTTGTCTGATGAAAGAGGTTGTGTCGTTATATAGGCAGGTGAGTAGCTTTAAGGAAAGATAGACTATCTACATAACTATGTATTAACATTATTTTCAATTCTGAGAAATAGGTAAGTTTACAGATTTCCGCACGTGTATTTAATTTTATGATATACTGGCTATGGTACGAACGATGCCCCCTATGTCCCCTATCAGTTAAAGGTGTAGGTTCAAACCATCTTGTAGGTGACATTATTTAGAGTAAACCTACACCCTACTTCAACTGGACACCAGCCGTGGGACTTCAAAAATCTTTTTCATTCAACAAAAATTCTTTCTTTTCTTCCATTACATACTTGTGACGAGTACCTTGCAATCCAGGATCCTTTGAAAAAAATCATTCAGACATACTGAAAAGGGTTTTCCAATAAGTAGGTTCACATCCATATCACTCAATGTGGGCCCAAAAAATGAGTTTATCACAGATCGGTAAACATCTCCATTGATTGAATTGTTGCACTTGGCTTCCTCGCGTCCTCCTACACACACACACTCTCATGGGCATCGGCGATGTTTTGGCTGATCCTGTATTTCGTTGTAGTACGTAAACTATGGTCGACTTGAATTTGGTCACCAAAAAGGCAATGGTCCCCTGGGAAGGGCGACCATTTAATCCGTCAAATATCATTTACATCATGGTGATTTGGCATCAGTCACTGAATAATAAAAAACAGATTTACAGATTTGACAGACACCACAAAAACAACATGGCTGCCACAGACTCTCAACATCTACCTGTCAAAAGTCAATTTTAATAGTTTTGATATAGAGTAGACTCCTGATTGATCGATCAACCAAGCACTCTATTCCATCTTGCTTGCTCATCAGTTCAGTGGAGAAAGGAGAGATTTGATCTTTTCCTCAAATCTCCAAAATCAAAGAAGTTCAAGAAGCTTATTTGGCAGCACTGAAAATATATTTAAAATTATATCAACGCTTCAACAAAAATATTTTCTGGTGCTAAGTCGCTCTTTTGTGTTTAACTCTCGAAACGAAAAATAGTACGCTGTTTTGCAAGAAAAATTGGTGATTGTACTTGATTATTTGGAAAAGTCTCCACTTATTTTTCACTTATAATTAATTGCCCGGGTGCGGAAGAATGACACTTGTATTTTTTCATATTTATTTTTGTTGTTTTTTCGTTACCTACAACATGGCCTCCTGTTGTTTTTTTTTCGTTGTCTTTGCATTTGACGAAACTCTCCAAGAATATGTTTCAGTCTCGTTGTTCTTTGTGTTTATATGGGGGCCACAAACAATTTTCGTTTGGTGAACTAGGCTTAAGCTGGGTTTTATTTATTTGAAGAATTGATTTTGTTTCGTTTTTTCCCTTTAACACATAAAGAGTGTTTTAACGAGAAGTTTTATTTCTAAATCATTAAAAAAGGCATTTTTTATGAAAGATTGTTATATTTGTATTCATAACTAAAGCACAAATTTTGCGGTTTATAATGAAGACCAATTTTTTTTCACTTTAAGGCCTCTAAGCTCTGTCTACAAAAATGGTGATTCTTTTCATAAAAAATAAATTAATTAGGTGGCTCGTGGAGAACCGGGGCCTAGTGACTTACAACTCACAACCATTCCTTTGTGCGTGTTGTTGGCAGGAATGGAGGGGACCTACAGTTTTTTGTCGAGTCCGAACGGCTTAATGAGAAGCACTTATTCATGACAAGTATACTCTTGGAGAATTTGTTAGTTTCTCGCAGGAGGCAGTACCTCCGATAAAACATTTCTGCATTTAGGTGACACGGGTGGTAATCGAACCCACACCTACGACATGACAGTCCAACGCACTAACCATTATGCCACGAGGTACTTCTTATTCTTTTCATGAAATTTTGTAAAATATTTTCTGACAATTGTAGCTGTAGCTTTAGGGAATAACCGCTCAAATGTTATCTTTCAGTGCTAAATTGTCAGTGGAGCATCTGTGTAGACTTTTTCTTTGACAAAGTTCAAAGCAAGAAACAAATCGAATGGTGTTAAATCGCACCACCTATAGGTGACCAATATTTAAGTCTCTGTTTTGTCGTTGCCCATCTCAAAATAACCGTCCCGAGTCTTCACATCACTAATTAAAGCGTTCAGATGTATCGATTAAATTCTGTATAAATGGGAGAGATGGTTCAAAATTTACGAAACGTTTCCATGTAATTTGTAAAAGACCCTGTACTTATTTTAAAAATAGAAATCTATACCAATAAGAAACTGAAAGATATTGTAGATTTTAACTTGGGATAAAGTCTCCAAAAATATTCGGGAGACTTGATCACTTTGGCTCTTACAATTATTTTTTTCTTCAATAGCTCAAAATGCATAACTCAATGTTGTGTTCTCTGCAAAAAAAAAGAAAACCACTGAATATATGTAGCTGTATTTTGAAATAACCACGGGTCTGGTTGGAGACTTTCCTACATCTATATATTTTTATGGTATAAAACTTCAAAAGGGATCAAGTCTCCACTTTCTCACTTAACTTTAAATGATCTGGAATTTGCTATCCAGAGCTGCTTCAGCTTCATTTTCTACCGCTGTGTATTATTTTCGTGTCTTTCAACTTTGACAGTGCTACAAGCTACATCCACAGCATCACTATTGTGTTCAGCCAGTTAAGATTTTGTAAAAATCCAATGTCTGCAAAAGCTAGCCTGTGAGCCAGCTACACCTAGAGAAATAGCACGCCTTCAAGATTATGGTAACCATTTATGCTCTTGTTCTACATTTTCGATCCAATTTCTGTATTTATTTGCATTGTAAAATCATTTTTACCGGTGTTACACGTCAGACACTGGACACAGTTATTGTAATCTATTTTATTTTTAGCATGACATCCAGATGGGAATCAGAAATACTGAGACCGGTAGTTAGGTACCTATCCGCTTGAGACAAACATTTGTTGCTATATCCATGTCTCTCTCTTTTATGCAAACTCACTTCTAGGTATACTGTATGTAGGTATTTATGTCATGTGTGTGTGTGATGCTTACGGCAACTTTTACATTCCAAAATAAAAACAAAAACAAAAATAAAATACAAAAAAAAAAAAACCTGGACAGACACCACGTGCTTTTTACATTCTTTTCAATTTGTTTCCTCCTTCATGTGTAACTGAGTAGAGTTGTTATGGTCTACTGCTATTGCCACTACAACCGCCACCACCGCTGCCGCCGGTCGACATCACAGAGTAGAGTAGCCGGAGGTCATTTTCTTATAGAGAAACACGAAAAAAAATATATATTACACCAAAGCCAAACCAAATGACAGAGCACACGGTTTGGTCTGGGTCTGAGGACTATTTCTGGCTTTGCTCCTGGGTGGTGTTAGCGTGTGAAATCACAAAATCCTAGCTTGATCCACTACCTACCTATAGGTTGAGTTGAACAAACCATCAGACACCGCACTTTTGGGATTGAGTTTGGTTTTGTTGGTTCTTTCCCAGCATAGACATTCCTACTTGCAAACATTTTTTCTGTCCTTTGGGGCCCAACAAAAAAGAAAAAAAAAATTACTTGGAACAAAACCGCCCCAAATGTTATTCCCTACTGTAGTGGGGTGCAAATTACTCTGCGACGAGAACGACAACGACATCGACGACGACGACGATGAACACAGAAGCAATATACCTACAAGTCGACATGAACTTGAAAAGCATGAATGAAATTTTCCAGTCAGCCCACTTTTCACAGAAGCCAGCCAGTCACAGTCACCAGCGCAGCAGGAAACTATACTAACAATCCACCGTGCGTGGCACCCTCTCTGACAAAATACCTACAAAAAAAAAATAAAAAAAAACTCAGACCCTTAATTCCAGGAACAGAAAAACCCACTTTTTTGCTATTTTTCTGATGAATGAACCATTTTATTATTGAATACGAAAAATAAAGTTTTTTTGAACCTACCTAGCTAGCTAGCTATGTGTATCTATGTGTGATGGAATGGACGGACTGGAGGGTTTGGAGGGGGGAGCTGATTCTGATTCACACAAAAATCGAGGTCAACTAAAATAGACGTGAAGGTTACCATTTTTTTTAACCTTCCAATTTTTGTGTTTGCAGCCAACTAGTCACGCCGCGCCGCGCCGCTGGACATATAGTAGTTGTATTAGTATTGCCATCAATGAAGTCTGGATTGAAAATCAACAAAAAATTGAAGGATGAGGTTGAAAATTAAAATCGCCGACATTTTTTTCTTTCTGTTCGAAATTCGTGCAACACGAAAAATTATTTGCAAAAAATCCAATGCAGCGCATCATCATCATCATGATCATCATCATAATCATCATTATTATCAGCATCAGCAGCAGCAGAGGAGCACACAGCCTTTATGAATCCTATGCCTAGGATAAAGGCTCTAGCTCTATGATAATCACGATGATGTAGAGCTAAAACCGAAACCGACCAATTCAACTGAGAGAAGAAGAGAACGATGAAAGCTACACAAGGCAGCAGGAGAGTCTAGCTGATTTTGAAAGGGGGTGTAAAGTGTAGAGTAGCTTCTATAGCTAGCTTTGCTGAAGTGGTAGTGGTATTATCTGTGGAGCAGTACAAAAACCCAGCCAACCAAAAATTGTGAACGTTGTTGCTACTGCAACGTTTTGTGTGCAGCATTATTCATCATCATCATCATATTCCTAGATACCTACATAGCTAAATGCAGTCCTATAGCGCAGAGTTCTACCCCCCCAAAAAAATCGATAAAACGCTCCAGACATGGGGTTGTGTTTTTGTTCTCTCTATATAAATGTGTTGGTGAGTGAATTTCATTCTCTTTGCTTAATTGTCCTTTGGACGAATTATTATATCCTTTTGCTTGCTGATGTGCTGCTCGGGTGCGGATATTTGTTTTATATTTTTTTTTTTGTATTATTTATTTTATGTGTGTATATGTACATAAGGTATCTTTTGTTTATATTTCATTAATTAGCTTTAATATTTTTTTTCTTTTTTTTTTAATTATTTATTTGCATTTGGTGTGTTCGTGTATATATGCTGTTTATATTTTATAATTACTTTCTGATGACTTTTAATTAAAAGTAGTAAATATTGCGACACACCAAGATAATTACTCTTTTTCATGATAAAAAAGAAATTACCAAAGATCGTTTTTTTGTTTTCTTTTTGTTTTTTTTTAATAAAATGTGAATTTAATTTAACATTAAAATTTTATGAGAATGGTAAGAATATTTGAGTTTTCAATAAAATTGTATTCTTTTCTCAAAATTTTAAATTTTCACTGTATCACTAGGGATTTTCAGTGGTGGCCGCCATTTTCGATTTTATAATAATTCGGACGCCTTAAACTTACACAAGCTTACAATATTTTCGACACGTGTAAGTAAGAGTTGATCTAAGGTTAATTTTTCGTGCTGAACTCATATCCATTTTTCACTACCAGCTCTGGTTTTCAAGATATTGCCGTTAGAAATAGAAAAAAAAAAGAACACTCTTTTCGACATTTTCGGGGTCATGTACCTAACTATGCGAATTGTATTTTTTTTTCCCAATTAAAAACAAACAATATTTAAGGTATTGCAGCTAAAAAGAGTTTTTTTTCTCATTTTAAACAAAAGTATATAAGGATTGGTTATTCCAAATCTAAATTTTACGAAAAATATAGTGATTGGTAAACTGGGGAATAGGTGGTTTCCTTAACAAGTGGCAGTGATGACCGGACAAAAGTTTCTGCTCTTGGTAGACCAAGGAAAGATTTCAAATCGTAAACTGACTGGGCCAAAAGATATAAAGTTGAAAAACTAAAACGTTCGGTCTCACAGGATCTTATAAATGCTTCATCATCATCTGCTTTGTTTTTGGAAGGTACTTATTTTTGATTTAAAAATATAGATAACAACATATTAACTTCAGATTTTTTTGTATTGTTTCTTTTTTGTTAGCATTTGATGGAGATGCTGCTTTAGCCCTTATAACTCAAACCAAACTGTCCAAGTAAAAATACGAAGTAATAAGAAAAGCCAAAAGTACAAGGATAAATATTTCAAAAGCACAAGGATATTGTTGAGGCCAAAAAAACTTGTTATCCAGAGAACACAGAAGTAAACGAGACATCTGCTAAAGTAAGGCTGCAAGATGTGCTTGATCACACTGCTAGCCGAATTTTGAAAACAATTCCTTGCGATGAAGTGGAACAATTAAAGACCAAACTTTGGAACTTCACACAAAGTGGGGATGTGATGGTTCATCTGGGCAGAGTGAATATATGCAGACATTTTCCATGTTGGCACCAAGAAGTATCGGATTCTCATCTTTTCATGACATCGATCATTTCTTTGAAAATGACGTCAACAACTGGAGAAAACAATGTAACATGGATCAATCCCTGTCCACTTTCAACACGATATTGCAGAGCTCTAAAATTTGAATATAAGAAGGAAACACTCGCGTTATACGAGAAGAGACAAACCGTGTGAATAATGAAATTGTGCTTATTTAACGATGATAAATGAGTAATGACAAAATTAGATTTTTTTTTCTATAACAGGAACCTAGATATACTTTTCTGATAGTCTTTGATACGCTGAGTTCGAATCTGGCCTTGAAATTGCTCTATCACGTCACGTTTTTGAGATATTCGAATCTAAAGATTTAAAAAAAATGCATTGTGTATGCAAATTTGGGGTAGTATTTGTTCTTGAGGGAATTTTTTTTTCGAAAAAATGCTTATGGTCATTCTGAAGTATGAACATTTAACTTCAAAATTCTTTTTGAATTTTTCTAATACCTCCAGTTATACCCTTGGCATCACATGCCCGCAACAGTTCACAAAATTTTATTACACGGAGCAGAAATAGTAGAAAGTGCATCCTTGCCAGTTGAGGCCCATGAAAGCAGGAATAAGGACTACAAGTACTAATAGGACCCATCACTCTTGGAAATGTTCCCGGTTATTGACGAATGAGGATATTTTTCACATGAGCATGATATCATACGATCCATTTATAACCCAATTAAGACCTGAACCAAAAAGAAGCTCATGAATTATTTAAATAATTTATTATAAGTAAGTAAGATTCATCATTTTAAGGTAGGATACAAGCTGTTCTGTATCTGTTTCCACTGAGGAAGTGCTTAGGAGAATACAAAAAGAGAGTAAAACTTGCGCACGAGTAGTTTTGGGTTTTGGGGGTTCTAACTCCCCTCCATTTTTATAATGAATATACTGAGGATCAACTTTGAAGTAAAAAAAAACTGCTTAAACATATCCCGCTTTTAACAATCTAGCAATTACAAAATCCCGCAAATTAAAGTCTTTCAAAATTCATTTTATATTTTATATTTCCATTGTTTTTAAGAAAAAAAAAAGAAAAGGCAAAGAAAAAGTGTTTCGTTTTCGAATTCCTTTTTTGATTCGTATGATTTTTAATTTGAAGAGCAAACTGAGAGCGATATGTGACTGTGAGATCTGAATTTGCGAAATATTGATTTGCGAGACTTTAATTTGCTAAATTTCAAATAGCGGAATTCCCGATAATATTTTCACAATTATTCTTTAGTTCGAGATGTAGTTGCGATATTGTTAAGAAAAGAGACTTTGTAGTTGTGAGGTTATGTGAATCAGGATCATTTTTTTGAGAGATTTCCTTTTTTCGTGAGACCGGAAAATGAGGGGTATAAAGGAACAATCACGTGAAAGGGTTTTGGTTATTGAATATATTTTTTTCGCCCATAATCATGCTTAAAACCGAAAATGCTTCTAAATTCACCCATGCGTTTCTGAGAGAATGGTCACACTGGCCACTTTTCAATATTTTTGGTATAACTAGGAAACTACGCCGAATTTGACAAGTTTACTTTTTGTTCAGAACTAAATTTTCTATTGAAATGGATAGATAAAAAAAAAAATAAAATATAACAAGTGAACAAAAGCCAACCTAGATATGTATCTAAATTTTTGAATAAATTGTGCATAACTTTTTTTTAAAGTAGATACTAAGGGCTTTTATAAGGCATGTTCAAAAAGTAATTTTTGTTCAAAGCTGACAAAAATATGCCCATTCAAACTTAACCTTTTCTTATTTATTGTTTAAATATGTCTTGAGCGTATCTTTGCTCCAAAAAAAGTTATGCGCTATTTATAAAAAACATTTCAAATCTTTGATTTTTCGATTTTGTTGGTTTTTATTAACTTTTTCTCCTTAATTTTCTTATGAAACTCTTTAAACTGTCCATTTCGCTGGAAAATTTAATTTTGAACAAAAAGTTTTAAGTGTAAAATTGTTAAATTCGGCTAAGTTTCCAAGTTATACCAAAAATATCGAAAAGTGGCCAGTCTGACCATTCTCTCAGAAACTTATGGGCGAATTTAGTAGCATGCGCCATGAAACACATTTTTAATGAATGTTATGCACATGAAAGATAAGAGATCCCCCCGCCCCTCTCTTCTAAAATTTCTGCGCGTGGGTCGGTTTTGCCAATGTAAAACAACATCTCTTCCCAATATTGCGTGATGTACATTTAAGATCATTGAGTATTCTCAAATTTGCACGGATTCAAAAATGTTCCAATTGAAAATTTACATACGCTTAAGTTAGAGTTTAAATTAAATTTAAAATTACAAGTTGAAAAAATTTCAAAATCCAAATAAGTTATTAGTGCACTACCTTAGATCCTTAATGCTTCGCCACATTTAAGCAAATTTTTGCTCAGATGTGTCAGAAAAAAAAAGAAAATTTTCAGTATAGAAATTAAACTATACATTTTGGCTTTCTTCGGAAAGCAGTTTTGGGATTTACTATAAACTTACCCTTAATACAAGTCACAAAAAAAGAACTACATAGTTAGCATTTTATATATATATATTTTTGTTGATAGAATGGCCGTTATTTGAACCGCTTAGCATGCATAATTCGCTTCGAGTCGAATCGTCTTTTTTCGCGGAAAATTATGGCTCACGTTAAGGGGAATTTTTTCGAACATTAAATATTTTCTGGTTTCTGAATTTGCAAATTTTTAATTAATTCTTGAATCACGCAAGCATTTTTAGTTTTAAGCAAATTATTAGAGAGATGGGTATATTCTTTCAGCTGCCATTTCTTACAATCAGTCTTATCATGAATTCTATTGTAATCGGAATGTTTTACGAATCTCTAAAAAATGCTATCACCAAATCCGTTCGTAATAAAACTTTATATGGGATTTTCTCCTATGATGGATTTTGTGATATTTTTTTTCGGGATTCGTACCAAATTTCCGATTACGAAAGGATTCTTGATAGGACTGAATGATTTTTTCTAGAAACTAAATTTAACGCTTTAGAGAAACAAAAATACTAAAAATATGGCAGTCACACACTAAGCTAAAAAGTGTTTACTTTCATCACCATTATATTAACAAGAACTCGACTTGTTCTTTATGCCTATGTACCTACATGCATATAAAACACATTCTGCCCATCAGCATAAGAATCACCCTGTTTTTAACAGAGATATGAACATATAAAAAGGTTTTATAATAAAAAAGGGAAAAATTATTAATTGCCATTAATCACGATGAAAATAATGATGATGGCTTTTGTACCATTCACTCTCGCTCTCTGATGTCTTGTGTGGTTGATGTTTATACAATTACCTTGAATAAAGGTCTTTTTTAACAACAAAAAAAAAAAATGTAAATATGAACCATGTCGACTGATGTCGTCCTATCTCCTATGTCCTGCGTCCTCAAAGTAGTCGTTGTTATAATATTATGGAGCCTGGAGACACATTAAACAGAATCGTTAACCAAAAGTAAAAAAGGAAAGAAAGAAAAAAAGGTTGAGAGATAAAAAAAATTTAAAACATTGTGATGCATAGCAACAAAAGCATGATGATGGTGATGTGGCAGTTCAGTCAGCATCAGCAATATGGTAGGAATGGTATGGCGCATATAGCAGCAAAAAGGATTTCAAAAAGAAATAAAATAAATAAAAATTTGTAAAATGCTATGTAGGATCTCGCATTGGTATGTTTTTTTTTATTTTTTTTTGTTGAGACAGCATATATATGAGGGCTAAAAAGCACAAAGTTTACTATGCTGCACACACCCTACTCCGCGTGATTCCTTTTGCACTGCAATAAAACGTGACCAGCCATTTTTCAATGTCAGACAAACGACGATTGTTTTATTTTTGTTGTCTTGTTTTTTTTGTATGTAGATATATGTTTTTGTTAATCTTTTTTTTATGTTTCATTTAACTTTGTTTCTGGTTCTTTTCATTGTTTTTAAAATCTATGAACAATGAACTGTTGATGATGGGTAGTTTTTCCGATTTAATTTAACTTGTCTGAAATGCAAACACAAACAACAAATAATGTCTAGGAACTCTTTTTAAAACAATGAAATGTTCTTTTCATATGCAGAAGGATTTAATACAGTGTTGTTATTTGAATTGGTCGCTACTTCAAAAAGTAACAAATATTTGATGAAAGGTATTATTTTATTTAAATACGTAGACTTATCTATAAATTATAGTCCGGGAGGTATTGTTGTGCTTTTTAAAGTACATAATTTTATTTTCAATGATTTCATAACCAAAGCGATGAAAGTCTCATTTAACTCTTTAACAAACCTACAAATACGACCGTGAGTACCTAGGGCAGGTATTGCATTGACGTTTCCATGTCAATTTATTTTAATTTACAAAAAAAAAATGATATCGTCTCCTCAGATTTTCTCAAAATTTGGCAATCTTTAGTTAAGGAAACACAGAAAAAATTATAAAAAATGAATCTTTTTCTTCTGTGACGTGAGGGCAACAGTGTTGTTTGGTATTTTATATAACATCCCTGAACTATTCATTAGTAAAATGACATTTTTAGTTTATGTCAATAAAATACGAATAGGTAAGTTTTCTTGTTTACTTTTGACACTTTTCTGAAAAAATATGATTAATATGTGAAGATTAAATTTTTGTAAAAGTGATAACTCTCGTCATATCTTATTTTTCAGACCTTACATCTCCAAACTTTTTTCTATAAACTGAAATAAAATTTTTAAAATAAATAGTCTCGAATAACTTAAAGACCTTAATGGAATATAAGAGGAGAGTAACGAAACCCCGCCAAACACAACCCCGTGATAACGAAATCCTGACGCCCGGCAGTACAATGATGCTATTTTCGACCAATAAAATGCATATTCGTGATCTAGAAAGTGCCATAACTTGCAAACAAATATTTTCAGATTTACGGCTAAACTCTCAATTTTTTTTTTGTTTTTTAATTTTTCTTCAATATGAATGTTTCTTGTTTTGAAAATTAAAAAGAATATTGAACTTTTCTCAACTTTCTTTCTTTTATTGAAAAATTAAAAAAGAGGCATTTTTCTTCCATTTTCTTTTTGTTGTTGCTCAAGAAATCTTGAAATTGGCGCCTGCCAGACGACTTTAAGCGCCCGCATACCCTGAGAACCCGCGAAGCGGGTAGTAGAAACGGCGGGATTTTGTGCGGCGGGATTTCGTGCTGTGGGATCTTGTTACGCGGGATTTTGTAATGCAGGGTTTCAAAGCCAACCCAAATATAAAGCCTCATATATCCACCTTGAAAAACAATAATTGTAATCTTGAATCACGAATTTGTAATAAAATAATCTAATATAAATTTAAATCTAAATCTATTCACCTTGAATCGATAAACTTAAAAATTGATTTTCAATTATAGTTAAGTTCTTAGCCATAAAATGAAAAGTTTAAAAACAGTTAAATAGAAAATAGGTTTAACTTCAAATAGGGTTAATTCCGGTGTTATGGAACCCATTAAAAAAAAATAAGTTATTAAGTGGAAATGTTTAAAAGGTGCCGTATCTCATGTGCGGCCATATCACCCAAGTTTAACCTTTAATTGATTTATTTCCAAAAACATATTAAAAGTCCTTTTCTCCTCATTTATTCTGAAGATATTTAAATAGGTAGGTAGGTAACAATGTCTCTAAATATTTCTACTTTATTTTATATTTAAACTGTATTTATGTATATAATTCCATATGGCAGCTTATGGTTTTCCAAATTTTTGTCCCAAAACACCCAAAGAATTTGTCTTCCAAACTTACTTTTTGGACTTTTTCTTTTGTTTAATAAATAAATTGACTTCCATATAGGATTGGTGCAGATGAATTTATATGTCTGGAAAACATTTTCTGAATCTGTATTCAGATTTATTGTTTTGTCTCGACCATCTTATGCATTAATAAAAAAAAAAATTTAATAATAGTTTCTCCTTGAATTTCATTTGAAAAATTACATTGAAAACAACAAAAAGCTCATAAATATCTTTGTTCTCCCAATTTAACTTGTTTTTTTTACTGTATGTAGTAAGCACAAAATAAGTCTACTTTATCCCCACGACACATTGCAACAATGAACTCAAATATAAGTATGAATATGTATGCATACATGCACATATGTATACCTGTGTAACATCCATCCTAAACAACAAACAAAAGATGAATGCGCATTTCAGGGTCTTTATCTCCGATTTCATTGCGAAAAAAGTGTCTATAGATACTTACACGTGAGCTCTTGGATTCTACCTGCTTGTGTTTTTTTTTGTTTGTTGTTGTTGTGTTAAATAAAAAAGGGATATCCTCGTATTGTTCGAAAGATGAACAGCAAAAAATCCATATAGGTATCTACATGCATGGGCGTTGAAATATTTCCTTCAATTTTTTTTTATATTATTTTTGATTTTTTTGCGCATTTTAGTGATTCGTTAAATTTTTTTTTCTTTTTTTTTTATTTAACTATCGGTTGAAAATTCTAGTGCTTTTAGTCGTGAAGTATTTTGTCGGCAAGGACAAAAGAAAAAGCTCTTAGAATGTAATAGTCTAAGAGCTACCAGCTACTTTGACTAACCTACTAGACACAAGGCTACAACTTGTGTATGCTTAATTTGGGACTAGTTAAGTATGAAAACCACGGTCTGGCAGGAATGCCGCTGTCGAAAGGTTGCCATCTGATTTTTTTCAAAATGCAAAATGGGTTTGGCGGTCGAAGCCTAAAGCTCTTAAAGATTAATAAAAGATATTGGATAACTTGAGAAATTTGTTAGGTACAATGCTAAAACTTAGTGTATGCTTTATTCGTGAACAGATTAGTCAAAAAATAAAGATCAGGGAATATTTCCGCAATTCTAGGGTTGCCACCTTTTTTTTTTTCAAAATGTAAAATAACTTCCAAATGTAACATATCTACTTTTAAAATGCTGATTTTTAAATTTATAATAACATGTCTTTTTGTACATAAAAAAAAAAGATGCCAGACCACTTTAGTGGGCGAAAATAGCTTACCAGACGAGTTTTTAAAGTTTGTATTAAAAAATGTTATTGATTAGCCAGGGAATAATGTATTAAATATAACACTTTAACTGCGTATAATCCTAATTCATATTAAATCAAGTAAGCAAATTATGATATGGTTCTTTTCTGTAGACCCAGAGTTGCCACATATTTTTTCAAAATTTTATAAAATTGACAAAACTGAAACACCAACCTACCTAGTTTTCGCACACATGTAAGCTTATGCCATCTTGTATTTAAAAAAAAAAAACATACTTGACCAGTTGGACGGTCGAAAGTTTCTGCCAGACGGGCCTAAAGTTTTAAAAGTTGGTATTATAAGAAATATCCTTTTTTTATTTATGAAAAAAACGGTCCGAAGGCGTACAAAATGTTAGCTAAAAAAATGTATTCTTTTTTTTTTGGTTTATGGACCAAGTTGCTAATTTTGCTTATGAAATAATAAGGTTTTCAAAAAGCTAAGGCATATTAAAAGTGAAGTCCAAGAAACCATTTTAATATCCCTCTTTCCTTAACGGTGGATCCATTCTCTTAAACGATTTTTGTCTTGTCTTGGTCCAACCTGCACTTGAAGCAAATAAATAAATTAAATTTGGTGGCGCAACAGCTCGTGGAGAACCAGGGCCTAGTGACTTACTACCCTCAACCATTCCTGTGTGCGTGTTTGGCAAGAATAGAGGGTACCTACAATTGTTTGCCGAGTCCGAATAGCTAGATGAGAAGCACTTATTCATGACAAGTATACTCTTCTTGGAGGATTTGTTAGTTCCTCGCAAGATGCAGTAGGAACTTCGGTAAAAACATTTCTGTTTTTAGTTGGCAGTGGCTGGGAAGCGAACCCAGGCCTTCGGCATGACAGTCCAACGCACTAACCATTATGAAACAAGTATTCATCTGTTAATTAAGTTCTCCAGCTCTGCCTGAAAATAGCAGTACTTTTGGTGAAAATATTTATTGAGTCTTTTTTAAAGTAAATATACCAGAAAATGAGGGGGTTTAAGGAACAATAACCGCATTTTATTATCCTAATCATCTTATCCGGATCAGATCATGATAAATAAAACTGACAGGATCTTAGTTACAGGAGGGTATATACCCGTCTCTTTTTGCCTTATGTTTGTTTATTTTTCAAGTATCTGTTGCCTCTACACTATTGAGACACATTCACAATAATCTTACTTATATAACGTTCAAGGGTTTTTATTGTTGAATATATTTATTTAGGGCATAATCATACTTAAAAAAGAAAATCATACCCTTGCATTTCTGAGAGAATTGTCACACTGCGGCCACTTTTCAATATAACTCGAAAACCAAGCTGAATTTGAAAATGTTGCATTCGAAACTTTTTGTTCCTATCGAAATGGAAAACAACAACTGAAAAAAATCGAAAAATCATGATTTCTAATATTTTTAAATTTGTTTACTTCAAGACATCCCAAACTTTTTCCACAGCTATTAAAAGAGTGGTATTCGACAAAATAATATTCGCGTTTTAGAGGGCCAATCTCAATAACCCGATTCAAATCTGATCGAATACTTTTAGGTTATTTTGAAAAGGGTGTTGTTAAGAGAACGCACATATCGACAAGTTTTCTTTTTCGACAATTTTACTGTCACAATGCCTCATTGGTGTCAAGCGGTAACAAAAAATAACGATTAATGGACAAAATATTAACCGTAAATACTAAAAAAACAAAAATCCGGTTATTTTTGCACTGCTGAAATTCTGAATTTATTTCTAATTTTGAATATTGTTATTGTTTTCTTTTTTCTTGGATAATGATAATAAACCAGGTTACCTTTTTGCACCTTCTGCAAAAAAGAAACAGTTATTGAAGTTGATCAAAAAATCCGGAATGTTTTTATCAGCACTTTATATTCAAACTCTGCAAACTTCGACCTTTTTTAATATTTCGTTTACTTTGAGTAATCCAAAACAATATTTATAAACAGAATTCAAAAGTATAATGATTTTTAATCAAACAGAACTTTTATAAAATAGGAATATCTTGAAATGAATAAAATAGAATTTTCTGAACACTATGGCGTATACGCAACTTTTTTTTTCTTCATTTTTCGATGATTAATATATTTTATATTTTTTAAATTTTTTACTTCTATTTTATAAAAAGAATCGGATGGCTTCAAGAGTATTAATTAAAAATAAAATTAATTGATTCACTTCTTTTCTGTGCTTAAATCTTTTGGAGAGAAAGTTGGGAAAGCATGTAGGGTACAAAACATTCTATATCAGAATACTCAACTTTTAAATAAAATTCGTGTTCAACTCATTGACTAAATAAAAGAAATTGTCACTTGTATGGTGAAACAAAACACATTCTCTTAAAAAATATCGCTTGTGGCTTTAAATTAAAAAATATAGGAAAATATCCATGCACCTTTTCACTTTTCTGAATCGTTTGTTCTCTTTCAATTTATATAGTCGATACTTTCACTGAAATAACTTCTTTGTAAATGCCAAATGCCTTGTATTCCCAGAACGTCGTCAACTACTTGAACATTTGTAGATGAGCTGTTACAAAATCCATTTCTTTGAAATAACCAAGAAAACGGAGTGTGTCTGCTTAGTAAATTTAAATTGAGTTATCACTTTTTTTACCTATTTGGGTGATTCTCTGCCAACTGTGATTCTTTACGTCCACTCCTTTTTTGTTACTTATATACATTCGGCTCCCTCTAATCCGAATTTCCCGTTAACTCGAACTTTTTCGCCCTAATTTTTATTTCCCTCAAATTTTAAACTATATAATATTTCTCTCTAACTCGAATTTTTGCAAAACTCTCTCTAACTCGAACTGACTTTGATATCCCGTGAAAATTCGAGTTAGAGGGTGTCGACTGTATTTCTAATTTTTGTTAAATGGCTTTTTACTAAAATCTACATTCGGTACCGTGAAGTATTTTCGTAGCATATATTATAATATGGTTTTGGCTGAAGTGAAAGTTTTCTAAGAAATTATTTTCCTCATAATTATCAATATTTACAAGGAACTCGAATAGGTTTGTTTATTTGATTAAAAATAAATATTGAACTCGTGGACACTATGGCGTATACGTATTTTTTTTAAATTTATTATTTTTATCTTGATGTTTCGTAACAGATTGATTCTATTTATTTTAAATGCTCAATTCCCTAATACTTGATTTCCGTTTAAAATAAGTTTATGACATTATAATCAGCCCTTTTATGGTTTGCCTTTAGATCACATTATACAATTATAGATACAATGAATGCCACTTAGTATTAAATGCAAGCGTTTTCTCCGTTCTTTAATATTTTCCACTATTTTAAAGAGTAATTTTCCACACAAAAAGGATTTTGCGTTATAAGATTAATATTTAAAAATTGTTGTTTCTTGCTAACAATTTTAAAATTTTAAATCCTATTTCTTCTAGGTATAACGCAATTTTTATTATTTTCTCATAAATGTTATGCGAAGGTAGGTGCACGTTCGTTTGTCTAATTAATTTGTTTAGTCAGGAACACCCTATACAGTCATTTTTCTAGTTCACCACTAAAGTATTTCTGAATACATTATTCTTCCAAATTTTATATTTCTTCTAAAACAAATATAGGTAAAGTGTTCTTTTATCTTAAAACCAATATGCAAAAAATATAAAGAAACAAAAACAAAACAAAATTAAATTAAAGAAAAAAATGTTTGCACATAGAAAGACAAAACGAAATCATTAGAATAATTATTTTTCTTTTATTTTGGTATCAAAGAAAAACATTTTCTTTTCAATCGAAGTGTGAATTCCATTTCCTAAATATTTTCCATTGCAAATATTTTGTGTCCTTATTTCTCGCAATAAACAAAAACTTGTGTTAACCAAAAACTAAATGGAGCAAGAAAATTTATTAAAAATCAATAAACAACAACAATACATCTATTGTGTATAAATACTTACCCCATACCCACCACCTATCTCACTCTCTCTTACCACAGCCTTAAATATTTTTTTTTTCCTAAGCAACAACACAAACAACACAATTTGCTTTTACGAGAATGAACAATGAAGCTTAATCTGGTGGATGCTTTTAACAACAAAAGATTAGGCATTGTTTATTTTTAATATTATTATTTTGTTTTTTGTTACTAAATATCTAATATCGATTTTATCTTTATATGTGTGTGTATTTTAATCACAAGGAAATATGAACCCACAAAAATAATGTGCTTAAATGTCAAACATTGTTATGAACAAAAAAAAGTACTTTATTTAACTGCACATTGAATGTTTAATGTAGCGTTTAAGAAAAGTCATTCAGTCTGGCAGAGAAATTTTTTATTCGACATAAAGATATAAAGATAATGTACAACTCTATTCTGTCAGTCGCAAAAAAAAAAACATGACAACAAATCATTTTCATTTCATTTGTCAAACACCACTACATCCTGCCGCTTAAAAAAAATAAAGCAAATAAATTTTGCTAACGAAAAAAAAAAAAACAATAACTTTAACATCTAAAAAATTGAAAATTCACTTTCATACACAATTTTTGTGTATTTCACTTTTTCGCGCCCAACAAATAAAAAAAAATACAAAATTTCTAGAAAAAATATATATATACACAGACACAAAAAATCCACACACTCACATACATACATATGTATTTGGATATAAATCCCTCTGCGAGACGAATTGATTATTTTCCATTTTAATTAAAAAATGGTCAATGGCCGCCAACACGTCCTTCCCGGCAACCAAATAAACAACAAGGCAAACATACAAAACAAAACGCGATTTTGAGTGCACAAAAAATAGCGTATAACCTGTTTTGCAATGATGTGAGTTGTTTTTTTGTTTTTTTGTAATTTTTTTTAAGCTTTTATTTTTTAGCAAAAAATAACATACTAAGAGAACGACTGGTGTATCCTTTCGCTTTCATGCATAATACATAAAAATACCATCATCATCATCATCATCCTTTTTATCGTCAACGAACGTTTGGGAGCATATAAGTATGTACTTCTCTATATTCTATACGTATAACAGCTTCAGTGTTGCATATCTGATGTCCCATTCAGTCGGCACAAGAGCAGACATTTCCACTCAAAATTTTTATCCGGCGTAGACTGCTGGTACTACTCTCAATGAGATGTATGAGGGTGCACACGTATATGTATGTCCAGGACATGTTTAGGTACATTTTTGTGTATTTTACAAAAACAAAATAAAAAACAAATAAAATAAAATACACAAAAATAAAAAGGCAATATGTACCAACCCGAAAAAAAAACATTTAACAATGCAAAAAATGTTATGGTATCAGCTAAAGTAAAGTGCGAATGTCGGCCCCAAAGGAATTGGTAAAACAAAGTTTTGTTGGTATTTCGTCCCACCGACGACGACGGGATGCAGGATGAATACAATGGAGCATTTTAATAGTGTGAATGCTATTAATTAGTATAGGTACGTGCTTTGGCTTGTTTATTCTTTTAACTTAATTTTTTGTTGTTGTTGTTTTGGATTTGGAATGTTCGAACTTAAGGGCTTTTTCAATGAGGGGTGTAATCCAGGATTCTGGGGAGAGTAATAGTTTAGGATTTCGAATAAAAATAAACGTAAAAAGTTAGTAATAACAGACATACTTTGATTTCTATTTCTAATTGAATTGCGTGAAAATTACCAAAATATAATTTTTGATGTAGAAGACGGCAAGCTAGCAAATTTCAACAGACTATAATTTGCCCCTCGTTAGTCATATACACATGATTAAAATGGTATATGAAGAACAATTCATGTTAATACGCAGTAACAATCATTCTTTTCTGAACATGAGTGATAAGTAGGGTAAACCAGGGGAAATATAGAGACAGTTCAAAGACTGTTTCATTAACAGAAAGGTGTCAGAGAGCTTATTTTCTTTTTAACAAATAGCTATAGTCAATTACTAAAAAGTGACATTTAATTAAAAAGGATTTTTTGTATTCTCTCAATGAAAATAGTTGATGGAATTTTCAATAAAAATTCAAAAACAATATTCTTCCAACATATTCTTTGCAAAACTTTTACCATAGGGCTATAATAAGAAGATAAACGTTAGTGGTCAATAGATAACTAGACGCTTTGAAGTCACAAAAAACTATTGACATATTGACGTCAACGTATGTCGTTAAATGAAATGTTAACGATAACATGATTGACGTGATTTGGTAAATGCCGTCTTAAAATGCGTTGACGTGTATTATCTCTGTGTCAAGATGATGTAAATGCGTTGCCACGGATAACTTTGAAGATAACGCGACATTATCCAAACAACTTGATCATTTGACTCTGGGTTGACAAAAGCTAAAATCAATTATTGACCGTTTTCGAAAACGTCAAACCAACGTTAGTTTGATCGTCAATAATCGTTATTTTTTGACGCAATCGTTGCTATCGTCAAATATGTAATCTTCCTGTTTACACAAAATCTTTTTAACTATCGTCAGTCAATTTTTTGAAAATGCATTTTTGCTTTTTAGAATTTTTTTCGTCAACCTGATTTTTTTACAGCAAAATTGCACCGCAGATGATCTTTTCGAACATGTGACTGGGGCAAATGCGTTATTGAACATATTCAGCCTTGTTATGAGTTTCGCCCGGAAAATATTTCACCCGAAAAATTTTTGTTCCCCCGGAATTTTTAAAGCTATTATGAGTTTCGCCTGAACTTCTCTTGGCTTAAAATAAACAAAAAACTTGCGCAAAGAGCACCAGTACCACCTGTTTATCTTTTGTTCACCTCCAAAAGATAAGTGACAATTTAAAATCTTAATTTCGCTAAATTTTGCGCGAAATTAGTACTCACAATGAAGGGGAATTTTTATTTTTCGGGTGAAACTCACAATAGGCGAATGTTGTTCACGAGAAACTCATAATAACCCTGATTATGTAATGCTCATCCAAGAATATTGTAATTGCCTTTCGAACATAAGACTTTTGCAGTTTGTATGCAAAAACATTCCGAAAATGCATTTCTGACGCAGATAATGTTTTTGAAAAAAATAACCATTCAGCCTTATTCAGCCTTTCACTTGGAAAATATTTCACCTGAAAAATATTTTTCTCCCGGAATTTTAAAAGCTATTATGAGTTTCACCTGAACTTCTTTTGGCTAAAATAAATAAAAAAGCTTGCGCTTTCTTTCTTTCAACTTCAAAAACTAAGTGAAAGTTTAAGCTCTTAGTTACGAAACATTTTGCCCTAAGTGAGTACTCACAAAAAACGGGAATTTAAGTTTTTCGAGTGAAACTCAACAGGTCAAAAGGGAAGTGTCAAATTTCTGCGTGGAATGTTGTTCACGTGAAATTCACACAGAAGTATTTTCTCATGTTTTTCTGAAGATAGATTAGATTTTAGATTAGAATGAATGGAACCTCGGTATAGTGTGCCCCATCCACAAGAAAGAAGATTCTCTGACTTGTGCTACCTACTGAGGTATAGGTCTCCTCAACTTCGCATACAAAATCCTGTCATCTGTACTGTGTGATCGCTTAAAACCGTTTGTCAACGATCTTATCGGCCCCTATCAGTGTGGTCTTAGGCCGGGCAAATCAACTGTTGATCAAATATTTATACTCCGACAGATTTTTGGAAAAAAACACAGTAGTTTCAAATCGATACACACCATCTCTTTATCGATTTCAAAGTCGCATATGATAACGTAGACAGAGACAGGTTCCCTGCCAAACTCGTCCGCTAGTGCAGGATGACGCTGGAGAAACCTCGCTGCTCCGTCAAATTCGGCAAGACCACCACCGAACCCTTTAATATCGAGAAAGTTTTGAAGCAAGGCGATGCGTTATCATGCAACCTCTTTAACATCGTACTTGAAGCAATAGTAGGCAACTCACAAGTCAACAACAGAGGCACAATTTTTCAAAAATCCGTTCAACTACTTGCTTATGCACATTATTGGGAAAACGAAGCGAGCTGTAACCGGCGCGTTTGAAAGTATTGATTCGGAGGTGGCAAAAATGGGTTTGACTGTTAATGACGATATGAAGAAGTATAATGCTATCATCGAGAAGGGAATCTCAACATCGTCGACTTGGGCAAAATATCACGATGTATAGGTACAACTTCGAAGTCGTAAAGGACTTTGTCTACAAGGGCTCCACTATTACATTTCAATATGACATCAGTGTAAAGATCAAACGAAGAATTATTATTCTCTTGCCAACAGCTGTTTCTTCGACATAAGAAGGCACTTGAGTAGTAGAGCCTTCTCTTAAGGAACCAAGGAGACCTTATATAAGAAGACCCTAACCATCCCTGTCCTGCTGTATGGGCGAGAAACATGGACCCTGTCAAAAACGAATGAGATTCTGCTTGGGTGCTTTGAAAGAAAAATTCTTCGGGTGATCTTCGGTTCAGTCTGTATCGATGGAGGAGAAGATTTAACAAGCTTTACGGGGCTTACAGCGACATTGGACTGGTCAAAAAGCTGAAAATACAACGGCTGGGAGGGCTGGGACACGTTGAAGACCCTACCTTAGGTGGCGCACACAAGTGGAGAACGACCTCAATCAACTTGGAGTGCGTAACTTGAGACAGCTAGCTAGGGATCGAGCTGGCTGGAGGGGCTTGTTGGTTGAGGCCGTATTTCACCCTGGTTTGTAAGCGCCATCTAAAGTAAAGTGAAGTCGCTTGCGAGGAACTGAAAAATCCTCCAAGAGTTTCTGTTGAGTGCATCTCATCTAGCCGTTTGGACTCGGTAAAAAATTGTTGGTCCGCTCCATTCCTGCCAACAACATCAAGTACACAGGAATGGTTGAGAGTCTTAAGTCACAAGGTCCTGGTTCTTCACGACCAAATATAATTTTTTATACTTTATGCGTCGAATTATAGTTTTTACCTACATATTTATCAAGCCATAAACTGTCAAACTCCATTGAAGGATAATTTCTATTTCGATTGCCGGCCATTCACGTTGAGACGGTCGTAAGGACTATCGCAAGAATCGTACAAAATTTGTATGGAAAATTTACCGGTTCAATTGTGAATGGACCTCATGTGTATTAAAAATTATTGAAAATCTCTACGAATCTTGGGACCGTCCCTACGACTGTATCAAAGTGAATACCCAGCTTAAATAATACGAAATTTTCAAGATTTCATTTTTTGTGTCGGAAAATGTGATTTTAGGGCTTTCGGGTAACATTTCGAACAAAATATTCAATAAACATAAAATCTAAATTTTTGCCTATCTATCAAGTTACAAGCTGTCAAATTAAATTGAAGAGCAACTTCGATGTCGATGCACTAAAAACCTCTAAGAACTCTAAAATTTTTTAAATTATATTTATTATTTCGCTCCCAAAAAGCCTAATTTAAGGACTTTCTGGGGATATTTAAAATGAATTATTCTCTACACGTCAACAAAATTGTTTGTGGCTAATCTGTCAAGAATGGCTACCTTGGCTCATTTTTGAGATATGTATTTGTATATTTTTGAGATATGTATTTGTTTTTGCCCTGGAAGATGGGAATTTTCGGGTCGATGGCATTTTGTCTCTCTGTCAAACCATAAACTGTCTTATTCGATTGAAGGAAGTATGGCAACAATTTCTATTAATTAAAACACTTCTTGAAACTCTGACATCTTGAAGATTTTATTTTATGCTCTGGAAGATAAAGGCGATTTAAGGGTGAAATTTGGAAATAAAAATTCTTTAAAGATCAAAATATAGTTTATTGTCTATCTATAGTACCAACTGTCAAATTTCATTGAAGGATTGCTATGATGTTAAGTGATAAAAACTCAGAAAAATTCGTTTTTTTTCTTTTAAGATTGAGATAAAGGTCAACACAGACTAAGTTGATGTGGCAGTGAAATTTTGCTGTTTCAACGTTGGGATTAATTCAACGCGCTAGTGAGCTGTCTGTCGATGTGTTCTAACTGCGTTGACGTGGGGTGATTATACGGTCAACAAAAATAATCAACGATTTGACCCCTGAATTCTTGTCACCGAGAGTTTTATAATGTATTGTGGGTATCCTTTGTTTGACTTGATAACTTTGGTACAAAATTTGACGCCATTTTAACGTGTTGACCATTTGCGTTGCCCGTCTATGTAATTGAAGCTTAAAATATATTTTAAAAGTATCTCACTGAACCAAATCCGTTTTGTTGAAAAGCTTTTGCTCTGCAAACTTTACAAAAATTACATTCTTGAAAGATTCTTAACTTTCAAGAATTAATTTTTGAATAGTTTGAAACGTTAGAGGTTTGATTTCAAATAACCAACTTTCGAAAGATTTCGAAAGAAACGATGGTTAGTACAAATTATGGCATCTCCTTACACACAAAACTAAAATTTTAAATTTTCTAAAAATAATTTTTTAAGTTATAAAAACTTGCATAAGAAATTGTTTTTTAAAACTATTTTCAAGCAATAATCTTGTTAAGAAATAATGAACAACATGTTTGCGCTGTATAATGTAAATATATAATTATTGCATATTTAATTACTCTTAAACAAAGCCATTAAAAATGAGATCATTAAAAATTTAGTTTTTTTTTTCTTCTTTAGTGCAATAAACCACCATTATCGTGCTAACTATATAGGCAGCTTATTACTCTACCACAAGAAATCAAAAAAAAAAAAAAAACACTAACCGTCCCAAGAGATCTAGGAGAGGGAGGAGGGGGCGAGAGGGCTGAACCAAATGCGATGCATCAAAAGAAATCAAAATAACAAGAAGGGAATGTAATTATTTTTAATTAGCTTCTACATAGATGCAGATGCATAGCGTGGCCCTACTTTGAGTTCTCTTCCTGCTCCCTCTCCGCCTTCGCCCCTTTTCCACCCCATTGAACACGCATATGATTATCATTTATGATTAAGAAAATAATGGAAGTGCAATTATTAAAGTTTTCTGAGTAAAAAAGTTTTCCAAATAAAGCATATAAAAAATTATTAAAAATAATAAAATTCAAGAAAATTCCATTGTTTATCGTCCTCGAAGCATTTAGTAATATGAATGACAATGGAAAATGTCGATAATGTCGTTTTTTTTCTTGTTTAATTTAATTTATTTTTTATCTCCGCCATTTCATTATTTTATGTTTTATTTCAATTTTTTGTTTATTATTTTCCCCGCAATAAGCTCGCCCCCTGATGGGGATAGGTATGTTGTAGGTAAGGTATACACATAAAATCTCTTTGTTTGTGTTTTATTATGCTGAAGTTTTTTTTTTAATTTTTATGTTTTTGTTTAACATAAATATCTCTGTACATATTTATTTTTTTTAAGCTCCAGCTTTCTGTCTGTCCGCATTAAAGCATTTTCTTCCTTTGTTTGTTATTATAGGTAGGTTGGTCTTTTTCTCCATATATTTTTGTCGTTCCTTGTTTTTGTTTTTTTTTCGTGTTTTTATTTTTTTTATTTTGTTTTGTTTTTAATTCAATTTCTGTCTCGGGAATATAATTTGCGAAAATGCAACGAGCGCACTCACGAATAAGGGCGGATACCAAACCCATAAATAACAACAAAAATGATAAATTGCAAACTGTTCATAATTATGCAATTAAAGTTCGACTCGTTTCAGTGGTAAATATAACGCTTGCCATGGTATAAAAACATTATTTATGGATGGGGATATACACAGGATCTATCTATGTATGGGTATGTATGTTATGTGTGTGTGTGTATAGGGTATAGGTAAAATGTATATTTATGCTTTGTATCTGCAAGAAACTGAAGAGTTTTTCATGCATTTCATATTGGTTGAGATATTTGTATTTTTTTTTCTCGTCATATCTCGTTGTTTTTGTTGGTGTTTTTTTGATTTTTAACTTTATAATGGCGAATATGGAGGAGAGTGAAGTTTATTCAATAATAAAGTGCTGTAATGCTGGCTATTAAGGAATTTAATATTTTTTTTTTGCATCCATAAATGTATTTATTCATCGAGAATGGATATGTACTTAAAAACTTTGACGATTGAATTATGGCTTTTTGCAAAAGAGATCGTTTATAATTTTTAATATTTTTTTTTTTAGTGCAATGTTCTGTTTTGTCTGCCTTGAATGAAATTCTCTTAATTTAAAAAAAAATATTTTGTATTGGATTAAAAAATACATAATTCTATTTGATAATTTAACTCTTAATGCAATATTGAACGTTATAGATTGTGGGAAAACATTTCAGCTCAAGTTTCCAAAAAAAAAAAAAAAAAAATGTCTGACTTTGTCACAAATTTATTGCATAAGGTAGATGGAGATCAGTATAGTTACATACATACATATGTATATATATTTCAGCTTCAGCTAACATCTTGCCGTTAGAATTTAAAAAAATAAATAAATGTTGAAGTGGTTTTCGAAATATTTGTTGATGAGTTTTCATCAAAAAAAAAACATTTGTTTTTGAAATTTTGTATTTGGTATAAAACAATTTGGACTTTCTAGAAGTTTTTGTACAGAAATATTAAAATCAGTTCAAGTGTTTTTGAACATATATTGAAAATAAAAAAATTAAAATTATAAAGGGTTTTTTGAAGAAAAAAAAAAACCACCAAGAATACCTGGATTTTTAAAATCGAAAGAACTGTTTTGGATCGTACAAAATTTCCTTAAACGGTCAAAAATTGTACATGGTAAGTAGGGATCGTTATAAATTTTTACTTGACATTTTCAAATGCGTGTGATCGTTAGTTTAAAGCAAGAAGGCGAACCTGCAGTAAAGCTAAAATAGAGCAGACAGGAAAATGCATAGATGATGGCAACGTGAATCAGCGCTTAAATGTTTCCAAAATCCAAAATTAAATTTCTATATTTCACAACCGCATCACCTGTTGAATTAATTAACATGCAACCAATTAGAAATTTGTAGAGCAAGGTCTGGGCAGCTCCTTTTTTTGAAATATTTTTTTCAAAATTATGAAATTTTTCATCAATTTTTGTGTGCTTGAAAATGGTAAATAAATTGGCGGGAAACCAAATCCTCCTTTTTGTTTACAAATTGTTACCCATCCTCTTTAATTTGTACCTATACAAAATTTGAAGCCTGATATTTTTACTTTTAACAAACTCCTTAAACTTGAAGATCGAAAAAAACCAAAACTGAAGTTTTAATTTTTTCTTAAGCCCACCACATCGGTCGATTGAAGGTTATTTTGTGCACAGCGAAATTTTGTCTCCCCTGAAACTCAAAACAAGACAACCCACAGTGGTCCATTTGTTGAATTTTGGCAACAAAAATAATTTCCATGCCATATGTTTGATGAATTATAATGAAATTTGGTACACTTAATAATTTGGGGACGCTGCATTAATTAGTGTACTGTCTATTGTGTGGTTCGTAGCGGTGTGGCTTCATAATTTAAGTCAGACCATGGTCCAGAATTAAAAAAACACCGTTCAAGTCAGAAACTTAGTCGAATTAATTTTAACAATGTCTTAACATATAAAATTGATTCCTATACAGATTTGTACGAAATTTAGAAATTAAAAAAAAATGTATTGAAATTTTTTAAACCTAACCTGATCGAATTTGAAGGAAATTTGACAGTTTTGGCAATTAAAAGTAGCCAATCCAATTTTAGGCCAGCTACTTAAAATCTCGAAAAATCAAAAATATTCTAAAGTATGTAATATTTTAAATCAACATTTGATCTTTTCCGGTAGCTTTATTTAAAATTCAAAATTATTAAATTTCTTTCAAATTCGACCAGATTAAGTCTAAAAATAATTTTCAATTAAAAAAAACAATAGTGGCACTAAATTTAGTCCTAATCCCTTGGGAATACTGCTTAGCATTTTGGACTAGCTTTTCTTAATTTGGTACAGATTTGTATTGTAGTAATTTTCATAAAGAAGTTTACCTTCATATTCAAATGTATATGTTGAAATATTTCAAAAATAAGTTTGACTATGTTCTTGACTTGGTTTGTGTTTTTTTTTTTTTTTGAACCATGCTCTGACCTAAATTGTAAGGCCCTCACTTTTAAAAGAAAAACAAAATGCAGTGCCACTTAGATCATTGTTACCCAAATCGTTAAGGGTCAGTTTTTCGTTACAGTTTATACAGCTCCCATGGGAAAAAAAATCCAAATTTTCAAAACGATTTTCCACCTATTCTGTGTCTGTGCACCTAATTGAATAATATCCAAGGAGAAAAACTCTAGCCTTGGCCTAAGCCACGCATTGCGTCAATAATTTACCCTTAATTAATTAACTATAGGCCTAAAAATTGAAAATAATTATTTTTGGATGCAAAAACCATTTGCATGCAAAAAATGCCTTGAGGTGAATATATTTTTTTTTTGAAGTGTAAACGGACCAAAATCAAAAAAAAATATTTTATTCGGGTTGGCATCGAAATTCTGGCAGGGTCAAAATTCTTTTTACAAAATTCTGCTTTTAACTCTGCTTTTCAAAATTCTGCTTTCAAAATTCTGCTTTTCAAAATTCTGCTTTTCAAAATTCTGATTTTCAAAATTCTGTTTTACAAAATTCTGCCAATAATTAAAAGAAGGTTTGGAAAATTTTGAAAAGCGCGCGCTTATTTTCCAAACCTTCTTTTTATTATTGGCTGAATGTTGTAAAGCAATACTTGTCTCATCATAAAATAGGAAAAATTTTTTGTATTAGGTTTTAAGGCTGCCCTTTTATCTAAGAAAATAATTGAAGCTTTAAGCATAGTTTACAGTTCCATGCGTAAAAAAACAATATTTTCTTAATAATTTTCTAAATATTCTGTTCATAATTTTGTATAATATTCAAGGCGAAAAATGTTTGCCCTGGCCTAAGCCACCCCTAATTATTAACCTATAGACCTAAAAACAGAAAACAATTCATTTTGGATGGAAAAACCATTTGCATGCAAAAACTGTGAGGTAAATATATTTTTTTTTAAGTACAAACCAACCATAAACAAATTATTTACCACACTATTTTATCACACGCAAACAATTGCCGGTTTTGCATAAAATTTCATGACAGCAATGGTTTTTTTTTTGCATGTAACCATAAACCAACAATCAAAAGTGAAGAAATTGTATAGTGATTTGCCTACAGTTATACAGCAGTCAGGCCAACATACCTCTGAACCACATGTAGGAAAATATGTGCAGCAATCAAATAACATAAAAAATGACGAGAGAAAACATAGTCTCTTCCAAATTACAAGATAGTGTTGCACTGAATTGTCTAAAAATAAAGTTGAAAACTAACCTTTTCCGGCTTTTGAGAAAAAACGGAATTAGCAGAATTTTATTGCTTAAAATTTTATAAGACAGAATTCTAAAAAATAGAATTTTGGAAAGCAGAATTCCAACAAACAGAACTGAAAAAAGCAGAATTAAAAAAAAACAGATTTTTCGTGCAAAAAACAGAATTTTGAAAAGCAGAATTTTAAACCGCTCTCATTTTATTCACTACAATTTTTTCGCATGCAAAACTATTGATGATCCATTGTTTTGTATGGCATTCCATTGAACCAATGAAACTGTAAACCAATCATGCAAACAATTAATTTTGTATTCCACCTCAATTATTTTTGACATGCGAGAATATTTGCAAATGTTTTTTTTTTTAAATAAATTATAACCCCGAAATACTCTGAAACAGTTTTTCAGTAGTTGAAGATTAAATTTGTCTTTCAGTTGTCAAAAATCTATTGAAATCTTTGTGCGAAACTATGGATATCACCCTGTTACGCCTTTCGGAATATCGGAATAAAAATGACATCACAGTGGAAATCAAGATGGCGCTACAACGGAAAAGGCCCTTAATTTGATCCTTGACTTAGCACACCAAATTAGGCGAGTTTACTCCAAGTTAACATAGGATTGCAACTGACTGAAAAATATGTTTATGGAGTTAACTCAGGTTTAACCCCGAGAATAGGCTGATCTTGCACTGAAAAACTGACCATAAGTGTACTAAATTTCAATAATATTTATCGAGAATTGATGTGGAAAATTATATTTGTCGCCAAAATTCAACAAACGGGCTACTGTGCTACGGTAAAGTCGTTTAATTCGGGTTATCACTTAAAAATCGCTTTTACCGAAATCAAAACCTTAAGAGGGAGAAGGGAAAAAAATTGTTGTTTGTGAATTTCTCGAAAAGTAAAGTAAAAAATAAAGTGAAAAGAAAGTATGCAATTATTGTAAACAAAAATTTTGCAATTTTTTTCTGTACAAAATAAAGAAAGACATCCAAAAATTTTATGGTATATGTAGTAAACTTAGTGTTTTTGCATTTGGCATGATTTGTGTCAAATTCTTGTCAAAAACCTGATAGTATCAGACTGAAACTGGAAAGAAAAGAAATTTCTTCGTCTTTCAAACACCTTTAAAATTTTTAGATCTTGATTTTAAATCAAGCTCTAAACAAACATTCAGCTTTGCTCTTTTTTTGGAAGTTGGCCATTAGAAACAGTGATACTGGGCTTGTACCTACCTGCCAAAATTTGAATATTCATACCTAAATGATCGACTGTCTCCCTCTAAGTTGAACTCCCTCTTAGTCGAATTTCCCTCTAACTCGAATTTTGTCGCTATATTTTTGCATTCCACTCAGTTTTCCATACAAAAACCATCCTCTAAGTCGAATTCCCTCAAAGTCGAAATTCCCTCTAACTCGAATATTTTTTTTCGCTTCTTGGCCTATTTTCAATCCCTTCAAGTCGAATTTTTGAGTTTATTTTGTTGTAAAAAAGAACAATTAAAATATTCTCATATGAGCATCAAGTTAATGTGTACCCCGCATATATACTTTGACCCTTTTGTCATTTCTTCATACATTCATGGTAGGAAATGTATTTTAGGCTGGTTGGTAAGGTAATGCCTTCTATATGAAACAAGAAGCTTCTTTTTATACATTTAATAATTTATTAATTTATTTTTACATTCTATAATTAGGTACAACATTTTAACAAAAAAAATACAATTTCCCTCTAACTCGAACTAATTGTAATATCCCGTGAAATTTCGACTTAGAGGGAGCCGACTTAATTATTAATTTATCTATTTGGAATTTTTTGATCGAAATTTCCACATTTTTTTTTGAAGCTTTCTACCTATCTATTCATTGAAATGCCTAACTTGTTTTTAAAATTTACTAAGAGAATGAATTTTTGGCTTCAAAGATTATTTTTTTCCTCTCTGTCCCACCTCTCAATATTCGAATCGACCTATTTTAGTTTGTATTTCTTTTCCTATTTCCAATTTAGAACCATCGAAAATCAATACAATGACCCAAACCTATCCATAATTTGTCAATTGAAATAAATCAGGAGTGTTGGAACTTTTTTTTCTAATAAGAAACTACTACGTGCAAATTCAAAAATCCATTAATTTTTTTTAGATTGAGGCTGTGTTATATCAAAACTCTAATTTCGTCCATTCATAACCAAATTTCTATCTAAAATAAAACCTCCTTCCCTTCACTATAAGATATCAAATTGAAGTTGAAGATACCAACAACGGAAAAAATAAAAATGAAAAGAAAAAAAAAACCTTTTAACACCCAACAAATGCGAACTTTCATCATTTTCTAAGCAAAATAAAAAAAAATCTTATTTTATGTATACTCTCAGATGTAGATGTAGATGTAAATCTAATCAAAATTTCAATTTTCAAGCTTTGAAATGAAAATCTCATTTTCCATGTATGTAAATTATGCGAAATGAAAATAAAAGCATGAGAGTTCCTTTCTACAGGATAATAATATGATGAAGAAGATGGAGGCGATGTGCTGAAGAACGACACAAGCAGCAATCATTTTCCTGTGTCATTTTCTCTATCTGCTCTCTCTCCTCTTGTCGTAGTCGGTCGTAAGCAACGTAATTTCATTGTAAAATTCTTTTAGCATTAATTTTGGTATTTTATTTATTTCGATTAAATTTATTAAAGTCAACGTTGAATTGGAATCGTCGTCATTATTTTATATAATTTTTCTCGCGTGAATTACTTGATTATTCCTTTCATCATTGGTTTCTTTTCATTTTTTTTTAAAATTTTGTTTGCTATCCTCCTCTTCAATTAAGGAACTCCAATGACGCATGTTTTTTTTTTTTGCTTCATCCATTTCGTTTATCTCTCGCTCCCTCCCTCCATATTTAAATGTTTTTTCCTTGAATTTTTGTATCTTTTTATTTACATTCCTTTAAGTTTCTTAAGCTGTCTTGTATATTCGTTTCGTAGAGTAAGTATTAAAGTCTATAGGATTGCAAAAGAAGATGCATCAGTTACAACAACAAGGACCATGGTCAATCTGATTTATTGTTTGCAAGCGTTCAACGTAAAAGGGTCATGGTCATTGGAAATTACTTCGGCTATACCTATATCTATATTCTACAATACACCACCATTGCCAATGGGAGAACTTAAAGATGGAGATGGAGAATATAGCTAAGTTCAAAAAGATATAAATACATTACGTTGTTGTTTGTTGTTGTTGTACTCTGGTATTGGTGCCCTTCTATAGGTTTGTTTAGCTTGCTTTTTGCCAGGTTTGCTGAAATATTCTTGTTTTGCGAATCAGATAAAAAAAACAGAATTTTTTTATTGCTCTCCATCACAACCCTTCTGTCTCGAAAACGAAGAAAGAGATATTGCTTCGTTTTTATCTTTTTTGTTTGTTTTTTATTATTTTTTTTGTTTAATTAAACTTTAAAAGAAATACACTTCCCAGTAGCATACAGATTGTAGGCAATAAATTAATTAATCTCGGAGGTATTTTTGGTGTAATCTTAAAAGTTTGCTTACAATGTTAGTGCAGATGGATGGATGCGGATGAATAGAATAAGATGATTGTTGTTGGGAGTTCTTTTAATGGCGGCTGTAAAGTTTTTGACTGAAATATTGCATTACTTGAAAGAGAGAGAGAGTTAGAGCAATCAAGATTTAGAGCGCAATAAAAAAGTTTAGTTAATCGCTGCAGCAGATGCACGACTTTTTGTTATGAGAAATAACAAAATATAGGTAGGTACCTACGCAGTTAAAGTTCATATATACTGTCAATTAAACAAGTGAGTTTTATTTCAATTTGGATTAAATTAAAGCCCTTGACGAGACAACATCTGAAACAACATTGGTTTTGATAAGAAAGGAACTATGAGATTTAGGTTAAGATACATACTAAATTTTCTTAGTTTTAAATTTAAAAACAGTATTAAATATGTACATAGTTAAGACGGTTTATGCGTGGGCATGAGGGTGGTCGTTAAAAAAGGTTAACTTGGATAGGCCTAAATCGGCTTTAAATGCAGAACAAAAAATTCCCTAATTTTCCAGATTTTTATTTTCATCCCCTACAGGCGCTATAAGCAAATGAACAGTTTTGGCGAAAATTGAATTGAATTTTGAAGATTTTTTTTTCAAAATTCTAAGTTTGAAAACAAAATTCTAAGTTTGAAAACATTTCTTGCTGATCCTATTTATTGAAAGAATTTTTTTTTTTGAAAAAAAAACCATAAGATTGGACTTCTGGCCTTACAAAAAGCTACAAAACAATACTGTAAGTGTTGCCGTTGTTTTTATTTAATTTTTTCTATTTTATGTATTTTTATATATTAAATTGGGCCTCCTGTCCAAGCGGGGGGAATTATATACCCCCTCCCGTGGGATTTTTTCTTTGTCTACTTCCAACAAACATGGTCTGAATTTTTTGGCAGATTTTACGTGAATCACTTGGTATGCAAAAAATGGGAAATTAATTAATGAAAATAAAAATCTGAAAAAATTGTGTCTTTTTTTTTTTGTTTCTTCATTTGGAGCTGTTTTAGGCTTATCCAAATACTATATAAAATCAAGATACACAATGCAGATACACAACGCTTAACAACAACAAAACACTGTCGTCAGAGAATGTCATGTCTGTTTTGTCAAGAGAACAAAGAGATTGTATAACTAGTTGTAAATTTGTGATATACCACGTTTAAATTGCATTAATTTTGGTAATAGGCCCTGAACTAGGAAATATTTTAAGTTCCATATATAAATCTTGGGAAAATATTTTTATTAAAAGACAAAAATTGAATACTTTGCGAAGCATTGCTAAAACACATTTCGTTTCCTTAAAAATAAAATTTATTTAGTATACTAAAAATAAAAAAATAAATCTTCAATTTTTCTTAAACATAATTTATATTTTGTTCTATTTTTTGACTAAAGAAATAAATTTTTAATTACATTTTTTAATTGTTAAAAATAATTTTAAACAATAAACTTGAAAAAAAAAGTATTCCAGTATTTATTTTCCATAAACAGGATTTTTATTTTCCAGTGCAAAGTCCAGAGCAATGCGTTGCTTTGAGATTCGAATTTGCGAGATTTTGATTTACGAGATTTTAAATTGCGAGGTTCTAGCTTGCGAGATTTTGGTTGAAATTTGCGAGATTTTTCGGTGCGAGATTGTTTAAAGCGAGATTTTGTAATTGCGGGATTATGAAAAACAAGATTTAAAATTTCCGAGATTTCGTTATTCGAGATTTTGGTTTGTGAGATATCGTATCGCTACCGTTAAAAATCTTATAAGATATCAAGGGTCTATAAAATAGAATATGCTGCACGTTCATTTAGACAAAATTCAAGAACATTATGAGAGCATACTCAGAAAAATAAGGAAATCGTTTTAGCCAGGACTTTATAGACTTCAGACATCGGGGTCGTTATCAAAGGTCAAAAGATACCTATAATTAAGCCATGATGAGAGATTTTACCAGAGGTCTAATTAAGGAACATCATTACTCCCAAATCTATGTGTTTGTTGAACGAAATTTACGGTATTAAAATGTAGGTACCAAATATTTAAACAAAAGTGAAAAAAGAAGCTTTTGTAATTTTCAATTTTTTTTTTTTATTTAAATTTATACAACTACTTAACTGGTTTTTAAAATTTGTAAAAGCATTGAATATTATAAATTGAAATTTAAATTACTAACGTAAAATTAAAAATAAGGAAAAAACATTTTTTTTTAATTCGAGTTAGAAAATTAATATTAAAAAAAATGTGCATGCAAGTGACTGAATGTAAAAAAAAAAAATTTTTAAAGATTGGAGTCCTAGATTAAATAAAAAATATGCCATGATTTTAGTGTTCCCATCCCATCTTTCCATTTTCTTTATTATTTTATTTCTATTTTAAGTCATTTTTTATAGAAAATTACCCCTTCTGCTTTAACATGGGAAAATAGACCACTTTCAAATATTTTTGTTTTGTATTAAACCAGCCTACACGCTCCAGCGTATTGGTTCATTTAAAATTTAAATCTTATAAAGGGTCCGCCAAATAACTATTTTTGAAAATGCTATAAAAAAAAAAACTACTGAATATTTTCTCAAATTTCTTTTTTATTTGAAAGCACAATCCTTCCGCTTAATAATGGAAAATAATTTCATTCAAATGGCTGCTTCGCTAAGTGGGCCTGCGATCGACTTTGAGAAGATGCCGATTTTGCCAAAAAAATAATCTTTTCAGATGAAGCTCATTTAGATCTTGGCGGGTATGTAAACAAGCAAAATTGTCGCATTTGGGAGACAGTAAACCCGAACGCCATTGAAAACCGATACACCCAAAACGAGTCACTGTTTGGTGCGGATTTTGGTCCAGAGGCATAATTGGGCCATTTTTCTTCGAGTGGCTGTTACAGTCAATGGCGATCGTTATCGGGCCATGTTGAACGAATTTTTGTTCAAAAAAATTGAAGAGGAGGATATTGGGAACATTTGGTTTCAACAGGAAGGCGCTACGTGCCACACAGCCGAAGCTACACCATGTAGTAGTAGCATTTTCAAAAAAAAAAAGTTATTTGGTGGACCCTTTATCTTTAAATATCTGGTGTAAATAATGCTATCAGCACATTTTCATGAATTTTCAAATAATGGTCTCCATGACTAAAAAAAAAAACCTTTTCAAAGGAGCCCATTTATTTTATTTAAAAAGTAATATCGTGTCGGCTTAGAGTGAAAAGCGGCAACTCCACTTTTTTTTCATTATAAACCACTTCAAAAATCGATAAAAAATTTATAATTTTTTTCAGTTTTACAGAATTTTGCAATATTAAGTGTAGACAAATATTAAATGTAATTTTGGCTTTATTCAAATAATGCGGACATTTGTTTTAAATATTTTCTAGTAAAAAATCCAAAATAGGAGAGCTTTTCATTCGTAGCACCGATATTTTAGGAATAAGAAAATCAAATGCACAATGCAGGCACAATATTTGTCTTGACCAGTGTTATTCAAGCGGCAATCTATCTTTTTTTGTTCAAACTGTTAATTCAGTTGTTTTTCTCTCCAGTATCTACATTTTTATATAAATGTATACAGAATTTAAATTCTAAGCTATTTGAATATTTGCGCAAGTATGTACGTGGGACCCAGTCGTGTACCTATCTTTTTTTATTTTATTTTATTTTATTTTATTTTATTTCATTTTATTTTATTTTGTTTTATGTTTATGTTTCCTATTAAATCTAAGCCAATGTATAACAATAGACCCCCTATGTGCCATAAGATTTATATTCTTCAATGTATTTAATAGTTGTAAGTTAACTCAAATTGTATATAAATGTTCAAAAAAAAATCCTGTTCCACACTTCAATAATTGGGTTGTTTTGGGCAGAAGAGTGTGCTTACCAGATAGTAAAACATTCCTCTTCCTTACTAATTCTGTCCAAGAAATTTCTTTGATCTGTCAAATACCAGGTTGACGTAGGTCAGATGTCAGTCAAAATTAAGTTGACGTAGGTCAGATGTCAGCCAAGTTTGCCACACTGAAAATTTTTGTACAGAAATATCTGGAACAAAGCTATTATTTTCATGACGGTATATCTATTGAAAAATGTTCTCAATTTTGAGAATATCAAAAAAACATTTGACTTAAGCGAATTCCGATTGCAAATTAAGTTTTGAAGAAGTTTCCTGCTGTTTTGAATGCAAATATGGGACATAAAACTGTTGACCAAAAAATGCTGTATTGAATGGCAACGTCAATTCTAATCTTCCCAAAAAAGTAGGAGTTTCTGTTCAAACAGAGGGGACCTCTTCAGCTCCTTCAAAACGCTTTCAAGGAACAATCGTAGAAATTGGTCACTGAGCATTTTAAAAAGATGATTGGTAGTTAAATGCTACTATAATTGAACGTTAAGTTATGCTGATATCTTTATTTAATAAAACCGTTTTTCTTGCCTTTTAAAGGATTTTATTTTGCATTTTTAAAGTTTTTTTCAGAATAAAAAAATCTTTTCCCTATAATAGTAGAATTTTGAAATTCGCTCGTTCCCGATTTTCGTTTTTGAGCCTTGTTTCCTCTTAAAAACTAATCTTAACTCCTCGTTGATTTCTTTAGCTTACCATGCAAGATACAACAAAGATGTATTTATTCACAAGGATACAGTTATCCATATAATTTTACACGCCCTCCTACTAAAACCAAATCACCAATCACCTCAAGTAATCTTAATTTTTCCGTCATTCTCATTACACATCTACATAACACAATGAACTAAAAATTATGCAAAAAAATACAAAGACAAAAACAAAAAAATTTACATAAAAGCACAAGAAACTTGCATGCAAAAGTTATAATGCCCACACCACACATCCCACACCCAATAATAGTAAATTACAATATTCTTACAACAAATTTATCGGTACGCACTTAGATTTACATCTTTTGCCTCTCATAGTCCTCTATGCCATAAAATAATATATAA
The DNA here is from genome assembly GCA_963921185.1 of Dasysyrphus tricinctus. Lineage (NCBI taxonomy): Eukaryota > Metazoa > Arthropoda > Insecta > Diptera > Syrphidae > Dasysyrphus > Dasysyrphus tricinctus. The sequence continues at coordinate 192,854,378 of OY992532.1, read as the reverse complement.
AACAAAAATATACTTCAACACGATAAATGCAAGACTTGGAAGACAAAGTAAAATGCATAAGTTGGAAAAATAATAATAAAAAAAAAAAAATAGTACCAATCTAAGAAGTCATTAACTCCTACCCGGTGCATGGATATACAAAAAAAAAATATTCCCTGACTCGTTCGAGTATACTCATGGCTTCGTGATTTTTCTAAAAATAAACCATCACCAACAACAGGTGTGAGGAGGTTGATTCATTCTTTTTCTGAGTCGTGTAATTTTTTATAAAGCTGTTTTTGATTTTTTTTTTGTTGTGTAGTTGTTGTTATTAATTTTTAATATTTTTTTTTTATGAATTTATTTTCTCAGATAAAAATGATCACACAAAGGCGGGAAAAATTGCATGTCGACTGGATTTAAATTTAATTTAATAGCACTTATAAACTATACAACGCTTGTATGACGGCATAATGGTTAGCGGGCAGAAAACTTTGAGAATAGTAAATATTTTGTAATTGCGTTAAATTCTTACCTAACCTTAATTTTGTGGGTGAAAAGGTCAAATTGTGTTATTAAACTATTGATCCTTGAGTAAGTTATTCAATGGCTTTAATTTATTGAGTTAACCTTTAATAAGTTATTCTTTTTCCGTATATAACTTAAATATGGTTTAAGGTTTTTTTTCCAAAATTGTTTTTTAATTTATTTTGGTTTAACAAAGTACAAGTTGCTATAAAATAAGATTGACTTTCCCTATGTAGGTATTCTTAGTTGCGATATAAAGGTGCCTATACTACATATGTAGTAAGTTATGAATTTGTTAAAAAATCCAACTCGAAAATATTGTTATTATAGTCTAAGAGCAAGTAAACACTTTGAATAACCTATAAGATACAAAATTTGAACTTTGTGTGTCCTTAATTTAAGATTAGTTAAGTACAAAAACGAGTTTGGCAGTGGTCGAAAGGTTTCCATCTAATTTTTTCAAAATGCAAGGAAGTGGGAAAAATTAACCTACATAATATGTACTTTTACAAGGCTGGAATAAAGATATACATATTTAGATAATGCGTTCTTATGCAAGAAGAAAAAAATGCCAGATGGATTCGGCGGTCGAAAGTGCTTCGAAAAAAAAAAACTTAAATTGTTGAGGGGTTTTTTTCAAAAATTTATTTCGTGTATATCAGATATTTTAAAACATTTTTAGGGAAAAATGTTGGTGTGCAAATCTTAAGTATTTATTTATGTGCATATATAAATATAATTTCGAAAAAAAAATTGTCAACCCGTTTTTGAGATATCGAATTTTCAAAAAAATAATTTGAAACTTTTTTTTAAATTTAAAAAAAAATCACTTATTGAAAATTCCCTATCATCGTAATGACAAATCTGATCAAAATCTCGAATCCATTCTCTTACGAATGCCTAACTTGCCATATATGTAGTAAAAAAAAACAGCAAGTAAAAAAGTGATTCTGACAATTATGGCCATTTTTTTGTCTGGTTTTTGAGCTACTGCCTAAACGACTAGATCGATTTTTTTTAAACTTTGTAAATATCTATTTATTTTGGTCATTTTCCCCCATAGTTCTTTTTATTTTTTTTTTTAGTCAAAAATAACGGTAGGCACCTGGCATACATTTTATTAGTAGTTTTACATAATCTTAATTTTATAAAAACTTTTCTTAAAAAAAATCTAATAAATTACTTTTACTAAATAATAAATTTGGATGGAAAAACAAAACCTCCAAAAGAAGCATTTTAATATATATTAAAATATTCCAATTTTTTTTTTAACTTAATATTCCGAAAACGAGACGGTCAATTTTATCGAAACTCATAACTAAGGATTTTTTTAACACTTTAGATTATTGAACAAAAAAAAATATTTTACTTTTATCCAAAAACGACGCACATAGGAGTATTTGCCTACAAAACTCGGCCAAAAGTCGATTTTTCAAATGTCAAAATTGAAAGGGGAACTTTTTTCAGATAATAGCTAAGATCCCATGGAACAATAGGATTAAATATTTTTTTTATTGCTCAACATATTTTGGATATGATATTAGTTCAGTCTTCGATTAAAAATTTTTTGTAATCAACCTTCAAAAAATTTGAAACATTTTATTAAATTATTTCTTTAAAATTTTGTGTAGTCTGATGAAATTTTTGGTGTATAAAAATCAACTACAGATGTTCACTATTATATTGAGCCATTTTTATGACAAATATTTTAGTATTTATATTTTTTCGAATTTTTGTTCTAAAAATGCAAAAAAAAACACAATTTTTGTTGGTTCTTTTTCATTTGGAAGTAATTTTCTTATAGAAGTAGGTGGATAGGTGGAATTGGGTTCTCATTTGTATATGGGTGGATAAAATAAACCATCAAGCTTCATTTTCAATAAGAATCGGCTGCGGATTTTTGCGGATGTAGTTGTTTTTGTCATATCGTATTCCCACTTTTATGCCAATTCAAACTGACTATTTGTGCTGATATTTTTCTTTGAGACTCCATATTTTTTTTTTTTTTTTTGGAGTTATTTGGTAATTATTTGTATAAAATATGGTTAAGCAAAGCTCCCAGTATTGATTAAAAAAAAATATTGGCTGCAACTTTGATTCTTTTTATCTTTTTTGGTCATATCGTTTATCCGATCGTTTGTATTTTTTTCTTATTTCCAGTTGAAAAATTAAAAAAAAACTTGAATTTTTGTTTTGTTTTAAAAGAGGGTAAATTTATTAAAAACGGTATTTATTACATGGTTTAAGGTGAAAACATTGCAATCAAGACAAACAATAATTTTGTCCAGTTTTTGCATACAAATACTCCTATGTGTGACGGTTAATTTCATACAAATGAATGTTAAGCAACATGAAAAACTTATTTCTCATAACAGCTTCTATCTACGATTTTGATAAAATGTTTTCGATATGCTGAAATCAGTGCGATTTACCACCAACTATTAAAAATATTTAAATACATCAAGCAACTTTTAGTAGAACCTCCCACATAACGTTTTTTTTACTTGCGATATAGGTACCATAGGGCAAGTTTTGGATTCGTGCAGAAAAAAAATTTCGAGATAACAATCAAACATGATATTACGATGATAGAGAACATGAAAAAAGTGGGTGGCACAATTTTGTCTGTCTGTCTGTCCGTACCTCAACCTACAGCCTAAACCACTGAAGCGATTTTCTTCAAATTTCGAACTTAAGGTTTTTTTGTAACTCTCCAGAGGGGAAATTGAAATTTTTTTTTAGCTCAAAAAATAACGGTACTTGCTATACAACCGTTATGGAAAAGTTTATTTATCTCAAAAACGGCTCCAACGATTTAAATAAAAAAAAATCAGTGTATTGTTGTAGATATGATATACCTTTAAGAAAGAAAAAAAATCACCAAAAACATTTATTAACGGTACCTGCTATATAACGGTTTTTTTGATTTTTGGTTTTCTCATTAACAGCTCATCCGTTTTCAATAAAATTTTTTGCACAAAAGCTTTGTTAGAATATAAATAATACTGCATACCAAAATTAAAAAAATTTTGAATTTTTATAAAAAGATTCAAATTTTTTTTTTGAAAATTCAATATTTCAAAAACGGGTTGATGAATTGTTTTAAAATTTCAGTTTTAAATGTATATTAATATATACTCAAAATTGGCATACCAAATTTTTTTTTTGAAAAATGTTGCAAACATTTTATACAGGGTGTCACGGACCTGAGTGGAAGTATTTTAGGGTGTGATTCTTGGGGTTGTTCTAAGAAAAAAATTGTATGGGGGGAAAGTTGTATCTCCCCTCCCTGAGGCAGGGCGGGCAGTTTAGTGCAAAATTGACTTTAAATGCAAAAAAAATATTAAAAATTAACGAACACACATCTAATAAGCTACAATTTTTTTAAAAGCTAATACTCCATTCTTACATTTGGTTTTTAAATCAGGTTGTTAAAGCGTATAGTTTTTTAAAAATTAAATTTCAAAGTCAAAATTAAAAAAAATGTGATTTTTTTTGTTCTTAAGTCGATATTTTTCAAAATTTTACGTAATTAAGTGCTTTTTTGTGTTAAATATTCAAAGCCCTCATTTTTTATTAGTCCATTACCGAAAACCAAATGTAAAATTTTTTCTTAGTTTTTGAGAAATTAAGAAAAAACAATAGATACTTTTTACCAAAAAAGCCCGAAAAAATGAATTTATTCATGAATTATTCATAATTTAACCTTTTTTTCGGGCTTATTTGGTAAAGGTACCTTTTGTTTTTTCTTAATTTTTCAAAAACTAAGAAAGATTTTCACATTTGGTTTTCGGTAATGGACTAATAAATAATGAGGGCATTGAATATTTAACACAAAAAAGCACTTAATTACGTAAAATTTTGAAAAATATCAACTTAAGAAAAAAATCACAATTTTTTTTTTTAATTTTGACTTTGCAAAAACTATTCGCTCAAACAACTTGATTTAAAAACCATATGCAAGAATGGAGTATTAACTTTCAAAAAACACTATAGCACACCATTAGATGTGTTTTCGTTGATTTTTCATGTTTTTTTTTTGCATTTAAAGTCAATGTTTCACAAAACTGTCCCCACCCCCCCCTGCCTCAGGGAGGGGAGATACAACTTTCCCCCCATACAATTTTGTTCTTATAATGACCCCAAGAACCATGCCCTAAAATACTTTCACTCAGGTCCGGGACACCCTGTATATAAAAAATTAATTTTTAAGAAAACGGCTCCAACGATTTTAAATTTTTTTAACATATATTCATATTTGTTCAAGTAATCAAATGGCGTACTTTTTTTTTTTAGCTCTAAGTTATTTATCAGACTGTTTATACAATTAAAAGATCGATTTTAATGCTTTTTATACTTTTTCTATAATTACTTGAATATTTTTTAAAGTTCTTAAGTCCCACACAACTTGAACATAAGAGCAAGTAGATACTTGCGATCCAGTCGTGCATTTTATTTTATTTTAATTTTTTTCATTATCGTCTAATTGGATTTAAATAATTTTTTGATATAAAAATTGTTGAAAAAATATTCCATATCAAAATTTTCAAGAAAAGTATTTGTGAATTAAAAAAAAAATCAACTTTGCATTTGAAAATTCGGTATCTCAAAAAAGGGTTGATAATTTTAATTTAAATATGTATTTGTTTTATATGCACATTAACAAATACTTAAGATGTGCATTATAAAAATTTTATATATGTATACAAAATATATTTTTTTTAAGACCACTCCAACAATTTTTTAATTTTTTGTTCATGCATTTATATTTAATCAAGAATTCTAATGGCATTCTTTTTTTACCTCAAACTATTTAAGGCATTGTTTAAGTGAATTTGAATATCGATTTTCATACTTTTAAAATTTTTTTCTCATAATTTCCATGCACAATTTTTAAAATCTCAAATCTCTTGAAGGGCAAGTACGTGTGACCCAGATGTGCATTTTATTTGAAGTTCTTTTGCATATTCATTCCTAAAAGTTCAAAGCATATGTATTTCTTTTAATTGATTAAGTCGACATTGCATGACCTTTAGAGAGTTCTATCAACTTATAGACACAATAGACATTTCTAAACAAAAACTGTTATTCTGTGCTTACAACGAATTTAAGGCACAACGTTTCATTTGTTCATACAGAAATAATGTTGGTGTTAATTTGCAATTACCTAAGTTAATTACTTTCCCCTTTATAAACATTAAATACTAAAGCCTACTCCTGCGCTTATATATGTTTACTTACCCACAAATTTTCCAATTTGAAAAGCTCATCAAAATATATAGTAGTCTAAAATTAAGTACATACTTGCTACATACATACATACCTAAGTATTGTGTATATAAAACACTTTTTTTGCGTTATAAGTATAATTTATTTTTATTTGCTTCATTTCAATCCAAAAATTCCTTATACATACATATATATATAGATTTTATGACTTCAAATATTAAAACAATAAAACACTTGAAAAAGCCAATAAATTTTTAAATAAATTGTTAAAAGGTTCATGAAAACGATATAAAAGAAATGTTTTATGCTAAACAATTTGCATAGAATTCTAGTTTAGATGCGGATAAATTATTCTTGTATGTTTTTTTTTTGTTATTTTTGTTTTTTGCATTTTTGCCCTCCCTCAACGGTTATATACATAAATACTTTTTTTCTTCTCTTGCAGAGCAATTTATCTTCATAAGTTGTATATTTTTATTTTTATATTGTTTACATTTATGTACATTTGTGTATAGGTACCTTTTGGATAAAAAGGAGTATCTATAATGGGTGTTTCTTATATTTTTTTTTGTTGGTTGAAAGTATTTTTTTTTTTTTTTTTCTAACGTCATTGATGGTTGATTGGTATAGTTTTTAGTAGCTTGCGTGACAAAAGTTAATAAAAATTTAATATTAAGCGTCTTAACACCTGAATAGAAACAAATATTAATATTTCTTCAAAATAAAATAAAATAAAATAAATCCACGACTCGCTTGCATGTGTTTGATGGATATTGTGGGTCTCATTTTGAATTCAACATTATCTTGGTATTCATAGTTAATCAATTAATAAAAATCTGATTTATAACTAACATAGGTACCTACTGATTATGAAGCATATCCCTGTAATATTGCAGGTGTTTTTTTTAAGTGAACGAAATAGTTTGCATTGCAATCCTGATTCGCAAGGTTTATTTCTTAGAATTTAATAGCCATTTTCCTTACAATTCTCTTCTCAACGTACCGGTTTTGGGAGGGGTTTCATGGTAGTAGTTCAAAATTTGTCTAGTTCATTGAAAGAAACCACCCTTTCGCTACAAATATTTTTGGAGACTCCTTTGATTGTTGTTGCTTATGACAATTAAAATATGTGGACCAAGTTTCGTGTCCATGCTGTTGAAATTTGGTAATATTTTACGTTTTTCACTTATAATTCGGTCATCATTTATGAAGAAGGCTATAACTTTTTTGAAGGTAGTTGTATGGAGTTCATTTTAATTTAGTAAGATTGGGCATTAAAAAATACCCTTAAAACATGTGTCATATGCTTATATTATTCCAAGATAAATATTAAAGTTAGTTAATCTTTCATATCCCCCCTCCCCAGCACTTTGAAAATGGCTTTAAAAAAAAAAAAACAAATTAGGTCTTTAATCAACTCTGGGTGTAATGTAGTAGACTGCGAAATTCTGCGTGGACACCATCTTTTAATTTTATTAATAAAAATATTTTTCTAACTTTTTTTTGGCTTTTCAAATTTTGTTTCCAAAACGACTTTTTTCCACCCCCTTCGTGCAAGGGGAAGGGTGGGAGAGAAACAATAATGTGGTCTTATAGTTTCAAGGGTGCTGAATTCAACGGGAGTCCTGGGGTCATCGTCCGACCCTTGGTTTTCAATTAATAAGCAACATTTCGGAACTGTGGCAACCTTTCTCTTGTCCTTCTGACAGTGTTGCCACCTTGGCAACACTTCTTAAATGTAAAGTTGGGACATGGACTATTTGTATACTAAAGCTCAACCCGTCAGGTCAAAATGAAAGGTTGGTCTCACTAACAGCCCCACTATTAGGGGCGTATTCAATAGTTACCCAAATTTTTCCAAATTTTGTTTTGATTTTTTTTCAAAAAATAATAGATTTCGCATCTTTTTATGAGATTAAAATAAAACAGCATTTCAGATTTTTGTTTTTGATAAAATGTGCATATTATTGTCTTCAACTATACAAGCATAGTATGTGCGATACAGTTGTTTATTTTATTTTATTTTATTTTTTATTGCGTTTATATCCTATTGACAGTTTATCGAAGAGCTATTCTAATAAACTTAAATGTGAGACAGTCTTTTTACTTTTCCATAAGGCACGAATTTGATTCATATAAGAAATCTCGAAAACGTCTCTAACGATTTTGATAAAACTCTGTGATAGCCTATTGAATAGACATTGTAAAAAGGAACAATTACGTGCAAGGGTTTTTATTATTGAATATGTTTGTATGGCCCATAAGCATGCTTAAAACTGAAAATGCTACTAAATTCACCCATGCGTTTCTGAGAGAATGGTCACACTGGCCACTTTTCAGTATCGATACCTGTGAGAAATATTTTTCCTGGAAATTTTTGATACCTGTGAGTGGGTACACATATTGCCCAATAAAAATGGATAACGTTGAAGGGAAAAATTCATAGGAATTTCACAAGTTTTGTGAATGAACTGCCAAAAATGGGTATTAAAGCTTGAATCATTTGATTGAGACAAATGCAAAAAATGAAAAGGACGCAGAACCAAAGGAAAAACATCCGAGAAAAGTGGTCAATTCTGCAGAAAACCTTCAATTCCGCATTATTACTGCCCAGAATATGGTCATAAAGTTGTATATAAGCCAGTGTTGTGAAGGCTTTAAAGATAATTCAAATCAGTGATAACACCCAGCGTAATAATATGAAAAAGAAACCTGTTTTACAGCGACGACACAAGGAACTTCATATGAATTTCACCAGGGACCCTGTTGCTTGGAGCACCGAATGGAAATGGAGGAAATGGATCCTCTTTTCGATCGAAATTAAATTGGAGCTTATAACTACAAACACTAACGGAAATAGTTACGAAAACATGACATAAATTGGGCATATCCAAAAATTACGGACATCGTTCAACTTGTACCTTGAATTTTACAAGATAATAACATCCCTATCGACACATCCAGGGTGGCAAGAAGCTGGGTTCAGTCGAAAAACTTTTTTAGTTCAAAAAATATTTTTTTGAAATTTTTGAAATGTTTGCATTTAAAAACCGTTCAGCCGATGACAATGAAAAAATTCAAAATAAAAAAACGGTTCTATAAAAGAGTAAAAGACCCCACTGATTTAAACTTACTGAACAAATTTGATCAACATCCGTTTTTGTATGGGAGTTGGGTACGGTTTTTTTTCATAAAAATATTTTTTTTTAATATACAAAAGAGTTTTGAAAACCCGTTAGGTACCAAGCTTAAAAAAAAAAAAAAAATATATGTACCTATTAGTTTTTCAAAAAAAAAAAAGAAAAAAAAATTTTAATATTTTTTAAAAATGGAAAGAAAATAATTATAATCAGGCATATCATTTTCAAGAAAATTCAAAACAATAAAAAAATTAATCTTTGGGAGATACCATTTATAACCATTTTCTTGCAAATGACTTTCCACCTAAAGATAGCCTTGAGTAATTTATTGACTTTTCTTTTAAGAAAAAAAAAATACGATCATGTAAAATTGCTAAAAATTTGGTTTGACAGTTACCTTTATTTTTGATTAAAAAAATATGGAGATTGACCAAAAAACGCTATATCCCAAAGTTGAAGAAATCGATTCAGTCGTTTAGGCTGTAGAAATAAATAATAATTTTTTTTATATTTTGTTTGGAGCAGACAAATCTTAAGAAACACCCAGAGTAATGTTGTTTAAAATTCTAATGATATTTGACCATGTTTCTTTTTAAAAAATATGTCCTTAATATAACCTACCCTTGGCGATATTTCCTATTCATATTTATTCTTTATTTTTATTAACATAAATCAATAACTCTTTTTTAAAATTACATTTCCTTTCCAATTTTCATTTTACAAATTTATGTACCTACTCATATTTTTCTATGAATTGTGTTGACTTAAATACCTCACTACTTTTATTATTATCATCATCATCGAAGGACAAAAGTATACCCCAACCTACAGAAAAGTAGAAAAGAATAAAAATAAAATAATAAAAAATAAAAAAAATAAAACGTCAAAATTTATAGTGAAAATAATAAAGTTGTACCTCTCTACTGCCACCTCCTTTTCTCTTTTGCCCTCTTTTATAATATTAATAAGGAATACAATAAGGGAAAAAGTGGGAAAGTGGGTGGTTATATTGAGATATAATATATAAATGGAAGAGAAAATACAATGCAACCCTACCTACACTACCTACCTCCCAACCAACCTACAACAAACCTCCACCAGAGTTTTCCCGTTAAAATGATGGTAATGGCTGTTCGTATAGTAGTGGTGGTGGTGATGGTGGTGGTACAGGCTGCCATATTGGATGGGGGTACAAAAGGAGCATAAATTGGGGACTGGGGGCTTGGGAGGTTTTTGGGGGGTGCCGTAGCTGAAATAGTCTTTGTCGTTGGTGGAATGGGGCGGTATGAAGGAAAAAACTTCCATTAAATTTCTAATTTAGCTCCTTTTTGTTGCGACAGAAAATCAATATTTTCTTGTTATTTATCTAGATGATGACGAAGGGGTTTTCATTTTGTTTTTAATGTTATATTTGCATTTTAACACTTCAAACAGACATAGAATTCATTAAAATATATCTATAGAAGTATAGAAAACACAAAATAGAGCAGCTATCTACAGTTATACCAATACATACCTAAATACAAAGATCCTTCAAGATGATTTGTTTCTATTTTGGTTATCAACACAATACATATTTATTTATGCTTTCGAAAATTGGTGCTTCCATTGTGATTGTGAATTTCCCATTCAAAATTCAAGAAGTTCAATCCGAAGGACTCGGGAAACAAATTTTGGTAACAACATTTCGCTCAAAACAAAATTGAGTTTGTTTTGGTATTTTTGTTTTAATTTTATGGTTTTCAATATGTTTCACTCCTTAAAACACATAAAACAAAAATAATCGTAAAAAAAAAATACAAACAGAGAGAAAGACATAAAAGTTTAAGGCTTGTGAAAGAAGATCGTACGTATTTATATATGTATGAATATGTAGTGAACCAGACTCACAATAAGAGTGGACGAGAATATTATGTTGTGTTTTTTTTATACTATTTTTGTACATTTTGCTGTTTTTTAATTAAAAGCAGACATTTCTCGTTGCTGTTGCACCAACAAAATACTCATCTTCTTTTGCTGCGTTTATATTGTATTTTTTTTTATTTTTATTTTTATGGAAACAAGACGAAAATGATGTTTGTTATTTAGTTTAGTTTTATTGTTGTTGTATTTCTTTTTAAAACAGTAATGAGTTGGTTGTTCTATTCTGCGGCAGCATGTTATATATTTTTAACTTGCTTCTCTGTCGCTGCTGGTATACTTTCAATTTCATTTCATATTTTTTTATTATGTTTTTTTATAATGTATTTTTTTATTTTAATGAAAATTTACACTTTCTGATGCTTTGTGCTGTTGGAATTTTGAAATCAGTTTTAAAAACGTTGGTATTTGCATGAATTTTGTATGTCATTTCATAAAAGCGAATAGGTGGTAGGTATAGACTCTTTCATTGAATGTGGTTTAAATTATTTTGAACTAATGAAACATTGATGAGTTAAATTTTTTTTATATATAAAGCATGTAGCGATGAAACTTGTGAAGTGAGCTGTGGTTTAGCTATAGCCATATTTTGAAGACCATAGTTGCCAAATCTAGATATTTCTACAACTTTTACTAAACGTCATGTGGTGAATACAATTAAAAAAATAGTTTTATTTAAATAATTTAAGAAGCACCTATACAGGAACTAAATTATCCAAATTAATAAACACGATAAAAGAAAACGGTTCTTGAACCTGGGCATCCTATGTGTGGGATACTCGCAAAAGAAGTAGGTATCTATGCCATATAATTGTGTCAAATGAATGAAAAGAAGGCAAGAGAATGTAAAGAATACATAAATTCTCTAAAGATTGCATTCATCCATAAAAGATTGCACTCACTGAAGATTGTATTCTTTAACAACATTGATTTATGGTTCCTCATTCATTAGATATTCGCAAAAAACGTATACCATCTAAAAGGGCACTATAGATCGAGACTGAGAGCCAACGACACAAAGTTATATCAAAAATAGGCTTTGAGGTGTTGAACCAATAATCGTTTGTCTGCCTAACTAAATACGTGTCGAACAGGTGTAAAACTTGACGTAAATTTTGTGCATCGATTTTTCAATGCTTTTTGGTCAGAGGGAAAGAGTGTACATACAAGAAATATTAAGCTTGCAGTTTTGAACAATTGTTGTCATAGGTCAAACTCACTGTTGTCTGTCCCTTAAAATATAGAAAGCGGTTAGATTTCAAAAAGATACCCTGGTAAACAAGAGATGTTTGGAAACTTTGTGGCTCTCTATCTTTTAGGGATTCACTACGGAGAGATGGACGTATGAGAACAATTGTTCAAAATTGCAAGCTAAATATTTCTTGTATGTACATTTTTTCCCTCCGACCCACAGACATTGAAATAAATCGATGTAAAAATGTACGTCAAATCTTACACCTGTTTGATACGTGTTTAGGTAGGCAGATAACAGGCTAATGGTTCAATACCTCAAAGGCTTTTATTGATATGACTTACAACCTTACGTGACTTTTACGTCGTTGGCTCTTAGACTAATCGTTATAAAAGGTCAGCTTATTTCAGTAACTGGGCAGTCATAGATTTTTTTTTTGATTTAATTTCTACGACAGCCAAATCGAGGGAAGACTCGCCTCTAACTGCTTAGACGTACGTACTTTAACGATGGGCAAAAGTCAACTCTGACCAAGTCCCTGTTGCCGAAAGATTAGGAACTCAACTGTCTCTGAAAAGAAAATATGTACAAAGTGTCTTCAAGTAGAAATGTGACTTTGGTCGCCTTAGCATACTTGGAGTTGCCAGAGCTTACTGGGAGTTCCTGAGCGAGACGCTCTCTGATATGCATTGACCTGCCTCAGACGCCAACAAGGAGCTGTTTAATGGGTATCAGAGAGAGTGAGAAAAGGGACAAAAAGAGAACTCACCTCCAGTCAATGAAGACCCACTACCACCCAGTATAGTATAGAAGAGGTAAACTTACTCGTAGCTATAAAGAAGCTTAAGAACAACAAGGAAGCTGGAACTGAAGATTTGCTAGACGAGCTCTTCAAGTACGGAAGGGATGTGTTTGAAGGGTCCATGCATCCACCACGTTTGGGTGGTAGGAAGCATGGGCATGGCTGATGACTGGTCTAACAGCTCCATGTGTCTCATCTATGTTCTGCAAAAACTATAGAGGCATATCCCTGATAAACGTTCTTTGTTTGAAAGTCCGTAGACTAAATATTCACTCGCAAGCAAATCCTGGATGGTTGAAACTCACCATCTATCCATCGACTTCAAAACCGCATATGATAGCATTCATCGTCAGGAGAATGGCTGAACTTGGGATCCCAGAAAAACCGATCCAGTTGTGTCGCGTGACATTGGGAAATACGCCATGGAATGTGCTCTTCCGAACTATTTCAAGCATGCACAAGGTTTCGACAAAGAAATGGGCTTTTATGTGATTTCTTCAATCTCGTCCGGGAGCAAACACATTGTGCAGGGCAGGCGTTAACACTGAAGATGTTATTTTCAAAAGAGGTGTTTAACTTTTTGGGTATGCTGATAATACCGCTCCCAACAGGCCCTCATAGAGACTTTCAGTGCTATTGAAGACCAAGCGAAAAATGTTGGCCTTCAAGTAAACGATGACAAGACCAAATACATGCTATCAACCATCAATCAAAGGTCTGTCAACCGTCTTGGTCAGAACGTCACTGTTGATACCAATAACTTCGAAGTAGTTAATGAGTTGTTCTTGCCTCTGAGTAAACATTTATCTCAAGAATGACATCTAAGCGGAGATCAGACAAAGAACTACCCAAGCAAACCGATGCTAATTCAGTTTGAGGCAAAAAATGGATTCAAAACTCCTAACACGTAAGACAAAGTACTCGCTCTATAAGACCCATGTATGAACTGCCAGTCCAGGGAGAGTAGATACTAAGCTCTTTGGATAGAAAAATTCTTTAACGGAATGCTGGAGGAGAAGTTACAACCGCGGACTTTTTGAGCTGTATCAAAATCTGATGGAAGTAGCCAAGAAAATCAAAACACGTGGACTACATTGGCTCGGCAAAACCAAGTGAATGGACAATAATGTTCCATCCAAGAGAGTCTTTGAATCCCAGCCACCAAATTCGAGAGAACAAAGAAAGTCAAACCTCCGGTTGAAGAACAAGCCATCGCGTTGGCCACAAAGCTTGGTCTATATGACCGGAAGCAGCGTGTTTGGGATAGAAAAAGATGGAAGATTGCCATGTCAACCTAAATACTCGATGGCTTAGATTGGTATTGGTTAACAAAATGGTGCAATACAAACCTTTTATTGTTGATTAATAACAAATGCAAGACAATTTATTTGGTCTTGGCCAAATCTATCAAATACGTGTAAGCGAGTATTGCCTGGATTGCGATGAAATCTGCTTTAAGCCGCTTGAAAACAGCCTAAAGTTTTTGAGTGGAAGCTGAGTTGGAAATTGTTCTCACTTAACAGATACAAAAATAAATTGGGTAAAAATAAAAATAAATTGGGTGGCGCAACAGCTCATGGAGAACCAGGGCCTAGTGATTGACAACTCTCAACCATTCCCGGTGTGCGTGTTGTGGGCAGGAATGGAGGGGACCTACAGTTATTTGCCGAGTCCGAACGGATTAATGAGAAGCACTTATTCATGACAAGTATACTCTTCGAGGATTTGTCAGTTCCTCGCAAGAGGCAGTACCTCGGATAAAACCATTTCTATTCTTAGGTGGCACAGCTGGTAATCGAACCCACACCTTCGGCATAACAGTCCAACGTACTAACCATTATGCCACGAATTGCTACACTTAACAGATACATACTCTCAAGTCGCTATATCTGCTGATGTCCCGGGCCTTGTTGTCATTTGAGGTTAGTCACTACCCATTCAGCTGCTATTTCTGCTTCTCTCGTAACATATTCATATCTTTTTTCGGGGAAAGAAAAAAACATCGATGACACAGTCAGGAAGGTCAGGTTCTTACTTTAAACTATAAGGGAGCAAGTTGGATAATCTGATGACAGTTACAGACTATTGACGATATACTACAGCTGACGTTAACCCATCCACCAGTATATATCACTTCTGAATTCTGTCCTCACCAGATTTTGCGATAATTGGTGCGATGTTCTGAATTCTGTCCTCACCAGATTTTGCGATAATTGGTGCGATGTCGACACAAAAAAATTGTAGAAATAGAAGGCCCCAGGAGCTCTATTGCCTCAGAGAACCTACATTTATGACTTAATGCGGCCATGACTTCTAATTTTGTTGAATTGTTTAAATTGTTCTTGGGGTCTTGAGCATTTTCAACATTGTTTCTAAATTTTCTTAACGGCCCACAAAAATGATGAAACTGTTTATTCATTAATGAAATTTATCTCGATAAATAAATATGTTGCTACAGATAATATCCTTGTCTTTTTGACACACCATTCAATATATCAATCATCTGTACGCAATCCTGTATAAATTTGTTGCATCTACAAAATTAAAAAAACCGTTAATTATTTTTACAAGCGATAAGCTTTTATCGTGACAGCTATAGTCACTTATACTAGCTAAGTTGTATACCCATCAAAACTTGTGATCCATACATGATTTAGAATGTTTATTTTTTATCGAAACTGATACTTCTTCCGGTCCTTTTCTACTCAACTTTATCGCTTATGTTTGCATAACATATCGATTTAAACTTGCAATTTTATGCAGCAATATAAGTCATTGGCCGATTTAACTATACTTATACAATATTTCAAAGATAAAACAAAAAACGTTTCATAGGAAGTTATTATAAGTGAAGTTGTAAAAAAAGAGAAAAAAGAGCTCTTAAAATATTTATTAAATGTTAAATTACATGCAATTTTAAAACGTGAAGTTGAAAACTCATATAGATACGTACTTATATGTACGGCGTACATTGATGAAAACTAGAGAGCGATCTAAGTTATAATATCTAGATACATTATACTACATCGACTCTAACCACGAGTTCGTTTACTTAGGAGAGTGCTGTATAGCTCTGAGTTATACAGCATACTACATATACAACATCAAAAAAACGTTTCATGTTATTAAATGAAATCGATACATGTGCAGAGTTATAATGACGCCGCGCCGCTATCACCACCACACCACCGCCGCGCCCGTGCCACCACCATTGAGCAGCTTTGGTAAATTAAACATTGCAAGGATGTTTGTGATGGAATGAAGAGTTTGTTCGGCATAAGAAGGAAGGGGGAACTGAAAATGCATTGTATTTTATTATGAAGCTTATTATATCAATTAATTTTAAATAGAAGTGACGGGGTGCACGGCAAATGAGAAGAGGAAGAGAATGTTTTCGTTTATTATTTTTTTTTATTATTAATTTCATAATTTCGCATATCCACAAGAGATCTAAATGTTAGGAGAAAAAGAGGGGGCGTAACTCAATTAAGTCTAGGTAAATCACAATCTAAATAAGTTTGCAAATTTGCACATAAACATATACCCCCATACAGAGTATAGAATGTTTGCCTGCTGATAATAATCATAATGAATAAACAATTTACTTTGGTTCATATGCATACTTAATAAGTAATTGGAAATTGTTAACTATCAAAGGGGGGCCAATTTACTATTTTAATTTTCTTGGAATAGTAATAATAATGGATTGGTAAATAAAATGTTTATTAACATTTTCAAGAAAATAACATAAAATTAAAAATTGTAATCGAACGTTTTTTAATTACGTGTTTATGTCGAAGTGACGGACGTGCAGATTGCAGAATTCGAATTTTTTCTAGCCTTCGACTTGAAAAATAAAATGGTTTAGATGATAATTTCTAAATTTTCTGCACCGGGTGGCAATGGTGCAGTGGATGTAGTACTTGACTGCTAACATAGAGGTGTGGGTTCGAGCCCCATTCTAGGCAGCATTCTTTTCTATATTCTCCCAGCTTAACTGGACGCCACCCGTGAGATTTAATGAGATAATAACACCTTGATCTCAATCCACTGTGCCAAATCTTTCCTATCCTCCTACTATTTCTAACTAGTGCCGTGCAATTCAGGTTGCATTTAAAAGACCTTAGGTCTTACAAGGCATATAGTTAAAATTATAAAATTATTATTATTATTAAATGCGTAATGGTAAAACTTTGAAAAACACTCATGAAAACGGGACAAAACGATAATTGGCTAAGCAAACGTAGTACACAGTCCGCCAACTACAAGTATCGAGAGCCAGTGCAAGAATTACCGGAAAGCCATCAGAAATGCCGCCTCTGACATACTGAGCCTCGCGTGACCACCACAGTGAAACCCCTAGTTCGATGAAGAATGCCGGCAAGTACATACAAAGCGGCACTGAATAGAAGGACCAAAACTGCTCGCGAGCTCTACGAGCAGAAAGGAGAGGGGAACACAAGCTTCTAAGAAGGAAAAAGAAAGAACATGAGAAGCACATAATCGAGGAAATTGAGGGGTTCCATTAAAGGAATGAAGTTCGAATGTTTTACCAAAAAGTAAAAAGAATCTCTCAAGGTTACAAGGCCCGAACCGGGGGCTGCAAGGACGATCAGGGGAACATCGTGGTAGAATCGCAGTCGGTGCTGAGGATATGAATATAGCATTTCTGCAGATTGTAAAATGACAATGAAGAACCGAAATCCGCTACCATGCAGATTGCACAATTCAACCTGGACGACGCTCTTAGGCCAACAACTCCGCACGCCCAATCTCGACGAAGTGAAAATAGCTATATCTTAACTTATCTTAAGTCCAATAAAGCTGCTGGAGATGATGGCCTTGCGGCTGAGCTTTTCAAAGCGGCTTGCGATGAGTTGGACTATACACCAGCTTACCTGCAAAGGCGATCTTCTGGGCTGCACCAACTACAGTGGCATCAGTCTCCTTAATATCGCGTACAAGATCTTCTCTCCGTTCTTTGTGAACGCCTGAAGCCATTCGTCAACAATCTGATAGGTCCACATTAGTGTGGCCTTAGGCCAGGAAAGTCCACAATCGGCCAAATAGTGTCACTACGGCAGATCTTGCAAAAACCCAGGAGTTTCGAATCGATACCCAGCACTTTTTCATCGGTTTCAAGGCCGTGTATGAAAGCATCTGACGAGCTACATAGAGCAATGTTAAGTTTTGGCATCCCTCCCATACTCGTCCGTTTGTGCAGTATGATGCTGGAAAATGCACGCTGCTCCATCAAGGTCGGCAAAGACCTCACCGACACCTTTGATGTCAAGAAAGGTTTTAGGCAAGGCGTGCGTTATAATGCGACTTCTTCAACATAGTTCTTGAAATATTAGTGTCAGCTGACGCTAACGACATTGCCATAATCGGACGAACAAAGCTTTTGTGAGTATTGAGAAGGAAGCCAAGAACATGGGTTTAACGTTGAATGAAAGCAAAACGAAATATATGCTGTCAACAAGAAAGGACACCCAACACCCACGTCTAGGACAGAACGTCAATATATACAGCTTTAATTTTGAGGTGGTCAGAGACTTTGTCTACCTAGGACCCGCTATAAACTCAGCGAGCAATACAAGTGCTGAAATCAAACGAAGAATTACTCTTGCGAATCGCTGTTTTTTTGGGCTAGGAAGGCAATTGAGAAGCAAAGCCCTCTCTCGAGCAACTAAACTTTCCCTGTATAAGACGCTTATCATCCCGGTCCTGATGTACGTATGGTGCAAAGGCTTGGACACTGTTAACGGTCGATGAGAACGCGTTAGGCTGTTTTGAGAGGAAAATTCTCCGGGTGATTTTTGGTCTCGTCTGCATAGATGGGGAATGGAGAAGAAGATACAACCACGAACTGTATGGGCTGTACAGCGACTCCAACCTAGCCACAAAAGTGAAAAGCCAACGACTAAGATGGCTGGGTCACCTAGAGCGAATGGACACCAATGCTCCGGCCCGGAAAGTCTTTGAATCCAACCCCGTGGGACAACGCAGTAGAGGTGGACAGCGTAAAAGGTGACACACGCAAGTGGAAGAGGACCTCAACCAACTTGGCGTGCGAAACTGGAGACAGCTAGCTAGAAACCGAGCTGGCTGGAAGAAGCTTGTTGGTTGAGGCCCTGGTCCACCCCGGACTGTAGCGCCACTTTAAGTAAGTAAGTAAGTAAGTAAGGGACGCCTTATGCTGTTTTGAAAGGAATATTTTCCAAAGATCCTGGCAGTGAAGACGCTTCAAGCGGTAAACTTGAGGACCCAACATCTTAAATATGCATTAAAAGGGCCAAATGTCAACTTTGATTATTTCAGTGTTACGTCAAAATGCAAGGTTCGACTGTCATTAACCCATCTGGCAAAGTCTTGGCCGATGTTTGAAGTATCATCTGTCCCATCTATAAAAAAGGTGATCTTATGTCTTGGAAGAAATCTTAGGTCCCGCTTATCGTCGGCGTCGCCTATGAGATAATCTATGGTACTGTATGAGCCCCTAAAGGCATTTTGCAACAATTTCATTGGCAGTGTGGTTTTCAGCCTGCTGGTGTTTGGATCATAGGTAGACCAAATCTTCACACTGATGCAAATCCTGGTAACGATCAACGAATTCCAAATCAAGAATCAACTTCACAGCCGCTTGAGTTTATATTCATTATCGACGATATGGCTGAACTCAGAATCCCAGAAAAACTGAACCAGCTGTGTCGCGTGAAATAAAAAAAACACACAGTACCTAAAATGTGGTATTGGGGAGTAGCCCTTCTAATCATGAGGAACAGTATTTCAGCTATGAGATGCGCTACATATGATTTCTTCAATCTCATTCTGGGGGGCAGATAATGCGCAAGGTAGGTGTAAAGACAGTGGAAACTATTCTGAATAAATCTGCCCGACTACTAGGGGTATGCCAATCTATTCAGAGCCGATGAAATGTCGGACCTCATTATTGGCAGCAACAATTTCGAATCGAAGTAGTTAAAGAGCTCATCTACTTCAAGATAAACACAAAACACATACCTTAGTGAAGATCCGCCGAAGAAGGCACTAAGAACTAACTCCCAAATGACTTAACTCCCAATGAACCAACTCCCAAAAAAAGTTAGTTCATTGGGACTTTGTTCATAATGAACAAAGTCCCCATTGAATTAACTCCCAACTTTATGAACTAAGTCCCACCAGAAAATTTTGTGGGAGTTAGTTCATTTCGACTAGTGGGAGTTAAGTCATTTGGGAGTTAGTTCGTAGGGCCAACGAATGAGTTCGAAACTCGTCATGCATGCGTAAGACGAAGTGCACACTCTACAAAACTACCTGTCCAACTTTGTGTCACCAGGTTTTGGAGATTGACATAAAGATTAGGTGGCACAACAGCTCGTGGAGAAGTAGGGCCTAGTGACTTACAACTCTCAACCATTCCTGCATGTTGTTGGCAGGAATGGAGGGAACCTTGAATTTGTTGCCTAGTCCGAACGGCTAGATGAGAGGCATTTACTCACGACAAGTATACTCGTTAAGAATTTGTCAGTTCCTCGCAAGTGGCAATACCTTGGAAAAACATTTCTGTTTTTAGGTGGCAGCGGCTGGGAATCGAATCCAGACATGCCAGTCCAACGCTCTAATTATTATGCCACGAGGTATTATTAGCAGAAAAAGAGAGCTGACACTGGATTTTTTTGAAAGCCAAATTCTTTGAAGGATATTCTGTCTTGTGAGCGGGGGCGGGAAGATACAACCGCGAACTCTATGAGTTCTACGAAATCAAACGAGCAGACCACATTTGCTTGATCAAATTGAGCTAAGGGAGAATTATAATTCAGCTAGCAGTTTCTAGGTGAAAAAGTGATCGAACCTTATCCCTTTTAAAGATCAAGCCATCGCAGCTGCCAGAGCTCTTAGTCTGCACGACTTGAAGCTGAGTGCTGGGAATTGTAGAAAATTGAAAACTGCCTTGTGTCAGGATTTGGTTTGCGCAGAAAAATACAAGACTGTTTCTTAGCATACTCTTGTCGTCTGAACTGTATTCTTGAGCTTCATTGCAACATCTACTGATAGTAAACTCTACATGCGTTTGTAACTTTCTTAATATTCGGGTGTATGTTGGGATTCTCTGGAACTGGTTTTTTAGAAAGAAAAAATGCAGCGTAGATTATCATTGATGGCGGGAATATTTATTTGGATTCAAATTGTTGAGTTGGATTTTATTTCAGCCAGCAGATCCTCTTTTGAATTAAAGAAGGGATCTGCTTGTGTTAAGAATAGCGACAGTTATTTTGTTGGGAAATTAATTGATTTTTTTACAAGACTTTTTTTTAATACAAAGTTGTTTTTCTTTTTTATTTTTTTAGATTATTATGGAAATACTGATCTTAAAAATCTGACATTAGACCACTTGAGCTACATAATAAAAGCAAGTAAGTCACAGTCATTAATTTTATATTCTTAGAAATTTTTAATAAAGTGATGGTCAGTTTCGGAAACTTTATCAATACAACCAAAATATTATATTTTTAATTCGAAGCTTTTGACAATTGATTTAAAAAAAAATACCTTAACTTCGAGGACATTGCATTTTATTCATTTAACCCTGTACATAATATTTCCTTCCCGATTCCTCAACGATCAAAATTGATAAATAATTTTTCATTTGCTTTATTCATTTCAAAGAACTATGATTGGAATGTTTAGAATCCTTCAGGCTGTTTTTTTTTTCTTCCTAAAAAGTCTACGATAGGCAAGAACTAAAGGCAGAAAATTCTTTCCATAATACAATATCGCCCCCCCTCCGACACCCTCTTTAATGTTATGTTCCCCTTTTCAGGTTCCACGCCCCTCTAACCGCATATATTCTCTTTCTCATTGTTAATTTATTCAAAATGGTGTTGTGCAGGAAATTCCACTGAGCAGAATCTAATATCAAAATACACGTTCGATAAAGAGACGAGGACGAGAACGAGGAACAACGCTCGCCGTTCTAGTTCTCCTTCTCCCAAGAAAACAGAAGAGTGTTCGTATGCAGTATAGCAGCACTAGCAGCAGGAGCATTAGCAGCAGCAGCAACAGCAGAGCACCATCATAGCAAAAGCACATAAAAGGATGACGACAATGTTAGTGTACTTGTGTGTTGTGCTGTGCACCACCAGAGCCGAGCGCCACCATCATCATCGCCAACCTAGCAATACAAAAAAAAAATAGGATTGAGTATGTGAAGGGAGAGGAAGGCATGGAGGGTTGAATGGCAAAACTAAACAATAAACTATCTAATTAGACGCATAAAACTTCGTTAGATCCGAATAAAAAGAGTTTACTCAAAATTCATTTCATTCATACCTCTACTCGTATCAACCAACCAACCTCCCTACCTTCATACGTTTTATTTATTTTTTGGGGCAAAAACTTAAGGACTTCGTTGATTCACCAAAGGGGAGCAATTGAGCAAAAAAATATACACATCCCTTATCCCACAGCCACACTGTCTGGTTTTCGTTATCCTCGGCTGCAAGTGTATACCTAGTTGCTGACGACGACGAGGACGACGACAACGACAACGGCGGCGTTGACGATGAGGATACGGATTGGTATGCATGTGTGCGTGCTTTTCGTGTGCTAGAAGCGCCCTGTTATGTTGCATTAGAAATTCTCTGATCTGCTTTTGTGTGTGCAGAGAAATATCCAACCACCCCCGGGGTTCGTCTCATCCTCATATAATCTCAAGCACAACTACACGAAAACACGAAGAAAATGCACCGAAAACGGGCATAGTATCAGAGGGGGGTGTTTTGGTAAGGGATATGTGTTCTTAGGGGTGGTGGTTTGACGAATCCTTTTTGGTGTGCTTCGGCTTCGGGTTCAAGCTCGAAATTTTGCGATGTTAGAGAGGGAGACAGTATGATAGTGTATGCCTTTGAATATACCTAATGCCAGTTATGGAAGAACAAACCAAGTATGAGGCATTTGAACTCTGACGGCACACCACCAGGACGAAGAAAATAACAGAACAGGGACTCTCAGGGAATAGGTATAGTCAACCACCCTCAAGCTCACCCTGAAGTTCACCCACCGCGAAAACCCAAAGATCAACCATCGTGTTTGAAATGAAATTGAGCGTTTCATATGGTATTTAAATTTTGCTCCTTTCCAAACAAGGATTGAAAAAATCTTCTCCGGTATTAGACGTGATGGAAAGTCACAGAATAAGGTCCTTTCAAGCATTGTTACCCACAAAACATATGAATCGAAATAGAACCAAGGCCTCGTGTCTCTTCCAAGGATCGTCAAGGCAAACATTTTTGTAATCAATTTTATTTTTGGGGCCAAAATGTTCTTCAAAAAAAAAAAAAAAAATAGAATAAAATTAATAAAAATACAAAAAATCCCTACCATCATTGGTATAAACAGCTCGAAGATGAGTTTTGCGCAATTCTCAGAACAAAAACCATAAGCAAACACCAAAAACAACAAAATTTAAAGAGCGAGAGAAAGACAGCAGAGGAAGAGGAGCAACACAGGATGAACAAAAAATCAATATCATGAAGCAGCAGAAGCAATTTCGTTTTCGTTTCTCTTCTCCTTGTTCCCCGGTTTATTTTCCAACCAAAAAAAAAAAAAAAGGATACAATCTGAATTTTGCACTCGCATTTCTATATATACATGATGGCAATCATATACACATACATACATACATTATAAGGATATATGATACATACATCTACAAAAATATAGATATATGTGCAATATGGGGTACCTATCCTTTTGTATGTGTATATGTATTCTCATGTCGCTGTACGTATAGAGTGTTGTGTGTGCTGTTATGAAGTGCGCTTGGTTGGATTTTTACCCCCATTCCCATTTTCATTCAATCTACCCTCAATATTCATGCCCAACCACCCTTCGATCCGCATCCAACCCTCAGGCTTATGGCTACGAGAGGGAAATGAAATTAAATTGTTTTACGACAAGGGGTAGGTAATATGTGAGGGGGGATGTTCGGGGCAGGGGTGGTAAGCAAGCACCAACAACAAACTTGATGCGATATAGAGACGTAGAGTTGAAGAAGAAGGTATAATAATTTCAACTTGGGGTTAAGGGCATCAAGCAGAAGAAGGGGTTCATTTTCGTCGTGAACTGTGTGCTGTATATAGAGAAGGGGGTTGATTGCGGGACGCAGCAGCAGCATCAACAAAATCAGCAGAATAATGTTCCCAAAAAGGAGTAAAACTTTTGGAAGGAGTATAAAAGCAAATTTGAAGGAGGAGGAGTTGCCGCTGTTTTCTCATAGAAGAATGAGAATGTAAGGTGGATGGGGTGGGGGTGGTGTGGGGTGGCGTTAGGTGTATGTTTGCTTATGGTGATGTGGGGGAATTTTTGGGTGGAATTTTGCTTCCGTTGCACAAGTTCGAAATTAACGAACGAAACGAAAAAGATTTTTTTTTTCGTATTTGGGGGTGGAGGTACAGAGGTAGGTAAGGTAAAGAGGAAGTTTTGTTAAATGACATGTTCCAAACTTTAATTTATGTCCTTTCGAATTAAATTTAAAATTTATTACTTGTTTTTTTTTTTGTGTGTGTATTTTTTAGATTTATGTATATAAATTTCCCTCTTAACTTATCTTTTAGTTGGTAAATGTACCTATATCTATAGGTTTGCTTAGGTAAGAAGGTTTATGTTCCTTTGCACCAGCACACATAGAACAAAAATTTAGCAATTTGCTTCAAAAAAGTTGGATATGTTTTATATATAAAAGTTTAACATGAAATTCAATTAAATTAGTTTTTAATGGATTCTCTTAGGCAAAAAAAAAACGAAAATGAGAATTCAAAGAGAAGTTGTATAGGTATTGGTACACATAGTTTTAGCTTCTCAAAGGAGTCAAAAGCTGTACATATTCCTACCTACTGTGGCAGAAAGACATTCAGTTTTTAACTTGAATTTTGCTAGATTCAAAGTTGGCAATATTTAATAAAAGGTGTTTTTTTAAAAAATCATAACATTTTAAATATGTTGAAAGGGATAAGGACAAATATGCACCAAATGAGATACAAACTGAAAAATTTTCTGCTGTATACTTCCCTTAAAAGGTAACTTTAATAGGTACGTCAAACAGTAATTGACATTTTATCTTGTATGGCCTTGTTGCAATTTTTATTAAGAGTCAGACGAATTCAGCTTTTGAGTACAAAACCAAGAATTTTCACTTCACCAAGAAAAACTAAAGATATTTTGCTTCGAAAGACGAAAATCAAGTCCTAATTCATAAAAGTTTTCTGAAAGAAAGTCCCTTTTTCCCGAATCTAACAAAGTTCGTCCGAGAATAAATAAGCGAACTTAGCATCAGCTTTGTGAAATAAAGGCATTTGGAAGTTACTTCGGATTTCTAAATTTCTGTGCCATCAGGACATGAATTCAGATAGATTTTTTCTCACTTCACTTGCTTTGGAAGTGCTAAAAGCAAGTGGACTAAATTCTTATTCAGTTGGTCTAAAAGTCCACTTGAAATGTTCACCAAATCCTTTAAAGTAAATTTTTTGAAAAATCTCTCCAATCCCTCTTGTCTTCGTCTGTATATGTATTTACAGGTATGTAGAGCACTTTATATCTATTGAAATTCCTCTCAAATGATGCGTTGCATCAACCTTCTTACTGTCCATAACCTTCATCACAAGAAATGAAAGCCGAAAACTTTTTCTCTTAAAAAAACTCAAGACTTCCTGAACAATCTCTGATCGTTTAAATGTAAATAAATATAAAAGGAAGTGTGTCAATTGTTTGTGTTAGAAAGCAATTTAAAGAATAACTCTTTTCCCAATAAAAAAAACTCTTACAAGAACAAAAAGTCTCACCATTGTCTATAGTTCATTCAGAGAAAACGAAAAGTTACAAAACTCAGAAAAAAAAGTATAAAACGTGTCGGTCAAAAGTATTTCCATACCACCCACAGAAAAAAAAAAAAAAGAACAAAGTTCATCCCTTACCTAATTTGTAACATCGACCTTTTTTTTAAGGTTTCCCACGATACTCTAACGTCCAGACACTGGCCAGACGCACCAAGTAGATGATAAATGATAGGCGCACACAAGTGAATTTAAGCAGATCTCAGCTATATTATCAAACAATAACAAAAACCACAAAAGGGACAAAGATACTATAATACCAAAAATATCCTTAAAGTTTTTTGTATCTTTTTTCTTATCCTCTAAGCTATATTATAGACAATGTTGCAAAAAAAAAGTCCCTGAAACCACTGAAAAAAAAAAAAAACTAAGAAAAAAGAACGCTTCATCATAAGACCAAGCCCAAAGGACGAGGTTCTGCATTCATCTAGTCTAGTAGGTAGGTAGGTAGGTACTATATAACCTCCATCTCAGACTAAGAAGGGGTGAACCAAGGCGTTAAAGCCTTAGTCCTTCGACTTCGTTGTCGTTGTCGTCGTCCTCATCGAACAAAAGACAAAGTGTCTAGGTCTAACCAATGTGGTATGGTACTCAAGAGAGACGGTATTCAGCAAAGGTGAGTGAACACACAAACAGGGTGAACATCATTTGTGTATAAAAGCTTCCTCCTTAAGTTAACTCCTCCATTCATCTCTCACAGTTTGTCTCCGAAGCCATTAAGAAAGGTCAAGATAGAGGGAAAGCCCTCTCGTCCGTCCAGAAATAAAACAAAAAAAAAAGTGGAAAAAAACTTACTCCTTTTGAATCATCAGGTGTCGATTTATTCAGTAGCTGCAAAAAAAGGGTTCATAGACACAGACAAGACTACTAAAAGGACACGAAGAAACGATGAAAAAAATAAGTGACTCGATAGAAAAAAAAAAAAAAAATAAAAACCCCAGAAAGAAAGGAAACCATCTGAATCGTGTTTAATTTGCCTTCAAAAAAAAAAAAAAAAAAAAAAACACAAAAACTCACACAAACAAAGTCATAGAGCGCAAGGATGAAGGAGAAAACTTTGCTGACGACGGTCGACGGAATCAAAGTCATCACCACCATCATCATCATCATCATCGTTTTCGTCGTCGTCGTCGACATCGTCAACGTTGTATAGGCGTCTTTAAGTACTTCTCCCATTGGGACTCTATCAGGAAGTCGAGTCAGTCAAGGAAGACAAAATGGGAAAAAAAATTTGTTCGAGAATAACGCAAGGAGGCGTAAGGAGTGTTTCTGCAAAGGGTTATAGGATGAGGTCACATGGAACAAAAAGCGTATCGGTCGCGTAACCTTGGCCTTATTTACTTTTTTTTTTTGCTTTATTCTACAATCATTTAGGAAAAATAGGACTTTTTTTTTTTCTTTAATTTGAAGACCTTTGTAATTGAATACTTAGCCTGAAGTCATACGAATTCAAAGAAAGATTAAGGAACTTGATATTGACAGGCCAAAAGGTAAAAGGTCGATGATTTTGGATGAAATTTAAAAATAGGTCGATTGCGGACTAGAAAAAGAGGTTAACAAAAGCTTTAAGAATCAAGAAGAATTATGGGATAAAATGTTTATTTTGAACTTCGGAATTTTTAAAAATTACAAAATGTCCAAAAATTTTGAGATGTTAATTTGACACTGAAGTAAGTTCATCATAATTCTTGCCACTCTCTTCTAAATCTCTCTATAATTATATTTAAGAGGCGCGACAGCTTGTGATGGAAGACTAGAACCTAGTGACAATTCCCAATCATTCCTGTGTGTTGTCAGTTGGGAATGATAGGGTCCTAGTTAGGCATGAAAGTACAACGCACTTACTATGACATCACAAGGTACCGCAGCTGAAGGGTTCTCCAATAGGGTTGGGGTCGATGTTGAATTGGAATGAAACAAGCTTTTTATTTGAAAGGACCATGTACAAACGCACGATGACACGATTGCGTGGGATTCATAAAATCAGGCTGAAATTTAGTGATGGCCTGGGCTATGTTGATTTTGGAGGTATCAGTCGATTGCAACTTAAAAAACATAGACCTTCAAAAGAAAAGAGTCAAACTGTTTCAAAGCGCACGATCTTGGTGGCCAATTCTCATCACCTCCACGAGAGTATGCCCTACTCTCAAATTTTAAATGCGGAATGTTTTTTTGTGGCATCAGCTGTGGTGACACGTTGTGCTATCCTGTTGAAATCACATGTCGTTCACATCCATATCATCCAATTTGAGCCAAAAGAAATTGTTTATAGTCGAAGGGTAGAGAGTTCCATTGACGGATCTGACTGCTTTGGTTTCTCCTGCACACGCTAATGGGCAGTGGCGATGTTTTAGACGGATTATACTTTTCGTTGACGTAAGATTGTTGGCTGATGGTTTACGAGCTGGACGAGCTAAATTTGGCCACCTAACGTTCGATAGATCTCTCAGGTAAATTCTGAAAGAGACCAACGAATTTTAAGTCGAGACTCACCATGTATTCATCGACTTCAAAGTCGCATATGATAGCATTCATCGTCATTAGCTCTATATGGCGATGGCTGAACTTGGGATCGCGGGAAAGAAATCTGATTCAATTATGTCGCGTGACATTGGAAAATACGCGATGCAATGTGCAATTAGGGAAATGCTCCTCCGAACTATTCCTAACATGAACAGATTTTGGGCAAGGAGAAGCGCTATGATGTGACTTCTTCAATCTCGTTCTGGGGCAAATTGTGCGCAGGGCAGGTGTTAACACTGATGGCAATTTTTATGGATTTGTCCAACTTCTGGCGTATGAATGAGTGATCATGTATTCAGATGATATATTCCTGTTATAGTACTCTTCTCAATGACGTCTTAGCAGGATGATTTAAGTCCTGGGAGATTGCTGTGTGAAATAGAAGTCCACTAGAGGCGTAGTTTCATCAGGAGCATTAAACCTGCTGTTCTAACAGTGTGAAAGCTTATTGTTCCGAATGCCACCAGGGACGTAGTACCTGCTGAACTGTCGTCACCAGAGGAATTTTACCTTCTGATCTAGCAGTGTGAAAGCTTGCTGTTCCGAAATCCACCAGGGGCGTAGTACCTGCCGATCTGACGCCACCAGGGGCATCAAACCTGTTGATCTGGCAATGTGAAGCTTGCTGTTCATAAAGCCACAAGATGCGTTGTACCTGCTGATCTTAAGTCATCCAGGTCCATGAAACCCGCTGTTCCGAAATCCACCAGGGGCGTGGTACCTGCTGATCTGAAGCCACCAGGGGTATCAATCCTGCTGATCTGGCAGTGAGGAAGCTTGTTGTTCCGAAAGCCACAGGGGCGTAGTACTTACTTATCTGACGCGAGTGTGATACCTTTCCAAAAGCCACCAGGGGCATAGGACCTGCTGATCAGACGCCACCAGGGAAATTAAACCTGCTGGTCTAGCAGTGTGAAAGCCCGCTGAAAGCTACCAGGGTCGTTGTACCATCTGATCTGAGATCATTAGGGGCATTAAACCTTCGGATCTAGTAGTGCAAAAGCCTTCTATTCTGAAGCTACCAGGGTTGTAGAACCTGCTGATCTGACGTTACCAGGAGCATTAAACCTGCTTATCTAACAGTGTGCAAGCTTATGCTGTTCCAAAAGCGACCAGCATCTTAGTAGCAGCTGATGTGATGCCACCAGGGGCATTAAATCTGCTGATCTAGCAGTGTGAAAGCTTGCTCTGCCGAAAGCCACCAGAGGCATAGTACCTGCTGATCTGACGCTACCAGGAATATTAGACCTGCTTATCTACCAGTGCAATAGCCTGCTAAATTAAAATCATCTAAGGTTGAATCATCTTAATTCGAATGCAGACTTCCTGTCTGACCGTCCTCTTCACATACCACTACGCCAAAGGGTTTCATAACATAACACTTACTTAAATGAAAAAAACTTAATTCTACAAATAAAGCTTAAAAACAACCTCTCCTCGCACACACATTATCAGTTATTCAATTACTCATGAAAGTCAACAAGTGCATCCTTACCAAAGCCTTATCCATCATCCAATCCATTTGCCAGTTGGCTCCACAATACAAAAAAAAAAAAACAAAATTGAAAAAAGCCAATTGGTGTAATTAGAGCGCTCCAAATAGGAACGCGCCTCCTGCAGTCATTTAGTCGATCACAATCGCATCGTCACATCACATATCTCGCAGCAAGCACATACAAGTTAGCCAGCCATCCAGAGCAACCGGTGGCAGTTGATGCATCTGCTTCTGCATCTATACACTGCCACCACCGATTCATTGTGTGCCTTCCCCCATAGGAGCAAGAGATTGGCCTGGTTTTTGTTTGGTGTCAAAGCACAATCAAATAACCAACAGGTATAACGTTGGTACATTGTTAGGACCATCCACAGACTATACTCTCAACACCTCTTCAGTTCACTGCACTTGAATGGCATTACATACCAATTTCTGGAATGATGGTGCATCCGATAACTTGCCACATCCTACACACAACGTGCACACATGGCGGTGTTGTTGTTGGTTGATTGTTGTTGTTGTTTTTATATATGCACAAATCTACAATGTCACACTCAATAGATTCACTGAGCCGTCAATTCGACGAAATCCCAGAATCCAGAATCCCAAAGGCGAACCGTTTAGCATTGTGTACAGGGGAGCGCATCATCACCATGCAGCGCCGCACTTTTTTGATGTGTCGTCGTCGTCTCGATTTCAATACCCAAAAGCATTTCAAAATAAAATTATTTTATCTGACACGAGGGAGTTAAAAAAAAAATAACAAAATAAAACAAAAAAAGAACTCTGTCCAGCCACGAGCTGGTGAGCTGGAGGATTGATGGACAAAATGCGCAAAAAGCCAACCGAAACACCACATCCGAATGAACATCGGGTTTATCCTCCTCCAGGGCTGTGTGCTAGCAACGGCAACAGACTGGCATTGCACATCGTCGACCGCCAAATAACGAGTGTAAACTGTGAAATTTTCCACTACTGAGCCACAAAAAACATTTAACTTTAGCCAGAGAATGCAGTCCATGTTGATGATGACTTCTCCCCTCCTGGCCAACCATCATCAGAGCCAGGACCAGGCCATGTCCTCGTCGTCGCTGTCGTACCTTCGTCCTTATTCGATCATAAAAATCCGTTGCTGTTAGTTATGGAAATGCAGCAGAGACTGCATTGTAGGACAGTAAAAAATCCACACACCTGTTGACAGGTTGTCCGGACGGACGGCCGCCGACGACGGCTGTGATGATTCCCTGGAATGGGACTTAATGCTGAGGACGTGCCAATGCCAAACCTAACGCTAAATGCAGATCTGAGTTACGTAACGATAACGACACGAACGAGAGGGTGTTCCAGAGGGCAGTCAATTCTACGCTTCTGGCACCTCACGCGAAACACCGAAGCAGAGACACCACGATGCACCAGTCACCCAGGGAGGGTTGGTGGATAGGAGTGTATAACCTATCAGAGTCGAACTATCAACAAGTTTATTCCTCCAGCGTCAACTGACAGACAGACGTTTAGCACGATGGTGCACTTACAAGTCACCGAACCGTTCTGTAAATGTGTGTACAGTACATGTATCGCGCGGACTGTTCTCCTTTCTTTTTTTGTTACTTGCTCTGTTTGTTGAATGCCAATGTGCACTGACTGCACCACCAGGGATCTAGGTCTGGGTGGTTAGAGCTCTTTGGCTTGGGCTAACCTTCGTCTGGTTGAGTAGCTGACTGCTGTCTGCCTGTTGCTGTTGCGAGTACTGCAACCAGGGGAAGACCTTCATGGATTACTATATTTACTGCCTGCTGCCAGACGACCGACAACGACAACGACGACGACGACGAGGACATCAAATCCCCCTTTCTGAGGTGGAGGAGGAGAGTTCAGGAAAAATGTGTGTTAATGTCATACTAACATACAAAACGAAAGTGTAAACCAATATAGGAACGTGCCAAGAGCTTAAAGGGAAGCAGTTGCAGCAGGAGCAAAAAACATAGCAACGGCTGACGACAAAAAAGAGGGTCGTTCCCTGAATATAGGTAACTATAAGAACGTCTGAGGGAGCTGCGGTCCTTTTGCTTTGAGATTAGAATTCATTGCAATGCACTAGAACTCGTACGTATATAAACACACACATAAATAGCGGCGCCAGCCAGGACCATCATCAGGAGAGCTCGATTGTATGAACGAAGGAGAAAGTCTTCGCGAGAGCTACGTTTTATTTTTTTTGCATTAACGTTTCGTGCCAAGTGATTACAAGAGTGCCGATGAACAAGTCCCGTACAGTTGGCACATACCTAGAATGCTGAACGATAAGAACTTGGAGGCATTGTACCTTCTGTCACACCGTTTTGTCGCTATCGTTGTCGTCTGCTTTCTGCTAGTTGAATAATAGGATTGAGAAAGCGAAAAGCATGCATTTTTTAGAAGAGAAGTGACTTATAGGGTTGAACAAGAGTTGCCAAATAGGTATTTTTCATAGAAAAAAAAGAAATAAAATAGATCTCAAGCTAAAATACTCTGCTGATATCAATCCAAATTTTATTGTGTTCCCCAGTGGTCCCTAGTTAAAACCACAAAATGCTTACAAAAACACAGCGGACCAATAATCATATGGAGAGTTTCACCTATTTCACAGAAAGCAAAACCATATTAAAAAAAAAAAACAAAACCAAGCATAAATCAAATCAAATATAATTTTCTCGCACAACTGACCGGGAAATCAAAAAAAAAAAAAGTGGAGACTTTTTCCAAGAATCTGGAGAGTTTCACCTATTTCACAGAAAGCAATTTTTACTGAAAGAAACAACAAAATCAAATCAAATTTAATATTCTCGCATACAGTAAATTGACTACAAAATAAAAAAATACAGTGGAGACTTTCTGAAGAGTTTCACCATTTTCACAGAAAGCAATACTGCACTGTAAGAAACAACAAAATCAAACAAAAATCAAATCAAATATAATTTTCTCACACACAATACTGGGAAATAAAAACAAAAATAGTGGAGACTTTTTGTAAGATTCTGTAGAGTTTCACATATTTCACAGAAAGCAAAACTACATTGAAAGAAACAACAAAACCAAACACAAAATCAAATCAACTATCGTTTTCTCGCACACAGTAAATGGACAGAGAAATAAAAAAAACATAGTGGAGACTTCTCCTAAGAATCCGCTATAATCATCAATTTTTTTCTTCTAACTGCTGAACAAAATAAAGAACGACATTTATCGTTAATGGTTTCATGAATGCATGACACATCATCAGCAGCCTAGGAATTAGACTGATTTAAAACAAATTCCACTGAAATTTCGTTTCCTTAGGGCTAATTACCGTGGCATAACTGTAATAAGTGAAGTAATATAGTAGAGTGAGGCACCATTCGATAGAAAAATTGAGCCTCTACAAAAAGTTTTTAGACATTTTTGTGAATAGATTAATATAAGTAAACATAACACTTAAAATATGTTAAAAAAATAAAAATTATATGTTTATTGATTTGAGGTTAATTACATTAGATGATTTTGACAAGCTGTAACTTTAAAACGGTTGGGTGTACTACAAAATACTGGAAGACCTTTTTGGACAAGCATTCCGTTTTCTACAAAAAAAAAATAACTAGTTTGGAGATTTATTATTATTATTTTCTAAAATTCTAGACTCAAGCATGTTTATTTTTTTCAATACATATCGTATGAGAAACCGAAACCTGCGATTTATATATTGAGGGTTAAATTTTAACAAATGCCTTAGGACTACTTGGAGGGAACTTTTATCTTTGAAACATCCTAACAAAAATGGTAAAAATCAGTTTACGCACTACAAAGACAAATTATTATTTTATAAGTGTAGACTTTTTGTTGTCGTGTTACATTTTCCGTTTTACCGTTAGAGTTTTGTACAAAAATATGTACACTGCTATTATTTCTGTCAATTTAATGTTATTTAAGAAAAAAACAAGATGGTAGGTTCTTACAAAATTTCTAAACTCAAAATGAATGTAAGATTAAAAATGTATATAATTTCAAAAATCCCCTTCACTAAACTATTATTTTCGAGACCTGGCAACAATAAACATCTGCCACATTATATGCATGCTTTTGAGGACAACTCAGTTGAATGAGAGTTAGCATGCGGAGATGGATTAGAACGTGGAATACCCCAAGCTACAAAACAACGACTGTAGAGTAGCAGTAGACACTCTGTCTACGATGACGATGTCGACAATGGAGGTGTCTGACTTAACGATTTTTTCCCACTCAACAAAAAAAAAAAACTGACATCTCCCTTGCACACCATGGGAGACGGCAACGACGACGACGAAGTCGTTGTAGCTGATGATGGTGATGATGCCGACAACGACGACGACATACAGCGATTAGGGAGCAAAGCCAAAGCCATCACGCACGCATACTTCACTTTCACGAACGAATGATTGTGAATAAAAAAAAAAGGAGTGAGACGGAGAGAGAAAGAGAGACCCATGGAGCGCCCGCCATGGAGTCAATGTCAAGGTACCACGTTCATCCATCCATCTATCCGCAATCCATTCGTCGTCGTCGTCCCAGAAGCAGAAGCAGTATCAGTCAGTAGTATAGCGCCAGTTTGAGCACCGCCAAAGGGGGAATAAGCGCGCACCAACAACAAAGGCAGCGCGCTGCTGCAGCGACGAAATATGGGGGTATGGCCCAAACGATTATTTGATCTTTTTCCGAATGTGTGCTTGCGGTTAGGATGGATGGAGGCTTTCTGGGTCCCCAGCGTACCAAACAGACGGACAACAGACAAAACCAACCAAGCCACACTTATCCAAGGCAAGAAGAAGGGAGTTCCCCGACATGAGGCGGAGTAAGAGGGTGGAAATTATACTTTTTTTTTTTGAATACGACGACGATTGAACCGAAACCGACAACAACGACGACGACGAGTCTTTGGGAACTTCTTGACAGCAGAGAATCGTAGCCAATCATGGCCACTTACACGATACCATGACGATAAAAGTATTACATAATCTGTCGAGGAAGTGGAATGAGGTGAAGGCTACTTTACTCAATGGATGGCTCTGATGTGGTGCCGCGTCTGTAGTCCAACAAACGACCGACAAGTTAGTGTAGAGTGCCGTCTTCCTTTTCAACACCGAACTGCGAGCAGAGGGGTGGCTGCTGGATATACAAGAACTCTTACCGACTGTACTGAATGTACGGACGTATCCAACCAGATGTGAGGAGCACCAGTAATCTGTAGCTGTACGAACACACAGTGCTGGGATTGGAATAAAATACGCCGGAACTGGTTGCTTCGGTTCACTCCAACCCGCTTCTCTGGATGGTAGAGAGACTGGCTTATTACAATCACCGGGAGTCCCCAGGAGGTGTGAGGTGTTTTTCTCGGAATGTTTTCGATATAGGAAACGATTCTCATACGATGAGGACGATGACGACGACAACGATGCCAGTAAGGGTTTCCCATGAATCCTACGGCAATACGGCTTCCACACCATATCCAGGAGTTGAAATGAAGGACCCAAAAGAGCTCCATTGAATTGAGCTCGTTGGCTCGGTGTCGCATGATGGTGATGATTGAACAGCATTTCTTAAACTCTTAAAAGATCCTCTATACAAGACATAAGGATGTAGTGTAGGTATAAGAAAACGCACAGTCACAGACGAGAGACGTGCAGACGACGACGACAATGGGAGGGAGTGCGGCAACGATGACGATGGGATATACAAAACGTTTTGTGGTTAAAGGAGATGGATTCCTTAATGGACTGGGAGTATGAATTTTTTTGATTTTACAGCAACAGGTTGAAGTTTTTGTTTTTTTTTTTTTGTTTCTTCTGCATATAAACCCCCTCTCTTATGGTGTTCTACTTAAACACTGCCATTCAGTAGTGTGATGTCCTTAAAAAAAAATACAAGATATAGGATTTAAGGGGGTTATTCTGGTGTTCTACATAACGGCAGTGGTATAAGCAAAGAAATTTCTCTTGAGGCTGGATATACGTTGTATGATTTCGAGGGGACTATAAAGTGCTTGTCACGGAAGAATATGCGGTTTGTATTTCATCTGTGTGAACAATGTACATATAGCTTTATTGGGAATGCTTATAATGCCTTAAGGTATTTTATGTATATTGTTCCGTGTTGAACGTTAGGAACGCTTGTCATTGACATTGAAACTGAATACAGAACTGAATCCCAGACAAACAATCGCCATTGATTTGCTTTTGAAAGACGTCAACATACATTGAGTAGAAGTAGAGTCCCTTAAGGAGATGCTATAGATAACATTGACCTTTCAAATGGATGTGCTTTCTGTAGATGACATCAGTATAATAATTTCTTTGATACCCTTTTCGTTTAAAAGAGGTTGTAGAATTTGAAATATCTTATAAAAAAAGTTGTCTCACTCTATTAGGTAGAATTTAAAGAGAATGCATTTTTATTGGGGATTTAAAGATGTTCAAAACAGGCCTACATATACGAGTGGCACGAGACTTTCTCTTGACTCTATTCATCTGGGTTTGATCTTCCGGGAAGATCAAGAATATAACATGTAAACCGGATAATTCTATGATATCTTATACTAACGTGTTCTTTTATAGGTAGATTAGGTATTTAGGGTAAGGTCGCATAGGTTAAACCCAGTTAACCTGTTTAGAAACTAGACTAAAGATTATTCTAATGTCATTTCTAGGAACGAGTATCTGTTTAAATTGAAGTGTGCCAAGATCAGAATAAAGAAACAGAGATAATTAACAAACAAAATGAAAGCTATGATTTTTGATTATTAAAAACTAGGAGGTCGTTATAAGTTAAGTATGACACAACTTGTTACAATAATGAGGCATAAAAACTATGCAAAAACGTTTAAAAAATTCCGTCTAAAGATTGACTACTTTAGGTAGAGCTGAGGCGGACATTTGACAAATATTTTATTTCATTTTTAACCTCGGAACTTGTACTTTAGATTCGAATATGAAAATATCGGAACATTTTGTTAAAATATTGCCCCGTTTTGGGAGATGACCTTATAAATGTCAGGGAATTTGACTGAGAGAGTTCCCTAGTTTGACATTTTTGTGGTGATATTTAAATGTGTGCATTCAGATAGGTATCTATTCTCATCTAATACAAAACGTGACTATGATAACTTTGCTCGGAGAAAATTAGAAAGTGACGTTTGATACCTTAGTGGAAATCTAGCGTAAAAGTTTCCTACAAAAACGATGCTTTTTCAAAAGAAATGTGTTCAAACAAAGTTACATTGAATATGCGTAAATAATCTGAATGTTCTGACGTATTCTTCTGAATTGTTCCTCAAAAACTAGTTGTTACACTGAATCCTTTGGAATTCACACGTTCAAGAAATTTGTCATTGTCGGTAAACAGTAATGATAAACACTTCGAACTACTCGAAAGACGAAGTGCATAAAACTGCCAATCCTCTCGATGAAACCTAGAGTGTTGGGCAAGAAGATAATATGAGTTGTAGGTACCCATATGTGGATGTTGTCCAAATTGTAGAAACACGTCGACTTCATTAATTTAGCCACATTGAATGGACGTCAGTAACGCTCGATTTAATAACAGAATCTGCAAGTCCAAGGCAACAGTTTTAGGTGACATGGGACCGAACCTTCAAGCCATTTAGTATGCCAAATGATTTAGACTGTGGACTTCTTTTATTATTCCTGTAACCAAAACAAAATTGGTTGCTTGGGGCTTTAAAAAAAGGATGTTAGCTCTTAATGTTAAAGAGTATAAGTTGCCAATGGTTTAACCTAGATATAATTCCTTGACACATTTAAAAATACAGAATTAAATACATTGTAAAAAAAGGTCTCCACAACTTAACAGATAAAAGCTACTGTACTTAACTCACTGACTAAAGATAATTCATGTTTTATTTGCGTTTATTAATATGGGTGCAACTATATAGCTCTAAGATATCTTTTAGACGCTTCTAATCAAAACGTACTCAAAAAAGGTCGATTCATTGCAATATTTAGTTTCTTTTTTAGTTTGTACGATTTAATTCGTTTATACTCTTAATATTTTTTTTATCGAATCTTTAAATCGATTATTATTATGTCTCAAACTGTTTTTACTGATCACACATAAATTAGGCTATTATTTGTGTTGTGATTTGGATAACTAGTTTCGAATTTCTCATAAGATTAAGCACAAAATTAGAAACAACAAATATTACTATGGGCCAATTTTTCAGTGCGAGATCATTTTAGTCTAGGGGTCAAACCCAGAATAGTGTTTTCCAGTCAATTGAAATCCTAAGTTAACTCCAAGTTAACTCATCTAATTATCTGAGTTAACTCTGGGACCAAATTGAAGGCCTTTTCAGTTATGGTGCCTTCTCAATTTCGATATTGAAAGTTATTGCCAGTGCAATTCCTTTGTGCCGTCATCTCTCTTCCCATGCCTAAAAGGCGTAGAAAAGTGATATCCATAGTGTCGCACATCGTTGGCCCTAGAATTTTGACAGCTGAAAGATAAAGTTAATCCTCAACTGAAAAACTGTTCCTGAGTTAACTCAGGGTTAATTTATTTTCAGGATTAGCTTACTCTGATTTAACTCAGAGTAAACTCTGAACTGAAAAATTGGCCCTTTGTGATTTAATGTGAAATTCATGATAAGTGTTATATCTAATTCACAGCTTTGAATCTTTCTTTTAAAAAAAGTTAAATTGTACCAATAAAAGGTTTTTAATGTTTAAACCTAAAATATAAAAAAATATGTAAGTAACTATAATTCAAAACATCATCACCCCTGTTGTGAGTTACATCTATCAATTGATATTTGAAATATTGAAATTTGATTGCCAACACCCCAAGTTTTGTTAATTGAAATTGATGAACATTGAATTACAAGAACATTTTTCAATGAAGAGACGATTAGTTTAAAAAAAAATTTAGTTTTAAAATACAAAATTTTTAATATTTTTATTAACTATCAATTAATAGTTGTAACTCTAAATAAGGCTGCTTGTTTTGAGCATCTCTTTCTTTAGTGAACTTATTTATAAGAAATTGTTGATTTTAATATTTACTTTCACATTACTTACCTTACTGTGCATACTTTAAACCTACGCTAATTTTGTGTTGGTTTGTTCACACAACAAATTACATTTATTTTAAATACATTTGGTTTTTAATATCTTTGACAGTTATTTTTATAAATAAATGAAACTTTAGAATATATTTTATATTTGAATAACTGCTTGGTGCTTAGTTCATCCGAGCTCATAAATGTCATCAACATACTGTAGTGCCGCCAAGGAAAATATTGTAAAATGTAAAAAACTGAGCTCTACGTTTTTGGTATACAACCCACGCTCCTAATGAAGTAGAAAAACTTTCTACCTCTAGCAGTATTTGCTAAAGCCTTAAAATTATAAACTCGACTTTTGCTTGACGTTTTGAATTAATTGCAACGATTTGAACTTCATGAATTAATACAAAAAATATAATATAACTTACCCCAGTACTAGCACCTCGTCCTTTACCACGTCCTCGACGTGATTCTGCTCGTACGACTTGGCCGTCTGTACCGTAAATAATCTATAAAAAAAAACAAACAAAATTTATTATCTACATTTTTAATAAAATACATAGTTAAAAAGAAAAATGAAAATTCCAACAAAAGACAAACGGTTAATTGAATTCATATTTAGTTCTTAGTTCATATAACAACCTTTTTTTAGTACTAAAATATATAAGTATAGGGTTCAAGTTCTCTACGATAGATGTCTCGAAGGTATTCATAAGTGGTTGTTGTAGAAAGTTTTACAAAATAATTGTAGTGAATACACAAGGGGAAATGTAGTAAATCTCAGAACCAAACTTAATTGAACGATAGTTGGTCCACACACCAAAAATGTAAACTCAACGAGAGAAAATTCAACGAAACTGCTATGGGTTGTGTTCTCGGATATATTAACGGTTTATATATTTGTTTTTGTATTCTTTTTTTTTTGAATATTCAAAACGGAAATCCGCTATTGCAAAGGCGATGATATGAGAATTAACGTTATGAATGATAGCAGTTGTTGGGTTTTCAAACTCTAAGATAAAATCGAAAGATTGTGTCCTTGCTATTATTGTATTATTCTAAGAAAATGTTAAGTGCATTGCTGCTGTTTTAAAGGGGCTTTTATTTATATGGAAAGTTTCGAAAGTT
Source organism: Dasysyrphus tricinctus (assembly GCA_963921185.1). NCBI lineage: Eukaryota > Metazoa > Arthropoda > Insecta > Diptera > Syrphidae > Dasysyrphus > Dasysyrphus tricinctus. The sequence continues at coordinate 192,814,485 of OY992532.1, read as the reverse complement.
CTATTTGAATAAATACAATAATAATTCAGGAATCAAAATAAATGTTTCTTGATGTGAAAGTTATAAATTTGTTGCTGACGTCTCGATGGCAATACTAAGTATTAAGTATTTCCATCAGTTGCTTTAAAAGCTATACAAAAACAAATATAAAAATCTCGGTATGTACTTGCTTTTGCAAGTTTTGATTTTATGTAGGACTTAAAATACTTTGAAGAAGTCTCAAAAATTGGTTTTCATCTTACTGCTTATAAGTTTTCCCAGGCTCAACTGGAAGGAGGTACATAGTACATAAATAGAATTAGAGCCAATAAAATAGAAAGATTTCTTTCAAATTTGAAATCTTAAATAATTTCCTAGAAAAGCATTTTCATTTATTGAACGGATAGCTATAAAGAATAGATACCTAGCTTAACCATTCAATGGAGGGTAGGGGGACATTAAGTCTGTTTTCTATAATTTCCTCGAGTTCATAAATATTTGATCACGTTAGAACATTAAGACAGTAAAAGCTCTAATTTTGCAATTCTTATTGGTGTGGCGGGCGTTTTATACGCAAACCTGCGTCTGCCCTTGAACTTTTTTTTATCTTAAAGGAGCCGAATTCTCCACGATGACCCTCATTTCCATCCGTATAAATTGATAAATTGCAGGAACTCCCAAAACGCGACTTGAATAATTCAACTTCCGAAGGCGCCTCATAACAAAAATGGCGCAATTCGGACAACAGCCAGAGTGTATTCATATCTGTCAAATAGTTTTGTTTAATAGCGGTTTTTATCAGTAATATTCGAAAAGTTGTTAACAAAGTGGAAAATCTGAATTTTGAGTGCTGATAAAACATTATTTTTTGCTCAAAAAAGTCATTACGGAAACAAAACAAAAGCTCCAAAAAAACTTTTGGGGTCAGATATTATGTTAGATTGCACTCGAGACTCGACTCAGGTATTCATGATAAAGAGAATTACAAATTTCAGAAAAAACATACATAGATTTAGATTTGATTTATTTGATGCATATCTTTCACAATAGACTTATAGCCTTACTTAGCAAAAGTTACAATTTATATATATATAAGCAAAGCAAATAATTAAAAATAAAGGAAAAAAAAAACTTAAATAGAATAAGGAAAACGGATTAAATCAAGAGTTATTGTGATGTAATCATAATGAAAAATAAAGAAAAAAGAAATAAAGAGGAACAATTATGTACATTAAGAATTATCAATCAAATACTGAAACAAAGTCCTATCAAAATGTTTGGTGCCCCGAAGTGTCCTTAGGTCTGTAGGTAAGGAATTCCATTTTTTAGTAACAGAAACAAAAAATTGGCGTTCGGAGTTAGAGCATGTAAAACGCGGTTGAATAAGAGCCGAAGAACGCTCGGAAACAGCAAATGTAATTTTTTCATATAAATATGACGGTTCTTTATATATTAAAATGTTATTTAAGGTTTTGAGCTCGCGATATTTAAAGTAATTTTGTATGCTACAACCTAAAAACTTCTTGGCATAACCAGATACATGATCAAACCGTCTAAAATTGTACACATATCGGATTATGCTGTTAAAAGCCACTGTGAGGTTTCTCTTAGCAATCGCACTATGACCACAGACAACCTCACATCCATAGGTTAGGATCGGAATTAGAAGGGCTTTGGCTATTCTTATCTTAATTTGCTGAGGAGTAAAATCCTTAGACATGGAGAGATTACGTAAGCAGCCATATATCTTGCCAATTTCCAGTTGGATATGGTAGTCCCAGCTAAGCGTTGAATCGAACCAAATACCTAAGTTTTTAGCTTTATCAGTGTACTCTAAAACATTGCCGTTCAGATAGATAGCGGGAAAGTAACTGCGATCAAGTGCATGTTTGTAGATAATGAGGCACTTAGATTTTTTTGGGTTCAGATGAAGATTGTTTTTGTTGGACCATTTCACTATTTCTTCTAAGTCATTGTTAAGTCTGTGAGCACCATCCTCAATCATACCCAGCTTACAACTCAAATATATTTGCACATCATCAGCATACATATGCATGGAGGAGTTTTTGATTACATGAGGGAGATCATTAATGAACATACTAAATAATAAAGGCCCAAGAATGAATCCTTGGGGTACGCCAGACGATATCTCAACAAAGCTAGATTCCATATCTCCTAAAACAACTGATTGTTTTCTGCCACTAAGATAAGAATACATCAGATCAGCGGCCAAATGTGAAAACCGGAAGTAACTTTTCATTTTATTTATTAATAAGTTATGATTCACAGCATCAAATGCCTTTGAAATCCAGAAGTCCAAGAAATGAGATTAAATCCTGATCCATGGAAAGACGAAGGTCATCTGTAACTTTCAAAATGGCCGAAACACAGCTGTGCTTTTCCCTGAAACCACTCTGATGTGTACTTAAGAGTTTGTTTCTAGTAAGAAAACCAGAAATTTGTTTGTGCAAGAGCTTTTCAAGAACTTTAGAAAGAAATGGGAGAATAGAAATTGGTCTAAATTCTGCTTTTGCTAACCGGGTTGAAGGTTTTTTTAAAATGGGAATTATTTTGGCAAATTTCCAAGCTACTGGGAAGGTACTGGTTAAAATTATGGTGTTGAAAATATGAGTGAGAACTGGAAGTATATGAGGTAAAATAATCTTAACAAAGAGTGGATGTGTTCCATCGAGACCTACGGATTTCGACTTAATGTTTATTATAGCCCTAACAACATCTCCCTCTTCAACTCTCTGAAAATTGAAACTGTCTTCACAATCATGTAAGGGGGAGGGGATATCTAAGGGTGTTACAGTAATGGTAGTATGAGCTTTAGCGAATTCTGTATTTAAAATGTTAACATCTATAGCATCGCTAGAATCTCGGCAATCCTCACTACGATGACCAGTGCCTAACTGCCGGATATTTTTCCAAAGCGTTTTTGGGGGGAGATTTGTGCTGAGGCAGTTGGAAAAATAATGTTTTTTGGCTTCTCGTATTTTTATGCAAACCTCATTACGAAGGACACGGAAAATGTTATGGAGCTCGGGAAGTCTAAAAAGTTTCCACTGTTTGTAGGCAATATCTCTTTGTTTCATTGCAGCATCAATTTCAGGTGTAAACCATGAGTTCTTTTTGTTTTTTTTCGCGCGTTGTTTTAAGTGGTACATGAGAATTAAAGAGCATATTAATGGCATTTTGTAAATAAATTATCTGATCATCAGTTGAGTTAATAAAATAAAGGTATTGCCAATTTATTTGATAAATATCCTGTTCCAAGTTAAATAAGTTAAGGTTTTTGAAATCTCTATACTCATAGGTACAAGAAGTATTTTCAGGTACCACTTTAAAAGTGGCAAAAATTAGATCATGTTTCGAAAATGCAGGGGCTGACAGTTGCGAATAAAGAAGAACATTTTCAATACTATTGACAAGGAAAAGATCCAGCAAAGTAGCCGAGGAACTAGTAAAATGAGTTGGTGAATCCGTGTTAATAGACCTAAGACCAAGTGTATTTATTCGTTCAGTAAAAGATCGTGAAGTATTTGCACACAGTAAATTGCAGTTCATATCGCCACACAATATTGTTTCGTTATATAAAGGTGATAAACATTCGAGCGTAGTATAAAAACAGTTAAGATCTGTATGGTTTTTAGGACGGTACACAACTCCAAATAAGCACTTGGTTTGACCGTTAAATATCTCAATAAAACAAAATTCAATTGGTGATTTTGGTTCTGATCGGATGATAAGCTTAGTTTTTATGGATCGACGTATGAAAATTGCTGTACCACCTCCCTCACGGTCCCTCCTATCAGTGCGAAACAGTCTGTAGCCATGTAATTCATATAAACTGTCAGGAACTTCACACCGAAACCAAGTTTCTGATACACAAATTATGTCGATATTAGACCCTTCGAAATTGTGTCTAAACTCATCAATCTTTGGATAAAGGCTTTGAGCATTAATGTGGCATACTCGTAGACCACAACATTGTTTGCATAGGATGTCTAACATAACGCGCAAGTTGTTGTTTCTGTTATTATTAATACGTATATTGCTATTAATCATATTCAAAAAAGGAATATAATAGGAATCCAAACCAGACAGGCAGGAAGAATGCGACACACCAACAAGTGAAAAGGAAAAGTTCAAATATTTGGTTGATACATAGTTTGTGCTCTGAAAGTTTGAGAGATCATAGCTTGTCCGAGATTTCAGCTTGCAGGTACTTTCGCCAAAGTTTGTTCCTTTTTTTTCGGAGGGATTTTAATTCATTATTATACCATGGAGGACTAAAGATAATGTTTTTTGAGGTGCAATTGGGACTGATTGACGAAGGCAGCTAACATAATATGATAGAAATGAAAGAGAGCAGAATTGATATCACGACTCTCAATGATACTACTAAAATCGACGGCAGATAGCAAATTATTAAGTTTGGGAAAATTTGTCTTTTGAAAATTTAAAGCCATTGCTTTTTCTGAAGCAGTAATAGTATGGGAGGAGTCATAGGTGATGGTAGGAAAAAGAGGGGGGTGATAGGAATCAAAGGTAGAAAGAAGGTGATCACTCGCTGATACTACACATTTGTCGACGTCAGAAGAGAAGATCAGATCGAGTTGACAGCCTAAATTATTTTTGACACTACTCAGTTGGAAAAGTTCTAAGTCGGAGAGGCAATCAGTGAATAATATTTCCTTATCAGATATGGCATTAGAAGTCATATAGTGGGATTCATCATCAGAGAGATTCCATTAGAGATTCGGAAAATTGAAATCACCAACAATTAAAACGACGTCAGACGTTTCGGCAGCTTCGAAAATAGAATCAAAAGTATCAACTGCAAGCTGATAAGGGATAGGCTGACCAGGCCTAATGTAGCAGCAAACAATATTAAGAGTTACTTTGGCGATTGTTGATTTGACACAGACAAATTCAAAAAGGGAGGAATCCTACTTTTTGAAGAGGGTTGAGTCAAAGCGATTATGTATTGCTAGTAAAACACCACGACCTACAGACACATCGTTATCCAAGGAACCGTCTGCTCTATCATTTATACTTGGTAAGAGATTAGTCTCGGTAAGTGCAAAATGTCATAAGGTAAAATCATTGAATTGAGATAGACCGCCGAGATTTTTGTACAAAGCCCTCTGACATTTTGGTAGTAAGCTTGGGAGGTTTTTCATGACAAGGAAGAGGTAAGTTAAGGAAAAAAGCTATTGAAGTTAGAACGGCTTCTTTGCAGGTGAGAAAATCTATTTGAACTTATGTATGATGGAAAAGAAGAAAAGGTCATTTGCAACGTCTGCAGTGGTAAGATGAAAGGATTCGTGAAAACGCTCAAAAATAGTTCTAAGCTCAGATGGATTAGTAAGAAGACCTTCTTGCTGAATTAGGACCATTCAATTTGTTCTAGTTACGCCGTTTATTCAAACGTAGTCTTCTTGATCATGAAGATATGCAAGATAAAGTCGAACATTTGAATATAATCGTTGATCTCTTAGTGAAGAGGGAACGTACCGGCTATCAATATTCTGGTCTGAAAATTGCTTAGTTTGCCTGACAGTTGGTGGGGAAAGTGGGTCTAAATAGGGAGGTGAAGCACCAGGATAACTTACGGAAGAACTGTTATTTGGAGGGCATAAAGAGATGTTCTCAGAAAGATAGGTCTTAGAGGTATAAGGAAGGGATGTGTAGTGGGACGTTGATGACGGAGATGAAGGTTCAGGATTGAGAATATGGGATCGGATAAAGTTGGAATAATATAAATTAGAGGAGGAGATGTGAAAATTCTTAGGTCTAGTTTTTCAGCTCAGGCTTTACTCTGAGTTAAATCAGAGTTAGCTAATGCTGAAAATCAAATTAACCCTGAATTAACTCAGGAACAGTTTTTCAGTTGAGGATTAACTTTATCTTTCAGCTGTCAAAATTCTGAGGCCAACGAAGTGCGACACTATGGATATCAACCTTCTACGCCTTTTACGCAAAGGAATAGAGATGGCGACACAACGAATTGCACTGGCAATAACTTTCAATATCGAAATCGAGATGGCGCCACAACTAAAAAGACCCTCAGTGCCTGAGTTAACTCACCAAATTAGACGAGTTAACTCGGAGTTAACTTTCGATTTCAATTGACTGAAAAACATGTTTTTGGAGTTAACTCCGGCTTAACCCCAAGACTAAGATGATCTCGCACTGAAAAACTGGCCCTTAGAGTTTGAAGGTTAACTATTCTGTGCATTATAGGGATATTAAAAGACACTCCTTTGTTTTTTGGGATCAAGGGTGAAGGTTGCTTGTCTTTGAAGTGGATTAGGACTAAATGAAATGGGGCTTAGTGTAGAAGGTTGAGCTGCAGCTGAGGAGGGTACTCATGTAGAGTGTATATTTGGAGAGAAAGAAATAGACACATCTTTACTGTAAGGGTTTAGTGGAGGTTGAGAAAAATTGTTAAAAGAAGTTAAAGAAAAATTTGGAAAGAGCTTTGTTTTTAAGCTCCAATTGTTTGGGGGATTTAGATTTCTATTAATTAAATTAGGGTTATTTCTATTAACTTTAAGACTAAGATTATTATCACTTGAACTGGGGTTGTTTTTACTCCTTCAGGTTTTTATTTTCAATCTATTTAGACACAGTCATTTTCCCATTGTCGAACGGTCGGCCATAAGAGTTAACAAAAAGCCATGCGTATTTTGAAGGTATGGGCAGTTTTGGTTTGAAAGGCCGAGTTTGTTGGATTATGTAGGAGCTGGTGAAAGGAATGTTTCGGATTTCGAGGATTTCACCACACACCAGACTCCGAAGAACGGTCTAAACCAGTGTTCCCCAACCTTTTTTGTCCACCAAATTTTTCCAAAACACTAAAGTCCCCCCAAAAATTGAAAATGTTCAGAAAAAAAAACTTGAATGATAAAAAATCAAGAAGAAATCACCAGAATCAGAACAATTACATCTGCAGAGGTATCAGTAACTTCACTTGGGAAACACTGATCTAAACAGTCGACTTCTTCAGGTAAATCCAAGCCAAAATAAGCCAAAGTGGGTTTATCGGCAAATAAGGTGATGGGGACAGTTTTTTGGAATGCGAGAGGTGTCGCCCATATCGATTACCTTGAGGAATGTAAGACGATTACCGGTGCTTATTATGCAGACCTGTTGGAGCGATTTAGCGTTGATTTAAGGAGAAAAAGACCCCATTTGGCGTTAACAATAATTTCGGGTAGTAATTTACAAAATTCCAAAGGCTCGCATACCGATTGCCCGCATACAGTTTTCACTGGCATTAAAAGATCTCTAAGCCATATTATTTAAAGCATATATTTTTAGAGTCTTTTTGAGAGCATCAAGCAACCAACTTTGCATGGTTTCCAGAATTTTAGAAGCAAATTCTTTCAATTTCACCAGCATCTTCATGTAAGTAGTCGTATCTTATATGAAATATGAATAAAGTGGAAATATTTTTGCAAACTGAACTTCTTCGAGAAAAATTTGATGATTAAATTAAGAAACGTCTTCGAAAGAAACACTCCGGATAATTTTGAAAATGGCTTGAAGACAACTCAGACCATCTTTTTTTTATACAAATCCGCTTCAGTAAAAAGCTTCAAATTATTCGAAAAAATGTTGAAAATCTTGTGCGCAAAAAAGAATAACATTTATCTGTGTAAGAAATAAATTAAAGCAGTGATTCTTTGAAAACAAAGTCCTTCCATCTCTTCATAGTTTTTGAGGGCCGCAAAACTTGTTCATGGTAGAGTTTGTAAACTTCTTAATGCTCACTCTCTATAGAAATAACTACATATATGTACAAGATTGAAAGTAATATAAGATCGGTATCTTAAGCAATTCTCAATATAATAACAAGTACAGTAATTAAAAAAAAACCCAAGCCGCTTAATTTAAACTCCACGTGACTACTAACACAATTTGGATCCAACTGTACCTAGTGGATAGTACTACTCTCCAACAGCAAGTTGAATGCACTTCACCTTATTTTTCAAAAGATCCACATCCCCCTCTCATATATATCCGATCCCATTAATTTCCAACGACACACATAATATCCACAAAATTAGAAGTGACACAAAAAAAAAACTTAAACTACATTTTAGAAAATCGCCCCTACTAACCCAAATCTCCGCCAACGCCAGTTGTGTGTATGTCATCTCATAAATTTAATTTCACATTCATATCGGAATAACGAAAAATTCACTTTCTCATGTGTGACATTGAATTTCCTGAGAAAAATCGATTTTCAAAATCCCGCCTTAAAATAAAAATATAATTAAAAACACTGAGAAGAAAAAAAAAAAAACAATTTTTATTTCCAAAAATCCTCTACTAAAAGTGTCACTATTAACCATTACCATAAGGATGTGAGGAAGATGAAAAAAAAATATAATAACATCATCCTATGTATAAGCGAAGAGCCATATATATACGAACAGGAGTAAGGTACAATATATGTATTTTTATATAATTGCTTCCGAATGTACACACGCTTTCCAAAAAAGCATCAAAATTCAAGATCAATGTCCTTTGGAGCGTGTACTCTTCGGAAGACCTTCAAGTGAAAGATGGGCGCAGTTTTATTTTTAACCCAAATGCATCCATCTGTCTATTCGTTCCTTAATTTAGTTTTTCATTTTTTTTTTTAATGTGAAGACACGACGCGCGAGGCGGCGGCAATTTCTATCAAATGAAGTCAGCACACGCATTCCTAGCCCCCAACGAAGTTTTCTTTTGGATCATCATCATGGGACACAAGACAACATCTATAGAGAGAGGGACTATTTTTAAACACCCACAAATGGATTTCATGTGTATTAAAACGCTTGCCAGTCTGGTGTTGTTTCGAAAAAAGCAGAAGGGATGCATTTTGGATGGTGGATGATGATGATGCAGTTGCACCATACGCTGCTGCCTGCAACAGTTGTGCGTGGATTGTCTATGTTTGGGCAGCATCGCAGTATAATAATGTAGGAGTATAAGTCGTTGCTGCTGAGTGAATGTTTAATGGGCCTATGTGAGAGATTTTTTTTTTGTAGGTAGCTATACCTACTGAAGGGATGAGTCTTGGAAGATTGTGTGTGACATAAGTTTTGATCCAATGTAAATGTATCTGCGTGAATATTATTTTTCAAATTTCAAGGATACAAGTTATTAAAGGCTTAAATGCTTTAAATGCGCTTTAAATTTTGCTGTACGGATGAATCTTTCATTTCTGATTGACCTAAGAAAACACATCTTTTATTTGACATCCCCGCTTGAAAAAATGGCAAGTTTTTGTCATGTTAAGTCAAGGCCTTTTTTGTTATATACATATAGGGTATTTGTGATTGTGCTAGGATAACAAGACTTATCCGACAAGTTTGTACTAACGAGGGGGTATCGAGTATTTTGCAAGTTTTCCTTGTTTAGATTTACCCTGTGGCACAAGTGAGGGCGTCACGAGTATTTGACAAGTTTTCCTCGTCAAGATTTCCCCTGCGGTACTAGTGAGGGCGTCACAAGTATTTTACAAGTTATCCTCGTCTAGATTCCCTCTGCGGTACTAGTGAGGGCGTCATGAGTATTTGAGAAGTTTTCTTCTTCTTAATTCCGCCTGCGGTACTAGTTAGGGCATCACGAGTATTTGACAAGTTTTCCTCTTCTAGATTCCCCTGCGGAACTAGTGAGGGCATCACGAGTATTTAACAAGTTTTCCTCGTCTAGTTTCCTCCAGCGGTAGTAGTGAGGGCGTCACAAGTATTTGACAAGTTTTCCTTGTCAAGATTCCCCCTGCGGCACTAGTCAGGACGTCAAGAGTATTTGACAAGTTTTCCTCGTCTAGATTCCCCCTGCGGCACTAGTGAGGGCATCACGAGTATTTGATAAGTTTTCCTCATCTAGATTCCCCCTGCGGTACTAATCAGGGCGTCACGAGTATTTGACAAGTTTTCCTCGTCTAGATTCCCCCTGCGGTAGTAGTGAGGGTGTCACGAGTATTTGACAAGGTTTCCTCGTCTGGAATCCCCCTGCGGTACTAGTGAGGGCGTCACGAGTATATACTTGAGTTTTCATCGTCTAGATTAACTCTGGGCATCTAGAGCTTTGATAAAACTTGGTACAAATTTGACATTTTTCCAGCTGGGTTGTATAGCAAATAAGCTCACAAGCTCAGTAGTAAGCATATTATATAGGCAAGCAGAGTATATCCCAGGATCAAATCCCAAAAGTACAACCTTTCATTCTTTGTCGTGACAAAAGAGTTAATAATTGGGAAGAGCCCAACGAGTTTCGATAGTAGCCCTTGCTGGCTCCATGTAAGTATTTGTCAAAACTCACTACTACCCCGTCGAAAACTAGATTGTTTTTCTAGGTGGGATAGAATATGTTATTCTATACCAATTTTGTTCCTTCTAGCGCAGCGGTTATAAATAAATAAATATAAATAAATTGGGTGGCGCAACAGCTCGTGGAGAACCAGGGCCTAGTGACTTACAACTCTCAACCATTCTTGTGTGTGTGTTGTTAGCAGGAATGGAGGGGACCTACAATTTTTTGCCGAGTGCGAACGGCTAGATGAGAAGCGCTTATTTATGACAAGTAAACGCTTTGAGGATTTTTCAGTTCCTCGCAAGAGGCAGTACCTCGGATAAAACATTTCTGTTTTCCGGTGGCATGGCTGGGAATCGAACTCACACCTTTGGCATGACAGTCATACGCACTAACCATCATGCCACGAGGTACCTGGCGCAGGGTTATCTATTGTTTGTTAGCTTTACCGACACGGCTCTTCAATGCATCTATAGATTCAATTTAAACAAAAAAAAATGTTGGTCAAATAATAACAAAATTAAAAACTCCTCAATTATTTCATGATGTCCTTCTTTTGTCTATTTTTATATTTTTACTTAACATGTTGTGTACATCTATTGATAAGATACAATTTTGATGTGAAAAACATAATTGGTCCGTTCCCTTACTCTGAATTTCTTCAGTTTGTGCATTTGTGCGAATTTTAGTCCAAAATTATGTCAAAAGTACCAAAAATTATTGATTATTGAAGTTTGCACTAAAAATAGCAGAAAATCAAAGTAAAGGATCAGACCTAATATTTTTGTAAGGCATTTGCTTAAAAGTACCTTAAATTTGGAGTGAAATTTCTCAGAAAAATAACTGTATCTAAATTCTTCCAAAAACTGTGTAATAATGCCAAGAAAAATACCGAAAACTCACTAAGTAATTTAAATCTCTCAATCGAAAAGCATTACCAAGTTTCGATTATTATTATTTCTGTGACATAACTATATTATGACTCCCACGGTTTTTCACAGGTTTAATCCTTATTCAACAATATTATTCAATAATATTCTTAAGTAAAATTGTTAAAATATTTATACAATTTTAACCTAAATATTTGTTTTGACCCATTATTTCTTCATTCCTTATTGCTTCTGTAAATGTACAATTTTCTTGTGTGCAAGTCCTTTTTCTTTATTACATATATTGATGAGAATGTAAACAATCCTTAAAAAATCAATGCGCTAGCGCATCGAGCCTGCTGGGCGTACCTACGAGTTATAACGCCACCATTAGGCTATCATATTTTTTTCATCGAGCAACGCACATAATATGGACGACAACGGCACTTCTATCTATTTTTCTCTCTATTTCTTTTTCACTCATCTTTTATTTGTTTCATTTGCGCACTGAATGGAGGAAATCCATTCTCCCCCTCTTTATTTATTTTATCGAAAAACATCATGCAGCTGTTGTCATCTTGTTGTACGGACTACGGAGTAACGAGTATGCTGGCTGCCGGGATCAAAAAGTGTCCATAAACGTTATAAAAACATTGCTTTTTGTATGTGGTTGTGATGGTTACTTGAAGAGATGTTATATAAATATTTCACATACATCAGAAAGGGAGAAAGAAAATGCAATGATGATCATAATATGAGGGATGGAATATTTCTAAATGGATAAGTGCATTAAGAATTAATTTGTAATATAAATTTTTGATTTTGAATTTTAGTAAGGGGGTTGTTTTTAAGATTCAGGAAAAATTTGTATGATTTCTTACCTACCTTAGTTCTGATTTGTTGTTGTGTATTTTTTTGTTTGCATTTTTTTTCGTATCGAGTCACTGTTTGAACTAATAATACATATAATCTAAGCCTTGCGTATCGATTATTCCAGATTAGGAAAGGTCGGCATGTAGGTATCTTTGAATATTCGGCAGGTTTTTATGAATTACAATTCGTATTTTTGAAAAACGTTGGCAACAAAATCCTAGCAACAACCACTCAAATGCCGAAAAAATCGGGTAACTTTTCTTCAGAAAACTACAGATTAGGGTTCCAGGATTACCTAAAATAAAGGGGTTATCTTGCTGTCCATTCGCTGCCATTATTTAAATTCTCTTATTTCCAGTCGAATGATTAATTAAGTCAGGCATGAATTCTAATTTAATTATCTACAATCGAATTTTTGAAAATCATCTTTGTTTTAATCGTCGCGTCGGTTTAGTAAAAAATAATTTTTTCTAGTTTTTTTTTAATTAGAATTAAATATAATAAAATAAATAAAATAATAAATAATTAACAATAAAAACGACTATATCAGATTTCAAAAATCGTGAAGTTGGAAATTATCTTGAAAACCTGATAGCAGGAAGAAATTCCAACTACTCATTTTGGAAAGCTATAAAAGTAAAAAAAACACAAAAAACAAAGCTTCCAGCACGCTGCAGCGTCTCCGCGTAAATTTGGAAGTTAAAATCAGTTACTTTTACAAATTTGTTTTGTTTTTTTGTACAATAATACTTCTGCGTTGCAATACCAATGCAGCACTAAATTCAAGAAGTGAATTTGAAATTCACCTTAATAGTTAAGCCAAGAAATCTTAATCGCTCAAAAATTACTCCACAAAAAAAAAAAAAAAACATTCAAGGGCTACAACTTGAATTTTTACTCCCACCCCTTCATGATCAAGCAGGCTTGTGGATACTTTGTGGAACTTGTGGCTGACTTAACTAGGCGTTAAGATAGCACCCCCACAAACGAAATTTAAAAATCTAAAAATGCAGAAGCTACTACCTACCAAAGTGCTAATTAAGGGCTGCAGTACGAACGCAGAAATTACGTCCTACTAAGGTGCTAATTAAGTGGTGCAATATCAACGCAGTACTTAATTCGAATGACCTTGAAATCGAATGCAGAAATGCAAAACAACTTTAAGCTTTTTACATACGGTCTTTACCCAAAAAATTGAAACACCAGAATTAATGTGCTGTTGAGTAGTTTGCAAAAAGTCACATTTTATTTTTCAATTTCAACCCGTTTGCCTTTTAAGGACTCCTTAAAAGGCGAACGGGAAGACCAAATAACAATTTGGATAAATGCACTATTCTTCAAAATATATTTAAAAAAAAAGTGTATTTTCTGCGTGTTTTTTTTTTTAGTCTTCAAAGCGATTTAAGTGACAAAATTTGGTATGGATGTCGTTAATCAAGGTATGTATAGTATTTTAAGCAATAATTTATGTATTTGTATATTAAACTTAATTTTTTCATATCGATGAGATAAGGTATTCACATACAAAATTTGCACTTTTTTCGCTGTTTTTTCAAAACATTAGTGTTTTTAAAATAGTGCAACACCCCGCAACATAGTCTATCATCTATTTTATTTAACTGCTGGATATGTAGAACAATCTTAGCTTTCAAAACCATTCACAAGTTCTCACCTTGTTTTGAAAAAACAGAGCCTTTGAAAACACTACTTTAAAACGACCCTTAATTATAGATTTTTATATTATTCCTGATAACTCTTATTCAAGCTTATCTATGACCAGAAAACAGCTCCATTAGTTGGTAAGAGGAAGCTCAAAAAGGCTCCTTGACGATAAATTTGAAGATTTGGATAAAAAACTTATGGATATAACAAAGTGTCCCCCAGAGAAAAAAGATGAACTTCTAAAAAGTTTCAAGGCATTCAAGCCAAATTATAAGCGAAGATGGCAACTCTGCAATAGCACAGAAAAGCGTTTCTTGGGTACGAATGAAGAGTTGCTTAGAGAAGAAATAACACTACCCTTTGGCATACTTCCCGGAAGGTCTCAAATTCGCCAAAGTAAAGAATTCGGGGAATCAAGTGACCGAACATAGTCGAAAAATAGTGGGACTTCGAAAAAGTGTGTCTGTTGATGAACTGACATACGCGGCACAGATGAGTCAAAGAGCGGTGGGAAATATTGATATATCCAAAGTGGTGATGAAGTTTCGGAAAGCAGCAGCGATTGGCAGTAAAAGCCTGAAAACGAAGAAACACACACCTGAACACGCTTTGAGGATATTCGTCGAAGCTAATTTAACTGCAAGTCAATACGATGTGATTCATCAGGCCAACAAAGATATATATCCGTGCTATACCTACGTGTTTAAAGGTAAACAAGAATGTTACCCCCCAAAAAGCGTCAGTGAGACAGTTGCCGAAGTGTGGATCACACAACATCGCGATTATGTAAATAACGGGTGATTTTTTAAGAGGTTTAGAACTTTAAAAAAAAAAAACACAAAAAATTCGAAAAAATGAATGAAATATTTATTTGAATCGATAGTTTGAACCTTGCAATTTAATGTTTAAAGATAATTTCATGCAAATGTTGACCGCGGCTGCGTCTCAGATAGCCCATCCGCTGAGTCCAATTTTGGCATACTCTTTCACACATATCGGCCGGTATCTCACGAATGAATGCATGGATGTTGGCTTCCAGTGCGTCAATCGAAGCGGGCTTGTCCCTATAGACATTAGCCTTGACATACCCCCACAAAAAATAATCTAATGGTGTCAAATCGCACGATCTAGGCGGCCAATTGACCGGCCCGAAACGTGAAATTAACTGTTCACCAAACTCGCCTCGCAATTGCGCCATTGTTTCGCGTGCTGTGTGGCATGTGGCACCGTCTTGTTGAAACCACATATCATGCAAGTCAAGAACTTCCATTTCGGGCAAAAAAAAGTTTGTTATCATCGCTCGGTAGCGTTCACCATTGACAGTAACGCTGCGATTCGCATCATCTTTGAAGAAATATGGCCCAATAATGCCGCCGGCCCATAAACCGCACCAAACAGTGGCTTTTTCGGGATGCATTGGTAGCTGTTGCAATGCTTCTGGCTGATCTTCACTCCAAATGCGGCAACTATGCTTATTTACGTACCCATTCAACCAAAAATGAGCCTCATCGCTGAACACAATTTTTGAACAATTTTTGAGCGATGAACATTTCGAACCGAGCACGAATTTTGATAGTAAAATTCAATAATTTGAAAGCGTTGTTCATTTGTAAGACGATCCATGGTTAAATTGCAAACCAAACTGAAGCTGTTTGACAGTGACACAAGGTACTAAACACACGTCAGCTGTCAAAACCAGTGTTGCCAAAACCAAACCAGCTAAAAAATCACCCTTTATTTGGAACCAGAACTCTCATAGTGCCTTGAGAACAGGGATACAGATTAAGAGCTAATCACCCCGATTACAGAATCCGATGAATGAGCTGCGGAGAGAATCAGACTCAATTTAGACATTTTTACTATGAGCCAAATGTCAAAATAAGGTTTGACTCCCTCTGCGGATCATTCGTCGGATTCTGTAATCGGGGTGAATATATAAGTGGGGATGCGATGGATCTACTCAAAGCCAATACAAGCAGAAATTTGAAGATGACGACAACAGTGATACAAATATATTTTTGAGTTCCCTTGCGCCTCTTCGTCTCAAGTCGGGGAGTCAAATTATATGGCAAAACATCCACTCTTCATCACCAAGATGGTGCAGACCAATACGGATTGGTTATGCTAAAGATAAAATGGATATAACCAATGAAGAAATCGAATACATTAAAAACAAAGCCCAAAATCTTCAAGCAACAACAGTAAGTGACAATATAAGAATCAACCATGTACTGCTTCCAACAATGGTCGATGGAAAAGTGTGTGATGCAGCTATGAGTACTTCATCTAGATTACGTTGTAACATATGTGGAAAAACTTCAAAAAGTTTCAACGAGTTGGCTTCTACAGAACCCGAGAATCCAGAGACTTTTAGATTAGGGCTATCAATATTACGCGCCAGGATTAGGTTTTTCGAATTTCTGGTGCATCTGTCGTACAAACTTAAAGCAGAAGTGCATAAGGGATGCGTTACAGAAAAAAGTGACTGGGAAAAAATTCAAGCGGCCAAGAGTCAGATACAAAAAGAATTCCACGATGAATTGGTGGACATTCTGGTGGACATTCCAAAAGCTGGGTATGGCAAAACCAATGACGGCAACACCTCTCGTAGATTTTTTAATAGCCAAGAAAAAGCAGCTTCCATTGCAAGCGTGGATTTATCATTAATTAACAAATTCAAAATTATATTAGAAAAGATATCCTCTGGTTATGAGATAGATCTTAAAAAATTCGAAAAATTCACGATGGATATTGCAAAAAATTATGTAACCTTGTATCCATGGCAGCCTATGTCTCCAACAGTGCATAAGATTTTAATTCATTCTGCTAATGTGATATCCCATGCATTGTTGCCAATTGGCCAGTTGTCCGAAGAAGCCGCAGAAGCTAGAAATAAGCATTTCCGCCAATTAAGGAAACACTTTTCACGAAAATTCTCCAGGATGGCATGCAAAGAGGATGTGATTAACCGGCTTCTATTGACGTCAGACCTTCCAAATAACTTTTTAGTCATGTGGTACCTATTTGATGTGAAAAATGTGCTCAAATATTTTTGGTCAGGTTTTAAACCAAAATATCGCACTGTGCGCCACAGCGGAGATTCCAAAATCTAATGATGCCAAAGTGATAAACTATTTTGGTGCTAATTAAGTACTTCTAATATTGTTGCAGATGCTCCATGATTTCACCTTGTTCTTGCAGATGCTCCATGACTCTACCTTGAAATCGGATGCAATAGTTGCATATAAGTTAAAGGTCGAATTAACCTTTATCTCAAAAGTAGAAACACAAGATTTAAAGTGCTGTCGAGTAGTATGGTATATAAGTCACAAATCACAATCCAATCGCTTTTTGTAGGTCAAACTTCTATTCTTAGAAGTTGCCTTAATCAATTTGGAACCCCTACAAAATTCTTAAGAAAAAAACATGTGATGTCGAACTATATATATATATAGACCTACTTAAGTTCTCTTCTTCAAGATTCTTTTTTTCGCCATTTCTTTTAGATTCTTCATCTTAAAATCTTTTTGGGGGCATATGAGTAACTCGCATTTATATACGAAATTATTCATCCAATCAGACCCCCACTTTTGTTGTGCCACCATCATGGATTTTGATAGATTTTTATACCGCCACTGGTTTGAGGGGGAAGAGAATGAAGCTTAAAATGCAGCACTTAATTAGCACCTAACTATTGCTTCATCAGGTAGTACCTCGTGGCATGATGGTTAGTGCATAGGACTGTCATGCCGAAGGTATGGGCTCGATTCCCAGCCGTGCCACCTAAAAATTGAAATGTTTTATCCGCGGTACTGCCTCTTACGAGGAACTGACAAATCCCCCAACAGTATACTTGTCATGAAATATGAGAAAGTGCTTCTCACTTAGCCGTTTGGACTCGGCAAAAAACTGTAGGTCCCCTCCATTCCTGCCAACAACACGCACAACAGGAATGGTTGAGAGTTGTAAGTCACTAGACCCTCTTTCTTCACGAGCTGTTGCGCCACCCAATTTTTATTGCTTCATCAGAATTTTTGAATTTCAGTTGTGGCTATTTTGACGGACCTGATTAAAAATATATGTTTAAAATAAAATGTCGTTCTGTATACCACCCTAAACCGTTCTGTATTGTAATCGTAGATATCGGTCGCAGAGGTCACGACCTTTCTATGACCTAAATCAATCTAGAAGCACCAAATGTTAACATTCTCTATTATATGAGATATACATATGCAAAAACGGGACTCAAGTTTCAGACGTCAAGGAGCCGTATTAATATTTTTTTATTTTAAAGATGACAACCCTCCAAAGAAACTATATACGTGCGCACAGACATTCCAGACATCAGCTTGAAAATAATTACCCGATCGAATGTTGAAGTAATTGTGTAGTAATTATTTGTGCTAAATACATTTCTTAACCACTAAACACATTTCCTGCCCAAGGAACATCTCAAATTATACCTATACACGACCTACCGAAGAGAAAACTCATTCAAGAGTTTATAAAACCAATCAAATGAATCGGCCTACCTACCGAGTTTATTACCAAACCACACATCTGCCCAATTCACAATAAAACTACACCGCATATGTACATCCGGGGCTATAAAAGAGTAACTGTTGATATATTCTTCACCATATTGTTTTCTTTTTCTGATACTGTAGACATGAACATGAAAATATCCTTCTTGCACACAAAACCACTAGACACTATAGAGGTTCATATGAATGTATCTTTATTTGTGAGAACCAAAAAAAAAAAATATCAAACCCCAAGAACATGGCTCACGTGTAGGTTCAATTATTTTTTATTTTATTCCTTTGCTAACCATCGTCTTCGCATATTATAGCCCCCAAACATCATCCTTTCATTTTTGTCGTATATTGAAGTAGATCCTACAAAATTCCCTGCGTGCCATAACATAACCCAAATGACGATAAAGGCTTTGACGAGTTTGCCAAGGCAACGATAATGATGATGTCGATGGCACGCAGGAAGAAAAACACCAGAAACACTCCGCCCGCCATAGTCAGCCAGGGCCAGACACAACAGAACCGACCTACACTAATTCCGATTTTATGTGCCCACTTGATAAAAACACAAATTTCCAGCTGTTTAGGTCCCCCAAATTTTATTTGTCTCCCTTTTGGTTGTGTACGTCTTTTTTTGGGGGCCCAATCCCCTAAATAAAAGCTTCTTGTGTTTTTTTTGTTTAGGGAGCCGCATTTTGTGGTTAAATGTGTATGTGTGTGTGTGTGTGTCCAGAGATTATTTTTTTTTGCAAAACAGTCCCTAGGTGATTTGGAATGATTATAGGAGGAACCAAAACAAACGAAGAGAAATGACGGAACCGGAAAAAGAGAAAGACCATCCGCTTCTGTTTGGCTTTGGGTTCATTGTCCCAAAAAAGGTATCATTATGGTGGGTTTTACCCTTTCTCAACAAAAGTACTTGATAAAGGGAAATGTTCGCATTGATGAAAATGAAGGAGGGAGGATTGTATGACCATGACCTTGAGGGATAAGTGTTTTCATTTTTTGTTTGTTTGTTCTTTTATTATACCAACCCACTCAAAGCGCCCTTTTTACTTTGATGCAAATAATCATCATCATCGTAAAAGGGGGCCACCATTAAGCACCATCTATCGAACATTTCAAGGTTAAGGTGAAGAGAAAACAACATCACCACCCTCCGAAAATATTTTTTTTTTCTACTGAGGGGGGAAAAACACCATCGCATTTTACGACACCCAACGCATCACCCTCTCTTATTTGTTATGATTGTTGCTTCCGGTGCGGGTGGTGATGGGGATGGTGCGGTGGTTTACGACGCGACGCGCCTTTTCATACCGATCTAGGGTCATGAAGCGGCTGGAAAGATACATTTCCACCCTACGCCTGAGGTTATCGACAAGACACCCAGCTTTTTTTTCTTACGTGGCGTCTGGGTCGGGTTAGGTTGGGGCAAGTCCTAAATTCGCACTCAGCTCCCCGCAGAAGATTAGGATTGTTACTGTGTGTTGTGTTGGTAAACATAATCGTAATAACACGCAAAATGTAACCGATTCTTGGGTTTATTGTTGGGGTTAGAAAATTGCGAATGGTTACTTGGTCTCGCCTTGAGAGGGTTTTGTATTAATTTTATGATGGCGCGACAATGATGTACGCACGTAAAGAAAAGAAGATGATGATAATGATGGTGATGATTCTTTTACAAATCGTTTGCTACTCAATTTACTTGTTGTGTCTGACAAGATGCTTATACCAAATAATTGGGCGCCATTTAAGCTTTTCTTGTGACTTTCTTCCGTTCTCTCTTTTTCTTATTTGATGATGCTTGTAAATACTTGCGTCTGACTATGCGAGGGGCTTACTCATCATGTAAGCATATTAAATCAATGGACTGAAAGAATCTTTAATCCTTTTTCCTATAATTATAATTCAAAAGGGGATTTACCAATATAAATGGGGTGCCAAATTTTAGGTATAACTTTAGGGTGTCTTGTGTGATGGTGATGGTGTATGGACTTGCGGGAAGTTATTATATTTACTGAGACCAATATACATATGTATATACCGATAGAAACAAATTAACTTGAATCACCCTTTTCCTTGATGTCATCAGCAAATTATACTCGACACCCCCTGTGGAACGTACAATGTATGTAGGTGTTAAAGGTATTTTATTTGGTTGGGTCTGGGTGGTTTTGATAAGCGGTTTGAGAGTTGTGTTTGTCATGGTCTAGTCCAAGGTCAAGTTCATGTTAATTGATATTATGTATTTCAAAGTACATAATGTTTTTATTTTTTTGGTGGACTTTCAGGTCCCTGCCAGATAATTTTTGTACAGATTTTGTATAATATGAATGAAATGTAGCATGTGCTCAGAGTAGGTGCTCTATATAAAAAGCTTTAGCAGATGCTAATACAAATGGAGATAAGTTTCCAAGACATAAAAGGAAAGAATTGATGAAAACCAAAAGTTTGAGAAACAAAACATCCTTACTCATGTCAAATTGAGTATCTACTCTGAAAAATGCCAGAGTATTGAGCAAGTGCTTGGTTTTATTCTTACCACTTATAAGCCGATCTTTTCAAGCAGGTGCTCAGTTTTGTATAAATATACAATTGTTCTTGATCAGCTAAGTTCTCATGGAAATTAAGCATTTGCTCAGAGTTTTATATGGAGGATGTGCTCCGAGCACATGCTCTGTTTTATGCATACAGATTTAACGAGCTGTGAAGAACCCTTAAGCCGTAGTGGAATTTGTTCGGTTTTGAAGAAATGTCAATAATTAAAAACAAAAAGCAAATTTTATATGATATGAATAAAATGGAGCATGTACTCAGAGTCAGTGCCGAACATAAGCAGCTTAGGAGATGCTAACCGTCGGATTTTTGTCAAAACCTCGTAAGTCTGTTTTGAAAAATTGCTTAGAAGACACAAACAACTGATAATAAAAGTAATAAAATGGAATTCTTAGATCGTAAACGATTTCAAAACTAGCTGAACGAACCAAAAGGGACGATGACACAGTAACGAGACATAAGTATTTGAATTCAGTGATTTGCTTCGATCTGAAATACATTTAAATAGCTTTTTAAAACTTACGAGGTTTGGGCAGAAAGCCGACGTAATGCAAAAGTTTCCAAAACATAAAAGGAAAGAAATGATGAAAAACCAAGGTAATATAAACAAACATCCTTACTCATGTCAAATTGAGTACTTGCTCAGAAATATGTCAGAGTATTGAGCAAGTGCTTTGTTTTATTCTTGCCACCTGTGTATAAGTTGGTATTTTTCAAAGCAGATGCTTAGTTTGGTATAATTATACAATTATTCTTGATCACCTGAGTTCTCATGAGAATTGAGTTTTATATGGAGCACATGGTCCGAGCACATGCTCCGAGCACATGTTCCGTTTTATTCATACAAATTTAATCTGCTGTAAGGAAACTTTAAACATTAGTAGCATTTGTTCACTTTTGAAGTAATGTAAACAAATCTTAACTGGAGCCTGTAGTTATAAAATAACAGAATTTTCTACGGTATGAATGAAATGGAGCATGTGCTCAGAGTAGGTGCTCCGTATAAAAAGCTGAGCAGAATATGCTTATTTGAATGCAAGTTTTCAAGACATGTAAAGAACACAATGTGGAAAAAGATTATAAAAATAAAACATTCTTATACTCATGTCAAATGAAGTGTCTGCTCCGAAAAATTCCCGAGAATTGAGCAAGTGCTTTGTTTTATTCTTACCACTTATAAGTTCGCATTTTCAAAGAAGGTGCATAGTTTGCTATGAATAAAACTCTTTGTTCACCTGCTTTCTTATGAGCATTGAGCATCTGCTCAGCTTTTCATATAGGAGCATCTGCTCTGAGTATATGCTTCATTTTATTCATTGAACAATTAAAAAATGGCAAAGAATACGTAGAATCATACAAAGAGCATTTGCAAAATCTACTTAGCGCTATAACTTTCTTTATATTTGAACCAAATCTATAAGATTTTACCATTGACATTTTGGAATTCACACAACATCAGAGGCTTCTATAAATTTTAAAATCCGTTGCAATTTATTTTCATAAATATTAATAAAACATATTACTTTCATTACAAAAACTTTTAAAGCGATTTAATCCTCAAAAAAAAAACACTTTATGATTGTTAATATTTCATTTTGTTTCTAAGCCATTAAGCCAATAAAAATGAAAGCCAAAATACAATGACCTACATCTGTCTCAGTGTGTAGTAAAAAAAATGTGTCCTTCCATAAATTTTTACATGAACAGCCTTAATCGTTTGTTTGGGTTCTTTAAAGCTAAACAAAAAAATGCCAACAACTTCGTCATCGTCGTCGTCGTCTACACATGACAAATACTACCCCAAGGGTTTCTTTCACATAAAATACACACCACCCACCTACAACTTACGCTTCACACACAGGATCCCTACAAAAAGGAAATACAAAAAATGATGAACCGATTACCTCTGACAAATGAGGTCGACGCAAAGTTAAGCTACCCACCCATCTACTTGGGTCTCTTGCCTAAGCCTCGCCGACACGACCAAAACAGCCTCATCACACAGCGCAGCAAGCAAGCCCTAAAAACGGAGACGAAACGAAAGTAAAATGAAGCAAAAGGACGAAAAAACGTAACCCAAAACAAAACAAATAAGGATATGGGAGATTTTCTCGGACATGAGTGTGTAGGCAACAAATATAAAAAAAAGAAGAAAAATAATAAGGAAATGGACGTAGACACGAAAGGCGAAAACCTAGGTACCTTCGACACCGAACGACCGACCGACAGGGTAGACAACTCGACGAATAAATAAAAAAAAAAAGAAAAGGCCCACCCGCAATTTGCTCCTACTATATTGCCCAGCCTGACTTGGTTCCTTCTTCCACATTCTCTAATGCCTCCATATAAGTTTAGTATAGGTTGGTATCGAAGTCGCTCCTACTTTATGGAAAAACGTTCCGTTTACATTTTCGAGAGGAACAATAGGTGGTAGGGAGATGTGGGCCATCAGGCTGTTATTATGGCCATGGAGTCAAGTTCAAGTCTACTACGATATTGTGTGTTGTCGTAGTAAAATGGCGCCCGGGTGAGAGAAGAAAAACACACCATAAATAGGACTAAGAAATATGGAGCATATCGAATGAATGAATGAATGCCAAGCGGGAATCGGAGTGAGTTATATGGATATAGAGTGGGTGGATGAGTGAGTATTGTATAAGGGTATATAGCCGAATAGAGCTTGTTGAATGGAAAGACGAATGAATATAGGTACGACGTCGATTACAACAACGACGACGACTACGATGACGAAAGCAATGGCCGCCCACTCATGCATTTACTACGACGACGACGAAATATACCATCATGAGTAGGATCCAATTTCTCTAGAGTATTACATCACATCAAGGGGGATACTGCTGCTCAAAACGCACACACTAATTCGGTGAAAATTTCGTTCAAAAGGGCAATGGATTCATTACATTATATTTGTTTTTTTTTTTGGGTCGTGTTTACGGTAGCCTGGATGTTGTTAAGGTTATACTTATAGATAGGTATAGAGCTCTGGAAAAATAGGCGCGCAAAAGTAGAAAGTACATAATACCTTCGAGAGTGGTTGATGGAATTAATAAATTTATTTTATTTTGTTGGCATTTTAGAAAGTTAGTTTGTGACCTTGAACGACTTTGGTAACACAGTGTTTAATTTCTATTTTATTTATTTGTATGTTTTTGGAAGAACTTTTAAATTCTTTCAATTAAACAGGAGGCTTTTTAAACATTTTCGACATCGATTAAATAATAAGGAAAGACTTCTTTTTGATTGTGTTAGAAATCGGTGGGAAAAACAGGAACAATAAGACGCACAAGCACAAGTGGTTTTATACAAAAGAGAAAATTAAATTGAGTTGAGCACTTTTAGTTTCAGTTCCAAAATGTTCCATTTTGTTTGGATTCGATTGTAATATTTTGTATAGACTTTTGAGTTCAAAAATTAAAATGTAAACAATAACCTCATACTTCTAATTCAAAATGTTTGCTTTTCATACAAAAAACAAAAATTGAAGGCAAGAAAATTTTTCAGTATTCATTTTATTTTAAATTTTAAAATATGAGACAAAAAGGAAACAAAATTATTCTGAAAGTAAATTAAATAAATAAAAATAAATGTGTGTAAATTGTTGTGAGTTTTACAAGAAGTAATGTTGGTAGGAATTTTTTAGTCCCGTCCAAGAATTCTGAACTCAAACCTAAAGACATGTTTTTCAGAGGCTCATCATGAGTGTATGTGTAAAATGAAAAAAATTAACACAAGCGCATATCATATCATCATAATCTAACGCAAATTTTTATAAGATTTCATATTGGGTTATTCTGCCATCTAAATTATTGATCAAATATGAATGCATGGACAAAAATTTTTAAAACCGTTGAAGCGGTTTTTAAGAAAAAAATATGTTTTTATATATTAAATTCTTAAAACATTCTCAAGGAAACATTTTTCAATTTTTTGTTTAAGAAAAATTGAAGACCCGTTTTTGTGCAAAAAACCATTATATAAAATTGCAAAAAAATTGTATGGTCGGTACCGTTTTTTGGTTCTAAAAAAAAGTGAAATAAACGCATGGGGAATGATAAAAAAAAAACACTAAGTACTAAGTTTGAAGAAAATCAATGCATTCTTTTCGGCTATAACCAAAGAGAGAGAAAGAGATAGAGAGAGAGAGATAGAGTTCAATTTTATTTACAAATGCTTAACTTATTAATTGTACCTACATATATTTCGTTCATAATTTTGCAAAGAAACGAAGATAAAATAAGCCAAAGCACAAGACTCTTTCTCAAAAAGAAGAAGAGAAGAAGCGTTCAATATTTGATTACCATTAACACCCAAAAACTAAAATTGGTGACATTGTTATCGTTTCGATAACGTCATTTAGAGCAATCAAATTCATGCATGAAGCTGAAATACTTTCCAACGTTCAGAATATATGCCAAGCTGGATGGTTGTTACTTAGAACTAATCAAGACCCAAAATGTTTACAAATGTATTTCATGGGTGGAACTGAAATTGAGACTGATCAATGCACGGTGAACCGAGGAGGGCAAGCCAGGTGGACCAAATTAATGTCTGAGTTAACCTTCGCAAACGGGATAATTTTATTAAATGGTATAGTCACACGCTAAAAGTGTAATCAGTTTAAAGCTCTAATTTCTTTCTTTGAACCGCTATACCTGGTCAAAGCCAGTCAATTGGGTTAACAATAATTTATTTGAGGATTAGCTATTTCAGTGGAAATTAAAAAAAAAAAACAAAATGTGAATCATATTATCTTTTGATTTACTATTTTTTATTCAATTTTCAAGACCTATGGAAGCAAGTTCCCACGAATTTTTCAATCTTTGGCGATTGTAATCAAATAAAATTTGAGGGGAAGCGCCACGATATCCCGCAAACCAAAATCTCGAATAACGAAATCTCGCATTTTTTTAAAAATCTCGAATAACGAAATCTCGCAAATTAAAAATCTTTTTTTTCATAATCTCGCAATTGCAAAATCTCGCTTTTTACAATCTTGCATTTACATCTCGAACCTAAAAATCTCGCAAATTTCAACCAAAATCTCGCAATTTAAAATCTCGCAATTTAAAATCTCGCAAATCAAAATCTTGCAACTTCAAATTTCACAGCAACGAATCGCACACGGCTTTTAGAAATTTTTTTTTTTTTTTTTTTGAGAATATATGTACCTACCCAAGAGCACTTTGGATAATTTTTCTTTTTACATCCTAAATTACTGTTGAAAAACTCTATAATCATTTTAGCTGTTTTTTACGCGTTTATAATGAAACTTAAAGTATTTTCTAGTTCAAGGGGAAATACGAGTAATGCAATTTGCACATGACACTTTGCAACATGATATACCATCTCCATCTCCATGTCCTTTCTCTTTCTTGTTCTTTTGAAAGCAATAATACTGAAAAATCAAAAGTTCAAATTAATAAATAACAGTGTGGTCTAAAAGTACCCAGTTGCATGGAGCCACTGCTCCTACGGGCCTGATGGAGGGATGATTTCTCTAATGGGGGCAAAGGAAGGATCACACCATTAAAGAGTGTTTTCTTCTCAGCCGGGTGATTATGTGATGACAAACATTCCTTCATCGAACTGATACATAAACCAATCACTGACCTATCATACCCTTCTACCAGACGTTGCATGGAGCCACTGCTCCTACGGGCCTGATAGAGGGATGATTCCTCAAGTGAGGGCAAACGAAGGACCACGCTCTTAAAAGGCAATCTTCTCAGCCAGGTGATTATGTGACGACAAACATTTCTTCTAAGTACATATACATACACCAACCACTGACCTATCACTCTCATCTGCCAGTCGCTGAATAGGAGCTACTGCTCCTACGGGCCTGATGGAGGGAGGATTTCTCAAGTGGGAGCAAAGGAAGAATCACGCTTTTGAAACGCGTTTTTCCTCTCCTCAGCCTGGTGGTTATGTACCAACGGACACTCCTCCAACGATCAAGAAATACTCGCCGACTTTTCAGGCTATAGCCTGCTGAAACTCTTCAACACCCTTAACGGGCTTGAATTAACATGGGATGTATCATGGGTTTCTTTTCATAGGGTTCACAATCTCTAGGGTACCACAATGGATCTACATTGACCTAAGTGTGACGGTAACAAAACCAACTGTCAACCCATTTACCTAACCTAACCTAAAAGTACCCAGACACTGGACTATATATTTAGCAGTAGGTATCTCGCGCGAGATTTTAATTTGCGACATTTTGATTTAAAAAATGTATTTGTTGCAATGCAATTCAATTTTGCGAGATTTTGGTATGCGAGATTTTAGTTTGCGGGATTTCGTTATTGCGAGATTATGAAAAGCGGGATTTTGTAATTGCGGGATTATGAAAAGCGAGATTTTGAAATTGCGAGATTTCGTTAATCGAGGTTTCGAATGCGAGATTTTGATTTGCGAGATTTCGTAGCCAACCCAATTTGAGAAGCAAAAGTGAAGTAACTAGGACCACTGAGAAAAGAGAACAAGAGAACACAAGCCATTGAAAACTTTAAAGCATAATTCATACACAAAATAAAATTAAAAATAATCTATAAAGTATTACCCAAAATTTCATCTTCCTTATTTTTTTCTTTCAAAAAATTCTAATTTAATATTAAATGATTGGTATTTTCCCGAATTTTTGGAAACAAGCGGAAATCTTGCCAATTCCAAAGGGTCGAAATACGAATAATTACAGACCTATACCCATTCTACCTTATTTGTCCAAAGTATTTGAGAGAGTTCTACAAAAACAATTCAATGCTTACTTAAGGGCGCAAAACTTCATATCCCCTAGGCAGTTTGGTTTTCGTGAGCAGCATAGCTGCACGACAGCTATTAAATATAAATATAGTTGAAGATATAAGATTAGCATTAGACGATGACTTGGTAACATTTTTAGTACTGCTTGACT
Organism: Dasysyrphus tricinctus; assembly: GCA_963921185.1. NCBI lineage: Eukaryota > Metazoa > Arthropoda > Insecta > Diptera > Syrphidae > Dasysyrphus > Dasysyrphus tricinctus. The sequence continues at coordinate 192,786,751 of OY992532.1, read as the reverse complement.
TATCAAAAGCCTTTGACACGGTTGATTATCATAATCTATGTTATAAACTCTCTTTCAGGTATGGTTTATCAACATCTGCGGTTCATTTAATAAATACGTATTTGGAAGATAGATTGCAAGCGGTCTCTGTAAATAATAACATTTCAAGCTTTCTTCCCACATTTAGAGGAGTTCCCCAGGGATCCATCTTGGGTCCCCTTCTATTTTCGTTGTACATCAACCAATTTCCAGCAAAGATATCGGGATGTTCTTTTCAAATGTATGCTGATGACGTCCAGTTGCTTAAAAGCATGTCCCCTCGGACTAATTGAAGATGGTGCAAATACAATTAATAACGACCTTGCCGAAGTTCTCAGTTGGTCACATGATAATGGACTTTTCCTTAATACACTCAAGTCCAAATGCATCGTTATTAGTAAGAAATTGCTTCATTTAGATTATTTTCCAAACATAATTTTGAATAGTATACCAAGCGCATGTGTATCTAGTGCAAGAAACCTAGGTATGTTGTTTAATAGGACGCTATCTTGGGACAGCCATATAAATGAAGCCGTGGATAAGGCCTATGGTGTGCTTAGAATGTTATGGTCATCGCAACATTACATTCCCTTGAATATTCGGATGATGCTAGCCAAAACTGTAGTAGTTCCTATTTTAACATACGGTCGCGAAGTCTTCTGCAACTGTGACGCTGGTAGTAGGAGACAATTGAATAATACAGCATTCAATAATACAGCTCGCTACATATATGGTCTACGTTGCTTTGATCGTATATCTGGTTTTTCGCTTAAAATTTATAATATTTCCCTCTATCATCTTCTTCGGTACAGAACACTTCTCTTACTCTACAATATTATTCAAACACAACAACTTTATAGTTTATTTACGGTTCAGCTCCTACGACAGATCCTTAATGCTTATACACCCTCGGTTTTCTTCGAACCTCAGAACAATAATTCTTCGTCAATGCTATTCGCCTGTGGAATCTCCTTCCGGCTAATTTAAAAAGAACAAGTGCCGAGGCAAAGTTTCGCAAAAATCTTCGAAGTTACTTTCAAAGTGTATAGGTTTCAAGTCTGCGTTCCAATCATTACGCACCTATGACTCTAATAAGTGAGATGTATGTAAAAATTAAATTTGAATCTAAACAATAGTATTAAAGCATAAACTTTTTCTATGTGATATGTAGCTTTTTCTCCATTTAATTATAATGTATTTAAATAGCAGTACACTAATTTATATAAGATTTTTTTCTTACTGTGTATGCAATCAAGGAATAAACTAAACTAAATACATCATATAGAAGGAAGAACAAATTTTTTTGTGCTCGAATATAAATTTTTATTAATCCGTTAAATACTAACGCTTAGCTCTTACAAATTTATACATTACATAAAGGTTATAATTTATAAATATTATATTACAATATCGTATTGAAAAAAATTTTCTTTAAATTTGATACATTTTAAATTATCGTTAATTGATGAAATCAAAAAGTAATATTTATTAAAAACTGAAATCAATTGATTTAGAGGACTATTAACACTATAGTATGATCTACTGAATATAGGACATATAGGTAGCTGTCTTCTTATGCTTTCTTGACTATAACTGAAATTTAATCGACACAGAGCTGATGAAGATGTTATTGAACCGTTCACTATTCCAATAATGTAACAAAGTTGTAGGTACTGTCTATGTTTCGAGAGCGAAGGCAGGTTTATCAACTTTAGTCTATGAATATAGGGGGTTAGAGACGTTCTTTGGGACCACAGAAGAAAACGAAGACAGAACTGCATAAACCTCCTCTGAACTGCCTCCAATCTATTGATGTGCACAGAGTAGTATGGTGCCCATACGACACACCCGTATTCGAGGACTGGTCTCACAAAAGATATAAAAAGAAGCTTGAGGATATAAGGATCTTTGAAGTCACGACAGAATCGTTTAATGAACCCAAGCATCTTGTAAGCTTTTTTAATGATTAGGTTAAAGTGTTCAGTAAATGTCAATTTAGAGCCGAGAATTATGCCCAGATCAGAGAATACAGACAATCTACAAAGAGGAGAATCTAGCGTATAATTAAAAGTTATACAAGTTTTTTTGCGTGTAAAGCACATAGTTTTAAATTTGTCAATATTCAATAAAAGATTTTTAATATTGCACCATTCCCTAAACCTATTTAAGTCTTTTGGTAGAAGCAGACAATTCTCAATAGAGGCTATTTTCCTATAAAGTTATATATCGTCGGCATATATAAGAACCAAGAAATGCTTTAAGAACAAAGTTACGTCATTAATAAATAATATTAACAATAAAGGACCCAAATGACTGCCCTGAGGAACACCAGAGTTAACATTAAATTGGTTAGAACATTCAATACGAAAAGTAACACAGTAGTTTCTATTTTCTAAATAAGACGATATCCACATTAAAAAAGATTCATTTAATCCCAAATTTTTTTATTTATTAATTTATGTTTTGTGACAAAGCCTGTCAAAAGCTTTTCTAAAATCAGTAAATATACAGTCAACTTGTTTTCGATCCTCAAAAGCATCCAGACAAAAAGATGTTAAATGAAATAAATTAGTAACAGTTGACTTTTTTTTACGAAACCATGCTGATTGTCACATATGATAGAGCTGCAGCTGCAAATAATAGACTCAAACAGTTTTGGAATCACAGAAAGTTTGGCGATAGGACGGTTTTTTGTTATACTATTCTTATATCCTTTTTTTGTGAACTGGTGTTATAAAGGCACTTTTCCTCATTTGAAAAATTGAAATAGTTAAAGATTTGTTAAAAAGAACATATAGAGGGTAAGACAAATGAGATACACATTTTCTTAACACACAGGACGGAACGCCATCAGCGCCAGGACTAAAACATTCGTTGAGTTTTAAAATGCTTTCAACGAATTTTGTCTTTCTAACATGTTCCATTCAATTCAATTTGCAACGGTGTAGTAGAAATGTGCTTAAAAAATGCAAATGGGAATTATTGTCACTGCACTTACATAAAGTTAAAATCAAATCAATAATGACATCAACGGGCTTTGATTGAATCAAGATATGATAGTTTAGAGAAAGAGACAATATTCTTAACCCTTAACCACCTACCACCTATTTCAGTCCCTTAACCACCTACGTGCGGTCCTGGAGACCGCTCACAGATTATTACCCTGAATTCAGAATTTTCGGTATAAACTAAATAAAAACTAATAAAATTCTTGATAATACTCTTAGGCTTTACTCAAAAGACTGAAATAACATTAACTAAAGTAAAATTTCTTAAAATTCTTGAAATCTTCAAAAAAAGACTCTTTTACCACAAAAAATAGCTATGCTCATACAATAATTTCTGTAGCAGTAGGAACTTAAAATTTCAACTTCTTGGTATTAATTCTAATAAATTTAGGAACCAAGCAATACAAAAAAAATAAGAAACCAAACTTAAAATAAAAACTTCGACAAAATTGCAGCCACCCAACATTCACAATTTTTCGCAGTAGTTTCCCCACATTTTTTTCGAAATATCGCGAAATCCTCGGTCGTAGCAGGTTCCATGTCACTGCAAACCTCGTTCTGGCATATCATCGCTATCAGACATATCTTGCTGCAGCAATATTTTAATATTTTCGTCACTTTTATTTATTTTGACAATAGAATAACAGTACTAAATAAATACAATAAAATCACATACCACCTACGTGCGGTCCTGGAGACCGCTGACGAAATATTTTTACTAACCTAGGCCAAAAGCGTGCACCTGTTCACTCTCCTAGCTCATAGGCGATACAAGTTGGTCTCTAAAAAAGGTACATGGATGCTCTAGGTAATACGACACACAAAAATTGAAATATTTGCATTTAAAAAGTCGTTGCGGTCTCTGAGACCGGTGGTAGGTGGTTAAGGGTTAAGTTAAAAAAGGTGGTACACTTGGGCGTATACTTACTTTTTTTATCTTTAACCAATGTGCTATAATAAAAAATCACATACTATAATTTTTGTTTTCGCACGTTATGTTGCTTTATGTCAGTTGAAATACTATTATTTAATAATGTTAAAAAACGTAGGGAACATTCATATTTTCAAATTGAAATTAAAGAAATGAAAAACATCATTTACTACCATCAAATTGAAATTAATATCACGATAGTTTTTTCCATAAGCAACTCGAGGGCATTACAGAAACTATGCGATTGGTCTTTTGTCAACCCAAGGTATAAATATACCTACATATGTCACGTTCCTCGTTCGTAATTGTAAATGTTCGTAAATGTCCCAATTTGCTGAAGGATTATTCTAAAATTCCTTGTTTTCTTGCTTAAAGACTTGACTAGAGACAATTTTAAGCTGAGCATATTTCCATGATTAAAATTTTTCTTTTCAGTGACCTTACTTAATTATTCTACAAAATATTTTATGTTGTTGGTAACCACGATACCCAAGCATTTGTTATTTATGAATTATTGAATGTTACGAATACAGAGAAAGTTAGAGGATAGTTTTTGTATGGAAAATTGAGAGGAATGCAAAAATATGGCTAAAAAATTCGAGATAGAGGCAAATTCGACTTAGGGAGAGTCGTGTATATGTATATCTTATATGGGTTGGGTAAAAATCTCGCAAACTACAATTCCGCATTCCAAATTTTGTACATATTACGAAACTCGCAATTTCTAAATCTCGCTTTTCATTATCAATTATAAAATCCAACTTTTATCAATTACAAAATCCCGCAAACGAAAATCTAACACAATTTTCTTGCATTGCAAGATTTTTTTTTTGAAATACAGTTAAATTTTGCGAGATTTCCTTACTTCTGCAAAATGAATCGAGTGCCTGCCTTTTACTTTTAGACCATTATTATTTATTACTCGTTATAATTTATATTTCAAATGTCCATTTTTTTTTAATATTTACTTTTTGACTCGGGGAAAAATGTTCTGCAACTGTAATAAGGCCAAATATGCTCCAATCGTTGCTTAAAAAGAAAACGATAAGTATTGCGGTTTCCTTAAAATTTACAAATTGCACATTGATTCTTTTTGAACCGGGGTACAGATTTTTTTTTTTTAAGAAAAAGTTTTTCGTTTCCGAATTTCAATTTTTTTTTTGCAAGATTTTTATTTTTCAGTGCAAAACTGAGAGCGATATGTAACTTTGAGATTTTTGAGATTTTGATTTGCGAGTTTCTGAAATGCGAGATTATAAATATAAATAAAAAGCAGAATTGTTAATTTGAGAAATTTGAGAAATTTCGTTTTTTTTTCTAAACAGATTTCGTTAATCGAGATTTCGTTTTTGAAAATTCTACATATTTTTTAATGCGAGACTGAAAGTCGCAAATCTCAAATTCGGATTCAGCACCCCCGAAAACATTAAGTAGGGAAAAAATCAAAATTACCCCATAATTTGGTCGTTAAGGGCCCTTCTGAGCACAAATTGACTGGACTATTGAGCTGTAAGCTTTTGTACGACATTTACATTTTAAAGAACGAGTTTCATACTTCGTTATATTTGTTTCTTTAATTATGATGAAATTTACTTTTTAATTTAACACTTAAAAGATCGAATCAAATTTGTGGTCTAGAGCCGATCCACCCCACACACTGCCGATTTTGGATCGGCGCGGGGCCATTTGGCTCTGTATGGCCAGCTCTAAAAGGAAATTCTACTTTAAACTTATTTTCCAAAAACTATCCCCGCAGATGCTGTCTTAAAACCTGATTTTAAGCTTCCTTATTATTCCAATGTTAGACTTGATAATATCCCCGAAATGTCTTGTGAGATAAAACTTGAAAACGACGTACATATAAAAATATCACGACAGTCTTAAATATTGATATTTCTATCCTTGAAATACCTTTTATAAATATTATCAACATATATGATAAGGTTTAAATAATATCAAAGGAAAAACATAAAGCTCGTTTGAAACTTCAAGCTACATAGACATAACGTATGTATAGTACATAAGGACATTGCTAGATTGGATTTGAAACAAAGAAAGTACTATCGTCACCCAGGCTAATTTGCAAGAAAAGTTTCTTTGTTCTTATTACACACTCACTTTTGAACTCCTTCACATAATTGAACCTCACATGAGCTTCGGCAACATGTATAGCATATACGAGTACATATAGGTACTCGTCCAATATTATACAGTTAAAGATGCGGAAATTCTTTGAAACTTTTTTACAAAGCAGTTTTCTACTTTGTCAGAAAACTTATAACCTCAGGAAATGTAGGGCACTTGCGAGGGTAATTCCTTTGATATTTTTGTATATATCAGAGGAAATTTCCTTAAGTTTCTTTGAAGTTGAAAACAAACATGAGTCTGCATTTGGTTTTTTTCTATATAATGACAATGCATTTTGTCCTTTTACTTGTTCTTACAACTTGTTTTCTCTTAGTTGTTTTTTTTTTTTTGTATTTCACTTCCGCACTTGACGAAGTTTGTAGTGTAATAAAAACTATTATACTAAAGCAATTTGATGAAAACGGGTATGACGATATAATGGTGAAAGTGAAGTGCACACCTATAGTTTGTATATGGCATCCTCACTATATAATCAAAGGCAGATGCAACATGCCCCACATTCTTATTAAGCCTCAAGCTAAAAAAATATGTTTCCACTGCGTGTGAAACAACTTGTTCAAAAGGTGTTTCAACCAAACCGGCCAAAGAGCCTCATGTCTGCATTATTGAGGTAGGCTCCTCTCTTTGGCGACACGACGCGACGGTTGTGTCTGCTCTATTAATAAAAAAAAGGAGTAAGGACATGCAAATGCACTGCTTAAAACACGTTTATGCTTTGTGTCGCAAAGCGGCAAAAAACACTAGCACAAAGGCCATCAGCTCACAAAGTATATACCGACAATAAACAAGGCTTAGCAAATAAATAGGTCTGCAGCGGTAAAAAAAAGTTTTAATTAGTCATTCCGAAACGGAATTGTCTACATATATACGATGAATTCCTCTTTTGAATCTAGGATACACACATCAAGGTAAAAAAAGGATAAAACGAATATTCAATTCGCCTTGTGACTATCCGACTACGACAACGACGACGAAGGAATGGATACGGAAAGGAAAAAAAAATTAATTCCCAATTCTATTTCACATTTAATTGAGCTGAAATCAAATTAAATCGAATAAATTCAACCCTCGTCCTTGTTTGGCGTAGACACACTAAGACTACGCACTTTTTGATTCAGATTTGTCTGTTTTCGGTGTCCTTTTTCCGTTTTTGCAACGAAGGTTGGTGGTGTATGAGGACACATGTCAGTGTGGCTCAGTGGCTAAAACCTGAAATGCGTTTGCAGATTTTTTTGTTAATGTTCTAATGTTTGATTAGATTTGGATGTCACTTCACACGAGTTAGTGTGTGTGTGAGTGTATTTATTCACCCTCTAAAGAATTTATGAAAAGGAAGATTTATCGACCGACTTGAACCACCATTTTCCTTCTTTTTTTTTTTGTTTTTGTTTTTCATCTAAATGTTATAGATAGAAAAAAAAATCATTGAAAATCGTATTTTTTGTTTGTTGTTGTTGTAAGCAGTTGATTCTTAGCGCAGTGTTTTGCTAGAGGGAGGGCGCATTTTAAAAGGATTTCTAGAATTGTGGGTAGATTTTTGTGTATAGTATATAAATGCATATAGGTATGTATGTATTTGGTTTTTCGCATAACGCGATCGTCCTTCGTTTTCTCTTGTCGTCGTAGTCGTAACCTCGTCATAGTTTTGTGCGGACGAGCAAGCATTTGCAAAAATAAAATTAATGGTTTTAGAGTTGCATTTGTTCGGTTTGCACATTTATCCTTGTTTGATTAAATCTTTGGAAATATAATACGAGAATGAGTACAGATATAGGTATATGCACCTTACTGTGTGTGTTTATATAAGTAGAAATCCGTTAGAGGATAATAAAAATAACATTGTCTGTCATAGATAGTTTTTCGCATTATTTGCGCGCCGTGCGTCGGCATCGTGACTTTATGCTTCAGCAAAGTAGGTATTTGCCTTCCTTTTGTCATTAGTAAAATGCTTCTAATTTTTTTTTCTTTGTATACCTATTCATACATTATGTACCTACGTACCTTTTTATCTTCGATTTATTTATGTCCTTCTAAGAATAGTGAAGACAAATCATAAACTTTTAAATTAATTTTTTCAATTCACAAAAAAAAAAACAAAGTTGATCCAAATCAAGAAACCCGTGAAAAAATACCAACTTTTTAAGGTTAAATGGATGCGCCTGTCTTGTTAGCCTGTATAGGCATCAGCTACATTGCGGGGGATCTCCCTGCAACGATTTTTTTTTGTTCAGGATCCTTTTCATAGAACAATGTTCGTAAGCATAGCATACAGTAGGGCTCGGTCTTAAATCTCGCAAATTAAAATCCCGCATTCCAAATCTCGCATTAAGAAACCTCGCAGTTAAATAATCTCGTTTTTCATAATATCGCAATTACAAAAATCCGTTTTTTACAACCTCGCAAATACAATATGCCGCAAACTAAAATCTTGCAAATTTAAATTTCGAAAAAATTTAATAAAAATTTCACATATTTAAAACTCCCACGAGATATTCAAGATTTTGATTAATAATTCAATTTTAATATCTCAGTGTGAAACTGAAAGCAATGTGTTACTGTGAGATTTTAATTTTCAATTTTTTGATATGCGAGACTTTAAATTGCTAAATTTTCGTTAATATTTTTAAGATATTTTGGTTCGAGATGTAAACGCGAGATTGTTTATAGTGAGATTTTGTTACCCAAAATTATGAAAAGTACAATTATTCATTTGCGAGATTTCGTTTTTCAAAATTTAAAAAAGCGAGATTTAGTTATTCGAGATTTTGGTTTGCAGGATTTTTTACCGCTCTCCAAACAAAGACCCATCCATTAAGTGTAAGTTTTTAAATTGAAAACGCTTCCTTTCTTAATTTAAACGTGCGTAAATTTAATACGGATTAAAACATTGTTTTGAATCAGTGCTTCACGTTCAACGCTCTAAAAGTTGAGTTCCAGCCAGTAGAGTGACAGTTCGGCCCGTGATACAAAAAGCAAATTATATTCAACACAAAAAAGACTCCATGATTTTGAGATATTTAATGCGAAACAGGTGAAGTCGAGAGTGGTATACTGTTGTTTTTTTTCCGACAAAAATCTGTCAAACTTGAACGCAACTTATATTTGCATGATTCATTAAAAAAAAGTTTAAAAAACATCTTCAAAATTGGACCGAAAAGAGATGTGTATTTCTAGGCATTTTTGGTCAATTGGAATTTTTTAGTTACCGTAAAAGCTTTTTGCTTGGTTTTACGGTAATTAGAAAAGCCCATATGACCAAAAATACATTGAAATTCATCCTGGAAAAAGCTTTTTCACAGTTTTTTAGGATATTTGGTGGACAGCGATGGAATTTTTAACAGATAAGATACTCCGCCAATATTAGCCTAAGTTCTATGATAAACCTAGAAAAGCAAAGTGAAAAGGTAACGGCGCTGGACGGTCTCAATTCTAAAAATGTAAATAAGTTGATACGGGACCAAACTTGAGAGGTATAGGGACCGGGTAAATAGAACCATCTTTTGACTAAGCCGAGCTGTGAATTTGCGAATGGTATGCTCTATATAAATGAGCAAGCTCCTGGTCACATAATATGACAAGGTCGCGAATATTATCAATGATGGGCTTTGGTTGATTATGGACGAAATTGAGACGGGGAGGTGATTTAATACGTTTGCGTGAAAAAGTGATTGATTGCCATTTGGCAATGTTAAGTTCAAAGTAATTTTTGATATATCAAACTGAAAAACTTTCAAGATTCTACTAAATAAAGGAACATTCCTGTGTTGAAGAAATGGCATTTATAAAATTTGGTATAATCGGCGTACTGTGAGATAGAAGACTGTTTGATGACTATTTCAATATCGTTAAAAGTAAGAATTAAGAATAAACAAAAGTGGACCTAAATGTCTGCCTTAGGGGACCCCAGAAGCAGCTAGGAAAGAGCAAGAATTGGGAGATCAAAAACGAACCCTGTTACGAGGATTTTCTAGGTTAGAGGAACTCCATTTCAGAACAGAGGATTCGAAGTCGAGAGTAGACACTTTGAATAGTATTAGTCTATCGGAAATTTTATCGAGGGCCTTGCTGTAATCGGTTGAGATAACATCAACTTTGCAGCCTTTCTCTAAGGCTGAGAGGGAGACACAAATTCAACACGATTAATGGTTGTGGCCTTCATTTGAGGAAGCCATGTTGTGTTCAGGGTTGCCACTTCCCAGAAAATTTTTCGCAGTAGATTTGCAAAAATTGTGCAGTAGATTCAATATTTTCGCAGTAGATATCTTTATTTATTTATTTTTTCAAAAAACTAAGTATGTCATTCGAAAAAAACTGATAAACAAAACATAAAATGAGCAAACAAAATAGCTATAAATTAAGGCGTGAAGGGTAATTTTGTACGTTAAATCAAGTGCAGTAGATTTTATTTTAAGGCAGCAGATTGATTTTGATTTTGAGAAAAAAATGCAGTAGATCTACTGCAATTGCAGTTAAGTGGCAACCCTGGTTGTGTTGTCTAGGTGAAATGAGAGATTTGTAGTGGAAACTTAACGTTTCATATCAAAATATTTTCCAAAATACAAAATACAATAATTTTTAACAAGCCATCACCTTTCGGACCCTCTTTGTGTATTGTGATTAGGAATGATGAGTTTCATATCTGAGGAAATTCCCCTTAACTTAAGGCGAGATGCTTAAGGTTTCGGAGAGAGGAAAAGATAGGATGGAAGAGCATTTTTTTAGACGTACATAATTAAGTGTGTATTGAAGGGAGACCATCAAGACAAGTATTAAACTAATCTTTGTTGATTCAATTTATTTTCGATGAGAAAATGTTCGATTATGCGATGGAAGTGCGGAAAATGTTTGTAAATAATTGAAAAAAGCAGAAACAGAAACAGAATTAGAAACAAATGAGTCAGCGACATAAGATTGTATGAAAAATGTGGCAAAAAGGTTGGCGATAGTGTAAGGATCGTTTCATTCATTAAAGTTTCATTATTGAAAGAGAGTGTTTGGGGAGCATTGCAGTGCATTTTCATATGATAAACGTTGGTAAAGAGAGTTGTATAGTTTGGTAAAATAGAGGCAATAACCAAAATAGATACCGGACTGAATTCCCATTGCAATTTGTGTTTCCATTGTCAAAATTCAAAGCAATATCAATGTGAGACGCCATTAAATGCCATGAAAATTGGATTTACTATGTGGCGGCTATAACCTTTCGAGCATTCCTATTGAAAGACTCTGCGCACTTTTTTATCATACAACAGTTTAGATACTACTAAATTGATATAAAATTGAATTTGTATCAAATTTTGTTCTTACTCAGGCCTAAGGTCATCTAAGACGAGTTCAAGTTATAAGTGAAGGAAAACATATTCCTTTATGATTCTAAAATAATGTAGAACCAGTGCTGTCGTTTTGGAAAAGACAAAAGCAGTACATTCCAAAATTTTTTGCATTATTTTGGGGCAAAAGCAGTACGCATATAATTTTTTCAAATACATACATATGCATTATTAGAGATTTGCACCACATCGATGTTTCAACTATTTTCAAACAATAATGTAAGGAAACGAGATCTTTCTCTCAAATCAATTTGCTCACTTACACAGATAACCGTGGTGAATTACATCGGTATCTTCCCGTAAGAATGTAACTACTAAGTGACATTTAAAAAAAATTAAAGGCATTGAAAATAACCTCTTGTTCAGTTATTTATTTGTGTATTTAATGAAATAAAAAAATTGGCACAGGATTTTTAACTCAAAATTCCTTTAAAAATCTGTCAATTACAACAAAATTCACAAAAAAAATAACAAAGCAAGAGGTATTTTAAAATTTTAATTTAAAGTTTTGAAAATGTTGCTCAATACATTCTTACAGGAAGGTATCGACATGCTTTTGCAGTTTGCACTAGTGCATGTGAAAAACTCATCTATACGCAAAAGTTTGCCGTTCATGTTTGTGAAATTCAAATTGTGGAATGTGGAAGTGTATGTTCATGGAAAATATGAATAGTGATGCTATCTTTACATTCTTTCAATAAATTTTTTTTGTGAACACCGAAATTTATAGGGCAATACAAATGGCAACACAAAAAAGAAAATGCAGTACAAAAGAAAAGTGTGCAGTACGGCAGTACGCACCAAGCTTATGCAGTACAAATACTGCTTTTGCAGTACGTTCGACAGCACTGTGTAGAACAGTTGCAAGTTAGATTAATACACTGAAAAAACGTTGGGATGAGTAAAATAGGTATAATAGGATGAATTCCATAGCTAAGCATAATCAAAAAAGACTTAATTTAATGAGGTACATAAATGTGTACATTAGGGTGGTCGTTTTATGGTTTTTTTTTTTTAAGTTTAATCAGTTACAAATGAAAGAATTAAAATTCCCTTATTTTTTCAGATTTTTATTTTCTTCACCTTCTTTATTTGTTGCATACTGGGTAGTAGGGTCGCTTAGCAAGAAAATCTGTTTTTGCCGGACAAAAGCACCAAATTTTTTTATAGGTACTACTTAAGTCCATAGCTTGAGATTTAGGGTAGGACCCATCTCGGCGGTCAGCCATCTTGGATTTTATAGCCGCCATTTTGAAATTCAGGCATATTATTAATATCTCGGCTTCTAAATCACTTAGGATCCCAAACTTGGTGTCTAGTTATACTTTTTTGTGGTCAGGGAATACAACCACATACTTTTCAAATGTTAAAGTTTGCAAATATACGAAGGGGGCATGGGGGTCATGACCCCCTTGCTCCAAGACAATCATATATTATAATTAGGGTCGGATAATGTATATAAACAAGTTTAAAATGTATCTGACTAAAATTATCCAAGGAGGGAAATGGGGGGTCATGACACCCCCCCCCCCTCAGATCCCAGGAAAAAGTATAAATAAAAAAACAAATTTCATTTAAACACACAAAAACTGACACGACGTACGGCTAGCCCAAATTATTTCATAACCGTAATGTTACCTTTTATGAGACCATGGTAATATTATTCGCGAAGACTGTATGTTTTGTCGTATCGAGTTTTTTGAAAGGAAAATGAATAAGTTAAATGCAAATACAATTTAAAATATCATATAGATGATCATAAATCAAATTTAAAATGTAATTTCTTTGTCAGCTGTTTTAAGCAATATCTATGTTTTGGTTAGTTGTCTAAATGCGACCATTTATTTATGGTTCGTACTGTTGACGCGGACCTGGTGGTAATCCTCATTGGCAAGTTCCATCACCTGATGAACTTGTGCACAAATTTGAAGATTTCTGTTGCCTTTGGTACGGGCAGATCATTTAATTATATAGACATCAATGCTATTAAAAACTGGGCGTACAAAAATCCTTTGCCTCCCCGTATTTCACAGTTTTATGGGTTGCGATACAACATCTTCATTTTTCGGACGAGGCAAGAAATCTGCGTGGGAGGCATGGAATTGTTATCATGAGGTGACACATACCTTAACATGCATAGCATTACATCCCTACACAGAGCTGGTATGGTGTACCAGTGAACACATTCAACAGTGTGCTCCTAGTCCGGAAGGCTGGGGCTGGACTCAGAAAGAAGAAGGTGGATCGTGGGTTCCTGTATGGAACACATTACTTATAGCTTCAAAGGCATGTACTGAATTGGTGAAATGTAATTGTAAGAGTCAAGCTTACTCTTGGATGATTTGTCAATTCCTCGCAAGAGGCAAAACCTCGGATAAAACATTTCTGGTTTTAGGTGGCACGACTGGGAATCGAACCCACACCTTCGGCATGACAGTCCTACGCACTAACCATCATGCCACGAGGTACTGCCAATGAAAAGAAACTAAAAATTCAATAAATAACACTTAAAATAATAAAACAAATAACCTACTAAGACTAAAAATTATTTGTTCCTACTTCACATAACTAATAATACAAGTATCTAGATATAGCTTGAAATCGTAGATTCTTGCTATAACTCCATTTCATTGTTTAATTTTTTGTTTATATTTAACAAATAAATACCAAACTTTTTTAAACACTATCTGCACAAACTATTCAAAAAATACTGTTATGAACAGACTGTGCATTAATGTAAGTTCTAACTTTTAATCTCTAAATATAAATGATCCCTGATGGTTGTTCGATCTAACGATAACATATTTTTGATGTACTTATTCAGCCTTCAAAAACTGCATACCTATGTTTTTCTGTCGACTCTGGGTTTTTTTTTGGCCATCTCCTTTGTATTTTATTTATACTTTTTCTGGGCTCTGAGGGGAGGGGGGGGTGTCATGACCCCCCATATCCCTCCTTGGATAAGTTTAGTCAGATACATTTTAAACTTGTGTATATACATACATTATCCGACCCTAAGTATAATATATGATTGTCTTGGAGCAAGGGGGTCATGACCCCCATGCCCCCTTCGTATATTTGCAAACTTTAACATTTGAAAAGTATGTTGTTGTATTCCCTGACCCCAAAAATGTATAACTAGACACCAAGTTTGGGATCCTAAGTGATTTAGAAGCCGAGATATTAATAATATACCTAAATTTCAAAATGGCGGCTATAAAATCCAAGATGGCTGACCGCCGAGATGGGTCCTACCCTAAACCTCAAGCTATGGACCTAAGTAGTACCTACACAAAATTTGGTGCTTTTGTCCGGCAAAAACACATCATCTCGAAATTTGACGCTAAGCGATCCCACTAGGGTGAGTCGCGTAAAATGTAGGTTGGAAGTAGACAAGAAAAGAGAGGGTACTAATTACCCCCCCCCGCGAATCACCTTGTATGCAGAAAAAAAAAACAAAAACAGGGAACTTTATAAACCCCTAAAACGACTATAGGGGATGTAAATAAAAATCTGAAAACAATTGGGGAAATTTTGTGCTTTATGTAGAGCCGATTTTAGCCCATCAAAGATGACCATTTTTTTAACGACCACCCTAATGTACATATTGGGTATTTACTTCCTTGAATGTTGAACCACAAAATGGTTCTTTTATTTTAGAAAACTTTTAAGATTTGTGTTAATGAGTTCTAACAGTCCTTGTAGCTTGGCTTTTATGGTTTTCGTTGCACTTAGATACCTGTGCATAATTTAAACTCCAGCCTTTAAAAATCACAAATCAGCAAAAGAAAACTTCAGTAGATACATAGGTAGGTAGGTACTTGCCCAGATCACAAATCAGCAAAAGAAAACTTTAGTAGATACATAGGTAGGTAGGTACTTGCCCAGATTAAAACGTTCTAAACTAAGCAACTAAGTATGTATTTAACAAGAAATGTTTTTTTTTATTAAAGTTCTACATCCAACCCATACTTTATTTAAAATACCTTCCCCCAACAACAACAACTAAAAAAGTCAGTAAAAAACCATTGCAATTGCCTTTACCTTCCTACCTACCTATAACATCAAAAAGAGGATATTGCGTAGCTAGGTACCTACCTACTTCTCTATGCCTTCAAAAGAAATATACATTTGCTCCTTTATGCCAACAACCCCACACCCACCCACCCCCCTACCTTCAAAGAAAGGACCTTTCTAAGTTATATCTATGTTTGCCATTTGAAAACACTTACCTAATGTAAAAGTCAGCAAAAGCAAAACATATTGTGTTATGCAAACACCCCTTCAGAATGACGTCCATTTAGAATCCAAAGGCTTTTTTTTTTTGTTTAAAGAGGCCAGAGGCAAATATTTAAGTGCGTAGCCAACCATAAACGCAATATTTTGCAACGCACAATAATAAATTTCTTGTGCTTGTTGCCAAGCCGTATACGGATATCTAGTGAGACGCAGGAATTATGTAGGTACATATATAAAAAAAAATGTAAAGCAAAAAAAAAAAAAACGCACTGCGTAGTTTCCAAGCTTATAATATGTATCTTAGTGTGTTGTTGTTGTTATATTTTCTGTTGACGATGAACACTTCACCTTTTAGCTTTGTAACACTACGCTCCGGTTATACCTATGGTAAAAAGGGGAGTAAAAAAGAAACTTCCCACCCTATATCTAAATAAATACATCACACACACACATTTACCTACATAACTATAGCTAACCTATCTTAGTCATCATTTTTTATATTCGCGCGCAACTTTGCAACTGCTCAACGATGCAATGTGCTTCAAGGATAAAAGAAGATGATTCTCAAATAGAAAACTAGGTGCCTGGGATTATAGCTTTTATGTTAATATTTACCCTCTATCCATCTATTTGTAGGTACCTATCAACTATATATACCTACATATATGGGGGTACAATGGTACACACCACCTACCTACCTACTTCTGAACATCAAATGCAATCTCTGATGAGTATGCATCTTAGAAGGAAATGCCAGAAGGACTTTTTTGTATATTAGCAAATAGATATGTGTGTATGCATGCAGAAAAGGATACCTACTCTCTACTACAAAGCTTTTGACATTTCTATTTTTTAACAATGTTACCTTCGAAGGGCAATAGAAGAGGAAAACACCTCCCTAACCTCTCCCCATCACATATCCTAGTAGCTTCACAGGATTCTTAGAAATAAAAATATAATAAAAAAAAGGACCAAACAAAGAGTTCGTTAGTTTGTTTTTTTCTTCCCTTTGTATAGAAAAGAAGAAAGCCAAGATGAAGAAATTTTAATTTTTTTTTGTCTTATTTTGTTTTTGTAATGAAAGTCGAAAAGAGGGTAGTTTCCATAATCTTCTTCACTTTTTTTTTGCATTGAAGTTTAAGAAGCACAATATAAGCAGTTCTATGTTACCTACCTAACCTATCTACCCCCTGATGGCATATAAAATACATACACTTAGGTACATATCTTTATTGGTAAGTATATCCACTCACTCACAACTAAGTGACTGTGTAGGTAGGTCAATGTACGTAGAAAAAGACACTTGAAACAAACAAAAGTAAACTGGTTACACCTCGCGGGGAATCTCTTTTCATTTCAAGCTTATTAAAGAAAAAAAAAAAACAAAAATTGTAAAAGAAAAATATGAAAAAGTCAAGAGGGTTAAAACGAGGAAATCGCGCTGTGTTTTACAGGTGTCATCATTATTACGGTACCTGTAATATGCTCTTTCAAAAAAGAAAATACACAATTGAAAAAAGTAAAATAAAATGAAAAAAAAAAATCCTGCAGGAAAACAGAAAAAAAAAATCAATAATCCTAGCGAAAGTGACTCATCTTTTTCAACGACTTCAAGGATATTCGGTATGAGGAGACAGGAAGAGCCAAGGATATAAAGGAAGAATGTAACTACATTCATATGTATATCTGCAGCGAAATAAGCGAACCAGAAATTTAGTATACGAAGAGATATATCCACTTGTATTTCATGATAGAAGTTCCTATGACCGTCGAGTTTTGATGCAAAAAATTTTTTTTTTTTTTCATTTTAATGTAAAATTTTGTATGCATGTTTAAGGGCTTCCACATGACCAAGAATAAGGACGAAAAATGGCAGAGCTAACACAGAGTAGGTATAGAGTAGCTTTAGCTGTTTCAAAATGAGGAATAAGAAACCAAGAAAATGGAACAAAAAATACAAAAAAAAAAAAATAAACAACCAACAAGAGGAAACCACATGAAACCATTTTCATTTATCCAAAATGAAAAGAAGAGGAAAATGTTCCAGAGTTTTAAAGAAAAAAAAAAAAAAAAAAACAGTTGTTCATGTATGTGTATGAAATAGATATGTATAAATTGTTGTTAGTGTATCTGTGTTAATGCTATTTCAGATGTTTTTCTCTGTTTCTTGTGCACAAATGCAGCAGCAGCACTAGCACAGCAGAAAGTAAAGTAAAGTACAGCAACCCCCAAATTATAACTTGCAGGGGTGGTTTTAACTTTTTTTCTATTTTTTTGTTGTATTTCTGTCTTCGTTGTAGCTATCCCTCTCCTATATGTTGATGTTGGCCTGATGATGATGAGAATAGTGGTGTTGTTGAAATTAAACAATTTACTGCACAACATGGTGGAAAATAAAATGAAAACGAAAATGAAAAAAAAAAAATTAAAACAGCGCGAAATGAAAATTGCAATTTTCATGCGTGTGCTACGTGCTATATCATCAAGGGGATCCGGATCCCTTAGAAACACGTGTCAACATTATGCCACTGGCATTACGCACTTTGGCGTTCTAAGCGCTCCACTAAGCAGTGAATTGAAAAGTTTTTTTTTTTTTTTTGGACCATGCCATAGGTTGTGTTGTATAAGAGAGGTCGGAAAATGAAAAAAAGAAAATAAACCTGCGAGGATAAATAATTGGGGTCGGGGTGTTGTACTCGTAGGTACGTACCTACATATGTACGCACTCTAGGGCAACTAAAAACTGTAAATTGCTTAGCTCCTTCATTTTACATTAGTACACAGGCAAGCTAGCAGCCAACTTTTTGCCCTCCTGTCAATGCTCTATAGCGCAGGCAGTTGTTGCTGCCACTTTTCTTTAACTGACACTTTTGCCGACGACGACAACGCTGACGCTAACGACACAAAATGGGGACGAGGATGAGCACAACGACGGACGTACAGTAGCTATACACTTTGCTCCTCATACCGTAGGTTAAGAGTTATGGGTAGGTAGGTATTAGTCGAGCAAAAGGAATTTTCAAAAATATCTACATTAAGTTAACGCTGACATTTTGAGCGTGTACGAGTACGAATACGAAGCAAAAAAAAAAAACTGCAAAGTAGAGCTACTACTCACATAGATACAGTGAGTATAGAAACTCCATATCAGAAAGGCTTCTTGCACCTCCCGCCATACTTCGTTATAAACCCCATCCACAGTTTGGTAAAATGAAAAACTTATTCCACTTCAGGATGCTTTCTTTCGACAACGTACATAGGTACATACATACTCGCAGCTCACATCATACATAATATAGATCAGTATGTAGCTATGTATATCTATGTACCTATTTTCACTTAACGAAAGGACTTTTTTTTGCGCCAAGCTAAGAATCAGCAAGGATATTCCGTCCGGGATTTTTCTTTTTTGCATTGCTTCTCTAAGTTGTTGTATGGCTTTTTCACTATAAGAGACGATTTAACAAAAAAAAGTTTTTTTCTTAGAAAAAAAAAATAAAGAAGCTAAAAATCAGAAAAGTTATATTCAATGTTAGAGAAAACATATATACTTCTACATTTATACATATACAATTTTCTACGCAGGAAAAAAAATGTTAAAAAAAAAACTTTATACAGAAGAACTCTCTCTAACGCAGTATAAACGGCAAAAGCGAACTTTTTTCTAACTTCAAATAATGGAAAATTTATTTATTTTATTTTCCTCCTGCGTTTGTAATTTTTTTTTTCTTTTCTCTTCATTTTCCTTCCGTCTTGTGTTTCCTCCTGGCCCCACTATGTCCGTGTATGTCTCCTTATTTTTCTGCGTTGAATAGACAATTGCTTACTATAGAGTGATTTTATTTTATTTGCAAGAGATGGAGGAGGTTGGGGTATGGGGATTCGGCTAAAGGACAAGTGCGTATATATAAACAGAAACGATGAGCACCAGGTAAGAGAAGCAAAAGAATGAATTTAGTATTATGTTGTTTTTTTTTAGCAAAAAGAAATATTTTTTTTTCTTTTTTTCTTAAAAAAAAAATCGATTTATTTTTAAATTATTTTTCCGTTTTTTTTTTTGTCATGTCCTGGTTATTTTACGTTATTAAATAAATTTTGAAGCGATTTTTAAGGACTTTTTTTTTTACAACATTTAACATATATACACACTTCTATACAAACACAATTCTATCTTTTCAGTCGTGGTCGTTTCACGTTTGTTGAATAAAAAAAATGTGAAAGCACATCAGTTTGTGATGTTTGATTTTAAAAGGTTTCTAAACCCGATAAAATGTGAAAATATTGTAGGAAATGAAACTTTAAAATGTTCATACCTACTTAGCTAGTTCTTTTCAAAGTTTTTGTAAAGTTTAATTACATTTATCTTTAAATCATGTTCTTGAATTTGTTTGAAAGCAAATAGAAGGAATTATAAACTGTTTCGTTTCGTTTCTCTGGTGTTTCCATTTAGTGAATACAAAATTATTTTATTAATTAATATTATAAGTGAAATTTTTCTTCAAATAACTGAGCCTTAATGTAGGTATTCTCTCGATTACAATTAAAATTTGCCTTTCAAAATGTGAGATTGATCGATTTTGAATCATCTCGTTTTCCCATCCACCTTTAGTGATTTTAATTAACACTCTCTATTAACTAACTGCGCATCTAATCTTTAACTGAGTTTAGCTAAATCATTAATTACGCTTGAAAATCTTCTAGTTGTTTAGAAAATTTAAAAATAATAATTTGGTACCAGATACAAATTATTTTTTAGTTTGTGACTAAAATTAATAGTTTTCGTCATATTGAATCTTCTCGCTATGTAACTAGAAGACATAAAACTATCTTCTTTTTGTCTTTCGATTCAAAATATTATAAGAAAATGCAAAACGTAATTTCAAACCAGCATTTTATTAAATAAAATTTAAATAATAAATTTAAATGGAATGGAAAAGCACTATTAAGTGAAAAAAAAAAAAATAGGTTAACACCATTATCCCCAAAGATAATTGTTTTTGATTTTTGAGGTAGTAAGAGTATTATAGAAGCTAAAGCCCTGACCAGGGACTGTAAGACTTTTATTTCCCCTATCCCAGGTTCAATTCATATGTTTTATTTTTCGTGAATTTCCACATCCAAAAATTTGCTGTTTGCTCTTGGTTTTAAGTTGATTGTGTTTCATTCAAAATATTCAATTCTCTTATTTTTTACTTTAACGGGTGTAATGAAGCTTTTTGTATGGTTGGTTTATACTTAAAAAAAATATATTCACCTTACAGCATTTTTTGCATGCAAATGGTTTTTGCATCAAAAAATAATTGTTTTCCGTTTTTAGGACTATAGTTTATTTATCAATGGTAAGTTAATGAGTCAATAGCTATCTTAGGTCAAGGAAAACATTTTTGGAATATTATTCAAAATTATGCACAGAATAAGTGGGAAATT
This sequence comes from Dasysyrphus tricinctus, assembly GCA_963921185.1. Taxonomy (NCBI): domain Eukaryota; kingdom Metazoa; phylum Arthropoda; class Insecta; order Diptera; family Syrphidae; genus Dasysyrphus; species Dasysyrphus tricinctus. The sequence continues at coordinate 192,765,650 of OY992532.1, read as the reverse complement.
GCTTAGAAAATTCTGTTTCTGCTTATAGCTACAATTATTGTCTGAGATAAAAGAGCACTCTTTAAAAAGCAGAATTTTGAAAACAGAATTTTTCAAAATGAATTTTGACCCTGCCAAAATTTTGACCCCAACCCACACCGGTACCTATTCATAAAAATCTAAAAATGTCATCATAAAAAAAAATGTTTTCCATCAAAACAAATTACATAGATAACTAAATTTCTTAGGCTGGAAACGCACTAACAAAATGGTCGCAACTGAAAAAAATTTCTTGGTCGCGCATGTGCGTTCATTCACGTTTTGTTCTATTTTTTTGCGACAAAATAACAGTGCGATTAAAATCGCAAGTGCGTTCCTAGCCTTACATATAAAAAAATCTAGAATACAAAAATAATAAACACATAAAAAATAACTTTAGTGGATAATCTCTTAAGAGAAATTCATTAGGAAAATAGGGCTTCCATTCTACAGTATAGTGAACTATGTATTTTGAAGCAGCCGTAAGTCATGCACACAATCATGCCATTTCACACTCACATAATAGTAAAACCGGGAAATACTAGCGGTTCAATTTTAAACAGCAACATCTTCAGTTTTACCAATGACATTCTAAACCTATCTTTGAATTTAAATTCGCTTTTGAAATTTAACTTGGTACTTCTTCCTTTGTCAAGTCACTCTCCGGCAAATAGCACGTTTGTTTTCATCATAACTGCTAAATAACAACTAATTTAACGTTTTAAAATATTATAAATAAAATAAAGTTGGTTGAGATTTTGACGGTTTTCGCTAATATGTGAAAATTACAATTTACCTGAAAACTGTACAAATAATACAAGTAATCACTATTAATTTGTAGAGTATTTGTGACTATTATGTACTTCAAATGAAAATGTGCTTGTACTTTTGATTATACTACTTGTAGTTTGTACCTTTCTGCTGCTTCATAATGAAACGAAATTGTACCAAGTATACAAACTACAAGACTATAATAGCATTGCTTTGTACTTTATTATGAAGCAGGGCCCAGATCTTCCTAGCAACAGATTAAACAACATCTATGAGTATGTCCAAGTGTTTGCAAATGTTAAGCCTTTTGAACATAAGAACAAGGATGTGCGAGTTACCGTTGTCAATGTATGTATATGAAGTCCTTTTCATCCCTTAGATTTAAGAACAAAATTAAAAAAAAAATTGAAATTTTGAAAATTTTGTAATTCGAGAAGAAAACCTAAATTGCGAACATCTGATACAAAATTGTATGCCAAAAGTATGGGCTTATAGCCACAGGTAAATGACCTCGAACATTTTTATTTGCCAAATATTTTGTTTTGATTTTGGAGGTGCGAAGGAAATTTTACTTCAATTGTTCACTTTTTAAGGAACCACCACCATGGTATGTATTTTCAATCAAAGAATATTTAATTAATTGTTCTTAAGAAATGTTCGGAACACATACCTACAGTGTTGGCCAAAACTTAAGCAGGGAATTATATCTCTTTGGAAATTATAAAATTAAGAAACACCCATGATAATTTGTTAAGTTAAAAAAATTTTAAATCAGAGTATGTAAAACTTTAATTAACAGTTGTTAATTTTATCATAACTCATACCTTATTAAATAACCAACAAAATAACTAAGAGTTCATTAAAAATCAGGTGAACAAAAGTAAAGCACATGTAACTTATTTAATCAACAACTCGCCTGTATTAATTCAATTTTACACCAACATCAAATAAAACTGTTTCTTCTCTCTCTCAAGCATGATTCTAAATAGTAAAAAAAATAATAAGACGTATGTTATCGGGCCGTTCCAGACGGAGTTTAATAATTGATATAAAACGTGCGGATACAAATCATCAAAGTAAATATTCCAACGGATTAAAAGGAAAGTAGTGTTTATGTACACTAAAGGTGAATCAATAGCATTAATTCGATATGAGTCACACGGTGAATAATTGCTCGATTTTGTGCTTGGGGATATGTCGAAACGGTCCATAGTGGCAATAGCTTTTAAAAACCATCAGTCGCGAAGATAACAATAATCATCTGGGATATAAAAAAGGATCCTTACTTATATCAAAGGGCACGGTAGTGCCCAGCCAAGTTCGCGGCACTACACCCTTTTTACAGGAACAAACTCAGGCGATTTTCAACCCCCATCTAACTTCAGTACCAATAAAGTCAGAAACTTCAAATTCGCAGTATTTGCTGAGCTGATCAAACACAGGTGGCTCACCAAATTTCAACTCTTTAGCATTAGTAGTTCCCAAGATATAGGACTTCAAAAATCTCAAAAACCGTAACTGACTGACTCACTGACTCACTGATTCACTGACTCACTGACAGATCATCAAAATTATGGAGCACTTCCCGACATCGTAGAAACTTGAAATTTCGCACAACGGTAGGCCTTGTGGTACATACAAAGGAAAAAATCGAAAATCTGCAATTTTCTATTCAGGGGGCGTGGCATCCACCCACTTTCTTAAATATTCTATAAATTATATGGAGCCTTTCCGATTGTTGTAGAACAATGAAAGTTGGTAAGTTAGTAGGGTTTGAGGTACTTAAAAAGAAAAAAATTGAAAAATTGTAATTTTCCATACAGGGGGCGTGGCATCCACCCACATTCTTAAAAATTCTTATAAATTATATGGAGCACTTCCGATTGTTGTAGAACAATGAAAATTGGTAGGTTGGTAGGGCTTAAGGTACTAAGAAAGAAAAAAATTGAAAAATTGGAATTTTGCATTCAGGGGGCGTGGCATCCACCCACATTCTTAAAAATTCTTATAAATTATATGGAGCACTTCCGATTGTTGTAGAACAATGAAAATTGGTAGGTTGGTAGGGCTTAAGGTACTAAGAAAGAAAAAAATTGAAAAATTGGAATTTTGCATTCAGGGGGCGTGGCATCCACCCACATTCTCAAAAACTCTTATAAATTATATGAAGCACTTCCGATTGTTGTAGAACGATGAAAATTGATAGGTCAGTATGCCTTGAAGTACTTAGGAGAAAAAAATCGAAAAATTGCGAGTTTCAGTTCAGGGGGCGTGGCATCGACCCACATTCTTAAAAATTCTTATAAACTATATGAAGCACTTCCGATTGTTGTAGAACGATGAAAGTTGGTAGGTCGGTAGGACTTAAAGTACTTAGAAAGAAAAAATTGAAAAATTGGAATTTTGCATTCAGGGGGCGTGGCATCGACCCACATTCTTAAAAATTCTTATAATTATATGGAGCACTTCCGATTGTTGTAGAACGATGAAAATTAGTAGGTCGGTAGGACTTGAAGTGCTTAGAAAGGAAAAAAATCGAAAATTTGGAATTGTCCATTCAGGGAGGGGGGGGGTCCATCCACCCACTTTATCAGAATTGCTATGCTATTATTTGTATGGAGCACTTTCGGTTGTCGCAGAATTATGAAACTTTGTAGAGCGGTAGGGCTTGACTTTCACCTGGCAAAATAAATCTTTGCAAAAAGGAGTGAAATCACAACAAAAACATAAATGTTAAAAAAGGAGCCAAGTTCTTATGTGTACAAGAAACCTGTGCATAAAAAGTCAGCCCAAAAAAGTAATGAGATCTAAAATATATGCCAAGTTTTAAGTTCATGAAGTTTAATATCAAATGTCTTAAGTAGAGTAACATCGAAACAATTCCAAATCATGACAGAAATTTGGTAATTAATGATTACTGATTAAAATTTGGTGGATTTACTTGGCAAGTTTTCTCTTAAATACTTACTTAATCAAAAATTTAAAGAAAACTTGACCAGTGAACCCACCAAATTTTAATCAGTAATCATTAATTACCAAATTTCTGTCATGATTTGGAATTGTTTCGATGTTACTCTACTTAAGACATTTGATATTAAACTTCATGAACTTAAAACTTGGCATATATTTTAGATCTCATTACTTTTTTGGGCTGACTTTTTATGCACAGGTTTCTTGTACACATAAGAACTTGGCTCCTTTTTTAACATTTATGTTTTTGTTGTGATAGTCATACAAAGTGAAAGCTTAGAAAATTCAGAAAGGGATATCTGGCAACGGACGGTTGATAGTGCCTTACATTACTTATCAATAAAAAAGAAATTTTTGTCCAGATAGATCGGCGTGTAACACTGGAGTTGGCCAAGGCGTACTTATACTGCACTGTGGCAAAATAGCCAACGGTTCTCTTCTCTTATCAGTCCATTTTTAATTTGAAGGGATCTGACCGATTTTGTACAGTACCTATACACAGATCAGAAGGCTAACGTCTAAATCCTAGTATAAACAAAGGACATAATTAAGCTTCTGGTGGAGGCAAAATAATTGTCTGAGGATGTTTTCCAGTCAAGGACTCTGACCAATTCTTTAGATAAATGGTATAATGAATCGTTTCATGTACTTGGAGATATTTAAAAATGGCATTGTTCCTTTTGTGGGCGTAATTATACCGTTTCAATGAATCGTCCAACATGACAACGATCCTAGAAATACCGCTAAACTTATAAAGGATTGGCAGAACGAAAACCATATTGCTGTTATGAAGTAGCCAGTAAAATCCCCTGATCTCAACCCCATATAGAATCGATGGGAAATCTTAGATCAGATAATTTATTGTACGAAATGCAATAATTTAGACTTCATTTTTCAACAAGCTCAAATTGCATGGAATATTATGACCATACATAAAATTGACAATTTAATTGACTACATGCCTTGTCAAAGAGGTGTTATAATTGAAAAAAATTGTTTTGTTTATAACATAAATATGAGCAAAAGAACATATTTTTATAGTTTTTTTTAAGAATTCCATCTAATTTTCAAATTTGGTTACTAAATAAGGTACGATTTATGATAAGAAAATCAATAATTGTTTATTAAAGTCTGACATATTCTGAATAGAAAAAAATTAAAACCATCAAATTATCATGGGGCTTTCTAAATTTTCTTTATATTTTTCTAAAGGGAGATAATTTCGTGCTTTAGTTTTGGCCATCACTGTATATTAGGGTCATATATTTCAACTCTGGAATTTTCACATCTAATACCTTCCAAAAGTTACGTTACATATTAAAATTAAATTCTTCATGTGGAATTTTCGTTTAAGTTGTTGGCTTTGGCTCGCTAAGAAAGCTTGCAAAGAATACCAAAAAAAGTTTGTTTGCTTTATTGCAGAAATTATAACTTAGAGAAAAGTATTCTGTTCAAATTTTTAAAAGACTGACAAATTCCAAATTTGGATTGCGGCGTGAGAATTCAAAATGTTTCAAGAATCTAAATGGATTTTAAATAGAGGGAAATATGACTTTCAGATTCCGGAAGGAGTTAAAAAAAAATATTTCGTGATTTAGCATAGATACCTAAAATATGGTGAAAAAACGTTTTTTAATCATTTTCCTTTTCAGTGACATAAAATTAGCCTATAAAATTTTTGTTGGTAGGTACATTTGATATGTCAAAATTAGATTTAGAAAAAAAGAATATTAATATTTACCGCACTTAAAAAATTGTATAAAAATACAATTTTGAGTAATTTCGATTTTTTAATTCAAATTTGTATTGCCTTATATTTTTTTCTATTTAATTGTTTTATGCGAAGTTATTTAAATTAGTTAAATCAGCTCAAATTAACTCTTACTATATCCGAGCAATAGACGGAAACAATACTAAGAACACAGTTGTTTAGCGAGCCACAGCCCACAAAACCATTTAATTTCAAACTTTTTTCACATAATGTATTCTTATTCCTACGATTCTAATGCAACTTTTGGCAGGTACTAGATTTTAAATTTGAACAGTATTTTTTTCGCCATACCAAAGTGACGCACCCTACTGTAAATGTACGAATATGCTTCTTTCATTTTCATTTTCATTTTCATTTCGATCGACAACACGAAAAGAAACATTACCCAAAAAGTTTATGAAAAAGGAAACTTTTTTGAAAATTTTGAAATATCTAGGCGTCTTTGGAATTTTACGCTTAACCGCCAATGAAATAGACATAAAAAACCATCAATTCAGAGATTGTCTTAATCTAGTTATTTTCATTACAGCGTGTTCTAAACCATCTACCATTATTTTAAATGTCAAATTAAATATTTCCTAAATTAACTTACTTTTAGTACTGCGTGTTCTTAACCACCTGCCTGCAGAATTTAATACATACTGAATTAAGTCTATTCTAATGTTTTAAATTAGTTTTACTTAATGGTTTATAATTCGCGTTGATAAATCTTTGAAGGTATATAATATATATTAGTGGAAACTTTATATAATTCTTACTTTATTTTGTCATGTTTAAAGTTTTGATGTCCTGAAATAAGTATGTATCTTTCTATGAATCATAAAAAGTTTCGAAATAATCAAAACGAACCTTATTATGGAATATCTAAAATAATAATAAAAAAAAAACAACTTAACGAAATTGACTCAGTTATAAGCGAAAATAAATATTGACAGCAAAAATCTCGGGTAATCAATCATTAGGTACCTTATTCACTCTTACTATTTTACAAACAGATTCCGTCTTTCCCATTAATTTTCAGATTTGATCAACGTTGATACAAAATTTTAATAAAATTTGTGTGTAGCCGGAACAGAAAAGTGTTTCAAAATTAATTTTGTTGACAATTTCCTTTATAAAGTTGACACTTCAACACTTTTTTGCAACAAAAACTTGTACATGCCTCAATGTCAAAAGTTTCCCATGACTAATTAAAACAAATCACTTTTCTCATTTAGATATTCTTCCTATATCCCATGTTAAAAATCATGTAATAATTTCATCTTTTTCTACACGTTTAAATCGTTGAGAAAATAAATGCAAAAAAAAAATAAAATACAGAACATAATGACAATGATGATGGTTCCTAATGGAAGATGGCCACAACCAGAATAACCAGACAAATGGTCCATATGAATGCTGAATGCGCTTCATATTCCGTTGTATTTTTTTTTTTTTTTTTTTTTTTTTTTCTGTGTTGATACTATGATTTTATTTTTCAATTTTTATATAAGGATGTAATCAAAATGTTTAAATTGTTTTTTTACGATTGTGTGTCCAACAACGTGCAATTGTTGGTTAGTTGATGATGGAGACATATACATACCTACATTCGCTTTGCATACAAACATATAAGTAGGTATACCTACATCGTTTAATAGAGGACGGTCACGATGATGTTAATAATTTGTATGATATATTTCTATCAACAACAATCATTGTTTGCCACTGTGCAATTTTATTTATATATTGTCTGCACACTGGTTGCAGCAGCAATTGTTGCATCATCATTATCATCATCATCATCTTCATGAGATGAAAATCAAATTCAGACAACGACGACGGACGACGCATAATTTGTAGAATGCACCATCAGGGTCACTTAACTATACTGTCTCGTTTTCTGAATCTGATTATATGAATCTGGAAACGGAAATGTCCTTCCTTAAACGAAATAAAAAAAAAAAAGAGAAATTTATTTATCTTTATACGTTTTTATATGTTAAAAAGGACAACGAACTCCAATCATGATTACTCGTATTTCTGTGTGTGTTTGTATTTCCTTCCACCTTTAGTGCGAGTGTGTCTTCAAAAGAATGCCAACCAAGAGGTTATATAGGGATGTGTAGGCGAACAACCATTTTTTTTTTTTATAAGAAAATCCAAAAGAGGATCATTCTACCACATGTCCTCCGCAACAGAAATTCTTTTTCCTTTTTTTTTTGTTCTTCAATTTTTTTAAGTGTGGCCTTAAGTCTTCGTAACGTCCCTACTTGAACCAATAAAACCAAACCAAAAAAAAAAAAACAAGAATACTCCTCTCAACTCTAACTCTTATGTCACTGCCCTTTACAGAAACATCTGCCCTTGTTTAGCGGGGGAATAAACTCCTTAACTCAAAATAAAAAAAAAAAAAAAACGGGAAAATAAATGTTATAATTTCGGTTTGGGGAACCGCGAGCTGTTATGTGAGAGTAAAAGAATTACAAAAGGTATAAAATACGAGTATTATCTCGGCGCGCGAACAAGGTGGTTTTTGTTTGCTTTGATTTTGATTCCTTTTAGGTACTTTATTCTATTAACTATTGTATGTCTATAGAAGCATATGGCGCTTCTCAATTACACATGTCTCTGGCATTCCATCGAAGTAGGTACAGCTGAATACTTTGTATCCAAAATCAATATTCAACCCCTTTCGATTTAATACCTCAAACGTCACATCAAACAAAATTGAGAGAACAATTAGGTATTTAAAGGGAGGAATTTTTTGTTCGTATGTAAGTATCGTAATGACAGAGCAAATCAAATCTCAACCACCATAGGTGTACCTACCTACTAATTCACAGTGAACCGTTAGTAAAACCGTGTGCTGAGGTATTTCAGGAACAAAATACCAAACCTGCTATAGGTACAATGGTGGTTTTTCTCTTTCTCGCTCTTTGAAGCTAAATGAAGGAATTAAGAGTATTCAAATCAAATCAAGTGCATTTGAGTTTCAAACCATCCTCAAACCAGGTAACCCTTTCGTTTGTTTTTTTTTTGTGTATTTTGTTTGGGGGACGGGGAGGGGGGGGGAATTGAATTGGCATTGTAAAATTGGACGTTCATCCAAAATAGTCAAAAAGAGAATGCGCTGTTTTATGTGTAATATTAAATTGCATATCGACAAACTGCCCTCTCTCACCTACTACAACATCAATGTTGACACTTTTTCAACCCCATTTTATGGCACCCTATAGATATTTGTGCGCTAAACGCATACGCAAAAACGAGAAACGCAACGGGGGCTCTTCACTTTCTTTAAAGAGCTGGCTGCTTGTCTCTATCGTTGTCTGAGGTCGTTCTTATTTGAGAAGAATCATGCCAATGCTGCTATAACTACATACCTATCTGCTGTTAGTATAAACTTAAATGCGTGTGCAAACACTTGTGTTTCTTCTATATGCACGCTACTCATTTAATCGCTGGGCTCTCTTTCTCAGTATGTTGTGTATCTTTGATTAGAAAAAATATTTGCTTACCTACCCTCTCTTTGTCTAAAAAAAAATATATATAAATAGAATACTTGAGCTCCCAAGAAGAAAAAGGGTTGATCAAGAAGACTACCCTTGGATACCCACTTCACCATAATGATGATGATGATGGTGATGATGACTTGAGAGTTTATATAGGTTTGGTTATGTACCTACCTAGAATGCAGATGGCATTCTATTCTATATGCGCAGTTGTGCAATACAAAAAACAACAATAAATATACTAACTGTGTGACACTCGTAACATCCTTTTTTTTGCCATCCTTCCATTTACCCTTATATTTTGTTCACCTACTCTCTATCACCGCTGCATTATATTTCTCGGTTGATGGAGAAAACAAATTAAATATATAGATACAACGCGAATGGAGCTTTGCATCGTATATTATTCAATCCCCCCTGCGAAAAACTGGATAAACCTAGGTGTGCAGTACCCCTTTCCCTACCACATTGCAATTTGCAATGAAGTTTGTATAGATACTTCAATGTTGTTTTTGTTGTTGTTGTTGATGTTAAGAATGACATATTGTATATGCATAAAGAAAGAATACAAAAAACAACACTGAAATCTGAGGGAAAACAAATTTTTAATGACATGAATTTTCATTTCACCTAGTACACATTCGAATTTAAGTCATCCGTGTCCCGTTCTATATAATTTTTTTCTTTTAATTCCTTTCTCTCTTCTCCCACACAATATAGCGACACTTGTGCAAGGATATCTACCTTATTCTTCATTCTTTTCAATTTATTCCCCTATGCATGCATTTCATTTATATATGTATGGGTTTGGGTTGGTTGGTTGGGTACCATCTTTCACTTTATAGCTTTTAATATATGGGAAAATATTGACAAAAGTATCTTTCTTTTTCTTATACGAATGGATATCCAATGCATAATTCATAATCCTTTTTGCATTTCGTTTTGAAGAGTCCATCTCTGAAGGAAATGTGCACTTGTTGAGAGAGAGACAGAGAGAGAACGATTTTGCATCCTTAAGTCCGTTTTATCCTTAAGTCATATCCACTATAGGTATGATATGTTTAATTTGTTTTTTTTTTTTTCCTATTTTAACCATCTTAAATAACAATAACTGTAAGTGTAGGTATGTGTATATATGTGCATATGTATATGCACATCGTATACCTATATTTATATCTATCCACCATATCAACATAGTGAGTGAGTTGGTCCGTATAGGATGTCAAGCTCGAGTGCACTTTGGCGTTCTTTCTTTCATTTAATTCTTCTTCATCTTGTTTTTTTTTTTTGTTGGTTTTTATTTTTCTGCCATTCCTCCTTTCATCACTTCATCAAAAATGTTAACAAAAAATAAAAATACGAACAGAGAAAAAAAAAATCCTCTGAAAAGGATCTAAAACTACAAAAGAAATTCCTCGTAGGGAGGCTTAAAAAAAAAAAAAAAAAAATTACAAACATGACGAATGCCACTATGCTTTTTCTATATATCTTGGCATACCTATACCTATTTTTCTCTGAACTGGGTTCAAAAAGAGGGTGGTGATGGTAGTGTACGGTGGAGGGAGTAGTGAAGGTACCTGCTCAGAATAAAAGTGAACGAGGAGCGAAAGTCATTCTTCGGTGTACCCACTGTACCTCTATCTACCTACCAACCTACCTACCTATGTGTATCATTGAAATTTCGTTTGGATTTGTGTGTTCTTGATATTCCTTTTGTTTTCTTGGGGAGCAAATTGAAAAATAAACTTTTTTTGTTTGTATTTTGTTTATGTGTTGGTACTGGTACATATTTTGTATTTTTTTTTTTTTATATTTCTCCTGTAAGTAGGTATGTATATGTATTGGCAAAGAAGGGTGAATTTTCAACTAGATCGTGCCAATTTAGAGAGACGAAACTCAAAATGCATTCACTTTCACAATTAATGTGCTAAGAATGCACAAAGCAAAACAAATAAAACACAGTTAAAATAAAAATTATAATATACATAGGTATCTGTATATCTATAATTGTACTATAGTCTACCCTCGGTATGATTTTTTTTTAATTGGGTCATATGCACGGGAACCCAATTAAACATCATTGCTGCGCATTTCTGTTGTTTATATTTTTTCTTTTTTTAATGTTTCTTTTAAGGTGGATATAATTTGTTGTATTATATTAAACAGGTATCCATCATTGTTTCAAAAATGGTTATTAATTTTCTTTCTGTAATACTTATACATATATACACATAACTGTTTTATTTTTGCAAAAAGAAAGAATTTCAAGGAATTACCAGGTGAAAATAAAGAGAAGTCTTTCAGTGCGAGATCATTAGAGCTTCAAACTTTAACTGGCGATAACGTACCAAATTTATGATGGTAACTTTGAAGGCTCGGATGATCTTGTATTTGTTTTGAAGTGACAAATGCACGGGGATCAAAACTTTTTCAATTTCTCAATAGATGTTCCGAACAAAAAACAGCTCTCTTAAGCGGACAAACTCTCGCAACCGAAGATCTAGGATTTAAATTCTATACATTTTATCTCCTTTAAGCGGAAACTACCTTGATCGGACGCAGAAAAGAATAGGGTCATGTCCCCAGTAATCGAACACTTAGTGGTTCATAAGAAAGTAATCGTTGACTGTGAGGAAACCATTCAACGTAAATATTTGATGTAAAATTATTTATCAGCTTAAACTCAAATATTTGTTATAACTTTTAAGGTTTTTCTAGTAACTTTAACTACTTTTTTTATAAAAAATCAAAAGCTGAAAACAGCCAAATTCCCCAGTTGTCGAACACTAGTTTCCTAAGCCCGAACAGAAAGTTTCCTTATTTCGAACACAAGATTTTGTACATAGTTTCAACCATAAAAAAATCTTAGAAGTAATTTTCTCTCAGTTTTATTAAACAAATTGTGTTTGTTAATGTGTTTTTATTCAATTCTTTTAAAAACATAATTTAAAAAAAAAACAGTTTAACGGATTCTTAGTTTGAATATAATTCAAAAACTGTTCGAACAAAGGAAGCTAGCAATTACATGAGAATTACATGAGTTTCCTTGAATCGAACACTGGAAGAAGAGAAGAAAAAGGTGTTCGAATACTGGACCCAACGTTCCTCTCAGTGTTCTTGACGTAAAACCGAAACAAAAATTTAATTTTCTATAGTATTTATTGCCTAAACTAAATAAAACAATTTTGACGGAGTTGCCTATATTCGAACACTAGCGTTCGAACAGGCAACTCTAACAAATTTGGTTTCCTATGTTCGAACAGTCAATTTATTAATAAATTATTAAGCTTTAAGTTTAAACTTTAAGTTACATAATAGAATAACTATTATCCAACAAGAAAGCGCGTTATAACAGGCACTAAGTTTAATTTTCACACCAAAAATCATAGTTTCCCAGAACACTTCCAACAGTTTTTTTAATTACAAAAACTTGAAATTACTGGATTTCCTAAAGCCTCTTTTTTAAGTCCTTTTTTTTAAAGCATTAGGACGAAATTTGACTAGTTGATAGGATTTCAAGGTTTAAAGGAATAACACATGAATTATTCTGCGTTTATAGAAGTTGAAAATCTAAGAAATAACACAGATTATAAGCTTATTTTCAAAAAGTGTTCGACTACTGGGAGTGTTCGAAGTTAGGCGACTCTACCCTATCTGCCATAATTTGTAAAATAAAAAAAGTTATTTTTTAATTTTTTTTTATTTTTTTTTTATTTTTTTTTTATTTTTTCTCTTGGATAGGCAAAAGTATTGTGACTGTCGCTGTTCGCCTAGGCGAGGTTTCACTGTATACCTACATGTATTTTTTTTGAAGTGAGAAATACACATCCTACTTCTTCATCCTTTTTTTTATTTTTGTACTATAGGTAGATACCTATGTATATGATTGGAATTAATAATTCGAAAGTTTTTAATCACAGGAATTTGCAGTCTTTTTTTCATTTTTTTTCCGATTTCGCAGTTCATAAGGGGGTAATCGAGTGACCTGTGATCTGTATCTCAGGAGCCAAGCATGCTAGAAACTTGCATTAAAGCTCCAAATTAACAGTATTTTTGCATTTCAAGAATAGGCTAGGTCAAAATTTTGAAGTCCTTTATTTGAAAAAAAAAAATTAATACTGACCTGAAGGCGGTCAAGGCCACGGTTTGATAAAGCGACATTTCTACAAGTTTTTCGCTCATAACTCGAAAAACAGCTATTCAAAGCTTGACATTTCTCTATGTGTATGATAGGGCTCCGTATGTCTCACATTCTGTTCACACAACATTTTTTGATATCTTTTATAGTTTTTGAAATACGGACTTTCAAAGAGGCCGATGTTACATTATTTCACTTCCGAAATTATGTAACATTATCAGCCACTTTGAAAGGCCATATTTCGGAAACTATAGGTAAAAGATATTTAAAAAACTTTGTTTGTACGAAGTGTGAGTCTAACAGGTCCCTATCATAAACATATGAAAAGAGTTGGCTTTGCATAGTAATTTTTCGAGTTTTAGTCAAAACACAAGTAAAAATGTAACGTTATCAGCCCGTGGCCCTGACCAGGTGCAAACACAAATGCAAATTTGGAACCTTACTGAAACAGTTCTTTGTACTGAAAGTTCCTTGTATGTTTGGTTCCTGAAATTCACGATGTGACCTCTGCTAACTTCACAGTGAAGTAAGCAGGTCAGTGTGAAATTTTGTTTTCAAATTAAAGACTTAAAAGTTTTAACCTAGCTTATTCTTGGAATGCAAAACAATTTCAAACTTCGAGCATATTTGCAAGTTCTTTGCATGCTTGGTTCCTGAGATACACGATGTGATCTGTTAACTTCAATGAGGTTAGCAAGGCACTCGATTGCAACCTTATTTGGCAAAATCGGGAATAGAAATGCACCAAAAATGCAAAATTCGTGTCAAGGTCCCAATTGCGTGGGTGAAGGTTGCCCTGCTAACTTCACAGACATTATAAGAACGAGCATGATACAAAGTGAAGGGCAGAATAATAATGTCCTTTTATTTATAATTCAAATTAAAAGTTCAAGTGAACTCAACTCCATAATTGCGTTTCGCCCAGGTACGATAGTTGGGCTCATCAGTTAGATGACTATTGTACCTTTCTAAGACGCAATTTTGTATCGATGTTTACCGACTAATAAAAAAATCACAGCATTAAGATACTGTGAATTTTATTATTCTAAGGGAATTTGGTTAAATTCAGACACTTAGAATTTCAAATGCCCGTGCTCAGGCTTTTTATAATAATATATTTTTATATTAGTCGGTAAACATCGATACAAAATTGCGTCTTAGAAGGGTACAATAGTCATCTAACTGATGAGCCCAACTATCGTACGTGGGCGAAACGCAATTATGGAGTTGAGCTCACTTGAACTTTTAACTTGAATTATAAATATTCAGTCACTCCATTTAAACAGAAGAATTTCTTTTCAAATTTTCTTCATATTCTATTAATGTCCTTTTATTTGAGGTTGTTAGGAAATTTAAAAAATGTATTAAAATGTATAAATCTCAATTTCAAAATTCCAAATTTTGTCTATTATTTCTTCGTCCAAATGAAATTTGATGATTTAAGACTTACGGCTATTTTCATTAACAAATACTAAAATTGCTTTTATCCAAATCCCTTCTAAATTTAATCAGACATTTAAAATTTTTCAATTTCACCAATTTGAAAGAGGGATATTTTAGGGACATTTTAATTTTACTGAGTTTGCCTCACACCCCTGCATAAAAAAAAAGAAGTTTTCCCTCGCACATGCGAAGTGTATGCGAAAAAGTGAAAAAAACATTATGGATGAGGGGATAATTACTCTGACAGCAAAATATCCGCTTTTGTTGCCTGTAATGGCTTAACGAAAAGACTTTTAAAATTTAATGAAACGAAAACGGGCTTTAAGTTTACAAGAGCATTTAAAATCTTCTTAAATTTAAAAGCATTTGGTGAAACCAAAAAACATAGTTTAAAGGAAAATGGCTTTTAAAATAATTAAAAAAAGTCTTTCGTGAAATTGGCCATTTGTGTTAGATTTCTTAATAACCCATTTAAATTATATTTTTATCATGAAAACAGACAAGTATTTTCTTCGTCGATTTAAAATCAAATATAATCATTAAAAAAGTTGGGTATTATTTTTCTATTTGCATCGGTTTGCGTTTTGTATAGTTTGCAGAAATAGTACGTATACGCCACAGTGTACCATTTTAATAAACGCTTTATAACTTTTGTTAATTGGAAACAAAAATGTTAGTTTAAATGTCAGTTATTAATTCATAAGTTTATGACCCAGTACAGGTTTAGAAAAGGTAGGTTGCAGTTGCATTTGCAGTTTCATAGCAAGACAAAATTCATTCTGAGGCAGGGTATCTTTTTATTGATGGTCCTTAAAAAAAAGCAACAAACCAGGGGCTTCACTTATGCAAAATAAGGAAAATCTGTAACATTTCTTTTCTCAAAAACTAGAAGATATGGATACTTAATGCAAGGCTAGTTCTATGTTGTACTCTAATTTGAATTATTTCTTTAGAGTACTGACCCACCCTCTCAAATGCGAGGGGGGGGGGGGGGGGGGAGGAGGTTAAGAGACCCTCTCACTTACGCTGTCGGAAAATTCCTTTTCAAAATTATATGTATCAACAATATACATTTTATAGTAAAAAATAAAAATTAAAAATGGGCTGCAAGATCACTTAATAGCAGTTTTAAAAGCTAAGATTCTAGAATACGATCCATATTTCTGGTATTATCTGCAGAAAGTTGTGACCAATCTTCTTATTCGATCATCAAGATTGGGCATTACTGTATCAGTTGTACGGCTCTCTGAAACGAGGCCCACTTTCCCTGTGCGAGGTCTTCCTAGTCTTGAGGTAAAACTGACCCTTACAGATTAAGAACTTACATCCAATTTCTTCACGGAATATTAACGTTAATACCGGTACTAGTTCTAAAGTTGATACCCAAATCGGTATCTCTCATTTATTCATACTTGTGTGTTGGAAGAAATTAGAAATACTGATTTGAGTACTAACTTAAGGACGAATACCGGTATTAACGTTAGGATTCTGTGAAGAAATTGGCCGTTAGAGTTTTTAACGAACTGAGAAATTGAAATATGGATATCGATAGTTTGTTCTGAGTTTTGACGTTAGTTTAGTTTTGTTATACAAAAAAAAAAACTTCTCGTTTAGAAATATAATTTGGAAACACCTGTAAGGCTTGTTTCACACACATTTAGTTTCATTCGTTTCGGTTTGTATTCGGTTAATTTTCGGTCGGACCCGATAAGTGTGAATCTATGAAAACGGCAGGAATAAAAACCTAATAGAAACCGAATGGCACCGAACTTCCAACACGAATCGGTTTCATTCGGTTTCAAAACTGCTCGTATTCGAGTCTGGGGAACACAAAGTAATGGCAGGTTCACACAAATTCGGTTCTATAAGGTTTTTTTCATTTGTTTTTATTTTGAATTGACAACTAGTGCTGAAGTTTCTTGATATTTTTGGAATTAAAAATTGATATTTGAGTTAAAACCTTATAGAAACCGTATGTGTGTAAAAATTCAAAACTGAAACCGAAAACGAAAACGAGCCCAATACAGACCAAACCGAATGAAACCGAAAATGTGTGAAACAAGCCTTACACATCGCCAAAAAACAATTATCTTGATCGGATGAAAAATGAAAAAAATGAAATCCAACTAGATAAAATCCCCATGCACAAAATCTACAATAAATATTTTTTCTCGACAAAATTTCCAATAATCCCAAAAATATTTTTTGCGAATAGCATACACTTTTTCACTGAAAAAGGCTACAACCAAGGTCACTTTTAAGGTTTTGTTGTTTAAGAAAACTAGACATTGGCATCTGCCTGGTGACATGTATGTACCTTAAGCGAAGTTGCTTTGCGTGAGCGATACAGACGACCTGTGAGGGACTTAAAATCCTTTGATCCCGGGAAAGCGGTCCATCGAAGTCCACTGTTGGCCAAACAAAATTATTAACAGTTACGTTTAAAAAGAACCGCAACCCAAATTTCGGGCTTTGATCGCTTGTGAAATGATGAAATGCAATGAACGTGTTTTGATTACTCTTAACACACTTTTTAATTTGTAATGAGAGCGCACTAAAGGGGTTTTGACTACCCTCAAGATGATGAAACACAGTGGATGATCAGGAAAAAAGGGAAGGATTCAAGAGGAGATACCGATGCACATTGGTGTTGAAGTTCTGAATATCAAAATGGAAGGGAAAAGCAGAGCTTGGTAAAGCATTGTACATTCGTGTTGTACGCCTGAAGAAAAAATCTCTGTTCTTTTCTGTTGGGCTCAAGGGTTAATTTATAGACATCTTTAAAACGAGAGTATGACGGTTGAATTGCTAAATAGGAGAAATGCAACTGGCTATTTCACTAGATCACTGTATATGAAAATAACGAAAAAATAATGCTTCAGCGACAGCAGAGAGTATTGGGTTTTTGAAGCATTAAATTCTACTTGATTTTTAATTCCCCACTGGACAGTGCTTTCAAGATCAGAATTCTATGAGTTTATCATACGCTGCCGTTGATGTTCTACGTCCGAAAGCTTGTTATGTGATTATAGAAATGAATATGAAAAGCTGAAGGTGCTATCCAGCGTTGCCGCCAAAAAAAAAAATTTCGTGCCACATTTTTTTGAACAAACGTGCCATTTATGAAATTTTCGTGCCATATGAAAAAAAAAAACTCAATTTGTTCTTTAAAAATAAATTTTAATTCAATACTATTACTATTACAAAAACAAAAATCACTTCCTCTATTCGTGTAGGGATTGTCCAGAAACAGGAGTTTTTGGCAAGCTCATAACTACCTATTTCTCATCACATTATGAGTATTATTATTATTTAAAAATATAAAGACGTAATAAAGCTTTGTATTGAATATTGAAAGATCTACGCTCTACTACATTGTAATGAAATAATTGTGTTCATACTATGAGTTAGAATGGATGCATCCAGTTCTGTTGAGGTGATAAAGTAGACACGTCCAGTTCTTTTGATGAATATTGACACTGTGTTTATACTATGAGTTTAAATTTATGTAAGATAATGAAAATAAAAAAAACGTGCCATATTGAAACTTTTCGTGCCACCGTGCCACGAGAAAATTTCCGTGTCAAAATGGCACGATCGTGCCACATCGGCAACGCTGGTGCTATCTTCAGCAAAACAATTTAATGGATTATAAGTTTCCAATTAGAGATCATTATTGAATATGATAAAGAGAGTCGGAAACAAAACGGAGCACTGGAGCACACTTGCATTTATTTTTCGAATATCAGACTTCTAACCATCTATTACAACTTGTAATGAACGGTCCGAACAATAATTTCAATTTCTTACAAAGAATAAAGTTAAACGAATTGTCAAACACTTTTTTATTTAATTGTATAAGGAAGTTCTAGAATCTCCAAAAATGCTTATATAAAGGACAAACATATTTGAACTAGCCCAAAGAGGAGATGTGCAATTATTAAATTAAGCAATAAAATTGCAAGCCATAATTTTCTATGGTTTTTTTTTGTTTGTACTTTGTGGGTAATTATGCTCCTTTAAAACGTCTTTACATCGTAAAATAAGGTTAAACATTTAAGTTTTTATTTTAATGGCAAAATATTCAACCTTGCATTAGTTTTTTTATTAAAGAGAAATCAGCGTGCTTTCTAATAATTGAAGGGAAATATTTTTCATTACGGCACTAACTTATTTTTAAATGGGTTAAGTCGTCAAATGTTAAAAATCAACAAGGACTGTTATTGCTCTTCCATTGCTACGTTTCTCTTAAATCAGGAAAAACAAACACGGGAAAAGAAGTAATTACGAAGGGAATCCATTTCATCATTTAGAAGAAAAATATTTGAAACAAATAAATACAAAAAAAGAAGATACAAACAAAGAGTAAAAAAGGATAAGTTAGGTACAAATAGGAAAATTCAACTTGCATTTCTTGTCCTTTAAAATAGAAATAAATTTTTTAACTCAGTTCCAATTTAATTCATTTAATTAAATCCTTCCAAAATAAATAATAAATGTAACAGAGAATTTAAGCCTCATTTTCCATATGTGTACATTAAATAAATATAGGTGGCCACAGAGAGACAATAAAAAAACTAAGCAAAAAGAAAAAAAGGTCATAAACAGAAGCCAAGGAATAAGCTTAATCTCCACTAATTGTCTCATTCGATATAAAAATGGCTGGTGCTTCTGGTGCTGTTGCAAAGCAATTGCGGACATTTAACAAAATAAACAACATGACAACTCAGTAGCGGTGGCGGTGGCGGTGGCCGTATGAGGTGCGCGGTAGTTTGGTGTTTCAGTACCTATACTGAGATATTCTTTTTTAAATTTTTATTTGATTTAATTTTTTTTTGTTTTTGTATTTAAGTAGGTTCATATTTTATGTGGTAAAGCTGATGCCTATATTGTTTAAAAAAATGTGTGGATTATATTTTTTGGTTAAGTATTCGGATAGGGTTGCCAGTCAAAGTTTTGGTAGATTTAAATTTAAATTATGTATTTTATTTTTAAGTTTAAAAAAATGACATTTAAAAGGATGATGATGATTTTTAATTTAAATGTTTGATTGATTTGTTTTAACATTTTATTTATTTCTTTTTATGTAAAGAATATGGTATCAAACTTTCAAACCTCACAAAATAAGTAACAATTTTATGGAAAAATTAAAACAATTTCTTATTTGTTTGTATTTCAGGGGTAGAGACTTTTATGGAACTGTCATACAAAAAGTGAAATTTTTTATTTAAAAAAAAAATGAATTTTCGAAGCTAATTTATATAAAATATAAAATAATTGCAGACAAAATTAAAATTAAGACCAATTAATTGACACAATTTTTCTTTTAAACGATCTCAGTTGAGAAAGGTCATTAATCTCTCTCCTGATTTAAACCCAAAAATTTGTCTTTTTAATTTAGAAAAATAAAGTAGATATCACTTTATCTTTTCTAAATTAAGAACTATGAATGTTTTCACATATTTTTTTGAATCATTTATTTTTTGTTTTCAAAGTTTTTGGTTTCCTAACAGAAAATAAAAAGTTCAATTTAATATAATTCAAGCTGATGGCAACTCTTAACACGAATATACACTGTGCTCCAGATGTTGAGTTTGTCATCCATGGCCGCTGATGGTTGTTGATGCTGCTCGATAATAATGTGCGGGTGATTATTGAAATATATTATGGTTCATTTAAAATGAAAGACAGAGAACAGAAAAAAATTGTATAAAAACAAAACAAAAATCTCTGTACACATTCAGATAGTACATATACCTACATCCCTACACAAAAACAAAAATCTGATTATTATTGGGATATCCACAGCACACTTATGCAATATTGTTGTTATATAGATGTAAATTTTTATAAACTTTAATAGTGATAGTACTACTTGCTTATTTAATATATGACTTTGGTCCATGATGGAAGTTGAACTAAATAATACAAAAAAAAAAAAATAATAATATTCATATGAATGACAAACTTTTTTCTTTTAGCTTCCTGACCTGATCACAAATGTTTATTTTTTGTCGAGCACGATTTACATTGAAGGTCCAATAAAACAAACAAAAATATAAGAACAAATAGACAAAGATACCGAAAACTTAGTTTATTTTTTTTTTTGTATAAATTTAGGTCACATATTTTTGTTTGGAAATAAAGAAAGAGTTTTTAAGCTTAAAGAACATAATATTGTAGATCTCGACGCTCAAGCTTGAATTTAGTTTCAATTTTATTTTTTTTTTTTATTTGGAAGCTGGACTAAAAAGTAAACATGGGTGATTCTACAAACTATGGACGAAAATGATGATAATCTCAGCAC
This sequence comes from Dasysyrphus tricinctus, assembly GCA_963921185.1. Lineage (NCBI taxonomy): Eukaryota > Metazoa > Arthropoda > Insecta > Diptera > Syrphidae > Dasysyrphus > Dasysyrphus tricinctus. Next base: position 192,744,738 of record OY992532.1, on the reverse strand, counting down.
AACATAAAAAAGCGAACCATTCCATCTATTTAGCTCGGTTGGATTTCAGATTGGATGAAAATTTGCTTAAAGAATTTTTCCCTTCGCAAAATTGTCGTGGGACACGTCATGGGCTGAGAACTAGGCACTCTGCTGAATTTTTGTTCGAATGATGAAAATATATCAGAAATTTTGTCTGGAGCTAATAATATTGAGTAATTGAATGAAATGAAATTCGCTAAAGCTGAATTTCCCTTTTCAGACTTTCTTCCTAAGATATGTAGGTGATGGCTTCTGAGGGACTATATAACTTCTAACAGGCTTCTATGACTTTTGAAATAATATACCATTCACGGGGAATATGCTAGAATTAATTGTTTTCAAAAGTCATACCCTCAGAAGCCTGTTAGAAGTGATAGTCCCTCAGAAGCCATCACCTATCTTAGGAAAAAAGTCTGAAAAGGGCTGAATTTCCCTTGAGCGAAACCTATTAAACGGTTGAATTGAAAAGGCAAAGAATGCGAAGATATGATTAAATATTTCCGAATGTCAGGTTCTCAGAAACTAATAAGACACAGTAGAACTCTAATATTTTCTCAGAAATATCGATGTTAATAGACTAAAAAGTGTCTGGACAGCTTCTCCTAGATGAGGAAAGGATTTTGTTGACCTAAAAAAAAAAACGGCAAATAAATTCATAAAAGGGGAAGAAGTTTGGAATTGACATTGCCATTTATTACATCTCTTATTTGCTCAGGAGCCTTAAGTCACATATTTGCATTTAAATCAGCAGTGAACTTCTTCCACGCTTGCTTCACTTTCAACCGACTCTGCGCTAACCAAATTTGTATGTGCGTGAAGTTAGCACCGCCATTTTGGATTTTCAAAAAAAAAAGGCAGTGCTGTATAATTGTGCTCAACTTGTGCTGGCTTGTGCCGTAAATATTTTTGAAAAATGCGCAACTTTGCAAATTTTACGAATAAAATTTTTGCGAAATTTCAAAATTTCAAAAAATAAAGTTGTGCTGCATTTGCAAATTTTACGAATGAAATTTTTGCGTAATTTTGTAATTACTAAAAAGTGAAAAATGTGCTGTTTTGTGCTCAATTTGTGCAGCCATATTCCAAAGAGATAAAAAAAATTCTCATATTGTAACTTTTATAGCAAAAAACAGTTGCGAAGCGTGAAATTAGCACCGCCATTTGCGATTTTCAAAAAAAAAGTTGTGCTGTGTTGTGCTCAACTTGCGCGGCCTTTGCCGTAAAACATTTTAAAAAACTTTGCAAATTTTACAGATGAAAATTTTTCAAATTTTGTAAAAAATAAAAGTTGTTCTGATTTCTGCGCTATTTGTGCTGCCATATTCCGAAGAGAAAACAAAAAATTTGTATATTTGTAACTTTTACGGCCAAAAAACAGTTTTGCGAAGCGTGAAGTTAGTACCGCCATTTGCATTTTCGAAAAACAAAAGTTGTGCTGTATTGTGCTCAACTTGTGCTGCCTTTTGCCGAAAATATTTTTAAAACATTTTGAAATTTTGCAAAAAATTCATTCCTTAAATTTGCAAATTTGCGGGACAAGCAATTATAAATTCATTTTTGGCATATAAGCTAAAAAAATGCGATTTTTTTTCTCTTTGGAATTGGGCTGTACAAATTGAGCACAAAACAGCACAACTTTAACTATTTAGTAATTACGAAATTTCGCAAAACTTTCATTCGTAAAATTTGCGAATTTTTCAAAAATATTTACGGCACAGGCCAGCACAAGTTGAGCACAACCTTTTTTTTTGAAAATCCAAAATGGTGGTGCTAAATTCACGCACATCAAATTTTTGTTGTTATTCCTCAAATTTGAGAACACTTCCGCAATTGATATTCTTTGATGAAACATGAAAATTATAGCTTTGTTCCAGAAATGTTTGAGGAAAAAATGGCACTCGATGTGGCAGGCTTCGGTATTTGTTGATCTACTAGAGCGAAATCCTTTCGTGTCGAATGCCACCAGGGGCCTAGTTCCTGCTGATTGAGTGCCACCAGAAGTGTACTACCTGCTGATTAATTGCAACCAGTGGCTTCGGTATCTGCTGATCTACCAGAGCGAAAGCCTACTGTGTCGAGTGCTCCCAGGGCCGTAGTTCCTGCTGAAAAGTGCCACTGAGGCGTTGTACTTGCTAAATATTGCCACCAAGGGCCTTGTCGTTGTTGAATAGTGCCACCAAGGGCAAAGTTCCTGCTGATTAGCGCCACCAGAGGCGTAGTTCCTGCTGAATAGTGCCACCAAAGGACGTTGTACTTGCTGAATAGTACCACCCAGGGCCTTGCACTTGCTAAATAGTGCCACCAAGAACGTTCGACTTGCTGATTAGTGCCACCAGGGGCGTAGTTCCTGCCCATTAGTGCCACCAAGGGCGTAGTTCAGGCTGAATAGTGCCACCAAAGATGTTGTAATTTTTGAATAGTGCCACTAAGGGCGTTATAATTGCTGAAGAGTGCCACCAAGGGCGTAGTTTCTGCTTTTTGCTGATTGGCGCCCCCAGGGACGTGTAGTTCCTGCTTAATAGTGCCACTAAAGGTCGTTGTCCTTGCTGAATAGTACCACCCATAGCCTTTAAATTGCTGAATGGTGCTACAAGAGCGTTCAACTTGCTGAATATTGTTAACTCTAAATGATGATAAATAAATAAATAAGAAAAAAAAAAGAGCGTTCAACTTGCTGAATAATGCCGCCAGGGGCTTAGTTCCTGCCGATTAGTGCCACCAGGGGCTTAGATCCTACTGAATAGTGCCACCAGTGGTGTTGTACTTACTGAATAGTGCTGCCAGCAAAGTAGTTCCTACTGATTAGTGCCACCAGTGGTGTTGTACCTGCAAATTAGTGTCTATTACCCGACAGCCGTTCCAGGCGCTGTTTTAAGGACAAGAAGCCAGTTTCCCGATACACGAACACCCAGGGCTTGAAAAGCAAAACGCCCAGCATAAGTGTAAGTGCACCACTCATTAGTGAGCATAAACCACAGCACCAGCTCACAAACACCACCGCTAACCAAATTATATTAAACTTAATATTTTGATATTGGTTTAATACAGATATTTAAATATAGACCTATTTCATCTGACGTTTCTTGTTTTTAAAAGCGACTCTGGCGAGACTGGCGAGCATATAACCTCGACTGGAAAGCAAAAGGCACATCACAAACTATATTGCCCAAAACAACTCAATTTTCGAAGTGTGGATTAGGAATTGGACAAAAATTGGATACAAATTGGCTGTTTTGGCCAATATTTGGAACAAACTTTATTTTAGTTTATAATAAAAGAACGTACACAGATACTAAACACTACGGATTTTGGGTCAAAATTCTGAATAGGCTGAAATTATCTTTTCAAAAATCAGCTTTTCAAAATTCTGTTTTATTAAATACTGGAAAAATAGGTAACACGAGAATGGTTTTGAATATACAAAAATATCTCTTTTATCAAAGTCAAAATGGATAGATACTAATTTGATGTATGTCAAAGTCATGAAAACTGTTAAAATAGCAAAAATCGGAACTACAAAACCTCTTTTCAGAACTGAATTAGGTAGATTTACATGTAATTTTTTTCATTTTACGGGATCTTTGACGGTCTTTTTCGTTGAGAGAATGTCAGTTCAATTAAATAAAATTTGCCAATTTTGAAGTCATCACAATAACCGTTTTCATACAGAGGTAGATATTTGCTCAACTTCAAATTTAAACTTTTCAACAAGAAACAAGATGATCAAGAGCTTAAGAATACGTATTGAAATAGGTTTAAGACGTTTTGAAACTAGAAATTATAAACTTTTTTGATTTTCTTTTGAGTCTTCAAATAAGTCCTTGTAATAAGAAGTTGAGGTAGGTACGATTTTTTTTCCAATTTGGTTCAAAAAATGAAACACAAATTTGGCTTGGGTGTTGTGATTTTTCCTAGCAGATGGTCGTAGTCTTTCGTCCTATACCTACAAGGCTACAAGTAGGTACTTCCTTCCTATTTCCTTGTAGGTATTTTTTTTTATTTTCAAATTTATCAAAACAATCTTTACTAACCATCATAATAAAAAGCAGAGAAAATCCACTGAAAATCGAAAAAATCACGTACGACCAAGTTTTCTTTCACTTTCAAGCATTTGAGATGCTGCACTGCACATTATCCTTGCATCATTGGACGCTCGCTCATCATCATCAGGGTTCAGTGTTTCAGATCCTTTTCATCTCCTCCCACTAACTAAAATACCAGATAATGTTTTCTCCTTCTATACCAATATTTTATCTTATGGTTTGGTGTAACAAGATATATATTCACAAATACAGATTCAGCACACACCGCATATATATTCCTAAATGACTCAGCATATTTAAAATTAAGTGCTCATATTTCCTTATGATATTTCTATCGTTGTATTTGTGGATATGGATATGAGTTGTGTGGATAGTGTGTAGCTGTGGGTATATTAAGGAAAAGGATGAATATGGCTTCGCCTTTCGCCATGCAGCAGCAGCATAATGTATTCTCTATCCATCCGTCGTCGTCATCGTCGTCATATAATCAGCATGAAAGGAAATGCGGGATTGCTTCCATTTATGCTGCTTCTGCTGCTGCTGCTTTTGTATAATATGAATATGTCCTTATAAGTTTTTTTTTGCAGAAAAGCAAAAAAAACCTGTGTGGAAAGTTAAGCACTGTGTATACTTATGTTATAGTTATATGAACCTACATATTGAGGCCTTTTTCTTTGCTTTGTCTGTCCCACATATGAACATACACCGACATATAGTTATCCTTCTTGTAGAGTATGTCACGAACAGTGGGCCCATTTTCTTTGAACTATTGTAAAGTCTAGTGAGTATAGTTTTTAGAAACATGTCTCTATACGTATAGGCAAGGCACATGTATATTTATGCACTATGATGGCGTCGTCGACGATGACAACATTGGTAGGTATACGATGACACGATAGAAGCTGACGTTTCATATTTCCAATACATATAGGTACGAGTCCTTTTGTACCTTGGTGACATACTTGAGACTTGGTCTAGTTTATTTTTTGCTCTACATATACACACACACATCTAACTATACACACGCAGACATTAAGTAGAGAAACAACATGTCTCAAAACTATCTCAGATGTCCTTTGGATTTGTATCTCTATCTTGCAATAGGAATCAACTATTCTATTGTTCAAGGGTGACAGAGGATCTTGTATGAACTAAAAAAAAAAAACAAAGAAAAATCCTAGTGAAACACAAACAAAAATTCTATGTAGAGTTTCCTTGAACTTACTCAACAACCAATCTCTTTTATTGCACTTTAGTCCTTTTTCTATATTCGGTATCTTCTTTTCTATAAGTTATTTGAGTTGGAAAAAAATCCTAGACAATAACGAGGTGTTAAGGGACATCGAGTTGGAATTTTTGTTTGTGTCATAGGTAGATACATAGGTATATAGCACACCTGCACCCACTTTTAGGAAACTCATTAAGATTCCTATTTTTGCTTGGCAAAAAGATTTTATTTCTTATTGTTGAAAAAGGACAAAGAGAATTATTATTTTGCAGACTGCATCGCGTTATTTTTTTTTTTTGGTTTTGTTTTATTTTTTCTGTTTGTTATGGTTTGGATTGTTTTGTTTGGCTTCAAATGAATTCAATGAAGAGACGTTCTTTTGATACTAGAATGACGTTTAAAGTTTACTTCCGTTTATAAATGATCCTTGAAAATGAATGATTTTTTTTTTTTTTTACAAAGGTACACTTTGAACAAAATTCGTTTCGGTGATAAAAATTCTATGCCCATATATCGAAGCTATTTGAAAATAAAAACAAATTTAAAAAATCCCTAACAAGGACCAAACCTTAAAATGAAATTAAAAACTTCACATCTGCTCAATTCTGAAGCTGAACGTTAAGCTAAGTGTTCCATATTCGTAGTCAAAATTTTCAGCTCCTGTTAGTAGGATGTAGTTTTTTTGTAAACAAAAACTTTCACTGGCTATAGTTTCCCACATTTGCAATTTAAATAAAAACGTAAACCTGATAAAACCTGGACCGACTCCTGTTCATAAACTTAAAGAGTCACTTTTAAGCACACACTTTCCTGAATGTACTATTGATACATCTCCAGCGGACAGAGACCAACATAAGTGCAAATTCCTGGTAACCAAATCGTAAATAGCAATAAGGTGACTTGGACTTGGTCTCCTCCTCAGCAAACAAGTCTGCAGGTGCTGATGGAATAATTCCAATTGTGCTCCAAAGGACTAAGGAAATAATTAATTGTTCTAATTCTAGTGGACATTAATAGGAGTTGTCTTATCATCACCTAAGTTTCTTCTAGTTGCAGAGAAGTCAATGTCAACTGCGTTCCAAAAGCTGGCAAGCCCACCAACACTGGACCGAAGGATTTCAGGCCTTATACCTAAGTCCATCATCCTCTTTTCTCCTCAAGACCTTAGAAAGGTTAGTGGAGGCTCATATTCGCTTAAAACTAAATGAAGGCGTGTTTTCACAGGTCCAGCATGCATACATGAAGGGTAAATCTGTTGTCACAGCACTTTATGAAGTTGTCGGCACAAATAAAAAATCAATCCACTTCAAGGAATTCGCCAAGGCATTCCTTGGCATTCCTTGGCATAGAAGTGCTACTCTTGCACTTTTGAGTTTCAAAGCCCAAAAATGACTGCAATAGCTCATAAGAAATATTGAAAAGGGGTTTTCCTTAATTTTCGGATATTTTTGGACTCATAAACGGGACTTTCCACCAGGACAAACCCCCCCCATCCACACGGCATGCATAGTGAAAGACTTGAAAGAGGAGCAAAATATCGAATTGCTTCAAAGAAAACCGTACTCAGCCTACCAAATCCTAATGGAAAACTTTTAGGGATTTTTAGTACAAATAGTTGATGCTCCTGGCTATGAGTTTAAAGCCAGAAAATCCAAAATTTTAGCCATGAAATTTGCCTGAATCGAAATTTTGCTGGATTACATAGAGAAACTTTGCGATACAATTCCGGTTCAAATTTATGAAGTTTTAATAAAAAAAATAAAATGCACGACTGGGTCGCAGGTACTTGCTCTTATGTTCAAGACACTGCGAGTTTAAGAAAATTATATATACAAACATGGAAATTATGAGAGAAAAATGTAGAGAAGCATGAAATACGACACTTAAATTAGCTAAAACAACTCTTTTGACAGTTTGAGGTGAAAAAAAAGTATGCCATCTTAATTCATGATGGAATATGATTGTATGGGAAAAAAAAATTTTAAAATCGTTTGAGCGGTTTTTTTTTAGATTAATTTTTTATATATAAAATTCTTAAAACATTTTTAAGAACAAATTTTGGTATGCAGATTTAAACAATGTATTTATGTGCATATAAAAACAAAATTTGAAAAAAAAATTGTCAACCCGTTTTTGAGATATCGAATTTTCAAAAAAAAAAATTTGAAACTTTTTTTAAAAATCCAAAAACTTTTTTTTTGAAAATTTTAATATGCAATATTATTTAATCTTATCTGAAATTTGTATATAAAAAAATTCATTTAAATCCGTTAAGCTGATAACGAGAAAACTCAAAATAAAAAAATACGTTCTATGACAGGTACTACTAATAGTTGCTATGTGTAAAATTTTATAATTTTTGATGGTAGATCGTACTAATTTTAGTATATGAAAAAAGTTTAATCCAAATCGTAGGAGTCGTTTTCAAGCAAAAAAATATTTTCCTTTGCGGTTTTTTCACTTTTGTATGGAAGGTACCGTTATTTTTTCATAAATGTAAAATTTTTTCAAAAAATATTTTAGAGAGTACTAAAAAAGTCTTAAATATCGAGTTTCAAAAAAATCTATGATGCCGTTTTCGAAATATTTGATTTTCCAAAAAAAATTTTGAAATATTTTTTAAAAATTTCAAAAATGTTGGTACACAAAACTATTAACAGTTCTTGGAAGCTTTTGTATAAAAAAAATAATTGAAATCGGTCATACCATTTTGAAGAAAATCAAAAATTAAAAAAATGGTTCCTTGGGAGGTACCATTAATAACCATTTTTGAAAAATGGTTTTCCACCCAAAGAAAGCCTTTACTAAAATAAATTTATTGAATTTTTTTTAAGAAAAGTTGTCGAGCCGTTTTTGAGAAAAATACGATTATGTAAATTTGCCAAGAAAAATGTATGACAGGTACCGTTATTTTTGATTCTAAAAAAAAAAATGAAAAAAACGTGTCGGCAGAATCACCAAAAACCACTAAGTACCAAGTTTGAAGAAAATCGATCGAGCCGTTTAGGCTGTAGACGAACAGACAGACAGACAGACAGACAGAATTTTGCCACCCACTTTTTTGGTGTTCTCTATCATCGTAATATCATGTTTGATTGTTATCTCAAAATTTTTTTTTTGCACGAATCCAAAACTTGCCTTATAGTACCTATAATCGCAAGTAAAATGGCACTCCCCACTACTAGAATAGCCCAATAAAATACTTTTTCAAAAAAAACTTGTTTTACTTGCTCCCATTAACTTTTACAACCAGTTTCAAATACGTGTGTCTATTCAGTTGACGCAAAAAAAACTGCATTTTTCGATGTGAAAAGCTTTGCAAGAGAGCCGCAGAAAAAATAACGGTGCTTTTTGAATTATTCTTTCTGATTTATGTTTCCAACATTATAAACAAACAATAAGCATCATCAAATGATACATTAGTTCCCAATGTTTGGAAAAAAAGAACAAAGTTCCTTTGAAAATTTGTGTGTCTATTCAATTAAACGGAGTGTAGATATGTAGACCCGCCAACCATCAACGAAATTCCGCTTCAGGTTTCGGGTACCGTCAAATATCTTGGTGTTCTACTTGACCGTAAACTGAATTGAAAAGAGAATATTAAAGAAAGAGAGAAAGAAGCCTTAATAAATAGCATTCTACACCTTGTAGTCGAATTTTTGTTAAAAGATGGGGTCCCAGCCCTAGAACCTCTTATTGGATGTACACATAGTCCAGTAAATACAGAAGTTTTACTAATGACCAAATGGAAAAAAATAGCGGCAGGCTGAAATTTTGCAGGTCGTTTCGGGGGCAGGTATACAACATAAATATAAGTTGGCGACCTCCTTCCCCTTGCAGGGACGGTGCCACGCCCACTTTTCTTCAATCATGGTTTATGAAGAAATGGCTGGACCGATATGGTTAATATGATCAAAGAAAAAACTTAAAAAATTGTTAAAGTAAAAACCGCCCACTGCCATGCCAACTTTTCTTATTTCTTTGTTTCTCAGAAACTGCTCTAAGGATTTCTATCAAATTTTAAGAATTTGGTTAAGTAAAAGCCGCCCACTGTTTTTCGAAAACGCCTCCTACGATTTGTATGAAATTCTGAGTGTATTCTGATGTACGAGAAAAAATTTAAAAAATATTGTTGCATTTAAATCCCCGTCTTAGACTAATAGCATGTTAGTATACAAAAAATTGTGGACACACTTGTGGCTCCCGAAAAGCTGGTCTCAAATGTACACCAATTTGCAAGAATTGCAGTGGGGAAACCCGCCACAATATAGTCATGTGATTTCTCTACTAAACAAAAACGACGATTGTCCATTGACTCAAATAAATGATTTTCATGAATTTGATATGTTTGAGACTTTGAGGCTTATTTGGGCTTTTATTTTTTATTTGAAAACTAAATCGTTACTCCCTAGGACAGTTCCAAAAAATTAATAAATATACATGAAAGAAAGAGCGTGACAACCTATGGGTCTCACAAAACCAAAATTACTTCATAAATATTTATATCGCTACTATGAACAAACTCAAAATTGTATCCAAATCAGTTTCTGAGAAATCAAGATATAAAAAAGTGGGGTTGGTAGTGGGCGGACTTTAATGAAAATTTTGTCTTTGAAAATTTCATGCAAATCGCTTGAGCCATTTTCGAGAAACAAAAAAAGAAGAAAAGTGGACATGGCAGAGGGCGGGTTTCACTTTAACATTTTTAAAATGTTTGTTCTATGACCATATTAACAAATTATGAAGATTTCATCCGTATCGGCGCAGCCGTTTCTTCATAAACCAAGATTTAAGAAAAGTGGGCGTGGCACCGCCTCTGCATGGTGTAGGAGGCCGCCAATTTAGATTTAACTTGTATACATATCCTACTGATTTCAGCCTACCGCTATTTTTTCCATTTACAATTCTAATTTTACTGTACTAACAGCTAAATTTAGGCCAATTCAAACCAAAAAGTTCTTTAAGACTTCAGCTGTGTAAATATTGGAAACAAATCTATACGGCTTCCAGATTTTTGTAGCTAGGAATACCAAGTGGAAGTTCTTGCAGTTTGTGAAGCAGCAAAACATCTCTCTTTAGGGGAAGTCAGAAACAAAAATATTGACATTTTCCATTTCCTCAATCACAATAAAGTCAAAACTGATAAAACGCTGCCGGTATGAGTTAAGATTACAAAATGCAACGATCACGATTACCATAGTACCAGTCCCAGGACGTCGTGATATATATGGAAACGAAATGGCAGATGAGTTGGCCAAACACGGATAATCTCTTTATCCGAACCAAACTGCTTCTTCGGTGCTTGTTCCATTGGAAAAAGAAAAAGTTTAATTTACCGGAGCTTCCTTGAAGCTGGCTGATCCCCGATGGTCATCAACTAACAGCTGTTGAGTTTTATGGAATCTAGGGCCAACTAATTCGAAAAAAAAATGAATAATTACTCAATATAAGCAGGCCCCAATTATCGCTCCTAGCTGCTGCAGTCCTAACAGGTCACAACTCAATGGGAACCCACATAAGAAGAACGGGTATCAGCTTATCGGAAGATGAAGAGGTGGAGGAGAGCTCAACTCTCGTATTTTGTAAATACCCAAGCAGCCCTGGAATAGTACTTTTTTGACGAACAAAGCGACATTTCTGTCTTTCCACTAAAGAATATCCTAAAACTAATCCCGAATTCAGGATGGTTCAAAAAAGCCTCCACATCTAAACATTCCCTTACCTTCCCTACCTTCCAACACCCTGATGAGCCCAATGGCTCCACACAGATCAGAGTTAAATGATGCGTCTTGCCGTTTTAAAAACAGACAATATTTAGCACTAAGCACGAAACTTAGTAGAATTGAATTTTTTAAAACAAAATGCAAGGTAGAGCTTTTATAATGAAAGTCAAAATGAATTAATACGCCTGTTTGGAAATTTTAAATTTCTATTAGGTTTTGCATAATTGGAGTTTTTTTTTGCTATGCGTTTTGATATAGCAAATTTTGAAAATGTACAAGAAATAACAAGGCCACCAAATAAACCTAATGAAAAGGGGCCAGTTGCGAAACTTTAAAAAAAATTGAGGGCCACTGATCTCGAACGCAAAATTGGGGGCCATTTGGCTACTTAAGAGGTCAAACGGCAATGCTGTATAGTGCCTACTAATTGATCCAGAATAATAATAAATACCAAAAATAAAAAAAACAATTTTGTTCTCAATATTATTTTCATTTGCTTAATTTTCAGCCTTTTTCTTAGGTAACTATATCAGAAGTTTCTGCATGGATTTGTAAGCTTCATACTGCACGAAATTTTCCTAGAATTCACTGACCATTAGTTGATTTCCATTCAATTCAAGGAAGAAAAGAAAAGACACCCTTATAGTTAAAAACTACGTTTTCAAAAAGAAGGAAGTGCACTAATTCTTCCCAAATAAGACGAAAATTTTCGTCTTGATAGGGTGAACCAATTGAAGTTAAAAGGTCACTTGACCTTTTTCAATTAATTTATTCTTTCAGTAAAGCACCTCTACCTATTAAATGTCTTCATTAAAACGTATTTATTTGAATAAAATTATAAAAATTATTGACACATCATGAAATGCTTTCCTTTTTGAGATATTCAAATCACTTCAACCAAAGCAAACAACTAATTCGATAATAAATACAAGATTTCCCCATTTTTCAACACAAATATTAATTCCTACATTTCTTCTTCCGATGTTCGCATAAACCCATCAAAGTATTAATTAGTTCAGTTTTAATTTGTTCACTTGAACCACTGCAAGATAGGTACCTATAGAATTAAATCGCATTAAGAAATCATTAAGTCCACCAGAATCACTGCAAAGCCATATCCCTCCAAAGAACAATATATCCCTTCTATGAAACTTATTAAACATCCCTCTTAGGATATTTTTTTTATTTTTTAAAATAAAAAAAAAACACTAGAAAACATGAAATAAATTGAAAAAAAAAAAAACACAGAAAAAAACCACTCATATTTGCTCAAGAAAGAGGGGTGGATAATTATTCGAAATTAATTCGCAATTAAGAAAAAAAATCTCTGCAACGACAAGTCCAAGAGGGACAAAATCAATTAATCCGTGTTGAGTAGCATCACCTTGTTCTGAATATATTTTTTTTTGCTCTTTCCTCTTTTTTTCCTTTTTCCATATTAACGAAGAAGAAAAACCACAAGCTCTTATATCAATTTATAAGTTGAAATATTAAAAAGACAATGCTACAAAATTGCATTGACAGGAAAATTAGAAAAATAAATTTTTGCTTCAAGAAAAAAAAAAAAAAAACAACAAACTCCTTATATAATTATTATTTATCCTCAGGACAATGCCAAACAACTTTTTTGCCGCTTCTTTCTTGTTTTTTTTTTTTTGAAAGCGGAATTAATATTTTTTTCCACGAAAATGTATGTAGGTATTTTGTTTTTAATTGCTTTCATCTCCTTTTCTTGGGTTTTTCTTTTTTTTTTTGTAATTTTATTTTTATACTGATAGTATAGGCACTGAGCAACAAATTTGCTGACTTCTTAATGAACAAAATAATATATAAGAAAAAAAATAAGTTAAAGAAAATTTAAGATCGCCAAAGAAACGGAAGAACGAAAAATTATAATGAGAATCTGCGAAATACAAAAAAAAAAAACTACCAAAGAAAGCAAATAATGTTTCGACAAGAAATTTCTTTTAGGAACAATCAGAAAGTAAAGATGTCGACTGGGTCGGATGTATTGACTCAATTTTTAAATCCAATCCTAGCCAACCACGCAAAGTAAAGCTAAGCATATCAAAGTTAAGAAAATTGCAGTAAAAAGAGGATCACTGCATAATGGAATAAGTAGGTGTGTTTCTTAGGCGGTAGGGTGTGAAGTGGAACTCTACAAAAACACATAGTTAATGTGTTAGTGTGTTTTGGAATCGGAGCTCTTGCAATACGGTGTTGTCTGAACCTCTTCAAAGCACACTTCTTCTTGGGTAATAGAGTATGGTATGGAACTCTCCAAAACACACTAATGTGGAAGTGTGTTTTGAAATCGGAGCTTGGGCAATTGAGTGTTGTCTAAATTTCTTTAAAACACACTCCAACTTGATTGATGTTCGTTTAAAACTCTCGAAAAAACAATGTGATTATGTGTTTTAGCATTGGAGTGTGGGTAGTCACAAGATTTTGGAAACTCTCCAAGACACACTTCTGATTGGTCGGTTGAGTGTTATATGGTAGTTTGTTTTGGAATCGGAGCCTGGGCAGTTGGGTGTTGCCTGAAACTCTTCAAAGCACCCTTCTACTTAGGTGGTTGAGTATGGTTTAGAACTCTCCAAAACCCATAAATATGGTAGTAGGTTTGGAATCGGAGCCTGGGCAGATGGGTGTTGTCTAAAACTCTTTAAACCCCACTTCTACTTGTGCTGGTGAGGTTGCTTTAAAACTCTCCAAAACACACTAATGTGTTAGTGTTTTGGAATCGGAGCTTTGGCAATTGAGTGTTGTCTAAAAATTTTCAAAACACATTACTTCTTAGGTGGTTGACTGCAGAGTGGAGCTCTCAAAAATACACTAATGTAGTAGTCTATTTTGGAGAGTCCAAGAGTTTTTACAGCAAACTTCTGAAATTTGATCTGCTTACACTTTGAGCTCTTAGATGTGGTCTGGCTCTCCAAATAAATTTAACCATAGTTGATGACTTTTAAGTTTTGTTAAGTAATTTCGACAACTAATCACCACGTTCATTCAAAGTTACCAGGTATTTAAGTAACCAAATTACCAATATTTTGTGTTCATAATCCGTGGGTGGTCACGAACTTTTAAAATCCTCCTAATTGGAACAGAAACAAAGAACACTTAAATATAAGTTGATTCTGGATTCGTAGCCTGGGCTGTTGGGTGTTGTCTGAAATACTTCAAAGAGCACTTCTACTAGGCTGGTTGAGTGTCGTGTAGAACTCTCCAAAACACACTAATATGGTAGTAAGATTGGAATCGGAGTTTGGGCAGTTGGGTGTTTCTTATAACTCTTTAAAACAAACTTCTATTTGTGCTTTTGAGGTTGCCGTAAAACTCTCCAAAACTCTCGAAACACACTGGAATCGGAGCTTTGGCAATTGAGTGTTGTCTGAAAATGTTCAAAAAACATTAGTTCTTGGGCAATTGACTGCGGAGTGAAGCTCTCCAAAATACACTAATGTAGTAGTGTATTTTGGAGAGTCCAAGAGTTTTACCAGCAAACTTCTAAAATTTGATCTGCTTACACTTTGAGCGGTTAGATGTGGTTTGGTGGTGGTGATGTTTTAAGTAATTTTAACAACTAATCACTACGTTCATTCAGCGTTGCCATTTAGCCCCTTAAGTGACCAAATGACCCATAATTTGTTTTCAAAACCCTTGGGCAATTGAAAGTTGTCTTAAACTCTTTAAAACAGACTTCTACTCGGACAGTTAAGGTTAGTGTGTAACTCTCCAAAATATAGTTATGTACTACTAAGGCACTTAAATGTTGTCTGAAACTCTACAAATCACATTTCTACTTGGGTCGTCGAGTGTTATGGAACTCTCCAAAATACACTTATGTCTTATAGAAAATTTCTGCACTTTGATCTGCTTGTACCTTGAACTTTTGGATGCGATCTAAAACTCTCCAAATACATTTAACCTAATTTGAAAATTATGCTTTTCCATTTATCACTTACTTACACGGAAAAGTGCTAGTATGCGAGTTGTCTCTTGCAAAGCTATAGGTACCAAGGAAATTTGGTAAACTCGAAGGTGGACATCCTCTTAGTTTAAAGTAAAAAGGGCACGCTTGTGTGTGTTGTGTTGTTTCAGCTAATATCTCAAGAAGGAATCACTGTAGGTACACACAAATAATTGTTAAATCTTCTTTATTGGAATTTTTTATTCTTATATTTTTTTTAGGAAAATAAACTGATTTCTATTTTTTGAACTTACATTAGAAGTTTAAAAATTAATTTTTGATTTTTTTTTCTAATTACCATCTACATTTGTATGCATACAATTTTTCAAATTTTAAGCCGCTTTAACATACGTATATAACGAGCAAGTACGTGCGATCCCGTCGTTCAATTTATTTTTGTCTGGAACCCACCTTCAAAGACCCCGTATTATGTAGGTAGATTTTATTTCCTCGTTCTTTAGTTCTTTCTTGTTGCTTTTTGTTATCATCGATTCAGGAAAGAACAAAAAAATATATCTTATAAGGACTTAGCAGGAGAAAAAAATCTCAGCATACTTCTTAATTATGAAAATATGTATCTTATTTTTTTTTTTTTACTTTCTTTCGTTTTTTTTCTTCTTTCATGAGAAGCTTACTTCAGAAAGAAGTTGTTTATCTTTTGCTGAATTTGATCAAGAAATTCCTTTTCGAACGTATTATAAGTAGGTATGTTGTCATTGATATCTACATCAACATCTTTTGTAGATGCATGCATCTATAAGACAGGTGTGCGCATTCTTGCATAGCAAAAGCATCGAGAATAACAACTAGGTATCTATATACACAATGAAACATCAAGGACAAAAAGAAGAAGAGGAAAAACCGTTTTAACATAAATTGAAGAAGTATTATAGGTACCTACTTAAAACTTACTCGCGAATAATTTAGGGGAAGTTGTAAAGAAGACTAAATGGCGACAACTATCGACCGACCGTTCGAAGCGACACAATGGTAATGGTTAAAAAAAAAGTAAATACTCGGCGAGTTTGGGGACAATATTTTGATGTTATAATAATTGATGTTGTCAATTTGGATCCAATTAAAAACTGACATCATATCGTAAGTCATGAACACAATTAAGACAAAAGTATCGGGTAGGTTAAGGATATTGAGAATGTATAAAAGGAGGAAATGCAAATATATTTTTGTATTGGTAGTTAGGTATCTATTCAAATTTAATCAATTTACTGTTGATGGTGTTGACATTGGGCCTAATTCTATCCTCATGAATTATAAAGGTGAAATCGATACACAAATGTTTAAATATGTACATAAAACGGAAGCAAACGCATTAGGAAGGTATATTTATATAAATGTTAACTTGAGATTCTTAAGTGATGAGTATTTTGGATTAAAAAGTCGTAAATACTTATAGGGATAATATAACTAACAAAACTTTAGAGGTTACTCAAAAGTTAGGCGAATAAAGCTTTGTTTTATAATCATCAATCAAATTGACCCCAATGAGGATGAAACAAATCTAACGTATAAAGGTTTCATCACGAGCTTTTTTTTTGGGGAAAGAAAAACTATAAACTGGCTATTTCAACAGTTATGCCGAACTACTTTTTTCCTGAAGCCAGGGGGGGGGGGGGCAAACCGGGTTTAAGGAAAAAAATACTTTTTTTTCATTTATGTTTGAAATGCTTAGGATGAGATATAGCTGTAGAGTAATTGTTGAAATACTTTCGCTTTGATGTAATTTTAAAAAATGACCCCCTATTTGGACCAAATGGTTAACTAAAAGAAAACTTGCAAACTACCTTAATTAACACTTGATGTCTTAAAAGATAGATATTGAGTAAGCGGACCTTCAGTTCAAACGGAAACATACTTTTTTTATGTCAAAGGGTTGGACCCCCACTTGTGTGGTAATTTTTACACAATGGTTATCTTTTGAAATTTAAAAAGTGAGAAGAGAATGTATCAACAAAAATCGATATAAATTTTTTTTACATAAAAAAAAATATTTCTACAGGTTGTCAAAAAAATTTAAAGTCATTGGTGTTCAAAAAAAAACCCACTTATCGAAAACATTTATCAATTTTGGAAAAATCGATTTTCTGGAAAACTAAAGTCAGCCGGTGAAAAAAAGTAAAAGAGTGGTCAAAAGTGGGCATATTTTACAAAAAAATAAAATGGACACTTTTGCGGGCCAAGTAAACGCTAAGACAAAGATATTGCCCCTAAAAGCTTACATTTCTTATGGTTTTTCTCAGTTTTTGCCCGAAACCCTATTTTTTTTGGTACTACCCGAAAATGGCAGCATATCATTTTGGTCATTTTTACCATTCCTTTCACTTGTTAACTTGCAGACTACGCGGTGTTTTAGAGCAATGAAAATGTCAATATTACGAATAAATTAATATTGAAAATTAATAATTTATAAATACACTCCTTGTCAACTGAATACGCACAAACATTTTTTAATATACTTTATCCATTTTTTCCAAACAGTGATGGTTATTATGCCATCTGTTGATGCTAACTATTCCCTTAAGATGTTAAGCAGATAATTCCGAAAGAATTATCCAAAAACAACCGTGAGTTTTTCTTCAACCACTTGCAAAGTGTTTTATATGCAAAGTAGGAGTTTTTTTTGTAGTCAACTGAAAGTTTAAATTAACGATTTTAGTGTTTTCAGAAAAATTTAATTCTTGATTTCAAATTTTAAGAAAAATGGGTAGATCTACGTGTCTTAACAGTGTTGAAAAAGCTAAAATCGATTTACTTAGAGACCAAGGCCTAACTGGACGTGCAATAGCTGATAAAGTTGGCCGAAGTTTTAATGTAGTTTATTCTTACTTGAAAAATAAAGATGCATACGGCAAAAACATGAAGGGAGGCAAGAAAACAGCAACAACAGCAGCTGAGAGACGAAGAATTTTAAGATATGCATCAAATTCTTCTGATTCTGTGGCAAAAATAAAACAAAAAGTCGGCGTAAACGCAAGTTGCTCAACAGTATTAACAGTAATCAACAACTCAAGCCATCTTAAACGAATGAAACTTAAGAAAAAACCACCACTTGACGAGAGACGGAAAATGTTGCGATTAGATCTTTCAAGACTTCACATGAGTTGGAAAAAAGAATGGTATCACGTGGTTTTTTCAGATGAAAAAAAGTTTAATTTCGATGGCCCTGATGGGTTCAACTTCTATTTTCACGACTTAAGAAAAGAAAAAAGATTTTTAATGCGCCATCATAGTCGTGAAGGAGCTGTCATGATATGGGGAGCAGTCAGTTATTATGGAACAGTTGAGCTCGAGGTTGTAACATCAAGAATGACAGCAGCTGGGTATAAAGTAATTTTGGAAAGAAATTTTCCTAAATTTTCTAACATCTTTGGACCCATAAACTGGACCTACCAACATGATAATGCGCCTATTCACTCAGCGCGCATAATAAAAACATGGATAGAGGAGCAACAAGTGCAGTTGCTTCAATGGCCGCCGTACTCACCTGATCTAATCATCATAGAAAATGTCTGGGGATGGTTAGTACGCAAAGTTTATGAGGGTGGTCGTCAGTTCGAAGACAAAGAAACCTTAATTTCTGCAATCAAATTAGCGTGGAGCGAAATTTCGTTAAATTACATTAAAAAGCTATACGATTCCATGCCGGATCGAATTTACGAAGTAATTAAAAATAAAGGTGGAAGTACCCACTACTAAACTTAAACAAAAACTTGTTTCATTCCATTCCAATACCAATTTTAATTTTTGTACCTATTCAGTTGACTCAAAACAAAACTTCTACTTTGCATAAGTTACACTTTGGAAGTTGTTGAAGGAAAAACTCACGGTTGTTTTTGGATAAAACTTTGAAATTCTGTTATTTATATGTTACGAAAATTTTTACCATCAACAGATGGCATAATAATCATCACTGTTTGGAAAAAATGGATAAAATATATTCAAAAATGTTTGACGAGGAGTGTATTTGAAGCGTTCAGTTCGTATGTAGGTACATTGTACATAATATGGGTGATTCTACAAACAATGGAAGAAAATTATGATAATTTCGACCTAACAATTTCGAAGCAAATATCGTAACAACTAACTATAGTTGAATTTTAGAACGTCCTTTCACATAGTTGAATGCGGCCAGTCAAAAAACTAGAAAACAGTGATTTTATGGTAATTTTTTGAATATAGGTGTTCCAGGGAACTGGGCATTGTTTAAATCTTTTATTGTAATCTAATTTTTGAGAATTTCGTACTCCTCCCTTTAACGGAGAGACACACACCTCCTCCCACACAGTTTTTTTCTTGTTTCGATCTAACCAGCGCCAGCACCCTCTTGCGTTTTTAAGTATTTTATGCAAAATACCCTGTATAACTTTTCTTTCAATTTCTATGCCACTTGAAAATAAAAGCAAGTTTGCATTTAAGATTGATTGAAAACACCGAGGAATTGTTTTTTTTTTATCTGATAGAAAACTTAAAAGCGTTAAACTATGCTTTATTAAATTTAACAACATTCACACCGAACAAAATGTGCATTTTGAATCAAATTCATCTTTAGAAAGTCTCTTAAAACTCTCGTTCGAAAGTGTGAACAGGCCTAGATTTTATTACTTCACTATTGTTATTGAAAATGGGTTTCCATTTTAAGGAAGCCACTAAGAGTTAATTTTTCAGTTCTTCAAGAAGTCGACCACACATTTAAGGCTGTAGTCGAACAGACAGACAAACAGAAAGAGTTGCGAGACCCACCACACCATTATCAAAATCTCGGGCTCGAATTTTTTTTTTACATATGCATAACTTTCCATATATGTACAACATTATACTTACATACATCTTTACCGCAAGTAAAAAAAAAAAACAAAATCTCTTGTGAATAACTCGAGGAAAATAAATTGCCCAGTGGGCGCTTGGCCTCAGGAAAACCCCATAAACCTATGCAAAGGATATCTTCAAGAATTTGCATCTGTTTTTTTCTTCATGTATTTGACTCAAAATTTTAGAACTACCAGAAAACATTATATTCTGTGATTAGATGTCGAGTCTATAAATTGCATCTTCACATTTTTACTCAAAAAAAGAGGTATGTAGGTTATTGCCTAAAGATTTTTAAAGCTAAGAGCTTAGTACATTGGAAGCGCAATATGAATGCAACCAGTAGCGGATCCAGGATTTGGCTGTGGGGGGGGCTTGGAGTTCCCTTAGACACATCTTTTTTAAAAAATTCTTAATCATAATATACGAATGCCCTACCGACCCAAATTTTCTTTTCTCAGAAAGTATGCTAGTCGGTAGCTGAATTAAAAAGATTTTGTATAATGCAAAAATATAATGTACTTAATAGGAAAATTCTGCAAAATTTTATGATTGGGAATGGAGCATCTAGAATAAGAGAGCTTCAGCTGCTATTTTAAAAAGACGCTTTAACCAGCTTCTAAACAAAGACACATCGTATAAGAAAGTTGTTTAGGATATGTTTATAGGAACTTTAAATAAGTAAGGTACCTTTCTTTAATTTGAATATTTCTTGTAGGATTTATAAATACTCATCCTACAGTACTTTGTCTAACTTTAGACAGCCGTATACGTCCGAATAGTTATTGATAAACTTTGTACGTTACTGTTCTCCTTAAATTTTTTAACTTGGACAACGAAATTGGTTGTCCAAGATTTGATTAACAAGACTGTCTGTTTTTGACACTAACGTAAGATCCATGCGAAAAATATATGGAAACAATTGAAAAAAAAGGGCGTAACGCCAAGGAGGGCAGCTTGATGCGCTTCTGTATCTAATCCATCTAAGTGACTTTTGTCTATTTGGATTGGTATTTCGAACTTCGTGTTCAACATTCCGATCATTAACTATTTCCAGTGAATTCCCTTTATATTTTTTTGCAATTGAAATCTTACAGTATGACGAAGATTTGAAAAAAAATGTGAGTCAAAATTTTAAAAATTTTGTCTGCCCTTCAATTTTATTTATTTATGTATATTACACTTTTTAAAGAAAAAAACAATAACCGTTACAGCTGATTTTTACATTTCGAAAACGAGTTCGAAGTGAATTGAAATTCTTTTTCATTTCATTTAATGAATATTGCTCGCGGGAAGAGCTCTCTAATCTTTCGTACGAGCACAAAGGAAATCACAAGAGAAACTAAGATCAAAAATCGCTTCATCTTAAAGCAGTCTTTGAAATCGTCAAAATATCCTTCGGCACACGAACACAATCTGATATAAAAACATAAGTTTCAATTTCTAAAACAATAAGGGTATTCATGCAACAGTGCAAAATCGTCGTAAGTGTGGTAAAGTTTTAAACTTCGTAAATCTGTCAAATTTTCCATACAAATTGTGACAGAATTACGAAGTTTTAAACTTTACAACGTTTACGACGACTTTACATTGTTGCATGAATACCCATAATATTTTGATGTTATCATGCAAACTACCCATATCATTACCTATAGCATCCGTCGAATGAGCTGTGGAGCGAATCAGACTGAATTTTGACATCTTTGCTATGAGCCAAATGTCAAAGTTGAGCCTGACTCATTCGTCGGATTCTGTTATCAGGGTGATTTTTTACACCGGAAGCTGAGTTTTTAAACTAAAGCCCCAAAAGTTATCTGGGCTCAGCTAAGTCCGAAAAATACCAAGAGGAGTTGAAGAAAAATAAAACATTGATTTATTTTGTCAAACTTCATTTGATCTTTAAGAAATACCGATACCCAAGAAAATCTAGGTAACAATAATAGCATGAAGGTCAACCTCACTAGTTTCAATATAAGGACTTGGACAAAAACACAGCATTTAGGTATGCATACTTACTAGCCCCAAACTTGTTGTTTCTTTAGTCCGATTCCCTAGGGGCTTGGAAAAAACAAAGCTCACATACAATTTGTTAAGCCCCAACCTCCATTTATCCCCACAACAGCTTTTATGCTAATTTTTTAGCTCTTGCCTCTTATTTTCGTCGGATTTCTTTAATGCCTTTGTTAGCCCTATCAGTGTTATAGTTGTCATCAGATTCCTTTGCAGACTTAGGAAAACGCTTCGTAAAGGTTTAGCCCCAAGCCTCAATTTTTCGTCTTATACCTTTAGGGCTTGAAATAAATAGAGCCATTTGATTTTTTTTTATAATCGCCTTTTTTCGTCCAATTCTCTTGGGGCCTCGAAAAAAACACAGTTGCATATAATATGGTTCAGCCCAACAATTCGTTCAATTTCCCTAGGGCTTGGAAAAACACAACTCACATGTAAATTTTGTAGCCACAATCTTAGTTTTGTTTGTCTAACTCTCTCCTGAATCAGCCGTGGGGGGGGGGGGGGGGGCTTCAGCCCCTATAGCCCCCCCCTCTGGATCCGCCACTGAATGCAACTCACGAGAAACAAGACCTCTTTCTTTTGATAAATATTTATGTAGCAGGTTTTTGAATAAATACAGAAACCTCTTTCATAATCGGTAACGAGAAATTTTTCCGGCTGTGAAAGGTGTCCGTATATGGTAAAAATAAATTGATATCATTTAAAATTTGATATAATGATGGAATTAATATTTTGTGACGAACATAAGCCTTAAAAAGCTAACTTTTACATCATTTAAGACACATATTTCTTAAATCTTTTTTATATACATTATGTATGTAGAATGAAGATAGTATTTAATAAAAGAAAAATATTGTTAATTTAGATAATAAATTGCCATATTTTCGAAATTCAGCTGTATGCATCGGTCAACATATCAAATGCGTTTAAAACATTTTTTTTTTTTGAGGTTTTAAGCTCCTTATTTTGCTATCATAAGATTTTAACGAGCTATTAACATTCAAATCGCTATGTTCTTCTTTATTGCAAGATTCAAGAAAAGGAAAACGAAACAAAGTATTGTAGGTAGGTAAATCGTTTTCCAAAGATGTTTTTTTTTGTCGTTTAAGATAGAGCATTATTCTATTCAGTGTCCGTGCCCAGTTATGAGAGAGTCAGGCTATGGGAGATTTTTGTATGTAGGTATGGAAAATTATGTATTTATTTCCGGTCTTTGAAATCCGTCCGGTTATAAGAGGTAGAGGTGTCCTTAAGGGGAGAGTACACCGCATGGAATTCTACCCAAATAGCTTTAACAGTAAGTTTTATTGGTAGAATGGGAGAAGAATATACAACAACTGTCTGTAATGTGTCTTCTATTAACTTCAGTCACTTGTTTGTTTTGTGTTTAAGTTTTTGTGGATATTCGTGGGTACCTACACAACCTAGGTAACATGTCGGTTAAGGTAATTATTATACCGCGAACTTGGCTGGGCACTACCGTGCCCTTTGATCTACTAATAACATCAAAGGCTTCTTCATTCAATATTTAAGGTTATTAAAGGAACAGTATCAAGGTTTTTCGTAGATATAGCAAAATACTTAAACCTAGCACAACCGTATCTACATTCTACACTAAATAAAGTTCTCAAACATATCTACTCTCACTATTATCAGCCAGTTTAGTACGTTTTATTTCGTTTAACCTTACTTTATTTTGTTTTTGTTGTTTTTCAATTCTCGAGGAAACCAGTGAGCAGATGTTCAATTTTCAAGTCAAAAATGAACTGCAAAGAAGAATTCAGCACTTAATGTGGAAGTAGTAGCTCAGAAGTATAGAAGCAACCAAAGTTGTATAATAAAAAAGGAAAACAAAATAAAATAAATTCGTCAACATAGATAGATCGATACGTACATTCATACATACATTACACATGCATATAGGTATATATCTACATATATGTGAATGTATAAAGATATACACATACCTATAACCTTATACGTACAATTTTCTTCTGACTCAGACTGAAATTACTACTCAAATAATATGGGAATACTACAGCTATATTAGTTGTGTGCACATTTACGATACACATATTAAAGAATTTATTTCTTCTGTTTGTAGGTATGTATGGATGTATATGTTAAATGTTCACGTTATTTTTGTTTGTATACAAATTAATATGGAGGTCCTTTGTTATTGCATAGGAAGAATGCTGATTTTGATCGTCCGTCCTCGATTGTCGTTGCAAAGAATCTACCTTGAAAAAAAAAACAACAAAATCCAAAACTGTGGTAGCAATTGATAGAGGAGCGGATAAAACGTGCCCACAAAGCGCATCATCGCATCATCAAAATATGCGTTAGGTGAAGTTTTAAAGAGACAATGTGGTAGGAATTATTGGCGGGCTGCTGAGTTTTTGGCGGCTATCATCCTGAATGTAAGGTAGGTATATTTGACTAGATGTAGGTAAATTTTTGTACATAATGTATTTGATGCATTTTTTGTTGTTGAATTTTGTCAAGTTCCTTGACCACATTGGAAATTATACCACGAAGACTTCTTTTAGACTGATTGATACCGCAATAAACAGTTTCAGTATCTGTGATGATCTTTCTGACAGGTTGTTGAGATCAGTTTCAACCAGTACGAAAGGAACCCACCTAGGTACCTATTTTGAATAAATGAATTAAGGACAATGACACGTCGAAATGCCTATTTTGTTTTTAATAAACCTAACAGGTAGGTACCTATAAGTAGGATTTCATGATTTTTAACCTTCACTTCATGAAATCATGAATCCATTGAAAATCTTATGATTTTTTTTAGGCACTAATTTCACTACCAAGGAATCAAGTTTTCTGAAGCTCACTCAAATTTCAAATTTATTCAATACTCTAAGGGCCAGTTTTTCAGTTCAGGCTTTACTCTAAGTTAAATCAGAGTTAGCTAATCCTGAAAATAAATTAACCCTGAGTTAACTCACAATTTTTCAGTTGAGGATTAACTTTATCTTTCAGCTGTCAAAATTCTGAGGCCAACGATGTGCGACACTATGGATATCACCCTTCTACGCCTTTTACGCATAGGAATAGAGATGGCGCCACAAAGAATTGCACTGGTAATAACTTTCAATATCGAAATCGAGATGGCGCCACAACTAAAAAGACCCTCAATTTGGTGCCTGAGTTAATTCACCAAATTAGACGAGTTAACTCGGAGTTAACTTTCGATTTCAATTGACTGAAAAACGCGTTTTTTGAGTTAACTCCGGCTTAACCCCGAGACTAGGATGATCTCGCACTGAAAAACTGGCCCTAAGGGTTTTACCATAAATAGTTCAACTTTAAAAATAGATTACATCAAAAAATATCGAAATTTTTTTTTACCACCTAAATAATAGATAGCTTCTAAGGCTTAATGACACCCAAAACTTTATTAAAAAGTGGGACAGTTTACGACAAAGTACAAAAATAGTATTTTGAATGATAAATTAATCTGCATCATGGCATCGAATACACAAATCTATCAGGTGTTTTTGTCAGTCTTTGGCGCGGTGGGGGTTAAAAATAGAGAAATTGCTAATTATTGTAGGTATCAAATTGAATTTATTTTTAAAATTTAAAATTATGCTGTTATTTCGCTTAAGCGTCATAATACCTTATCTTAAAGTTTTCTAATAACTCTAAGTAAAATAAATGTATCCCAAGCCATCTTTCCTAGAATTTTGGTAAGAAATTTAATTAATTTTTCTTTATAATTTAATTTATTTTAAAGAAAATCGGAAGGAGGATTTTGAGGCGAATCCAAGCAAAAAAATTCGTCTAAAATGAAAATTAAAAGAATGGTAAGAAAGTCATCAAAGCAGTAATTACATCAGTAGGGGAGACCGGGGACAAAAGTAACATTTTTTACTTCTGTGGTTCATGCTCTTGGTTTTGTTGGAATAACAGAAAATGGAAAAATGTCATCTTATGGATTGGTTATTTATGTAGAAACTGATGAAGTAAAGTTCCTTTAAAATGACGAATTCTAAAAGCTATGATAGTAATTTCCCTTGTTACTTTCGTCCTACATGTACAGGTCAAAAGTATCACGCTCTCGAGACAGAAATAACATTAATTATTTAAATCAACAAATAGGTTGTAATAGGTTAATAATGAATTTTTGTTATTAGCTGTAAGCTTATAAGCTAATAAATAAAAAAAAATCTTCATGGTCCCAACCCTTACATTGTTGACATCAAACCGATTTTTCACCTACACAACCTCTGCTACACCACTCTGCCAAAAGCATGAACAATCTTTTTTATCGTTATTTGAAGAAGAAGCATCACTTTCTCGTTCTTTTTGGTTTGCCCACTTGATCTTTCCAATGCAAGATCTGTTTTCTTAGCTTTGTTTAGATTTTGAAACTCAATATCGATATCCATTTTTCAAAAATCCCCGCATTGGATTTTCGTTTAAACGCATTTAAAAAGGGGTAGGTCAAAATTTCTTGTGGACGAAGGTAACGTGTTACGTTCGGAAACTTGCTTTTAAATATTGAGATTTAAACCTTTACTTACTTAAAAAGCTGTCAGTCGAACAAATTTCAAATGATGAACTTTTTCTTATTTTTCAATGTGGCATGTGTCCATCTCACGACCGATCGACTACAATTAGCTACAATTAGGAGAAGTGTTAAGTTCTGCATACACAAAAATGACACAACACATTTCTTTTGAAATGACCCTGTTACTTTTGTCATGGTCTCCCCTACAAATGTATCCTTTTGACACTAAATAACTTT
Organism: Dasysyrphus tricinctus; assembly: GCA_963921185.1. Classification (NCBI taxonomy): domain Eukaryota; kingdom Metazoa; phylum Arthropoda; class Insecta; order Diptera; family Syrphidae; genus Dasysyrphus; species Dasysyrphus tricinctus. The sequence continues at coordinate 192,718,145 of OY992532.1, read as the reverse complement.
TGAAGAAAATTTCGTCTTTTCTGAATTTTCATAATTTAAAATTTTATTACATCAACATTCATAGGTACCTACATAAATATGTTTAGCTATACGTGTTTAAAATGCATTGCATATTCCCTAAAATTGCAAATTAAATCTCAAAAACTGTCAATTTAATTTTACAGTTCGTTTTGCCTCTCTAATAGGAAGCACACCGAAAAATAATGGTTGTTTTAAATGATGCTTGAAAAATTCGCTAAGAATTTATTGACATCATGAATAATTTTGTAAGGATTATTCATTGGAATTTTTGTTCGGGTAGAATATTTTTTGTATGGAAAAACAATTTTCTAAGGCAACAAAATTGCCTTAGAAAATCGTGATAGGGCTCACAATCGGAAGGTATGAAAAAAAAAACAAAGTTTTGATTTAATTCTTTATTTTAGACATTGCTATCTAAACATGCAAATGAAGAATAAATAAATGATAAATATACGAATTTTTCATATTAGATACTTTTTGTTATCGAACCAAAAAAATCATTAAAATCATTTATAGTTTCAAATAACTATCATTTATAGAGACAATTTTTTAAAGTAGGACATCTTAGATCACGTTATTGAAAATACAATTTTAAGGTCGAATTTTAGTGTCAAGAAAAATGAAGCGCTATTTAAGATACCAAAATATAAATTTATCATACATATCAAAGGGCACGGTATTGCCCAGCCAAGTTCGCGGCACTACACCCTTTTTACAGGAACAAACTCAGGCGATTTTCAACCCCCCTCTAACTTCAGTACCAATAAAGTCGGAAATTTCAAATTCGGAATATTTGCTGAACTGATCAAACACAGGTGGCTCACCAAATTTCAACTCTTTAGCATTAGTGGTTCCCAAGATATAGGACTTCAAAAATCGCAAAAACCGTAACTGACTGACTCACTGACTCACTGATTCACTGACTCACTGACAGATCATCAAAATTATGGAGCACTTCCCGACATCGTAGAAACTTGAAATTTCGCACAACGGTAGGCCTTGTGGTACATACAAAGGAAAAAATCGAAAATCTGCAATTTTCTATTCAGGGGGCGTGGCATCCACCCACTTTCTTAAATATTCTATAAATTATATGGAGCCTTTCCGATTGTTGTAGAACAATGAAAATTGGTAAGTTTGTAGGGTATGAGGTACTTAGAAAGAAAAAAATTGAAAAATTGGAATTTTCCATAGAGGGGGCGTGGTATCCACCCACATTCTTAAAAATTCTTATAAATTATATGGAGCACTTCCGATTGTTGTAGAACGATGAAAATTGGTAGGTCTATAGGCCTTGAAGTACTTAGAAGAACAAAATCGAAAAATTGGGAGTTTTAGTTCAGGGGGCGTGGCATCGACCCACATTCTTAAAAATTCTTATAAACTATATGAAGCGCTTTCGATTGTTGTAGAACGATGAAAATTGTTAGGTCGGTAGGACTTAATGTACTTAGAAAGAAAAAATTGAAAAATTGGAATTTTACATTCAGGGGGCGTGGCATCCACCCACATTCTTAAAAATTCTTATAATTATATGGAGCACTTCCGATTGTTGTTGAAAATTGGTAGGTCGGTAGGACTTGAGGTACTTAGAAAGGAAAAAAATAAAAAATTTGGAATTGTCCATTCAGGGGGAGGGGTGCCATCCACCCACTTTATCGGAATTGCTATTGTTTGTATGGAGCACTTTCGGTTGTCGTAGAATTATGAAACTTTGTAGAGCGGTAGGGCTTGACTTTCACCTGGCAAAATAAATCTTTGCAAAAAGGAGTAAAATAACAACAAAAACATAAATGTTAAAAATGGAGCCAAGTTCATATGTGTGCAAGAATCCTGTGCGTAAAAAGTCAGCCGAAAAAAGTAATGAGACCTAAAATATATGGCAAGTTTTAGTTAATGAAGTTTAACATCAAATATCTTAAGTAGAGTAATATCGAAACAATTCCAAATCATGACAGAAATTTGGTAGGTAATTAATGATTACTGATTAAAATTTGGTGGATTTTCTTGGCAAGTTTTCTCTTAAATACTTACTTAATCACAAATTTAAAATGTATGAAATCTTGACCAGTGAGCCCACCAAATTTCTGTCATGATTTGGAATTGTTTCGATATTACTCTACTTAAGATATTTGATATTAAACTTCATGAACTTAAAACTTGGCATATATTTTAGATCTAATTACTTTTTTGGCTGACTTTTTACGCACAGGATTCTTGTACACATAAGAACTTGAACTTGGCTTTCTTTTTAACATTTATGTTTTTGTTGTGATTATAATATTTACAATGCAATAATATTTCTTTTTTTTGAAATTCAATACACATATGTACATATTATAGGAGATAAGGGGATAAATGTGCTTTAAAGTCAATTTTCTTATTCTTTTTCTTGGGAGAGTTTAGACATTTGTTTGGTGAATCACTTGGTAACAAAAATTTGTTTATGTTTAATTTTTGTTTGAGGATTTGAGCACATTTTGAGTATTTATATATTGTAACTGTTAACTTGAACGCAATGTCATCGGAAAATGTGTAAGATGTAGTATGTCCCCAAAACTATTTACGTGTTTTAACTCTCATTTCATTTTTTTTAAGCTAAAAAATGGAAAGTTTTAGACTTAACACCTCATATCAACAAAATCGTTTTTTCTGAATTATGAAACAAGCAAAACATTGAGGTTTATGAACCAACACACAAATAGGCGAAGAAACAAAATATTTTCATGCGATATCTTGCCTTATGAATTAAAAACGTTGTAAATTATCCGTTGTGATTCAACTTTGAATAATAATGAGTCAGTTAACTATTTTTCTTGTATTTTGTCATTATCTAAAAAAATGGTGTAAACACAGTACTTTCTCAATGCTATTATACAGTTATTCTAGAATTAGAGAATAACATGGTGAGAGGTTTTACCAAGATATCTATTCAAAAAAGAGCCAGTAACTGCGCAAATAGAATGCCAATATGACGAGCAACTAGGTTTGGGGCTAGTATTAACAACTTCGAAGTTCACAGTGAAAACAAAAATTATTCCACTTCTGAACACGTGTAGTGCTATTTGTTTTGATTGACCGGGATTATGATAGGCTAGTAAAATATGGAGTAACATTTTGAATAAAGTTCTTTCAATGTTCAAATAAATAAAAAACTTGGGGGCGAAATTCTGAAGCGAAAGCTAACACTTGAGAAGAATTTTTTGTGTTTTTGAATTAAGCTGACATGTACTGGGCTCTGGACCTTTGGCACCTTATATATGGGAAATTTGAAAAAAGAAATTGTCATCTAATTGGTCAGTTATTGCTCAGAAAAGGTCAATTAGTTCTAGAAATTGGTCAGCCCTTCAAGGTTTAATGTTTTCAAGCTCAGGCAAGGTCACCCGTGATTTTTGGCACCTCATTTGTGGGCAACTTACAAAAAACTTATTCCATTCTAGATCGTGATTAAAAGGTCAACTATTTACAGTAATTGGTCAACCATAGATTTTCTTATGAATTTTAATCCTTATGCGCCAAAAATAGTTCCTGACCTTGAAATACTAACTTTAAAAAAATCGTAAAAAAACTTTCTATAGCTGACCAATTACTGAAACTAGCTGACCTTTCATTTAGATCTGAGATTTTTAAAAATTCATCAAAAACAAAATTATAGCTGACTCTTTTTGGTATCGATATATGGAATATTTTATGTCGATCATTTCAAGTATCACAAATCAGTGTATTTTAATTGGAATTTTAAGTTTTTCTTCAAGATGCAGTTTAAATAATCTCCAATATTTGCCAAAGGACCCGAGTACTTCTTAGTTGTAAGTTGTAATTCTTCACCTGCCTCTACATAATTTAATAAGAAGGCTTAAATGCAGAATAGTATGCTTAACACATACATGTCAACCAGGTGTTTCGCAGAGAGGAAATTATATATTAGAAACTGAGTTTAGAATATCAACTTTAGGAATCGTTAAAAATTTGATTGAATCAAAAAGAAACTGTATTGATACACAATATAAAATCTTTTAAGGTGAGCTATACTCTATATACTGCGTTTCGCCCAGATACAACAGTTGGGACTAAGAACTAACAAAGGATATTTCGGGCGCAAAGATATTAAAAATATTTTAGCCAAATTTTGAAGAAAGAGATTAGTACTTTAAGGATTCTTTACTAATTTAATTGGAAAAAAACTACCTCACGTTGGAACATAAACTCAAAAATTGCAAAAATAACGGTTATTCTTTTCTTTTTGCAACGGGGATATCTCGAAAACCCGAGTTAATATCCCAAAATGAATAACGGATTTTGCGGTCATTTTGAATGGAGGAATACTTTAAAATACTCATAGAACAGTTTTGAGAAGTTTTTACTTTTTAAGGACAGGATGAGATAAAATTAATTAATTTTGAAAAATGTAATTAATTAATATTTTGTTACCAAAATGAATTTCTTAATGAAGGAACCGGGTTGCCCATCTTCAACTGACTAATTTAAAAAAATGTTAGTTTTTGTATTTTAAATTTGTTCATATCTTTTTTCTTTCTTTTATTTTCAGGTTATAGAAATTTGTTTGCAATATTATAATGGCTTTTCTAAGGAGTTATTTGAAAGGACATAAGAATGGAGTACTGACTTTCCAAAAAGCTACAAAACAATACTGTAAGTGTTTTTTGATTATTTTTTTTTTCTAATTTAAGTAAGTTGGATTTTTAACTTTCCAAAAAGCAACAAAACAATACTGTAAGTGTTGCCGCTTTTTTCTAATTATTTTTTTAATATTTATGTTTTTTTTTATAAAATTGCCCCTCCTGTACAAGCGGGAGGAAATATTAAACCCTACCGTGAGATCTCTTTTGCGCGAATCGCCTGGTATGCAAAAATAATAGGGAATTTAACAAGCCCCTACACTCCTACTGCAGCGACTATAGATGGTGAAAATAAAAATCTGATAAAAAGGGATCTGATTTAGGCCCATCCATATACATATGCACTAGGCACAAACTCGTCTAACTGTATTGAACAAAAAAGGTTGAATTGTAAATGGAAAACCGTGTTGGGTTATAATTTTCAACGATTTTATAAATTTCATTGAAAAAATCGCTCGTTTTTACAAATTAAAAAAAATTGTTGCTTCCTGAAAAAGTCCAATCTTGTGGGGGTGCCAAGAAATCATGCTTGAATCTTGAAATTATCAAAAACTAAGACATGATAATGAATGTGTCTGCGGAGTTGATTGTATTTTTTTTTTGTTACTTAAGGGCGGATTTTCATATTTCCTTAGATTGTAGGTTTTTTAAATCTTCAAAGAAATTTTGTTTCGAAAATGTCTGAAATACGTTAAAGTAAATTACCATAACCTATATTTCCTTTTTCGTTAAGGACAATTTCTTCAAAAAATTTTAAATGTTGTCTTAAGTCTTCTAAGAGCGTACTATCTTCCTTGTCTTTAAATGTAGTTTTGTAATGTGAAATAAAGGTATTTCGTAGATTAATCCTTTTTTTACCCACATACCTAGGTATTTTATGTTGATGTGTGAAGGTTGATAAAAGGGCCAGTTATAGCGATCAGGAACACGCATCAGGAAAAATTTTTCAAATGGATTATTTACTATGTTTTCAACGGATTTGAAACCGAAATGCTACACGGATCAATGAAAAAACACTCCAAGAATTTTTTGTGCAAATAAAATTTTCAATTGAACAATTATTTTTTCTTAAAAAATTTATTTTAACAATTTTTCTGATTCAAACCATTTTTTTCTGATACATAAATAATCCATTTGAAAAATTTTTCCAGATGCGTTTTCCTGATCTCTATAACTGGCCCCATAAATACCTTTAACAAAAACTCATACCATTCAACTCATTTTATACCTTCATATGTATCAAACTTTTATAGCTGGTTCTCTATACGACAAAAGATCTTAGAACCTGCCTCAACACCACATGTTGCGTTATTTCATAACAACCATGTCCATGCGGTTCTCTGTAGAGTTAAAAAAAAATAAAATTGTTACTGATACTAATTAGTTCCCAAGGATCATTTTTTTTTTTTCAAAAACACACCTCTTTGTGTTTGATATCCTTTTCAAATTTCAAACACACGCAGTTTTTAAATCCAAGATACGATTCAGTGAATACGATCATGATGACGATGAGAACAAAAAAAAAAACGTTAAGCATCAAACACGATGAAAGAAGAAAATTATCAAAAAAAAAAAAGAAAACAGTAATGAATTATCCTGATCCGGCTTTTAGACGCATATGCATGGAAAAATAAGTAAAGAAAAAAAAAATTTAGTTCTTTCCTGCCTAAAAGTCGGTCCTTTATTATTCTCTCTTTTTATTTTTCCATTTAATGCATGCTCAGGCTTAGCATCAGCAATCAGGATATGTATGTCTTACACACAAGAAAAACGCGATTCTCCAGCAATAATACATAGCACCGCAATGACGAAGACGACGACGACGGATTTAAATGCCAGAGTGTGCCCATTTAATTTTATAGTTTTTTATTCAACATTTGTGTGTTTGCTGGTAAGAGACGTTTTTGATTTGAGACAGGACATTGGAAAACGACAACAGACAGACAGACAGAAAATGAGAAGAATGAGAAAAAATGAAATAATTAAATGACATCTGTTTGAAGGTATAAAAATGCTTCTGCTCCTTCTCCTCGTGGTCCTGATGGAACGGTGTTATTTATCTTTCCGTCCTTTTTTTTGTTGTTGTTAAGGATTTACCTAAATGCTTAAATAAAAAGAGAGATTTCGATTCGACCGACCGGCAACGATAGATGCAATAAGACGACTGTGTGTGTAGGTAAGGTTGTTGAACTTTTTATTCTCAATTATATTTGATTTCCTTTTTTTATCAGAGATATGTTAATGTAGGTATGCCTATAGTCCTTTGGTGGGAAAATATTTTTCTGCAGGATGTTTATTTTTATGGATATTATTATGCAAACACATTAGGTACTTACCTTTTTCTCTGTGAGCTTTTCACAACGACGCTGCTTGCATATCTGATGACTTTTATCATTTCGACATGGAGCACATTCACCACAGTTATCTTTGCGTTGACAACCAATGCATTCACCACAGCGTTTTCGCTTCTTTTTGGTCTGAAAAAAATTAAAATTAAATAAAAGGAAAATATAAGTGAAAAGCGATAATTTTTTTTAATTTAATTTATTTACAGGGCTAATTACAAGAGATGCCAGTTGCGTTTATATACAAATGTGATTGGATAAAAAATTTATTTAAATTGATTGGTAGTTTGCAAACACCACCATTTTCGATTTTCGAAAAAAGTTGTCCTTGGAACATATCAATTAGGCCGTTTTCGAAAATATCAAACTAACGTCAATTTGATCGTCAAATAATTATCATTTTTTCATCAAATATGCAATCGTCCTGTTTATACACAAAATCTGTTTGTTTAACGTCAGTTAATTTTCTTGCAAACGCATTTGAGTTTACGAACACGCTTTCTGTCTTTTTGCCGTCAACTCAGTATTTTAATTGCAAATTTGCGTCGCAATTAATGTTTTCGAACATATAATCAAGCAAACTGTATTATCGAAAATAAAACTTCTGCTAATTTCATTTTGGCTTTTCGAACAGTTGATCTTTGCAGCTTGAATTCAAAAATATTTTGTAAATGCATTTTTGACGCAGAAAACTAAACCTTTTTTCCAAACTAACGTCAATTTGATCGTCAAAAGAATTTTTTGACGCAGAAGATGTTTTCGTCAAATTTATGAAACTGTCTGTATCTGCACAAAATCTGTTTGACTAATGTCAGTCAATTTCTTGCAAACGCATTTGACATTTACGAACACGCTTTCTGACTTTTCAATTCAAATGCATTTTTGACGCAGATAACGTTTGTGAAAACGACCTTTAATTTGAGTTGAGCTGCTATACTAACGAGTGTGGCTTTCTTACCTAAATAAATTTATCGTTTACATAATTTCTTATGAAAATATTTAAAAACATGCAACAACATTTAGGTACATATTACTTTATACGACAATAGATCTTACCTCCTTTGATCCATTAATTTCACTGCAATCACTCATGCCAATTGTATTCAGAGGACTTTTGAAATTCGCCGTACTTGATACAGCATCAACTTGACCCGGATTACTCGGATCCACGTCCATTGCACTGCTCTCTGATTCGGCACTCGATTCCAGTGAACTCGCTCGATTTTTCCGTCGTTCTTTTTTCCGAGCATCAACTCTCACAATTGGTGAATTTAATTCTTTTTTAATTTTAATCGGTGTCGTTGTTGACGCCGTCACTGTTTGATGTTGTGTTGTATTGGGATGATGATAGCCCCCATTATTACCACCACCAACGCCACTGCCATCTAACATCATCGAACTATCAAAGGTGAGTTCCTTTTTTATTTTTGTCGGTGATGCTGTTGACGCCGTCACTGTTTGGTGTTGTGTTGTATTTGAATGATGATAGCTAACGCTATTGCCAACGCCATCGATCATCATCGAACTGTCATAGGTTGGTGTGTGCATTCCATTGCCAACCAGACCGCCACCAACCAGGCTACTATTGAGATCATAACTGTCCTTTTTTATCAGGGTCACTAGATTTTGCGTTGGAAACGTCGTAATTGGCTGATACAATTGCAGGTGCCTATCGTCCAAGTATGGCTGATTCATGGTTGTAATGTCACGGGCCTGAATTGGTGCCGGCACCAGCGGATATGGCCTGCCCGGACTATTGACGGCTGTTGCTGAGAGCGCATGGAAATTTGGTGTCGCAAGAGCACTTAAACCCGCCGTCGCGGGAGGCGGTAATGAAGGCGGCTGGAGAGTGTTTATGGACGTCAACTGAGTGAGTTGGGGACCACCTTGTCTCGGCGAACCACTACTCGGGGATATTATTACTGGCACTGGTTGGGGTGGTGAGAGCACCGATCCATCTGGCATTAGACCATTCGTTTCGTTATAGCCATGGAATTGACTTTGGAATGATGGCAGCTTCGAGAATGGCTCAAAGCCTTTGTTGTCCTTGGTTTCCATTTCCCAAGGACGTGTGTAGTTGCTGTTGGCGTTATTCGCCGACGTTATAGAATCTGAATTCGACTCATCTTCTTGCTGTTGTTGTTGTTGTGATTGTTGATTTTGTTGTTGTTGCTGTTGTTGTTGTTGTTGTTGTTGGGAGTTCTGATGCTCCTGATGATGCTGTTGCCTGGCATAGTAGTCCCAACTATTTTGATCAACTAATATACTATTGGGTTGTTGTTGGTGATGTTGTGGTTGTTGTTGAAGTTGTTGGGGATGAAAGGCGTGCGCATTGTTGGTGTAATGACTTAGATTATTCAAGTGAGTATTGTGGGGATTGTGATGCAAACTATTTGGATTACCCGCCCCGCCCGATTCAACACTTCCACTCGAGTTTTGTGCAATTAAAGACGCCATTTAACTTTGTTAGCTTGCGCTACCATGGCTAACTGTATCATCAAAAAAATAAATCGATCGTTTTTTGTTTGTTTCTTTTGTTTTTTGTGATGAAAATAAAATTAAAAATTTTGAACTTGAATTTTTGGTTTTGAAAATTTTTGAACACGTAGTCTACTGATTGAGTTACTAAAGATTAAGAAATGAGCAAACAGATTTCCTGGCTTTTTATTTTTGTACGAATTTGAGGTAGCTGTCTTCTGTTTTTTTTTTTTTTGTAATCTTAATAACAATTTCTAACGAGCAAAAATTTGTGTAATTAACAATTTGTAATATTTTCTTTTTGTTGTTGGTTATTTTGAACTCTTTGAACTCTCACTTTTTTTTGTTGGAAAACGCGACGTTTTCAAAATTAATTTTTATTTATGGAAATTCGATTTGAACTGTGTTCATAGAAACTTATATTGAGTTATAACGAGATTTGTAGTTTGGTTTTAAATATTTGTTGTTTTGGTTGCTGAACACGGTACTTTGTATTTTTAACTTTAATATTATATGTTTTGTTAAATAAAATTTGTTTGGTAGTTTGTTTTTAAATTTATTTTGTGATTATTTTTATTCAACTGGAAACTATTATATTTCTATATATTTTTTGTTTGTATGAATTATTTAATTTATTAATTAACAGTGCGTTAGTTTTGTAATTGGTTTTGTTTTTGTTGAGAGAAAAATTTTGTTAGATTTGTTGTATTTTATATTTTGTACTATATTTTGGATTTTTGTATGTTGTAAAAAGTTTGCTGTTACCTACTATTTTAATTTAATTTTTTTTTTGTTTAGCACTCTATGTTAGAAATTAATATTTTTTGTAATTTTGTTTTGCGGACTAAAATCGCGTGTATATATTATTTAGTTTTATTTTTATATATATATATTTTTATGATGATGTATTTGGATGTAAATTTGTTTAAACTTCACAAAACAAATATTTTGTATTTTATTTTTGTTCGAAACGCGTGCAGATAAAAATAATTTCGATTTATTGTCACAACAAAAGTTAAACTATATTTATATTTAACACTTTTAAAATGTCTCACACACGGCAAGGGTTTTTTTTTGTTTAATTAAATTTTTGGTAAATTTTCAGACTTGGATTTGAATTAAATTTTTGTGTTCGAAATTTGTATTTATTTAATTTTATATATATATTTATTTTTTGTAGAAAAGAACGCGTTTGTACTTTAGTTTTAACAAGAATTTGTATAATACAAAAATATTATTTTATATATGTATATATAATATAGATTTGTAGATTTGCTTTTGGTTTTGCTTGTTTGTTTTTTTTTTTTTTATTTTTATTTTAATAAGTTTATTATTTTTTTTAATAAGTTAAATTAGTAATATTTATATGTAGTTTAAGTTAAAAAAATTATATATAATTTATGTATATATATATATATTATAAAGATTGCTTATAAGTATTAAATTTTGTTTTGTTTGCTTATATGATTAGTTTTGTCTTCCACTGGTTTGTTTGTTTTGCTTAGATTTTACATTAACGTTATTCTAGAGATTATCATTATTTTTTGTTTGTTTATGAAAATTTTATAAATTTCTATAAACGATGATGGATTTGTTTTAAAATTTTGTGATGATAACGTTTGGTATATATAAATTTGAATTTGTTTTTATATTTATAATTTTTTTACATGAGAGAGAATAAATTAGGAAATAAATATTTTTATATATAAGTTGGTTTGTTTGTTTTGCTTTTTTTTTAATAATAATTAATTTAAATAAAATTAAATAAATAAATAAGTTAAAATATTTTTGTTATATATATTATGATTAGATAATTTGGTTTTGAAGTTGTTGTTGTTGTTGTTGGTTTTTGTTTTGTTTTGTTTCGGAAATTTTTGAGAAATTATTTAAATTTGATTTTATAATTAAAAGTATAAAACATTTTTGTCGAAGTAAGCTTTGGTTGTTTTAGGTTTTGGATAGCATGTTTTCTTTTTGTTGAGGCTGAAATGAAAAATGAAAAAAAAAAAAAAAAAAAATTATTATTATTATTAAAACAAAATATTTGTTTGATATAAAACATCTAAAAATATTTAAATATAATCTTACTCTGGCGTTTATTGTGAAAAAAATGTTTGCTTATTATTAATGTGGAAATAATTGAATCGGTGAGTGGAAGAACAGTACAAGCGCCTTTGCAGAAAAAATAATATAAATTGTCTACTGGCTTGAACACATGTTTTTAAAAAAGAATTTTTTAACTCTCTTATTATAAGTAATCAGTTTTACATTTTCATACCAAAAAATCAATTTTTTGTCTGAGCAATAAGAAGTTACGCCTGTTTTTCTTACATTTTTTATTTGGCACTTGTACTGTTCTTCCGCTCACCGATTGGATTGTTCTTAAGATTAATACAAAAATTCAAAGTTGCCAATGTAGCTTCGAAAGACAAAGAACAACTTTTAATTTTATTACTGGCCTCTGTCGCCCTTTGCTCCCAGTTAACTACAAAGAGATAAGACCAGACGAAGTTTTGGTAAATCTTGCCTTTGGTTCCTTTCAATACAAAAATCAATATCAACTCGGGTTAGATGAACTGACTTTTGGCTTTGTCGCGGTTTTTTGTAGAAGAAATATCGTCCTATAAGCTACTTAGCGTGCAAATTGTGGAGTAGTTTTTATTCGTTCCCTCCTTTATGTTTTCGGGTGTGCTGAGTCCGAAACTGAGGCTTTCGACTAAAATTTCGTGACGCAACATGAACGAAATGATGCAAAAATGCATTTTGTGGAAATTTCTTACTCATGGCTCAAAAACTATCCATTGTTCGTGAATTACATCAAAATACAATTTGAAAGGATGAACTATTTCCAACAAATCTCTGTTCAAGGTTTTTTTCTTCGACAACCCATTTGGACTCAAGCGCTAGTCGAAAATTGACGTATTTTTACTGTTTCCGAAAATTCACTCGAAAACACTAATACCTACTACTTTGCGTGACAATTTTGAATTTTTGTCTTAAACATGAACCAAGATATTTATGATGGTCTTTGATGCGCTGAGTTCGAATCTAGCCTAGCACGTCACGTTTTTGAGATATTCAAATCTAAAAATTAAACAAAAAATGCGTTTTTGATGCAAATTTAGGGTCAACTCCAGTACGATCGGACTTTTTTTATTTTTTTTTTTTAATCTTTTGTGCTTAATGTTAAAATGACATCTAAAGGACTTAATTCAATGAAACGAAAATCTTAAAACAAGTATAACATTTTTTGAAAAAAAAAGGGTTAGAAAAATATATTTTTTTTTAAAGTTGCTCAATCTCAATATGAGATCTAGTCCTATATTAAGTTCGAGACAATCTTGATTTAGAAATTCATTATTGAAACAATCTCAAGAATTTTCGTATAGCGAACTAGCGTCAAATATTATAACATTGTTTACCTACATTTCAGAATGACAAAAAAGGCAGCTGCAAACAAAAAAAATTACAAAATGAAATTAAAAATTTATAAAATAGCATTAAAATAAAACCCTACAAATGCAAGTCAATTACTTTTCTCTGTTAGATTTTTTACTTATTTTAAGAATTTTCGAGCCTACCAGACTTTTTCGTCAACGAAAAAGCTTGTTTAAACACTGTTTTTCTTGACTTTAGCTTGTTTTTTTTTCTTTCTGAGAGTACCGTTCCTCGCAGAGTAGTATGAAACGCATTTATCAGAAAAAAGTATAAAATTTCAAAATAATTTTACGCCGAGTAATGTGATGGACCACAAAAATGATCATGCAAAATGATGGTCCATATTAGCCGATTAGCCGGTTTCGAAAGAACCACTTGATTTTATTTAAGTAATCATATTTCATTTTTACTTGCGGTAAATATGTCGGTACTACATACAGTGTTGGACAGAGAATAAGCTCACATTAGTGAATCGGATTTTAATAAGGAAAATCTGTATTTTGCTATTTTCTTGGAACATAATTGATTGAAAACTCTTTTTATTCAACGCTGAAAAACTCAAGTATATACAAAAAAAAAGTCGACAAAATAACAACAAAACAATCCTTAAACAAAATGTTTTGGTGTAACATAAGGTGGTCACATAAGCACAAGTACGAAATTAAATAATTTATCACTAAAACAAGTAGTTTTTTTCTAATATTTTGTTGGGTACCCTTTCTGCCTTAACACAGCCTTAAACCGCCGAGGAATACTCGCCTTTAGGTGCTGTCATTGATGAATAGGAATGCTAATGTGTGCTAATTCTCTGTCCAACACTACATAATAAATATATGGCAAATTATGCATTCGTAAAAAAATAGAACTTGAGATTTTGATCAGACTTGTCATAACGATGATGGGGAAGACGAAAAAAGTGGGTCTTACAATTCTATCTGCCTGTCTGTATGTTTGGCTACAGCCTCCTTAAACGGTTGGATCGATCTTCTTAAAACTTGGCACATAGAAGATTTTAGTGAATCTGCCCAAGTAGGTTTTTCATTTTCTTAGAGCAAAAAACAACGGTAGGTACATGCCATACAATTTTTTTTAAGCAATTTTACAAAATCTTATTTTTTACAAAAACGGCTCTACAACTTTTCTTTAAAAAAAAATCCATAACTTTCTTTTAGTCAAAGCTACCTTTGGATAGGAAACTATTTTTTTCTTTTTAATTGTTATTAATGGTATATCTCCAAAAAACGAACAATTTTTATTTATTTTCTTCGAAATGGTTTTTCTGATTTCAATCATTTGTATATACAGAAGTTTCTTAAAAATATAAACGATTTATTTTAAGTAAAATTTTGTTTTTTAATTTTGAAAAATGTTAATTTTTTTTTTTTTTGAAAATCTAATATGTATTTTGAAAACTACCTAAAGCGTGATTTGTTGACCTCCTTAAGGCCACTTTACACGATTATAGAAGTCATATGACTTCTCATATGACCTGTCAGAAAAATCATACCAAATCGTCTGAACGCACTCATAGATCTCATATGACTTCTCAAAAGCAAAAAGCATATGACTTTTTTGACATTAGAACTGCAGCTATATCCATTTCAGAAATGAAATGGGATTTGTTGTTTTCATGGAAAATAGTGAGTTCAGAGTATTGAAAACAAAAATATTCTTACAAAAAAATAGAATTTTTATGAAAATAACAAGGGATAATTGCAAAAAAGTAATTTTGTACTGAAAAATTTTATTTGTTTTTGACTTTTTTTTTCTTCTATTTTGGAGTTGACAGATAGCCATAGAGAAAATCAAATGCGAAGTAAAAACGTGTAAACATAAAAAAAGGAAAACCGTATGACTTTACTTAAAATGACAGCTCATTTGAGAAATCGTACAGAAAATATAATGACAGGTTATATGACTTCTATTATCGTGTAAAGTGGCCTTCAATGTGAATATTAAGAAATACTTCACATTTAGAGAAATTTTCAAATGAAAACTCTAACAACAAGTTAACTTCACATTTGAACTTCAGTAACTCTGTGGCTGGATGTGGAATGATCTATCTCTATGTGAACATAGAGGAGATCAACAAAACGGGAGGAGTGCGCAATACCGAAATTCTGAATCCTGAAAACCCAAAATCCCGAAAATCCAGATTCTGGATTCTGACCTCAACCCTGACGAAACACGCCTATAGTCGATTTTTTTGAAACGCGTTATTTAAAAGTTTTCTTAACACTTTCTAGAATATTTAAGGAACAAATTTTACTTCTTGAAAAAATAATGGTACCTTCCATACAAATGTTTAAAAACCGTTATTTTTTTTACTTAAATACGGCTACTACGGTTTTTTTTAAACTTTTTCTGTATTCTTAAATAAGAGCGATCTACTATCAAAAATTATAAAAATTTACCTATTAGTAGCTCTCATTGAGCGTTTTTTTTTTATTTTGAATTTTCTCATTATCGGCTGAACGGATTATAAGATTATTTTTTTACATACAAATTTCAAATAGGATTTAATAATATTGTATAACAAAACTAAGACAACAAATTTTATTAGCTTTTTATGGCCTTTAGTCCTACAAATTGGCGTTTCGTTCGGCTTACTCACTTGAACTCATCAGTGAGCTGATTTATTTCAGTAGTATATAGAATTTGTATTATAAAAACCTTCTTATATAGAAACTATGCCTGGCCCCGGGCAAAAAAACTTCCAGCTTAATGATTAGGAATTCTAATCTTGTTGGATATAGTTTACAGTGGATTTTCGTTAAAAAATTCTTGTAAGTTGAACTGAACTTAATACAAATTGCGTATGACAAAGTAGAGTTGTGTAAATCATTCATTTCAAATGATCGAATCGTTCAAGAATCGACGACCAAAATGATTCGATCATTTCAATCAATCGATCTTTCGATAATTTTTCACTTCACTGAATTTATTACCGATTCAATTTTCATTTCGATTTCGATGGAATTAAGTCTCTCCGATTTTTACTAATTCAATTCAACGCTGTGTACAGATTTTTATCAAATCCAATGCAATTTTGATGGTTTTAAAAAGCTCAACAAAATATGGAATTTTCAAAGTTTTTTACTGCTCCGAAAAAGGTGATTTTATGCCAATTGGTTGAAAATTGGATCGAAATATACTTTTTAATTCCATTTACGAATGGCGATGGATTAAAAAACGTGTAAGAAATCGGAAATTTTTGATGAATTTTTACTGCTCCGGAAAAATGTGATTTTAGGGCAATTGGGTGATATTTAGATCAAAATACACCTTTTCTCTAAAAAAATAGTTCATTCCCTATCTTCCAAGCCATCAATTGTCTAATACCATTGACGGATGGCTACGATATCGATATATAAAAAAATCTAAAAAAACACTGAAATGTTAGATGAATTTTTAGTGCTTTTACTTTCAAAGAATAGTTCGTCCCCTTTATTTCAAGCCATCAACTGTCAAATTCTATTGACGGATACCTACGATGTCGATAGATTAAAAAAAAAAACTCTAAAAACTCTGAAATTTTTTATTTTTCAAATAATTGAGATTGAGATTGGGATGGAAAATCATAAAATCATCGAAATGATTGAGATTGGGATGGATAATCGAGAATCATCGAAATGATTGAAATTGGGATGGAAAATCGAGAATCATTGAAATGATTGAGATTGAGATCGATTGAAATGAAAATCTGTGATTTCAATCATAAATAAAAGATATTATTTTGAATAACTTAAGAACACTTATTATTATTATTATTATTATTAAGTGTTTTTAAGTTATTCAAAATAATATCATTTATTTATTTCATAAAAAACACGTTGAAAATCTCCAATATCAAGTCAATTTCAATCATCAATACTTTTCGATGATCGGATCAAAAAAATCGAATCGTTCCTGATTGACACAGCCCTATGACAAAGCCCTCACTATGTCACTGATGAGTTCAAGTGAGTTCAACGCCAATTTGTAGGACTAAAGGCCATAAAAAGCTATTTTGAATCAATAATTCAACAAGTCCAATCCTTAATGCTAAGTCTTCTACGTGGCTGATTTATTTCAGTTGATATAGAATTTGTATTATAAAAACCTTCTTATAAAAAAATTTATTGTTAAAAAAAGTTTCAATATTTTTGTTTTGAAAATTCGATATCTCAAAAACTGGTTCACAGTTTTTGTTTGAAATATCATTTTTATATGCACATAAATAAATACTTAAAATTTGCATAGAAAAATTTTTCCTTAAAAATGTTTTAGGAATTTCTTATGTAAAAAAATTATATAAAACCAAAACGCTTCAGCGATTTTAATTTTTTCTCCATACCATTATATGTATTTAATCAAGAATTTAGATGACATTCACTTTTTTCACCACAAACTATTAAGGGAGTTGTTCTAGCTAATATAAATATTGTATTTTATGCAATTCTCTCATAATTTGCATGTCTTTATAACCCTCAGCTTCCTGAACAGAAGAGCAAGTACGTGGAACCCAATCGTGAATTTAATTTATTTATGGATTCGAAAAATAAGTAATGCCCTAAAAAAAACTTTAATAGCAAAAATAATAAAACCCTATCTGACTCTACTAGGTGTGCGTGTTAACGTGAATTTCTCGCAAATTTTCACAATTTGCCGTTAAAAACCATATGAGAAAAAATCCAAGGATATATTTAATTTGTTTCTTGTTGGCGTTATTAAAAAAAAAAACAAATTACATAGGTACCGTACTGACCATAAATCGTAATGCTGATTTGAAATCATGAGAATCAACAAGAACAATCCTTTCATTATTTCTTATTTCCTTCTTTTGATTTTCTTCATGTTTTCATAAAACAATTATGTCAATATGTATGGACAAAATATTATGCAGTCTATAGTTAACATTTGGTTAGGTATTTACATTTATCTTTTGGCCCTTATCAATTATTTTGTAATTGTTATCACGGTAAAATAAAACTTTTTGCTCTAAAAATTAACCCTTTCTTGTTATTCATCATCATATATAAAAGCACAGTACATTTTTGCCTTTGTATGGTAGAAAATTTAATTATAATTCATAACGAACCTTAAAAAATTTAACAAAAACATGCATTTTATCCAATTAGTGTCCATATAGATTTTTTATTTTTAGTGCAATTTATTTTTTACAACGTCCAATCCAATATTATTTAGTTATTTGGAAGCACAAATTAAAACAAAAAATTCTTGGAAAAACAATGAAAAATCCTATTCCTCCGGGCAATCATTTCCAAAATATAAAAAAATTGCACCAACAAATACACACATACAAACCATATACAAACATAATAATAAAATGTAAACAAAAAAAATACAGAAAACTTTAAATCCCTTCTGTTTTGGGTTCCATGTTGTTGTTGGTATATTACATTTTTTGTCCTTCTTCTCGTACTTTTGATAAGAGCACATGTGTTGTGTTGAATGTATCTTGTTTTTTTTTTTTTTATTGTATCCGTTGGATGGCCTATTTTTGTTTAAATTAAAGCTCGTGCTCAAATAAACGCGAAATTCGCGCAATTTATTTGACGTGCAATTGCAAGCAGCTGCTAGCAATTTTTTTTTTTGTCTGTAGTTTGTGTCGATTCTCCGGCTGTTTGCCTTTGAGTATGTAGTTCCTGTTTTTGTATTCTTTCATCCATGTTATAAAAAAAAAAGATTGAAATACCAAAACCATTTTGCCGCATCTTATACAAACCGTTTGGGTGTGAAAATAAAAAAAAAAAGAATTAAATTCATCGAGCCAAGTTATCCTTAGCGCACGGTGTATAAAATATAGGTTGCCTAACCAAACCTTCTTTAAAGACATTGATGGATTGGAAGTCTGATTGCAATGGTTTTTTTTTTGTTCCTGATAGTAAAACTCTACTATATGCTCCTCTGAAAAAAATGAATCCTTGGGTGCTATGTAGTATAGAGCACACAATCAAAATAGCAACAACAAAAAAGGCAAACTCATTTTGTGAGAGAATCTTAGCTGCCTTGCAGTAGAGATATATTTATACGTTGACGTACATACCAAGGTATAAGTTAATAAACTCACTTAGTTAAACGAATGAATTTACAAGGAACAAAAACCAGCATGCACCTGTGCGTTGAGTTGGTTATGCGCTAAAGATACAAAAAGAAAAAGAAAAAACAATTACAATCTCATGGAACTTTAACTGAATTAAAAAGATAAAATGAAAATACAAGTAACTATGCGAACAAGGAGTATAATTTTCGCTTTTCATTTTCATTTTCAATTTTATTTTGTTGTGATATTCTTCTTGTTTACTGCGGTAGGTATACCTACCTACTGTGCTGTGGTGCCTTCTGTAAAATGTGGCTGTTGGTATCTTGATAATGATTGGAAAATTGGTTTGCATATCGTTAAAGAAAATTCTTTGTAAAATATTCTCAGGGTTTCCTTTAGGCTCAGTGATTTATTTATTTTTAATTAGATTTAAAAATGAATTGTAAAACATTTCTGTTAAACTTTTAAACTTATAACAAAATATTCAGAAATTTTTATCAATTCCTTAAATTTTTAACAGTCCAATGCATTTATTCATCGAGAGCTTAAACCTTTTTAATATTTATCAACATTCCCTAAGAGAACTATTTAAGCAATAAAAAGAATCAATTGCAGCTTTTAAACATTCTTGTAACTTCTTGAGTTCTATCCCATCTGGAAAAACAATCTAGTTTCTAACGCTGACTACCAGTCCAATACAATAACTACTGAGTTACTTCGCAATACAGTTACTTAATGTTGAAAATGAAAAACTATATACATACTTAAATTTGTCTTACCATTGTATGGTTGGTATAAAATACTTCTTTTTTTGTTTTTGTCATATATGGGGCATTTGTGATGGAATAACAAGACTTCTCCGGCAAGTTTTCACCAGCGAGGCTTCACGAGTATTTGACAAGTTTTTCCTGTCAAGATTTTTCCTACCAAAGCCTTTCCAAAGCCTTATCCCACAGCTTCTTAGTAGCGAGGGCCTCACGAGTATTTAACAAGTTTTCCTTGTCTAGATTTTCCCTACCAAAGAATTTCCAGGACCTTGATTAAACTTGGCAAAAAATAGCAATTTTTCCAGGTGGGATAAAGGGTGTCCCTTTAATTGTCAACAACATTTTAGGGCATATTCTAAGAAAAAATTGCGTGGGGGGAAGTTGTATATTCCCTCCTGAGGCAGTGGGGCAATTTCTGAAAAATTGGCTTTAAATACCAAAAAAAATATTAAAAATAAATGAAACCAAAAGCTTATTTTAAATTCTTGTATTTGTTTTTTTTTTTTATTAAGTTGTTTTAGCGAACAGTTTTTGAGAAATCAAATTTCAAAATCATAATTTGAAAAAAAAAATATTTCTCGGGTTTTTTTTTTTTGGGAAAAGTGCCTTTTGTTTTTTTTTTTAATTTCTCAAAAACTAGGAACGATTTTTACATTTGGTTTTCTGTGTTATTTTATTGTTCGATATTCATTGCCCTTATTAGTTTTTAGTAAAGAACTGGCAGATTCAAATTTACTCCAATACAATTTTTGTCTCTAATATTCCCAAGAATCATGTCCTAGAATATACTTGCGAATTAAGGGACATTCTGTATAGGTCGAATCATAAAGGTAAGGTTTGGAGAAATAACATTATTCTATATGAAATTCTTGATGATAATTTGCAATATTATAATCTTTACGTTTTGAATTTTAGAATTGATAGAAATAATTTCAAAAAAACATATTTCACTGTCCATCACATCAAAAGAAACATTTAAAAAACATTTCTAGAAATGCTTGTCTTTTGTGTCAGAAATAATTTTGAGTATGTTTTTACTTGCGATATACAGGGTGTCCCGCACCTGAGTGGAAGTATCTTAGGGTGTGGTTCCTGGGTATATTCTAAGAAAAAAATTGTATGGGGGGAAAGTTGTATCTCCCCTCCTTGAGGCAGGGGGGGCAGTTTCTGAAGAATTTACTTAAAATGCCAAAAAAAACATTAAAAATCAACGAAAACACATCTAATAATCTGCTATATTTTTTTTGAAAGTTAATACTCCATTCTTGCATTTGGTTCTTAAATCAAGTTGTTTAAGCGAATAGTTTTTGAGAAATTAAATTTCAAAGTCAAATTTGTTCAAAAAAATTGTGATTTTTTTTTCTTAAGTCGATATTTTTCAAAATTTTACGTAATTAAGTGCTATTTTTGTGTTCAATATTCATTGCCCTCATTATTTTGTAATCCATTACCAAAAACTAAATGTAAAAATCTTTCTCAGTTTTTGAGAAATTAAGAAAAAACAAAAGGTACTTTTACCAAAAGAGCCAGAAAAAATTAATTTATTCATGAATTATCCATAATTTAACCCTTTTTTCGGGCTTTTTTGGTAAAAGTACCTTTCGTTTTTTCTTAATTTCTCAAAAACTAAGAGAGATTTTTACATTTGGTTTTCGGTAATGGACTAAAAATAAATGAGCGCAATGAATATTGAACACAAAAATAACACTTAATAACGTAAAATTTTGAAAAATATCGACTTAAGAAAAAAAAAATCACAATTATTTTTTAACAAATTTGACTTTGAAATTTAATTTCTCAAAAACTATTCGCTTAAGCAACTTGATATTTTCGTTGATTTTTAATGTTTTTTTTGGCATTTTAAGTCAATTTTTCAGAAACTGCCCCCCCCCCCTGCCTCAGAATATACCCAGGAATCCAACCCTAAAATACTTCCACTCAGGTGCGGGACACCCTGTATAGGTACTATATGGCAAGTTAGGCATTCGTAAAAAAATTGATTGAACTCAATCAAAATTGATACGATGAAGGGAAGACGAAAAATGTGCGTCTCGCAATTCTGTCTGTCTGCCTGTTCATTGAGCTACAGCCTAAATGGCTGGATCGATTTTCTTCAAACTTGGTAGATTCTGCTTTTGGGCATTCCACACACAATAAATTTTGTCATTTTTTTTACAACCAAAAATAACGGTACAGTTCAATTTTCACAATTTTCTTTAGAAAAATGTAGTAAATTATTTTTAGTAAGGGCTACCTTTGTATAGGGAACCATTTTCCAAAAAATGGTTAGTAATAGTACCTCCCAAAGAATCATTTTTTTATTTTTGATTTTCTTCAAAAAAGTATTTTTATACAGAAGTATGTGCCTTAAATTAAAAAAAAATATTTTTTGGATTATTAAAATATATTTCAAATCTTTTTTCTGAAAATCAAATATTTCGAAAGCGGCATGATCGTTTTTTTTTTTTTTTTTGAAACTCGGTACTTAAGAGTTTTTTAGTATCTACTCTCTAAAATATTTTAAGAAAAAATTTTACTTTTATGAAAAGATACAAAAGTTAAAAACCTGTTAAGGAAAATATTTTTTGTTCTCAAAAGCGACACTTACGACTTTGATAAAACTTTTCTTTTTCCGTATGCTCAAATTAATACGATCTATTACCAAAAGTTATACAGTTTTATACTAAGCAACTATTAGTACCTCTTATAGAAAGTTTTTTTTTTATTTTCAATTTTCTCACTATCAGCTGAAGGGATTTAGAATATTTTTTTTTCATGTACAAATTTCAAATAAGTTCAAATAATATTGCAGATCGAAATTTTGCAAAAAGAAATTTTTGCAATTTTATAAAAAAGTTTCAAATTATTTTTTTGAAAATTCGATATCTCAAAAACGGGTTGAGAATTTCTTTTGAAATTTTATTTTTATATTTTTAAAATATAAATTAATAGGTACTTAAGATTTGCATATCAAATTTTTCCTTGTAAAATGTTTTAAAAATTTGATGTACAAAAATTATTTTTTTTTAAAAAAACCGCTCCAACGATTTAATTTTTTTTCCACAAAATCATATTCAATCAAGAATGTTTTTAAACATTTTTCTCTCATAATTTCCCTGTATCTATGTATATACAATTTGCTTTAACCCTCAGCCTCTTGAACATAAGAGCCAGTACATGCGACTCAGTCGTGCATTTTATTTCATTTTTGTAAGCATACACCTTTGTATATTTCTATGGAAATGGAAATCCTCCACCCCTTAAGTTTTCAAAGTTCTTTTGTCTCTAAAATATTTTGTTACCATTTATTATTTCTGCGGACAGTATATCATTTATCCAAAGCTTAAGCTGTTTCCCAAACCTACTTGAACCATGTATTTATATGTGCTTGTACATGTAATATGTATATGGTTCCATCTTGTCAAATGCTTTTTTGAAGTCATTTTTCTATTACATACCAACTTGGTGTACCGTTTTTAGATGATCTGTATACATAATGAACTACCTATGCAAGTATATATTAATGCCAACATCTCACAGTGGGGCAGAATGTCCTTAAAGCATGTACAAATTCAGGCAGCTAGATCTTTGTACTTTTTCTTTTGAAACCAATATTATTTGAACTTAATCCCAGGGAACTTGGTCTACTGAGGACCCTTGATCTCATTAAATGGGAACTAAATGCAGCTAAGCGAAATGGTCTAAGTTCTCATAGAAAAACAATTCCCCTAAAGTTCAGTGATTTTACTTCCCCTTTTTCATTGATTATTTTCAGAATCTTCCAAACTGAATCTCGCATTAAACAATTTTTTGTGTGTTTTTGTCACGAAATTCAGTTAACATGAATTTAGAAGTAGTACTAAGTCCCTCGGCGGACTAAGTTCCCGGGGACTTAGCTCCCTGCACCAATATCGACACTAACACGAAAAAACACCAATATTTATATTCGTCTATTTTTTGGAAAATAAAAAATTGTTCAACAAGGTTCTTAAGGAAAATCATATGTTTAATTCACTTTCGAGAGGTGGCGCAGTAGAGGAAGATCTCGCCTTAGGTGGCGCTCACAAGTGAAGAGAACCTAAAACTTGGAGTGCGATCGAGCTGGCTGGAAGAAACTTGTTAGTTGAGGCTCTGGGTCCACTCCAGACTGTTGAGACCCCTCCAATAAGTAGACAATACCTAATGTACATAAGTACCTATAAAATATTATGCAATACAGAAGGGCATACGCAGAATGTCAATCAGGAGTGGGCAGACGCAATCGAAAATTAATATTAGTATAGAAATCTAGATTTGAGATGCATTCAAAAAATTAAAAATTGCATAAAATGTATGAAATATATTTATATTGTGAGGGTAAACACCCCGTCCTACATTAAATATATTTATATTGTGAGGGTAAACACCCCGTCCTACCCCCTTTGCGTATACGACCTTGTGAAATTGCTTTTTAAATCCAGAAGTCTTTCATTATTCATTAGTATTTAATTAAGTTATTATTGACGGTGTTCATACCAGCTTCACGTGAGGCGACTCATTTGGACGTCTCTTATTTGACACGAGTTGATGGCTGATGCAGAACTTAAAAAGAAAAAAATATTTTCAAAACAGGGTTGTCAAAAAATGTCAACATTTCAATGAAATTGACACAGGCTGGAGCTGACAAAAAATTAGAAAAGAAAAATAGTGTTTTGAACAGGGTGTTCCGTTAAAATGTCAACATTTTGCTACTTTGTTGTTCCTTAAGCGATTCCAATTACATAAAAACAGTTGATAGATGAGACATAATTAAAAAGAAACAAATAATGCAAATATTTGTTGTCAATTGTATTGAAAACGCTGAAGAAACAACGAAGCTGAAAAATATTTACATTTCCTTAAAACACCCTGTTTTGAAAATATTTTTCAATTTGTTCTTTTTTGAAAATACTAAAATGTTAATGGAATACCTTAAAATCGCTTTTTCCACAACAGAGGTATCTACAAAGATATCCGCGGGCATCTCTTTCTGAAACTAAAATTGCAGCTCAAAAAAAAAGATGCGGATCATGAAATTTTTGCTTTATCACACCGAAGTTCGTTTTGTTTGAATAGTTTATATGCGTTGCTTTTGTTTCGTTCAATTTGATACGCCATTTTTGCGTCGAATAACTTAATGCATTTTGCAATTTTTTGTGTAGCCTTCGTAACGAATTTATCTTGCACCAATATCGCAGCATCATCAGCAAAAGGCCATGATACCGTTGATGTTCACTGGAATATCCCTTGTATATAACAGATACAGGGTTGGTCCTAGGAAACTTCCTTGTGGTACACCGGCTTCAATTTTCGTTAGTCCGAGTAATTTTGTTCGTACCCTACTCTAAAGAGTTGGTTCGTAACGTAGGATTTCAGTATTTCGTAGTACAGTCTGGGAAGGTCCCTATGCAGTTTGTACTCAAGTCCCAAGTGCCAAACCTTAAAAAAAGCTTGAGCAACATCTAAGAATATAGCCGAGCATCTTGTTTTTCTTCAAGTGTCTTTTCCACAACATCCGTAATTCGATGCACTTGGTCTATCGTGGAATGTTTATTTCCTACACCTAACAGATGGCTAGTCTTCTTTCTTCTATTCTATTTTGCTTAGCTTTTTA
Source organism: Dasysyrphus tricinctus (assembly GCA_963921185.1). Lineage (NCBI taxonomy): Eukaryota > Metazoa > Arthropoda > Insecta > Diptera > Syrphidae > Dasysyrphus > Dasysyrphus tricinctus. The sequence continues at coordinate 192,692,778 of OY992532.1, read as the reverse complement.
AGGAGCATGATGGTGTAAGCGATATAGGTCTGTAGAATCCTTCTTCTGTTGGTGGCTTACCTTGTTTAGGTATAACAATAACTTCTGCAATTTTCCACTTATGTGGCAGATATCTTAGTTTAAGGGAGGCGTTTTTTATAAATTGGAGTCTTTTGAAGGCATTTCTTTCAAAACTTGAGCAGTTATTTGATCGTACCGTGATGATTTTTTCTTAGACAACTTATGTTGACACATGCTACTCACTTCTTTAAGCGTGACAAAAGGAATTTTACATTCGTCGTTTCTATCAACAAACTGTCCGGGATCTGCGGTATTGGCTGGAAATGGCTTAAAGGCAAGATATTCAGCGAAGAGATAAGCCTTTTAATTCGGGTTTCCGATCCATTAGCCATATGGATTTTTGTGAAAGTGATGGGATAAATGGAATGGTAAAGAAGACCTTATGAAACTAAGAGCATGGCTGCAGTAAAGGATGTTTTGGTGCAAGAAAGCAAAGTCATACCTATTCCAATTTTAGAAAAAATCCATTCAAGTATCTCGTTTTATTTTCCACGTCATATCTATGTGCACATATTTCTTCGAACATTTTGCCGCCAAAACTAAACAACAAAATGACTTGGACTGCCAAAGAGCTCAATTGAACCAAGCAACCATCAAGAATTCAAGAACTTGTAAAACTAATGCTTGCTGAAAAATCTAAATTAAAATAAAGCTTTTGCTAAGTCTTCTACTTGGCTGATTTATTTCAGTAGTATATAGAATTTGTATTATAAAACCTTCTTATATAGAAACTATGCCTGGCCCAGGGTACAAAAACTTCCAGCTTAATGATAGGAATTCTAATCTTGTTGGATATATTTTACAGTGGATTTTCGTTGAAAAATGCATGTAAGTTGAACTGAACTTAATATAAATTGCGTATGACAAAGCCCTCACTATGTCACTGATGAGTTCAAGTGAGTAAGCCGAACGAAACGCCAATTTATAGGACTAAAGGCCATAAAAAGCTATTTTGAATCAATAATTCAACAAGTCCAATCCTTAATGCTAAGTCTTCTACTTGGCTGATTTATTTCAGTAGTAGAATTTGTATTATAAAACCTTCTTATATATTTATTGGTTGGGAACCACGGTTCTAGCCCAATGAACAAAAGACATAAAGACACGCACAGACGTATAGACGCTTAGACAAACGGACGATATGACGAATATCATTTAATTGGACTTTTTCTATCATTGCAATGAAGACATGATACAAATCTTGACAGCTTTTTGTTTATTCAGCCCCACTGTTTGTCTTAGCAAAAGCCAGCCAGGATACTTTCGTCTAAGTCTCGTCTTCTAAATAGAATTAATCATAAAGTTTTATACTTTGCGGGTGGACCTAAGACTTAGGGATCAATAGTTGGTTCAATTCGGAAACAAAATAAATGTATTCTCTCACATTAATATACATACCTCCTTCTCAAGGATTTTTGCTAGAGGAAATGTGTTTCTTTTGAAAAAAAACTCAAAATGATTTTTGATCTCCTGTTTCCTGAATACCTACTCTTATCTCACTTGAAGATCTCTCCTGGATATTATTCGACTAGTTTTTTATTCTCTCACTCAAATCCTTCTTAGCTTGGAGAAAACAAGTTGTTCTAGAATTCTAGATGATTGAATCATGAAAATATTAAAACCAACGTCAATGTTGAAACAGAAAAGCTTAAAAGGTTTTGTTAGGTACTTCTAGATATCCACCATGCTTTACCTAGCTTAACATTATATAGCTAGGTACCTATAGGTACTTGACTGACCGTTAAATTATAAGTTGAAAACAAGTGTACCAACATCATGAGATTTTCATTTCACTGACACAATTGCAGAAACAAAATAATACATTTTTTTACCCTATCTACTTATGTAGGTATCTATGTAATATATTTTGCAACCTATTTTTTCTGTAGTGCCCTTAATATATAGGTAGGTATAGTACCTGCGATAAAATTCCAGAACACGACTAGCAGCCAGGTAGGTACTTATTTAAGTAGGTAGCTACGTTAGGAACGAAATATTTTCAATTCCGAGTTTATCAAAGAACCAACGTTCTCTTTAAATTAATTTTGTTTGTCTCTATGTAGGTTTGCAAAATTGTAGGTGGGTTATAGGTATACACATAACTATTTGCGCAGAAAAAAAACAAACATTTCTAATGAATTAAATTCTCATTCGGCAGAGAAAACGAGCCATGAATGCCCAACGACAAAGTTATTTGCATTTTTTTTTCTATATTTGAAAAATGAGTGCATGACCCCTTTAAATTGTTTTTTGCACTTGGAAGCCTCCATTTCCCGTCCTCCTTCTACTCCACCTCCTATTCTACTAACACCATAACTTCTGGGTTTTCCCGGTTCAGTTTTTTCCACCCGAATTCCGCAAGTGCTTGAATTCAAGTTGAAAAAGTGCAAGCACTAACTTAAAAAATAAAAAAAAAAAAATAAAAGTAAAATAAATTAAAAAAATTGTGACAAATTTATAAAGAAAAAAATAAACCAACAAATACACCGAAACTTTTGAAATGCTCTTCAATTGCAGTTTTTTTTTTTTCTATAGCTATAGCTACCGATACCTACTTCTTGTACCTATTTAATGACGTATTTTTTTTAATTTTAATTTTTCTTCTTCTTGGACTCTCATTTTTGTTGTTGTTGCTTTTGTAAAGCGGTAAAGGAGCCAGGTGGTAATTTTATACGACCTGGCCATGCCTGGTGTTTTTCGTTATGGTTCAGGTTTTTATTTGTATTCCTCTTGGGTTTTCTTCTTTTTTTGCTGTTGTTGTTGTTTGTTAGCTAGCTAGTCTTATGCCCCCGCGCGAGCAAGCGGTTTTATAACTGATAATACTCTTTGCACAACGGTTATATTCGTATACACACTCACTATACCTACCTTGCCTATGTGTGAAATTCACAAGGGTAGTTGATGTTTCATGGTGTATAATCGCATAGTAGTAGATAGATATAGGTAGATACCACACTGCACTACAAGCAACCTTTGTGCAAAAAAAAAAAAAAAAACAAAAAAAAAATAAAGAAACACAAAAAATATCGACTTGAAGTTGAAGGAACTCACAATGTGCACAGAGAAACTTACATAAAAAGCAAAACAAAAAAGTTTAAATGAAAACCGTAAAACTCTACATGAAGAAGGAACAAAAGCAAATAAAAAAGTCCAAAGGAAACGCAGCGCAGTAGGGAAACAGGTAACAAATAATAGCTCTACTACTCCATCGCCATCGTAACCATCACTGCTGCGCTGCGCTGCTGCTGTGTCCTCCCGCGTCCTTCATTTAAACCAATCCACCCATTTGGTGGTGGTGGTACTGGTGGTTGGTTGTACACGCTGCACCATACACAAAGTGCATCCATGCACTGTTTTCTGAGATCGAGGGATTCGTTTCGTTTCGGAATGAAACGTAAACGACTTTTGCAAGGAAGCCCTCCCCATTTACGATGTTCTGCGATGGTTGGAGGTGTTTTTTTTCCTCTCTAACCAAGCGAGCTACATAAATGGCAACAGCAAAAACAAAAGCAGATATACGAATCCTTGTTATTGCCCTCTGTATTATACTAAAAGGAGGATATGATATACCTATAGGTACGTAAGTTCGTATCTTCACAAAAAACCGAGTGCCCAGGAGTGATTGGATACGAATGCAAGTTGGGTTTTGGCGTTGGTACCGTAGTATACTCGCGTACATACCTACCTATCTACTCTACTACGTTTCGTAGTATACTTTTCCGAAGGACATCGACATAATGAGGAAATGTGAGTCAAGTTGCTGTGTTTTTGAAATTCTCTGCCAGCCATGTTGTTTTTTTTTTTGTTTTTCTGTGCTTTCCTTTGCTTTTCACCACAATTGAAGGTAGCTTATGGACTTTACGCGTGGAGCTAAAATTAGGTATATGGTGCAAATGGAGGAGGTTTTCAATTTCGAAAGGATAATAATAATCCAAAAAGTGGGAAGCTATTTGTGTTTGGTTTAACTAAATGGAAAATACTTGTATGGCTGCCATCATCAGTTGCGTTTTTTTTTTTTATTTGCTCAGTGCGAAATACAATACTTACTTACCTATTCTAGGATATACCTACCTACATATTATGTAGATACCTATACAAACAAAATTATAATAATGCATTATATGAACCCGTTTTGAAGACCCATCAACTGAAAATTGCAGTCAGTGAGAATTAATTGAGTTTCGATGAAAAGACTCAGCCGAAAGATATTTTCTGCAACCACGTAGGTGAGTATAGATAATTATTTCGTGAGAACGTACTAAAATCGTTTTTTTTTTGTAGGTTGGTAGGTATACTGGACTGGACATTAAAGAGGACACAAGCGTCCACAAGCTTTTTTTTATCAACTCCTACTCGAACCTAGCAGTGGTGGACATCGGGTGCCTAGTACCTTTAACTGAAGATAGGGTTCCAATCCCTGTTGACGGTTTTAGGGGGCAGCAAACGTGAGAGGGGGAGGGGGGAGTGTTCCCACTAAGGCACTTCTCCTTTATCCAGGCAGCATGCAGCGGAAGAATTCTCCAGATGGAATCAACGGTGGCGTCTACAGTTATAATAAGGCTGAACTACTTAGTGAACACCTTATACGGGCTACTTCGACATACCTACTTATTCGGAGCTCAGGCCTATAATGAGCGGTTAATCCGGTTCCCCGCCCTTGGAGTTATATTGTAAGGAACTGGTCCTCCAGGTTGGGGGTCGTGCGGGCGCCGGGATGACTTCCCGGCCACGTAAAGCTATTTGGCTATGAAGCAACAACAAGCAGACACGGACGGATTTACTGTTGACGAAAAAAGGACAACGAACTTCGGATCTGCACGTGGAATCTCTGTCTCTCTATAGACAACCGAATATTTAGCGGAAGTCCTAGACGGCTACAAAGCAGACATCACCGCCATCCAAAAAGTGCGATGGGATGGGCCAGGCAAAAGAAAATTGAAAGACTGCGACATCTACTACAGTGACTGTTTCCGACCACAAGGGCAACGTCTTTTTGGATGTGAATTCGTCGTTAGAGGCAGACCTAGGCAAGAAGTCTTGAGTTTCAACTATGTGAACGAGCGCCTCACGACAATTCGCATCAAGGCTAAATTCCCCAACATTATCCTCATATGCGTGTATGCCCCAGCAGAGGAGTAAGATGACGACACAAAGGATAAGTTCTACAAGCTCCTCGACAAGACATATGAGCAATGCCCTAGCTATGACATTAAAATTGTCTTGGGTGATTTAAATGCCAAGCTAGGAAAAGAAGACGAAGCACGACACCTCCTCCGATAACGGACTCAGGATAATCGACTTTGCTGCGGGGCGAAACGTTGTGGTAGCTAGTACACAGTTCCATCATCTCGATACACACAAGGGGACATTGAGAATTCCTGGTCAATCAACCGTCAACCAGATTGATTACATTGCGATCGACACAAGGTGCTCCTTCAGTATCAAGCATGTCCTTTTGTTCCGAGGAGCCAACGCTGACTCGGACCACTACCTCGTTGTAGCCAAGGTAATGCTACGGATATCCAGACCAAAATCAAAGCAGGGAAATACTGTGAGAATGTTTAACGTCAGATGGCTATATAGTCGCAATAAATCGCCAGGTCCTTTTCCGATCGAGTCTCTCACGTCCTATTAAATAGTCCTATGTCGCCAACTGCAAGTACCGAGAACCAGTGCAAGAATTGCCAGGAAGCCATCAGAGATGCCGCCTCTGACAAGCTGGGCCTCGCACGACTGCCACAGCGAAACTCCTGGTTCCACGAAGAATGTCGACGAGTAGCAGCTAAACAACAGGCATACAAGGCGGCCGGCACTGCAAAGAAGGACCAGAGCAGCTCGCGAGCTCTACGAGCAGAAGAAGAGAAATGAACACAGAAGGAAATAGAAAGAGCATGAGAAGCATGTGATCGAGGGAAAAGAGGGATGCCATTGCAAGAATGATGTTGGGAAGTTTTACCAAAAAGTTAATGGAACTCTAAGGGTTACAAGGTCTGAACTGAAGCCTGCAAGGATGATCAGGGGAACTTCGTAGTTGAATCGCAGTCGGTGCTGAGGATATGGAAAATCATTTCTGCAAATTGTATAACGGCGATGACGAACTGAATTCCGCTATCATGCAGATTGCACCATTCAACCTGGGCGACGACGACGTAGGCCAACAATTCCATCCACCCGATCTCGACGAAGTAAGGATAGCTATATTTGAACTTAAGTCCAATAAAGCGGCTGGAGCCGATGGCCTTGCGGCCGAGCTATTCAAAGCGGCTGGTGATGAATTGGTTAGGAGTATGCATGCATCAGCTCATCTGTAAAATATGGTCGGAGGAAAGCATGTCCGATGAATGGAACCTCAGCATTGTTTGCCCGATCCTCAAGAAAGGCGATTCTCTGGACTGCACCAACTACAGAGGCATCAGTCTTCTTAATATCGCCTACAAGATCTTCTCTGCTGTACATTGTGAATGCCATTCGTCAACAACCTGATAGGTCCATATCAATGTGGCCAAAGAAGTCCACCATCGACCAAAAATTCGCATAACGGGAGATCTTGGAAAAAAACCCAGGAGTTTCAAATCGATACCCACCACCTTTTCATCGATTTCAAGGCCGCGTATGGCAGCATCTATAGACACGAACTGTATTGAGCAATGTTTAGTTTTGGCATCTCTGATGGAGAATACACGCTGCCCCATCAAGGTCGGCAAAGACGTCACCGACACCTTTGATGTCAAAAAAGGTTTAAGGCAAGTTGACGCGCTGTCATGCGACTTCTTCAACATCGTTCTTGAAAGAATAGTGCAAAGCTCTCACGTCAACACTAGCTGCATAATCTTTCAAAAGTTCGTCCAATTACTCGTTTACGGTGACGATATTGACATAATCGGATGAACAATGGGTGATGTCAGGTCGTGAGTATTGAGGAGGAAGCTAAGGAGATGGCTTTAACGGTGAATGAAGGCAAGACCAAATTTATGCTGTCAACAAGAAAGGACACCCAACATCGACGTCTCGCAATGAACGTCACTATAGATAGCTATAATTTTGAGGTGGTCAGAGCCTCTAGCTACCAAGGATACGCTATAAACTCAGCGAACGATACCAGTGCTGAGACCAAATTACTGGTTACTCTTGCCAATCGCTGTTTCTTTGAGCTAAGAAGGCAATTGAGAAGCAAAGCCCTCCTTCGAGCAACTAAACTGTCCCTGTATTAGACGCTTATTATCCCGGTACTGATGTATGGTTTAGAGGCATGGACACTGTAAACGGTGGATGAGAGGAAAATTCTACGGGTGAGTTTTGGTCCCGTCTGCATAGATGGGGAATGGAGATAGAAGATAAAAAAATGAACAGCGACATCGACCTAACCACAAAAGTGAAAATCCAACGACTGAGATGGCTGGGTTACCTAGAGCGAATGGACACCAATGCTCCGGTCCGGAAAGCCTTTGAATCCAACCTGGACGACGCAGTAAGGTGGAAAGCGTAACAGGTGGCGCACGCAACTGGAAGAGGACCTCGACCAATTTGACGTGCGAAACTGGAGACACCTATCTAGAAACCGAGCCGGCTGGAAGAAGCTAGTTGGTTGTGGCCCTGTTCCACCCGGACTGAGGTGCCACCTTAAGTACGTAAGTAGGTACAACTCTGGTGAAAACAGACCCTAAAGTAAAAAAAATAAATATTAACGAACACGTCCTTTAATAGTCAAAGTCCTTAATCCTCATTTCATTCAAAAACATCCCAAAAACTTCATCTTCACTTTTTTTCGACTTTTAACTGCAAAACCAGCCCATACCACAATCAATTAGGTAACCGTTATTTAATCATGCAGTTGTTAGTTAATAGATCTTCCATTACCTGAGATGCAAAGCACTATTAAGAGATAATTTATTCGTAGGTATTTACCTAAAATACAGCCTCGAAATAAATTAAACCCTTAAGATGTGCACATATTTCGACCAAAAATAAAAACATACAATTTGTCTTGGTAAACATGAAAACAGTTAACCTTAAATGGCTCAAAATAAAACAAAAATAAAATCAGCTGCTTGCCTCCCTCAAGGCAATATACGTGTAAGTACAATCAATGCACGTCGTCGTCGTCCATTCCATATACTTACCTACCTAAGGTATAGAAGAAGGCGCGGGAAATACACATGTTACACATCACACATGCTTATGAGTGGCGCCCACTCCAATAGAAAAAGGGGGTTAGTAGACCCTAAAAATCACGTCACACACATCTGATCTAGCGGTAAGCCCCACAAAACCAAAACTGACTAAACAAACCTACCATCATCATCATCATCATGATTATTATGTGAAGAATAACCGACCAAAACACACAAGCAAAGAAAAAAGGGTATGATGGGGGGGTGCCCACTTGGAGTTTGAGCGCCTAAAGTCTTTATTACGCCTTCGAGGAGAATCCATGAATGAAATGCAAACACGAAAATCATGGAAAAGGGAGTAGAGGAAGGTATGTTTGCTGTATAGCAACAGTAACAACACCGAACAATGGGCCCAAGGGGTGGTGGTTGGCGGCGGCGGCGTACGGTGTAATGGCGAGGTAAAAAGGCACAGCCACTGCTGCCATACTGGGAAGCAATTATGTCATATGATGGGGTAACACTGGTTTCGGATGAATACCGGGTTCGATACGACTTGATTCTATTAATTTTTTGTTGTACCCTTTTGCCTTTGCTGCTGCCCATATTGAAGCCCCAATGAGTTTGCGGTTACATGCTAACCGTCTCGGATGACACACAGCTTCAACTTGCGCCACATAATAAAAATAAAATCGAAAGCCTGATGGTTAGCCCTGGTTGATTTCTTTGGCTGCCTCCCACTGGAAATACCAACATACCTTCGTTGTAGGTATAGAGGATATTCGTTCTTTGTGCCTTAAGGTTTATGGGAGCATTTGTGAGTAGCTACAGGAGGTGAGGGTAAGCTGACATGATAAAAGGAAAAGCAAAACATGCATGCACCATCGATGAATTCTCAATTCATTTTCATTGGAGTGGAGTAGACCCAGTGATGGGCTGATTGTTAATCCCAAGTTGATACCTACATACCTACCCCTCTTCCCAATCTTGGCGTCTCTGTTTTTTTTTACTGTTTTCTTCCGGTTTGTATTCTGCAAAATCAACGATAGGTTTTTTTGTTGGTTCTTTTCTTGTTAGTGTGTGCAGCTGGTAGCTTTTGGGGCTTCATTTGTTGTTGTATTTTTTTGTATTTAAAAAAAAAAGTTAAAATACAAAAGTGTGTGAGGATGTATGTGTGATGATTTTCAATGAGTTTGTATAAAAATAGAAAGTCAAGAAGTAGGGCAGGACGACGAAGGCAAGTTGATGACGATGCTGATGCCTCTGATGAAATAAAGTTTGGTATGCTACCTATATGTGTGCCTTTTTTTTTTCTTATAGTATTGGTGTTTGTGTGTTTTTGGTATTTTTTGTGCGTACAACGGCAAAGGCTTGAATTTCGTTTGTTATTTGTTTAGAATTTGAGTGAATTCGATGTTAGTATTGCCAGGTTATCGAATTTTTGTAACGGGTGATTTTTTAGCTGGTTTGGTTTTGGCAACACTGGTTTTGACAGCTGACGTGTGTTTAGTACCTTGTGTCACTGTCAAACAGCTTCAGTTTGGTTTGCAATTTAACCATGGATCGTCTTACAAATGAACAACGCTTGCAAATTATTGAATTTTTCAAAATTCGTGCTCGGTTCGAAATGTTCATCGCTGTTCATTGTGTTCAGCGATGAGGCTCATTTTTGGTTGAATGGGTACGTAAATAAGCATAATTGCCGCATTTGGAGTGAAGATCAGCCAGAAGCATTGCAACAGCTACCAATGCATCCCGAAAAAGCCACTGTTTGGTGCGGTTTATGGGCCGGCGGCATTATTGGGCCATATTTCTTCAAAGATGATGCGAATCGCAGCGTTACTGTCAATGGTGAACGCTACCGAGCGATGATAACAAACTTTTTTTTGCCCGAAATGGAAGTTCTTGACTTGCATGATATGTGGTTTCAACAAGACGGTGCCACATGCCACACAGCACGCGAAACAATGGCGCAATTGCGAGGCGAGTTTGGTGAACAGTTAATTTCACGTTTCGGGCCGGTCAATTGGCCGCCTAGATCGTGCGATTTGACACCATTAGATTATTTTTTGTGGGGGTATGTTAAGGCTAATGTCTATAGGGACAAGCCCGCTTCGATTGACGCACTGGAAGCCAACATCCATGCATTCATTCGTGAGATACCGGCCGATATGTGTGAAAGAGTATGCCAAAATTGGACTCAGCGGATGAGCTACCTGAGGCGCAGCCGCGGTCAACATTTGCATGAAATTATCTTTAAACATTAAATTGCAAGGTTCAAACTATCGATTCAAATAAATATTTCATTCATTTTTTCGAATTTTTTGTGTTTTTTTTTTTAAAGTTCTAAACCTCTTAAAAAATCACCCGTTAGAACTTGTCAGTGGGCTTAATCTCAATCAAGATAATTCGCAAAAAATATAAATATTAAATTATTTGTCGTAAGAAAGGCTGTTGATAGGTAACAAAAGAAATGCGATAAATTCCTTATCATTGACTTTGAACTAATATCACAGCCAAATGCGTTGATCAATAAAAAAAACAATAGCGTAGATAGCCTATTGTTCCATGAGAATTAAGCTATTGTCTGGAAAAAATCTATTTTCAATTTGAAATTTGAAAAATCAACTTTTGTCCTGTTTTTGTTGGCAAATACTCCCATGTAGGTATGTGCGCCGTAAAGCTGGTTGTAAACATATTCGACATCCATTGCATTAATTTCAGAAAACAAAATGCGGTTTAGCGTGGTGCTTAATAGCCTTTATTCTTGAAATAGTCTCGAAATGGACACACCTTTCAGCCACACCCTCAGCTACAGCGGTTTTCCGTTCACAGAAACAAGTCGGAAGATTTTATTATTTGCAGACGGAGTACTAAATTGGACTCGTCAAGAGTGTCAACAATCGCTGATTTAGGGCGTTCTTATAGCTGATTTCTCCGTATTACCACGTTGCATACTGGTGCGATGGACTGTAATGCCGAAGGTCTGCGTTCGACTCCCAGCCGCTGGCGCTGCCACCTAAAAACAGTAATGTTTTTTCCGAGGCTCTGCCTCTAGCGAGGAACTGACAAATCCTCCAAGATTATACTTATAATGAAAAGTGCTTCTCATCCATCTAGCCGTTCGAAATCGCAAAAAAAATTGTAGGTCCCCTCCATTCCTGCCAACAACACGCACACAGGAATGGTTGAGAGTTGTAACTCACTAGGCCCTGATTCTCCACGAGCTGCTGCGCCACCAAATTTATTTAATTTATTTAATGTCCGATTTCTATGTTTTCGCGCGAAACTCTTTATTTTGTCCCGAACCGTAGGAATCCCGAGATCCCTGTGAAGTTCTTCGTTTCTTATATACCATGGCGCATTTCCAGAAGACTTCAGCCACTTATTTTTAAATGTTTGTAAGCTATTTAATTTGTATATTACAATGACTTGCAAAAAAAACAGCCCCAAAGCTGTATACCCTAAGCCTGAACAGGTTTAATTACCTGTCTGTTTAAATCTACTTTTTATCAATACTGACTGAGCTTAAAATATTTCCCGAGAAGCCCGTTCATATCTTTTCTTTGTTTTATGTGCGGCTTCCATTTTAATTTCGCATCTAGAGCCATTTTCAGATATTTTGCCTCATTAGCAAAACGAACACGCCTTCTGATAATATTGAAGTAACATCAGCATACTTGGGTACTAGGTGTCTTTTGTTTGAGAAATATCATGTGTAAACAGAAGGTACAGAACAGGACTTAAGACACTTCCTTGTGGTACCCCAGCCATAATTTCTTTGAATTGTTGTGTCTTGCTTCAATTACGTCAATAATTCTATGCTCTTGATCAAAAATTGTCGAATGCTTGCTTCTTAATCAAAACTGATGTTAAGGTATTAAACGTTTTTCTTCTATTTATCGACTGCAAGCGCAGGAGTAGTTTCTAAAACTTTCATATAGGATGCAGGAAAATCGGCTTGTAAGACTTCTTTTCATGAGATGCTTTGCCAAGTTTCAAAAGCATTATGACACTAGAATGTCTCTATGCCCCGGCCCCCAACACAGGTGAGTGTTAAACTGCTGCGCCATCTCCAGCTGAGATGAACGGCAATTTAAGACTGTGAAAGAGTTAGTAGAGACCGCTTCCAGAGATTTGATAGCTGCTTGAATATCCGAGGATATGTGGATATCTGTGGTTGATAACACGTTCTCTCTAGCCAAGATAAGGCTTCTTTGATCGCCATAAGGTCCGCCTTGAACATGCTAAATTGATTTGGAAGACGTAAGGAGAGACTTAACTTTAGTCTTTCTGAATACACAACGCCACTCACCCCATCATCAGTTTTCGACCCCGTCGATTTAAAAATATATTCGTTCATCTTCTAAGTGAGCCGTATCTCCCAGAGAACTCAAGGTATGCTGACTTGAAAGTTTTTGCCAAACTGCAGTTTTGGGATGGTGTAATCAGTGCGACTTGGGATTGATCAGAATGAATTCAGAATTATGGAGGAAGCTTTTAAGCGATTGGCTGTATTTGTAGCCACTTGTTTGCTGAAAATATTGAGGGGTGTCAGATGGAGCAGAACGTCTAGAGTGGCAGAAGGTGTCGTACGAAGTGTTCCACCTATGTACAAACAGGTTGAGCCTTGGACTTTGCTTAATTTGTCGCAATTCACGGCTTTATCTAGAGCAATCCACCATACTGTCACTTCGTAAGTGAGGATCGGTCTAATCACCGAAGTATAAAGCCAGTGAGTGATACAAGGTTAAAGGCCCCATTTGCTACCAACGGCTTTTTTGCATGAGAATATTGCCACTGTGGCTTTTTTAACTCTTTCTTATATATTAGGTTTCCAGCTTAACTGTTTATCCAAAAATAAGACCCAAATATTTTGCTTGATCAGTGAATGTAAGTGGAGTACCTTTGATGGAAGGAGGATCAATATGAGGGATATCATATTTCCTTGAGAAAAGAACAAGTTCTGTTTTATGAGGGTTGACCCCCAGACCACACGCCGGTCAGCCCAGTTGGTAAGCTTATTTAAAGCGTTTTGTAAGAATTCTTTTAAAGACAGTAGGATGCTTTCGTCATACAGAAATAGCCTCATCGTTGTAACTCTCCGCTTCCAGACATGTCAGCAGCTGATTTACTACTACTACAAGTTCCAGAGAAGAGGTGGTAAGACATCGTCTTGCGGCGTAACTCCACTGACAAACCTTCTAGCAGAAATGCCATCCAGTTTTGAATTGATAATCCTGCTAGACAGCATTTGATTAATCAATTCAAAGCCAATCGCTTTTTCTCTGACACTTAAAGACCATTCATTTTGGCCTTTCTTAATCGAAGGCGCTGAAAGAGTTTTGCAGTTTAATAGTGAAAAGTAAAATAAAATATTAAAGCTTAATTATTGAAGTGTATTTCAGAAGTGGGATAGTTAGACTCCAAACAAAATCTTTAATATTTGTCCAAAAAACATAGAGCAAACTACATTATATGCCTTTGATTATAATTAAAATCTTCGAGATCATATTGGCTATCAGTGATAGCTTGATTAAAAATTACACTGGTCTGCAACGAAAATCGCCTTTAAACCAAAATATACTTTTCTAAAGGATTTTGGCATGCTGAATCCGAATCTGAAGTCAAACTCACTCTAGCACGTCACGTTTTTGAGATATTCTAATTCAAACATGTCAAAAACCCGTTTTTTGAGTACTTTTGACATCGAATTTTTTCACCGATAGAAACTTTTTTTAAAAACTAATAACAGGAGTTGAAAGAACTATATTTCATCTTTCTAAATCATTTTAAATCTTTTTAAAATTCGTTTTCTTCCCAAAGATATTGTAATTTCAAGGAAATCATCCAAAAACTACTTAGCTCTTATAAAGCTCTTAAGTGCAGCATGTCACCGAAAATTCATTTTTTGGACTCCCACTTAGATTTTTTCCCCCGGTTTACCTTGGTATAGTTTCAGATTAACATGGTGAAATGTTTCATCAAGACATGATGCACATAGAACAAAGATATAATGGGAAATGGTCAGAAGCAATGCTGGCAGATTTTTGCTACTCAATTTTTCATCAGACAATGGAAAATATGAAAAGAAAAAAAGCTACAAAATAATATGTTTAAGGAACAAAAGTTAAAGTTATTGTTTATTTGGATTTTTGAGCTTATTTTATTTTTTAAAACTACTTTTTTTAGGTGTAATTTGGTAGAATCGGTGTGTTTTTTTATATTTTAAAATATTTTACCAGTTTTTTATACAGAGCACTCAGTGAAATATACTAATGGGAAAAAAGTGTTTGGGATTTTAAAACGCTTTGTTGTTTCTTTTTAAAAGTCTTTGATTAAAATGTATTTAATATACTCGAGTTTGTGAAAATCAAATATAGGGAAATTCTATTATTTCCCAAAAAAATATGTTTTTTACAGCGTAAATCATAAAAACTACGAAATTCCGAAATTTCTGTTTTTTTTTTTTTAATAACGGTTTAAAATATGGGTGAACAATGACGGATGATGACAAATCTGGCTTCATGTGAAAGCTAATATTATGTGGAGTAAGTCCTCCAAATTTGAGCAGAGTAGGCACAATAGTTTTTTGTTTTTACCAGGTCAACCAAGTCTATGAGGGCTCTTTTTTTACAAATCAACCATATTTTTCAAAAATCAATTTAAAAAAAACTGGACGTGATAGAATTTTTCTGAAACCAGATTTAGATTCAAAAAAGTCAGATCCGTCATAATTTCAAAGAATTACTTGAAGGCGAAAAAAAAAGTTGATTTTTGCAGACCAGTGTTATCAATAATATTAGAAATTATTTGAATCTGGCAACAATATTAATATAATTTCCAGTGTAGACGCTTGAAGCAATTACTGACATCAAAAATGTTTCACATGCACATGGACATCGATGATAAATCGCAAAAAAGAAGATAAGATACCGAAAGAAGACAAAAATAAAAAAAAAGATGAAAAGATATTCTACTCCACTCACTCCACTTGTATGCTTTTTTGGAATTGGGCAACAACAAAACCAAAAAAAAACATACTTCCCAAGTGATTTGAGTGATTCGGTCTTATTTTTACTTTTTCCTCAGCTGAACTGAACTTGAACTTCTTATGACTCTTCATTGGGGGCTGAGTGAGATGATGGTGATGCTGTGCTGCTGCTGCCTGCTGGTGGCGGCTGGGCTGGTTGGTTTCTTAGCTCTTTCCTGACATGGTGGCACGGCCGGTGCGGCACAGCAGAAATACTCGGGCTATAGGCTAGGCGGTAGGTAGTGTGGTGTTGTTGTCAGCTTATTTTTACATTACAACTTTGTTTTGTTCCGATTTTTCTTTGTATTTTTGCGTCTTCATCTTGATTTTCGTTCTTTTTGGTGGTGTTTCGTGTATTTGTTTATGCATGGGTGTAGGTAGGTGTATGTGTTGGATATTTCAAACTTTTTTTTTGTTTGCATTTTATACAGATTGGGTGGTGTGAGTGGGTTATAGCTTATAGGTATAAGAAGATGAGATTCACCATGTATCTTATGCCGTCGTCTTTATCGTCATTTTATTCATGCTCGGGTTTGACGAGTTACTGTGTGATGGAGTCTGGATCTGGAGTAATTTGTCCGTCTTCGTCGTTTTTGTTCCGTCGTTGTGTCTTGTCGTATAGATGTGACTTGTTCTTTTATATGGAAGGTCTGTGTCTCATCTGGCATATACGCACAGTCCTGTTATATTATTGAAGATTTTTTTTTTCTTCTTGATTTCTGGGATGAGAATTTTTGTTTTTGTTGTTGGGTAGGTAAAAGCCATAGACAAGACATCATCATAGCTATTTCATTATCATAGTCAGCATGGCAGTAAGACAACTATGATGATGGCATATCACCTACTTGAAGATGCGGATAAAGAAACAGAGGACAATAATGGGAGGAATCGACGACTATTCACTTTCCTAAGTAGTCATGTAGTTTGGTATTGTATTATGTTCTTTAAGCTTGGGACTTAAGTTTTTTTTTATAATAAAGGAAGGTAGGTATGTTTTGATACCTATTCTGGTTCTTTTGTATACTTCACGAGAATTCAAGAAATCGGAGATCCTAGCCATGAAACCGAAAACGCATTCTTGTTTTCACTTTTTTTTTTGATTTCACTTTCAATAAAAAAGCTATAACCTACATACCTGATACATAACCTATAAAACCTTTCTTGAGTAGGTAGCAAAAACAAAAGGGTACCTACGAATGTAGACTTTTATCTTTCAGTTTTAGCTTAGCTTCCTAGTTACTCGTTCTCTTTCTCTGTAATCATTATAGGTAGTAGGTAGGAGGAAAACAAAATTTTTCTTTTTAAAATAAGGAATATTTAGGTAAGAATCCAAAATTCTCCAAAAAAAATTAAAATAGATATTGGATCAAATACTAGGAATCAGGTTATTCCCATATGAATTCAGCCGTAGTTCGGCTTATTTCTTTTGAATAACTTTGTGTTGTAAGTATGATTAGTCTTTAACTCAACTTCAATTTTAAAATGATATGCGTACCGTGCTAACCTTTCTACCTACTTAAAAACACTTTGTAGATTTTACTTTACACATTTCCTTGTAACAGATGGTGGTGCATAACCTTTAACTATAACGTAATGGTTCAAGTATTGAATAATATTTGTAGGTAACTACCTACTTTATTTTCAGAGTATAACATTCAATAATCCCGACACAATCATCATTTATTGTGCGTGTTTTTGTTTAATGCTCGAAATATGCTAGAAAACTTTTACAATTGGCTCAGCGTTATCACTCTTTATGAGCAACAAGGTGATGTCTTCTAAATGAGATAAATATTCGGCTTGAAATAATGCTAAGTTTGGTATGGACCTTGAAAGTTTTCAATGTGAAAGTCTAGACGAAGCAAATATCTCAAATACTCGTGAGGTCCTTGCTAGTAGATTCTTGTTTGGTATATTTTGGTATTCCATTAGAAATAAAATACAAGACTTCTTTATGGTTGTCTCTCGAGAAAGAAGGTAACATAACTGACAAGGGTCTTGAGAATTTTGGTAGCGATACCTACCTAAGCTCTTGTTAGCATCAATGTAAGTCTTTTAAGGCCTTTAAAAAAAATTTAGATTCAATCGCCCTTCATAAACCAGATTTAATCTAGGCTGTTTTTCTAATCGAGATTGCATGGGTTCGAGCAGGTTTTAAGGGAACTCTAAAATTTTCATGAGGCGACCGTCGCGACGTTTTCAGCAGTATGTTATGTTATGAATGTCTTTGAAAAGAATTATATACACCTTTTTTCGGTATAAGACATAATTACTTCACGAGTTAAATTTAAATGATCCACAAATACGCATTCAATATGCTCTCTTGAAAGAAATTTTTCGCTGTCGAAAATAGCGCAATTTTAACAATTTGAACTGACCACCACATTTGCCTGATTTAATAGAACGAAATTATTTTCTTTGAGGTAGCCTAGATAGTAAGGGGAATATTAAAATTGAAACAATTCAGCGTAGATTCCATCGCTTTACTCTTAAGTGACTCCCATGGATTGACAATCTAGTTTTTAACGAGGCCCTAGAAGTTTAACTTTGGTGCTAACAAGGTCAAGTACTCTCTAGGGAATCGCTAAATGTAACCTTTTGCATCGAGTGGAACATACAAAAAAAAAATTTGGTGGCGCAACAGCTTGTCGAAAACTAGGGCCAAGTGACTTACAACTCTCAACCATTCCTGTGTGCGTGTTGTTGGCAGGAATAAAGGGGACCTACAATTTGTTGCCGAGTCCGAACGACTATAGATGAGAAGCATTTATTCATGACAAGAAACACTCTTAGAGGATTTGTTAGTTCCTTCGCAAGAAGCAGTACTTTGGAAAAAACATTTCTGTTTTTTGGGTGGCAGCGGCTGGGAATCGAACCCAGACCTTCGAAATGACTATCCAACGCACTAACCATTATGCCAAGAGGTACTACGCCTCGAGGGGCATACAAAAAAGTTCTCTTATGTGCTATTCAATCCTATAGGGACATCTGTTTTCCATTATAATACGCTAACTAATAGGCTAATGATTACCAAACTTACCCAACAAGTTCTTACTAGCAAGGGCCTCACAAGTATTTAAAAAGCATTCCTTGCCTAGATTTCTCTCATGAAAAACTTTCCAAGCCCTTGATTAAACTTTACAAAATCTATTTTTCCAGGCTGGTTACAATCCATCGAAGAACGTTACGAATTAGTTGTATGGCGTTACTGATATCTTTGTTCTTATAATGAGTATATAAACATCAACTTACATTCTTTACATCAGAACATACACTTCAATTCTCTTGCATTCTTCACAGAACTGATTATATGGCATGAGTTTGCATTTTGAATACTGTTTATCGAACATTTTTAAACTTTTCATCAATATTTGGGTTTTGAAAAGAAAGAACAAATTGATGGTAAAATAAAAAAAAATTACCTTGTAATATTTTTCTTAGCAACCTATAATAATTTGTTTACAAAAATTAAGCCTTACATTTTACCTTTATTTAAAGACCTTAAAACTGAAGATCCAACAGTCAAAACTCAAATTAAAGGTTTCGTAGAAGAACCATATCAACCATTTTCACATCACTTTGGAGTAGAAAAATTACTAATTTTAGTGGAATTCTTGATATTGGGCAGTAATATTGCCTGGTGCAAGGCCGGCATTAGCCCATGTATGCCATCATCTCACTTATAGGCTTTTGATTATGTCCTAAAAAACAGGGCAATAAGGAAGTAAGACGTTCATGGAATTTTATTGTAAAAATCATCAAAGGGGCATTGAAGATGAGAAAACCGCGGAGTGCTATTAATTGGAGGGTGCATTTTTTAGAGGGGGGTGCAAAAATAAAAAATAAAAGTCAAGTTTCAAATTTTTCGCAGTTGCCATCTAACTTTTTCAAAATTTAAAATAATTATCAAAATCAACACACTTGCTTTTAGAAAGCCGGGTTTTGAGCACATGTTAGCGTATACCTTCTCGAACATGAAACAAAAATTGTGTTAGATCAGTTTTACGGTTGAAGGTCCTTCCCAGACCAGCTGAACATTTTCTAAGTATAGGTATTACAGAAATAACTTTTTTTATTTTGGAATACCTAACTCGTCTATTTTGTCTATATAACAACGAAAGGCATAAACTACCAAATACACCGGTTTGTGAAAGTAGATTATTAGTTTTGATAATTATTTAAAAAATTAGGAAACAAAAGGAAAACAAATCACCAACATTATAACATTAAGGGCCGTCTGGCATGCATTTTCGACAGTCAAACTCGTCTGGCACAATTTTGTCTCTATTTAGGGACACATTAGCTAGCATATATTGAAAACCCAGCTTTGTAGAACAAGGTTTGACAGTTATTTGAAATTGAAAAAAAAAGTTATTTCTTATAATACCTACTTTGAAAATGTTGAGCTCGTCTGGCAAGGACTTTCAACCGCAAAACTTGTCTGGAACTATTTTTTTTCATGTTCGAGAAGGTATAAGCTAACAGTGTTCAAAACCCGACTTGTAAGAGCAAGTGTGTTGATTTTGGCAATTATTCTAAATTTTGAAAAAAATTAGATAGAAACCCTAAAACTGTGAAAAATTTGAAACTTGACTTTTATTTTTGACTCAACTGGTCATGGCTCCCTAATACACCCAGTTTGAGTGTATAATCTAACAAGTCCATCAAAGTAGCCAAAAATGCTATTTATAAAGCTTTAAAAACTTAACATCAGCCTAGTTTGAACGACTATTTCTCGGTCGATTTTTATCCAAACCGTTTTTTTTTAAATTTATTTTAAAAAATCTAATTATCTTTCTTTTATATGAATCAATGCCTATACCTATCTCTGCTGGTAAGAAAGTTGTAAGCAAATACGTAAAAAAAAAACAAAAAATGCGATTTTTCACATTTGTTTTTGCAATGAATGAATGAATGAAATCCATTTTGATGGTAAATTTTATTCTCCACAAAAAAGGTTTTTGAGAATTATCTCGAAATTTTGCTTCGTTTTCGAGTTATATGCAAAAAACGAAAAAGGGTGCTTTTGCACCCCTCTCTAAAAAATGAGCCCTCCAATTTAATAGCACTCCGCGGTTTTCTCATCTTCAATGAACCCTTTGATGATTTTTACAATAAAATTCCATGAACGTCTTACTTCCTTATTATATGACATAATCAATAGCCTATTAAGAAATTTAAATGTGGCACTAGGTCAATATTACGTTTTCGTAAATTCAATCCGATGTCAATCCTATACTTCCAATTTAATAAACACTTCCCTTGAAGTTATGACCTCCAAAGGATCATTTATTTTTTTTTCGGACGAATTTTTTAGTGCTGAGTCAATCCGAGTTAACTGGGAAAAGAGTTGTCAAAAATCTATTGAAATCGATGTGCGACAATATGGATATCACCCTTTCAAAATCGACATGGCGCCACAGCGAAAACGTCGCTGTGTGGTGCAAGGGCGGACAAGAATCGATTTTTGAAAATTTTGTCAAAAGCGCCCTCAAAAGTGGGTGGGGCAAGCATTTTACACCATTTTTTGGTTCTTAACCTGTTACTAAAACAACTAGTTTTGTTTTCATAAAAATTTGCCATAAAAGATTTTTTTGTCAAAAATGCCCCAAAAGTGGGCGTGGAAAAAAGTTTTGTATGTAAGAGTGATTATAAATTAACATTCCCTTCCCTACAACTTTTCTAAGGAACACACCCCTCGCTTATACATCAACTTTCGACGGTTAGTCGAACTACTTTAAAAAGTGGGCGTGTCAGTGGGCGGTAAATTTCCTTCCATACATCTTGAACCACTGTGCACTTTTTCAAGAGATTTTTTACACGCATCTGTCAAGAAAGTCTTTTCAGTTTTGTCCCTGCGCGCTTTGACTTATGCCCAGTTGCACCGAAGTTTACTTAAAGCAGTGTTTGCTAAAATGAAGTTAAAATTTATCGAACTTATAAATTTATTTAGGTTGCACCAATCTCTTTCACGCATTTTTTGGCTAAAATGCAGTTCGTGAACCACCCCTGGATTTCATCATCTGTTTATTAAACTGAGCGAAAAAATTTAACAAGTGCAAGTGAGATAGCAATCGTTTTTTTTTTAATTTGGAATCAATAATATTCCGTCAAATAAAATTGATTTTTTTTTCTGTAGGTAGTTATATATGTTCGTTTAAACTTGCTTTTAAAAATTATTTGGAGGATTGGTTCGTTTATAGGCCTGTTAGATTTAGAAGTGGTTGGTGCAACCGATAAATGTCATTTTAAAATTAAACGAAGCAATACAAATTTAAAAGAGGTCGTCGGTGCAACTGGCCATTAGTATTTTAACTGTCTCTAAAACACGTTTCAGAATTTAACTCGAGCACCTCGCACAGAAAAACTGACCCTTATATTCATATGACTTTGATTTGTATAATGTTCAATTTTTTTTTATTAAGAATTTTTTTATTATTAAAAGTCTTGATAATTCAGGAAAAGTTAAAGAAGTGCTTTAAAGCTAGTCAATAGTTTCAAACTAAGGCCCCTTAAATAAGTTTTAGTTTATAATTGTGTGCTAATCTTTTCGAAAGAAGAAAACATAACGTATCACGTAATTTTCACCCGTAGGCACGTCTGTCTTTCTATGAGAGAATACGTGAAAAAGAAAAAAACTCCGAATCTTTTTAAAAGTTCTTCTCGGTGTTCATTTCAAAAATGGCACCTTTAATGAAAGTATTTTAGTTCAAAAAACGTCACTTTTGTCAACTAAAGACTTTACGAAATTCACTTAAGGCTAACAGACTACCTACTGGTATTCGAAGATTTCTATTGTAGAAACGAAATTCGTAGTTGAGAGACACCAGAAAACAAGATAGTTATTTAATTTTTTCAGTGAAAAAATTACAAAAGCTGAATTTGCTTATAATGTTTAACAAATCTTTTTAAACTTGTTTTGACTAAAAAAAAAATTACAGACAAAGAAGAGCAAAACGTTGTACTTTTCTGTTTTGGAACAACCAGTCCAAAGCAATCTTAATTCCTGAAGCTTCTTATGTTGATATTATTCTGGCGTCAAATCGTTGCAATCAGGTTCATTGAAATGTCTTTTTCAAAAGTATTTTTGCACCTGCAAAATATTGGTGGTAAAACAAGTTCACGCAGAAATAGGGTTGGTCTTATAACTTTTGAATTGTGTTTGAATTTTCTCAATCTTGAACTTGATTTTTTTTAACCTACGTGAAGCAGGGTTTTGATAAGTTTATCTGGTAGCTAGCTTCTGATTAGTGAAATCAATTCACAAAAAAAAAAACTCGCTAAAGGCTTAAGAAACACCAATACAATATTTAAGTTCTTTTTCAGTTTTGAATGTATGCAAAATGCAACACTAATCAATGAAGAGTTATTCAAGTTTTTAATTTGTGCAACAATGATATTCTTAAGTCTCAGCTGCAATCGAGAACGGTTTACAATTTACACCCCGTTTTATACTTATTGAAGCTTTTTAGACAGTTGACTTAGTTAAAAATCAGATAAGCATACATTAATTTATACTTGGCTATTCGTTTTTGTTATACAATTACATATTTTCAAACTCGATATACAGGCATATGATAGGTGAAAATATTTAAGAAAACACAGAGTGCCAGAGTATAAGCTCTGTTTTATAGCTACAAATTGAAACATTTGCTATAGAAACGTATGCAATTTTCAAATCAAGATAAGATTAGATAAAAAATGAGAATATATAATTTTCTAATCAAATCATTATAATGAAAAAAAAAGCAAAACTTATAGGTACAAGCTGTTGAATTATTTGATAAAAAAAACAAGGAATATACTCATATCAAAACACCACCTACAGCTGCTTTAAATTCAAACACTACTATTAAGTATAATTTACTTTGGAAGGTGTACATTTGTGCACCTTTATGTACCTACATTAAATCGGGTTAATGGAATTTGTGTTAACCACTATCACCTTTTTTAATTGAATTAAATAGTTTCGCACAACAAATTCACTTGTACAAGGATATTCAATTAAAAACTTTTACCAATGAAATGAACAATTAAAGAGAAAAAGAAAACAGATTTATATTTTTGTACAATGTACACACATAATGTAGGATGTGGTACATAGGTGTTGTGCATTTCTTTTTGACAAAAAATGCATCGCAAATTACATACCGATTTTATTTTTAAAAATAATTTCAACTTTAAATAGATTTAAATGAAAAAATTAAAAAAATTCTTTAATCATTTTGCTTTTGGGGTTTAAGACAGTGGGTTAGGGGACAACAAATTATCCTGGAAATCGAAGTACAAAAAGGCATCACGTAGTAAGTTTAATCACAAACTCCAAACCCATTCTAGCTGGGGAAAAGTAAAATTTCGAATATGTCCTCTAGGGAAATTCTTCCATCTGTCAAGGCTCTAATTCGATATACAAATGGATGCACGGACGATGACGATGACCTACATCTTCTTTATGTCAGGTTTGATTAAAATCTCATTTCTTTTTTACACGAACCCAATAGTTTTTTAGACTTCACCCAATTTGAACACCATAGCGATTACTTTGGAAACAAGATATGTTTTGTTTTCTTTCTTTTTTTAATCAAGAAATTATTTTAAATTCTTAAAAGAATTGAAACTTTCAGTTTCTGGCAGATTTAAGATAATTTTAAATCAATAAACTGATTTCTTTTGTTTAACAACTTCGGGATAGTTACGGAGTCCAACTACTTCGGAGTAAACATTCATACAGAATTTTCTGGATGAGCTATTGCGCCCTTCATACAAACTTCATTTCATTTCCACCCAAATTGTGTCGTGAACCTGTGGTTGCTTTTCTTATTCACCCGAAAATGAAATGCAATAGCTTTCACTGTCGTTGTTCTTCAAAAGTTCTCAACACAAATATGTAATTCAGTTAATTTAAACCTCAGGAATGTAGTCCTACATTGACCCTAAAAAGGCTCTAGCAGGGGTGACTAGGGCCTCATCAGTCAGGCAATTTTATGCCTCGGGAGACAAAAAAAAAGTTTTCTTCATTGGATTCGATCCTGTGATCTTCTGATTGCCAGTTCAATACGCTAGCTACTGAGCTATTTCGAAAAACAGTCTAGATTTTCCCTACCAAAGCCTTTCAATGCCCTTATCTCACAAGTATTTATCAGTGAGGGCCTCACAAGTATTTCACAAGTTTTCCTTGTCTAGATTTCCCGTAACAAAGCCTTTCCAGGACCTTGATTAAACTTGACAAAAACTTGCCATTTTTCCAGGTGGAATTCACATCTAAAAATGACAACAGTGTTAAAAAAAAGGTTGAGAAAATAAAAAGGAAGTTTAGAAATCGATAGCCAAGTTCTATTGACGAGTTCCTTAAATGAATTAAATGCAAAGGTTTATCCAGCGTAAACCTGGTCAACTCCCAGGAAGTACCTAGATTATTGCGATTTCAGTAATCGGGATACCGAGTTAAATTCATGAATGGCACTTTAGTGGAGAACCACTGCTTTTTCGTCTTTGTGAAACAAATGGGTCAAAACTCCTTACACGTAATACGAAATGCATATGCTCTGCTTTCAAAATCCTTGTACGGTCATTGTACTGGATGATGAGCATAGAGGGAGAACTGATACTGGATTCTTTCGTGAAAAAGTTAAGAAAAATTGTTTGTATGATAATTTTTTTTTTCAAATAACCGTTTTTGAGATTTGATTTTATTGGTACCATTTGAGGCTATGATTATCAACAAATGACTTTAAGAAAAATCCTTTACGGAATCGAAAAGTAGGTAATGACTCATTTTTCTTCCAGGTTAATTTTTAGTTTTGGTTTGGAATCAGTTCTTTCCACTTCGAGAAATCATTAATAAAGTTGCAAGTGTTCTATTACTTTAATTGTCGAATGGATTTTGAATGGAGAAAGTGCTTTCAAATTCTATAAACATTTGTGTGTTAAAAATAGCTAAAAAAAATTCACATAACCTAAAAAATGGCAAAGAAACATTTTTGATTTTTTGTTCTTAAATTAATTTTTAAGGGAAAAATAGTATTTTCAGTTTCCTTACGATTATTTTATAAGAATTAGTTTGGTCATGAAATATTGCTTCAAAAATTGTATAATAAAAACATATTGCGTCACAAAACACTTCGACTACCTATATTAGCTTAGTCTAAGTCTGACTATTAACCGAATTGCCTTACTCCATCCAAGAGTTTTCTAATTAAAGATCCCCGGATTCAGGCAATAAGGAAACCGAACCTCTATAGTCTCTGGATAAAAGATCAAGCCATAGCGGATGCTACGGAATATTTGGTATGGATGAATGAAAGCAGTTAGCTCGGGGTTACAGAGGATGGAAACCGTTTCCCAGGTCTTTGCTTTCATGAATCAGGAGCCGAATAAAATCCATTTAGTATCCATGCTTGGTCAGCAAAGGGAATTTGTTTAGATACAATTGCGTACCAAATTCAATTAATTTTTTTTAACATTTTCGGTGACGATTTTAAGGGAAAATAAATATTTGACGGGTCCAGGGGAAAAATAGATTAAGTCCACTTAGGTTTATTCCGAGAAAAATTAATTTTAAAGTTTTAATACTAAAACTGCGCTTAATTCAAAGGAAAATTAGTCAAAGTAAAAAATTATTTCGTCTAGTAGGTACAAAGAACCTAATCACAGTACACATCAAAGGTAATATCATAAGAGCTTTGAATTTTGTTCAGTCAATATTTGTTCACGTTCACAGCCATTTTTTATTTCTGAGAAATTAAATCTTAATTTGTTGTTTGTGCTTACATATATTTATGTTATCACATTCACAGCCATTTTTTCATTTCTGACACTTTCAATTTTGACAATCTCCAAGTATGATTCTTTCTATTTGTGTACTGTGGAACCTAATACCTAATTCAATTCTTGATGCTTTTTGATTCGCTGATATGAGTCAAAAGGACCTTCGACACTTTGGAGCCAAAGCTTCGAATATTTAAAACATTTTTTTTAAAGAAACGGACATAATATTTGCAAGCAGGTTTCTGCTTTTTACTGAGGCATCTTTAAATTTTCAAAATTTTATTTCGAAAACAAAATATTTTTAACAAGTTTGATATTGGACCGTTTTTGAAACTCGATTTTTTTTGACAGAACATCGACCAGAAGTATTAAGAATATCGATTATTTGAGGCTGTGAGTGCAAAAGTGGTATAACCCACTTTTTTTTTGACAATATTTTTCATCTTTAATCGATCTTAAAAAACTATTTTATTTGAGATTGAAGGAGTATAAGTCACATATTTGGAAAGCTTAGATATTTTAGAACTCAAAATTTTGGCTTTGATGACTTTCGGTGGATAAATGTAAAAATACGAGACAAAAATATCAAAAATGCCAAAAAATGGGTTACACCCCTTTTGCACTCACGGCCTCATTTTATTTTAATGGTTTAGTTAACATGTCGATAGGTTCAGATACAAGTTTTTCTTTTTTGAATATCATTTTGTTTTATTTTTGGAGCAAAAAAATTAAACTTTTGAAAAAAAGTTTTTTTTAGAAAGTGTGTCGTTTTGCGAGTTTTCAAAGTCGTTTGTGAAGAGAGCTGTACTTCATCACAAAGTGCTCATACAAATCTAAAAGATGTAATCATTAGTTTTTTTTTTCAAAAGTGGACTAAGGCCGTTTTTCCCCTGGACCCTTCATTTGTATTCAGCACTTATGATCCTCCGATTCACATATTTCGTTATGGCAAGAGTGGTCGCAAACTCCCAGCTGTGAATTTCTTTACAAAAGTGAAAACATAATTTTCAACTTCTTTTATAAAAACTGTGGTTAAACTTGGGTATCTTTGCTTTTTTTTTTCAATCATTTAAAACATATCTTGCGATTAGAATGGCTCAAAAGCACTTTCGTTTTTGTTGTTGCATTTAAGAATTTTTAAGTTCATAACCTTAAAGATCCTATCAATTTTTAGGCGAACCAAAATTTTGTTTTACTAAATCAGTTCATAATATCTAAATTTTATTATTTTATTCGCGCGAAAAAAAAAGTTTCTCTTGAAAAATTAAATTCAAACGGAGAGGATTAGGTATTTTATTATTATTTTTACTATTAATAGATACCTAACCTATCAATTAATTGAAAAAAAAAAAAATAGGTAGCTTTGATTGGCGTGAAATACTGGTTTATAAAGAACAAAATATTTTCGTTAGTTCTGTATCTTAAATCTAAGCTCTATCGAAAAAGCGGCACAAACGATAGTAAAAAACAATTTGATTCAGATTTTCAAATTTCATCAATTCAATTTCAAAGATGTTTTCAGAAAATATCCCAAAATTACGCAATTTCGCGTATACCGTCGCATACCTAAACAGTCAACATTTTTTGTATGCAGTTATTTTCAGAAGAGTTTCAAACAAGGTAGAAATGCTGGCCAAAAAATTAATTAAAATCTAAGCAAATAAATGACCAATTTTGTTTTTTAAAGCGGACTTGCATAGCTGCAAGAAATATTTTTAAAGCAGTAATCATTGATTTATACATTTTAACATTCAGTAAGAACCTACCTATTTATCTGTCAAAATTTGGAATGTACCGACCTAATTGATCCCGCTTGAAAAAAAATCTATAGCCCTAAACAAGGTCCTTGATCATAGAAAGTTGATAAGTTTTCCTTGATTAGATGACTCCCACGGAAACTATTTCAGTGCCTTGACAAGACTGGGTTCCGTGAAATGATTTCCCAATTAAATAATTCCGCAAACTGAAAATGAAATAACTCTAAAAAAATTCTATGGAGATGAGAAGTTACTATGTGAAAAAACTCCCTAAAATTAAGGACTTATTTCTTGCGTTCTTGGGGACTTATTTAATTTGTAAATTGGGAAAAAATTTCGTGGTGAAATAAGTCCGCACATTCTGCTTTGAAATCCCCAAAAATACCTATATTCTGTTGAATGCATTGAAATAGCGTGTTTTCTTTTGGCACACACAATGTTGGTACTTATATACCTTTTACCTACATAAATGCATAATGTATGGGTTCCTGCCTTAAGTCTTTATTTTTTCGACATCAATTTCGATTTTGTTAAATATGGCACAATGCATCGATCTCTTGCTCACGTCATTTCTGCTCAAAAAAATAGATATTTGTGATCAAAATTACGTGACAACTAACAATTACAAATTTTTATATAGAATTTTCGACACCAGTTTGAAACAAAAGTGTCACAGGATCGTTATAGCGTAGGAATGGCTAGGTACCACGTTTAATAACTAAAATTATTTCCTTGCATTTGGAGTTTAAAAATGCTCATCAATATTTAAGAAAATAGGCCAAGTTACGCATGTCTGTACCTCTAGGTAGGTATATAAATGTTATGTTTACGTCATTTATGTCAACGATAAAATCATTTTCTTGTCATCAATCTTAAAGAAATTTATCATCTTCAATTTTGTGTAGAGAACCCCAAACCAAACCCCACCACAACCACAATAATTTGGCGCCATAGTTCTTTTTGTTTATCCAAGAAACTGTTTGTGTTTCTTCGAACAGACATGCACAATTGCACATGCACATTGCACCAAAATAAGAAAACGTTTTCTGTCATCCGTCCTCGTCGTTTTGCGTCGGCAATGCGACCTACCGATGCGACGGACGGACGATGGAGAAGGTGCTGCTGCATGCAGAACAATGGTTTTTCATTGCAATTTCATATTTACTGCACAAAATCAAAAAATGAATTTTTGATCCAGAAATTATTTCCACATTTTCTATAAATAATAAATCTAGCAAACATTTTTCATACAAACCGCCTTTTGTGTATTGTTTTTTAATCCTTGTTTTTAATTTTTATTCGTTTTAATTTTGTATCCCAATAAGCGAGTATCCTTGAAATAACACATTCTCGTTTCACTAAATCACTGGTGTGCACTTACAATCGGAGCAAAAAAAAACATACAGCACAAACACACTCATTTATTAACAAATGCACACCGTTATTCTTTAAAATTTTGTATGGTTTCACTTATTTTGTGAATTTATTTTATTTACCTTTTTCTTAAATGCGATGATGTTTATCAACAAAAAAAAAATACAAATAAATAAATAAATAAAACTGCGCACACTTTAACTGTACAAATCAAACCATTGTTGGATTAAGTTTTTCTTTTTTCAGTGAAAACAAATTATTGTTTGGGAGAAATTAAATAGCACACACACACACAAACAAATGCACAGTGGCTAGGAGCACCGCCGTTAATAATAATTTTTATTTTGTTAATAAATTGTTACAAATTATTTCTTATTATATTTCGTTTTTTTTTTTTTTGTATTTTATTTTAATTTAACAGTCCTTTCGGCTGTTTGTGATATTTTTTAGTCACTCTCTCTCTCTCTCTTTTGTTTCTTTTTTTTTTGTTTATATTAAAATCAAATATAGTGAAGTAAAACAAAAAACGGACAACGTACGGTGCAAAAGTTGGAAAACTTTTCACCCTTCGAAGGATACACAACAACTGTTTGGGTGAATTGAAGAAGCAGTAAAACCAACCCCCAAATAATACGTTAGATGTGTGTTTACATGGCGGCATGCTTAACACACACACCAATGCAATTTTTTTGTTCTACATTTACACTGGAACACTCACCCATACTTGTTTGTTGTTTCGCTTTTTGAGTTGTTCCTATGCGGAAAGCAGAATCCACTCAATAAAAGAAAAAAATCAATTATAAATCTTTTTTTTTGTTGATGGTGGAACCGTGTTTGAAAGTTGATGGCGGTGGCGGGATGGATTCATTTTCTGTTTTGTTCCTCACGTTTTGTTTTGAATTTTGTTTTCATTTATTAGATTCGCAATTTTTATAATTTGCTTGGATTTGATTTTGCTCCTGGCTGTACGTAAGTTGTAGGTACCCTTACATACAATTGGTTTGTTTAAAGACCAATGTGAGTGAGACTGGGAATGGGAATACATACCTACAAGTATGAAGTGATAAATAATTCTGTACTGGCAGGAATCCATGCAAAATTTCGAATACTCTTTACTTTAAATTTTTTTTAATTTGATTCCAGTTTTAAGTTTTAGGTATATGAAAGTAGGTATCTTGTATCTTGTAGTTATTGCGTTTTGGGTGCATTTGATTGAGTGAATTTTGTTTTTATTCAATTTGAATGTTATTTGATATGTAGCTTGTGAATTGTGGCCTTGTAGTTGTAGGTAAGAAAGTTTCAATTCTTAACTGTTCCCCTCAAATGCAGTAGGTATGCAGTATGCAGTTGCAGAAAGCAGTATCATTTAAATCAGCGTTGCCAGCTTAATTTTTTTGCACGATTCAATCAAAAACTCATCTGCTGTTGGTAGGTATGTATGTATGTAGTACCTACCTAATATAAAGACGCTCGATTTAGTGAATCTCGAAATAGTGAACTATCCACAATAGTGAACACAAAAAATTTTACATAAAAACGCATTTTGTGTAAAAATATCGCGCAAGAATTTTATGTAACTTGAGAGCTCTGAGGAATTGTTTCTGTTTTTTGTTTAAACTAGCGTGAAAGCCTTGTTTAATGCTTAATTTAAATTAAAAACATTCATATCGAACGAAATGTGCATTTTTGATCAAATTCATGTGTAGAAAACCTTAGAAAACTCCCGGTCGTAAAAGTGAACAATCTCGAAAGAGTGAACAGGCCTGGTTTTTATTACTTCACTATATCGAGCGTCTACTGTACCTTCATGAATATTAAGGTTGTCCTTGAAAAGATCATTGTTTTATTTTAAATGACGCGCCCCCTAATTTCTCCCAAATAAGCACCTAAATAAAAATCCTGTAAAAGTTAAGCTCACTATTTAACCCGGCCGGTCCCCAAAGACGAAACCCAGTTTTATTTTCAATTTTTCAATTTTTTTGTTTTATTGAACATTTCTATTTACAATTGGCTTAAAAGATAATTTATAACTATAAGATACATTGACAAATAATAAGATTTTGTTGGTACATAAGGGGCCTAACGCTATACATTGATTCAATATAAAATACAAATTAGATTTATAATATATGTAAAAACTTAACATAAAAGTCGGCTTGACTTTGTCGTCCTCGGGTTGTTCAATCCCGGTTGTCCAGTGGCGGTATATTTATTTAGGGTGGGGGTAGAGTTGGTGTTTAGCCACGATAATGTGCCGACCCTGGGTCAGAGTAGAAGGGTACTGCTTCATCGTTGGTTGTTGGAGCTATATCCAGGATTTCCCTAGCGCTTGGTGCTGGATGTCGTTGTTGGTTTGTCATCCTTCTCATCAGTTGATTAGGGTGATTGGCGATGTTTCTAACCAGCTTGTGGGCAGATAGTAATAAATACTTGTCCAGGGGACTACCTTAGCCTCATAGTAGAGTTGCTCGTTCTTGAAATGCTTACGCCGTTGACGATCGAAGTACAGCCCAGTGCAGATCCTCAGGATTTTCCTCTCGAATATTTGTAGTTCCTTCATAGCCGTTTTGGAAATGGTGAACCAAACTGGGAAGCTATAACTGATGACTGGTCTCAGGAGTTGCTTATAGATTAAACCTTTTGTCTGTTGGCTTAGCCCAGTTTTCTTCTTCATCAGCGGGTAGAGGCGGTGGAAAGCAAAATTGGCTTTTTTGAGGACAGTCCGTGAATTAGGGTTGAATCTCAGCAGCTCGTTGAAGTTGATGCCTAGGTATTTGGCGCTACGTTTGGCTGCTAATCTAGTTCCGTCTGGGAGTGATAGGATGATGTTTCTACAGCTTCCAGCTGAGCGACCACGTCTGCCCCCCGGTTTTCTGAAGCAGACAAGCTCCGATTTGGATGAGTTTATCCGGATACCCCATGTGGTGTAAAATTGGAAGAGTTTGCGGATATGTGCCTCGACTTCTCTGACAGCTATCAATGGAGAGTTTGATGAGCAATATGTAAGTGCGTCATCAGCAAAGAGAAGGTTCTCGCATTCACTTGAAATTGGTTGGTCAGAGGTCATGATGTTATAAAGAAGTGGTCCAAGTTTCGACCCTTGGGCAACTCCAGCCCTGATGCTCTTCACTGTCGATTTGCAGGTTTCCAGTTGCACGAAAAAGTTCCTGGAAGAAAGAAAAGAAAATATAATTTTGATTAGCGCTAAGGGAAAGCCTAGTATGTGGAGTTTATGGATAAGGGCTTCAATCCATACACTGTCGAATGCTTTCTCGACATCCAGGAAGCATCCGACAGTAACTTGATTGCTGTTTAAGGCTGTGGTGATGTCGTGATGAAACTTCAGGAGTGGATGCAGGGTGGAATGTTTTCCCGTGCCGAGATTCAGCTATTTCAGCGAGTGAGATGAGATGACTCGCCTTACTCGCCGACTCATCTCACTTCACTCGCAAAAGTGATTCAGCTATTTAAGTGAAATGAGTAAGTTCGAATTTAGTTTCGAACATGCGACAAAGAATTAATATAAAAGAGCTAAATTCTACCTCCTTGTCACACTCGTTACGCAAAACGAAATGAAACAACAAATACAACAATGTAAACATTGGAATCTTTAATAATGGAGTTTGGAGTATCTTTTATTTCAATTATTTTTTTTTGTCATAATTAAAGTTTAATGTGAGTTTTACCCTTGAGAAATAAAAAGTTTAAAAGTGAATAGAATATAAATTTATTTAATATATATATGTGCATATGATAATAAAATAAAATTAAAGAATCAATAAAAGGGTTGTTGTTTTTATCTACGTTGTTGTTTTTATTTCGTTTCCTATCCATGAATAAGAATTCTTGAGAAAAGCACATATACCTATCCAAAACTGGAAATTTACCAACACATACACCAAGTCACTGCGGAAATATCTGGCGAGTAATCTGACATTTCATTTCACTCGCTCACTCACTCCCTTTTGCTAACTGAATCGATTTTCGACGAAAAGTGACTCATCTCACTCACTCCCTGCGGCTTCGAATTAGCTGAATCTCGGCACCGGAAACCGAACTGCATGTCTGGGATTATGTTGTTTTCACTGCAGAACTTCTTCAGCTTCCTGAGTATCAGCTCTTCCAAGAGCTTACTTGGATTGCTGAGGAGGGATATCGGCCTGTAGTTGGTGATCATATTCCTTTCACCTTTCTTGGGAATAGCCACGATTTTTGCAGTTTTCCACTTCTGGGGAAGTAGCTGTTGTTGATGCAGTTGTTGAATATGATGGCTAACAACACCATCACCATGTGTGGAAGCCTTTTAAGAACAAAGCTGGATACCCCATCCGGTCCAGCTGACTTCTTTGGTTTGGAATTGTGAATTATCTCAGCTATCTCCTCTGGGGTGCTCAAGTTTGGGCTGTCGACTGGATCACTTGCAGGATTGGTGTCGCTAAACATTGCTCTGTCCAAGGTGGGCATAATTGTCTGCTGGATGGATGCCTCAATTTCGCCAAGGAAGGCTGGATCATCTGATGGACTTGGCATGAAGCTTCCTTCAAAGTAGGAAGCGAAGGCTTCAACTTTTTCCTGTATCGTTGTTGCTTCTCCATTGTTGGTGATGATCGTCTCAGGCATTGGTGATTTTTGGCTGGTTAGTCTGTTGACATTCTTGAAGGCGTCAGGTCCAGGTTTGATTGACTGCAGTCTCTTTTGGAACTGGTTGTTGTTGTGGCGTTGGATGGAATTCCGGAACATAATGTTCACACACTGAAGTTCAATCCACACTGTCTGGTAGTTGCTGTTAGCTGTGTTGAGTTCTCGCTGGTGGATCCTTTGAAGACGTTTCCTAAGTCGTTGCTTGTGGGCATAAAGGTTTTGGATATACTGGGGAAGGTGCTGATATCTGTCCTTTGACGTCTTAGGCTGCTTTTTTTTATCCAATGCTTTTGCAACAGCCAGTTCAAGACAGTTAATGGATGTGTCAATTTCGATATTGTCCAGATTCCTGTTTTCGGGTGGTAACATTATGGTGTCTTCAACGTCTCTTTGTAGCCTGTGTACATCCAGTCTCCTGTAGTTGATGTAGTTTTCTACTGGTTCTGTCACTAGGAAGATGGGTTGCTGGAGCCTGATGCTTATTTGGACAGCTTCATGGTCCGAGTCACTGGGTACTATTGTGCAGGTGAAGTTGCTGATTTCTGGAAGAATATGAACAAAATTAGATGAAGAAATAAAGAAATCTAATGTTGATGGTGTTCTGGGGAAGGTTGGTTTGGGTTGTGAAATAACAACCAATGAGTGCTGATCGCTGTTGGTATCCCGCCAGTCAGCAATAGCCTTTCCTTCGTTGGTGACAGCAGTATCCAGCCAAAGGTGATGCCTTGCGTTGAAATCACCACCGATGAGCCCATAAGTGCTTCGTTTTATTTGGTAATAGGAAGGTACCTAGGTGATTTGATAGAAAGTTAAAATTTTGGGACAAGAGAAGAATTACAACGCATATAGTTAAATGTTATGGCCAAGAATTTAGCTTTATTATGAAGACAAGGGTTTGCCATTTTGTTTTAAAAATGATTGCGGACAAGTGGCCGCCGCGGCTGGCTCGAATAAATTCCAGCCGAGAGGCCCAATTTTCGACCACCAATTTTCGACGCGATGCCGGATGGACTCATTCGGGTCTCCTTCGCATTATTCACTCGAGACCAGTGTTGCCAAAAAGGGTCCCGGGACAAAAAAAGGGGCCCTTTTTAAAAATTGCCATAAAGGAGAGAACACAACAAATATTATTAGTACATAAAGAAGTAAAGCATTTTATAAACATTTATTTCAAAACTAAACACAAATTTATTCTAATAATAACAAATAAAATTTATTTGGCTAAAATTACAACAAAAATGAAGATATGTAACTATTTTTACCTTATAAATAAATTCGAAAATTAATTTTATCTTAGCCCTTTCTTCTTTCATTTTGCAGAATTTAGTACGAAACTTAATTAAGCTCAGCTATTCTTATGTAAAACCTCAATTTTTAATGAAAATCACATACATTTTTAGAAAGGGACCAATTGGTTGATTTTTAAACAAAAGTAGGGGCCACGGGTCCCGAACGCAAAAAAGGGGCCATTTGGCTACTAAAGGAGCCAAACGGCAACGCTGCTCGAGACTAGAGTAAACGTGGTGTGAAACCGATCCATGGTTGCTCGAATTATCGACTCTGCTGGGCGATTATGTCGACCGAATATTGAACGCAGAGTGCGGTGCGCGAGCCGAACGATTATTTTGGTTATAAATTTGCACGATTTGCAAACGTTGTTCAGGAGTTAGTCTATTCATTATGAAATAAATGGCAAACCAAACTGAGCATAAATCAAGTTACAGCTGTCAAAAAGACCAACTCCGAAAAAGGTACTGCCAGATTGAAAACCACACGTCAAAAAAAAACATTTAGTTAAATAGGTATACAATCTTATACAAAATCACGAAAATGAAAAATTTATTTTTAAAAAATGTAGAATTTTCGAGATTATTTTAAAACTTCTAAGTTTAAATGAATAGGTATGAGGTTTAAACTTAAAAAGAAGGTAAACTAAAAAGCAGTGACCCCACATATGCTTACAGTGATATAGAGTGACGGTGGAACGTTTTTGGTTATTTTCTGTTTCAAATTCAAAGTTTCTTTAAATCCAGATTCTTTAAATCCAAAAGAAACTGCATACACCCAACCTCGCACATCCCCCAATCCTATAGTATGCGCAAGCAGGAGGGTTGCATTCATACCTCTCTGTTAATACGCCGCCGTAATGCTGAGTGCAAGCACTGTATTTATGTAAGGCAAGACAAGTGTGAATAAGATCTCGAAACACCAGTCTCTTAACCATTGCTTCAAAAGTGACTGGTTTTCCAGATTTTGGATTTTTGTAATTATGAGTTTTGAATTCGAGATTTTCGTTTTCGAGATTCTTTTGGTTCGAGATTTTTGTTTTCGATATTTTGTCATTCGGGATTTTGTCGTTCAAGATCTTCGTTTTCGAGATATCGGGGAAGACTGAATTTTGTTCTAGCTTTTCGGCATTGAGCGGCTGAAACTAAACACAAAAAAGTGCAACTTTCAATTTAAAAAAAATGCTAGATTAACAAAAAAAAATCATACATGGAATTTGCAAAATTGCGATTTTTTTTAAATATTTACGGCAGCACAAGTTGTGCACGACACAGCAAAACTTTTGTTTTTGATAATCGAAAATGGCGGTGCCAACTTCACGCTACAGCTTTTCCCAAAGTTTGTTTTTGGCCGTAAAAGTTTCAACTATGAGAATTTTTTTATCGCTTACTAGCATAATCTGAATACAAAATAGAAAACTTTCTTTTTTTAGAAATTGCAAAATTTCAAAAAATTTCATTTGTAAAATTTGCAAATCTTTCGATTTTTTTTAGTTGAAGAAGCACAAGTTAAGCACAGCATAACTTTTTTATTTTTTTGAACATCGAAATGGCGGTGCTTACTTAACGCTTCGCAAAACAGTTTTTTGCACTTAGCAGCATAATTTGAGCACAATAAACAGCACAACTTCCTTTTTTTTGTACTAAATATCAAATAAGAAAAAAATCATTCGTAAATTTTGTAAATTTGCGATTTTTTTTTTAAATATTTCATATTTACAGCAGAGGACAGCACAAGTTGTGCACAAAACAGCACGACTTTTTTCGATAATCAAAAATTGCGGTTCTAACTTCACGCTTACAATATTGGTACCCTCTCCTCCTTAGTACTTTTTTAATTTTTGATGACATATGGCACCACAAATTGGCCACATTACAGCACAACCTTTTTTTGAAAATCGAAAATGGCGGTGATAACTTCACGCACATAAAAGAAACCAATTTAACCAGTTAAATAATCGTACTGGTTACTTTTACTAGTTTCTTTTATTGTTTACTTTTACTGTTTGCTCTTATTGGCTACTTTTAGTATGTGAGAATAATGGGTTGGCTACGAAATCTCACAAATTAAAACCTCGCATTCGAAATTTCGCATAACGAAATCTCGCATTACCGAATCCCGCTTTTTATAATCTCGCAATAAAAAAATCCCGCTATTCAAAATCTCACAATAATGAAATCCCGCAAGCTAAAATCTCCCAAAATTTAATTGCATTGCAACAAATACATTTTCTTAGTAACAAAATTTATATTTTGCTTTTTTTATGGAGAAATAAGTTTTCAGTTTCATTTTTTAATTGTTAGCAATAAAAGTTTGAAAAAAAGTTTTTCGTTTTCGGGTTTTTATTTTCCATTTGCAGGATTTTTATTTTTGAGTGCGAAACCCAGAGCGCTTCGTTGCTGTAAGATTTGAATTTGCGAGGATTTGATACGCGAGATTTTAAATTGCCAGATTTTGATTGAAATTTGCGAGTTTTTTGGTGCGAGATGTAAATGCGAGATTGTTAAAAGCGAGATTTGTAATTGCGAGATTATGAAAAACATGATTTTTTATTTGCGAGATTTCGTTTTTCGAGATTTTTTAAAAAATGCGAGATTTCGTTATTCAAGATTTTGGTTTGCGGGATATCGTACCGGAAAGTTTTATAGAATTTTTATGTAGCTTGAAGTCTTTTTTGGATTTGAATATTCACGATTCACGTATTTGCGGGGGTGACAAAATTTGTCACCGCGCTTGGTGGTAGAAAGCCATTCTACGCTACTGTTAGAACGTGTCTCATAAAAGAACAGCATCTGCAGCATAGAAAAATGCTCTTACCTTGTTTTTTTTTGTGCAATTACCTACCCAAATAGTGTTTCATCAATTTTCTGAACTTTTTGTCGATCTGCCCGGCTGGAAGCCACACTGATGGTACTTTCCAATTATTGTATTGCAGAATGGCTTAAGATGCCTACACAATACACAGTAGGTAGGTACTTTAGATAAGATCTTGTACATATATGGCGTTTATAAGGGATATGCCTCATTAGCTACTGCAGGATCGCCTTTATTGCATAGATGGGTCATATGGAGCTGATAGACCAGTCACTGTGCATGTTTCCTTCCACCCCAACTCGATTGATGGATGCTGCTTGAAGAGCTTCGCTGCTAAACAATCTGTTCCGGCAGCCTTGTTGTTAAGCTTCCTTATAGCTAAGTTTACCCTTAGTATGCTGGGTGATGATATTGGGTTTCATTGACTGGAGATGGGTTCCCTTCTTGTCCTATTTCTGCTTAAGCTTGGTATAAAGTTCGTCAATGAAAAAAAAACTACATGCAAATACAAATTTTTTCAATCAAACTGTGAGCTCTCTCAAGGGAAACATATTTTATATTCACGACACGGGCCTAGCGGTAGACATTCGAAAATTTAAAAAAATAAGATTTATAATATGTGATATTATGAAAGTCGGTTTACTTGCCGTCCTCGGGTTTTTCAGTCCCAGTTGTCCAGTGGAAGTGCAGCTATGTAGTGTGGGGAATTGCGTTCGCGTTTGGTCACGGTAACGGACTGACCCTGCTTCAGAGTAGAAGTGTCTTGCTTCATTGTGGGTTGATTCCGGATGTGGTTTTTGGTTTATCATCATGAGAAGGATGTTGATTAGGGGGGTTAGTGATGTTTCTAACCAGTTTATCTGCAGATAGCATTAAGTACTTATCATCGATATGAAGCCCAGTGCATATCCTCAGAATTTTCCTTCGAATATTTGTATAGTTCCTTCATAGCTGTTTTGGAGATCGTGGACCAAATTGTGAAGCTGTAAATGACTACTGGTCTCAGGAGTTGTTTGCAGATTCGAAATTTTGTCTGCTGGCTTAGACCAATTCTCTTTTTCATCACCAGGTAAAGGCGATGGAAAGCAAAATCGCTTTTTTGAGGACAGTCCGTGAATGTGGGTTGAATAACACAGCTCGTTAAAGTTGACGCCTAGGTACCTGGCGCTAGGTTTGGCTGGTAATCTGGCTCCGTCTGGAAGTGTGCTTCTGTAGCTTCCAGCTAAGCGGCCTCGTCTGCCCCCGGGTCTTCTGAAACAGACAAGCTCCGATTTGGATGAGTTGATCCGGACAACCCATTTGGTGTAAAACTAGAAGAGTTTAAGTATGTGGGCCACGATTTTTCGGACAGCTGTCAATGGAGACAATGATGAGTAATATATCAGCACATCATCAGCGAAGAGTTCTCCAGTTGCACGAAAAAGAAAAGTTTCTGGAAGAAAAAAAATTGTATTAGTGCCGAAGAAAAGCTGAAGAAGGGCTTTAATCCACACACTGTCGAATGCTTTTTTGACATCCAGGAAGCATCCGACCGTAACTTAGCTCTAGAGCTCCTAAGTATCAGTTCTTCGAAGATCTTACTTAGGTTATTGAGTAGGCATATCGGGCCATGGGCCTGTAGCTGGTAACCATGTTCCTTGCACCTTTCTTGGGAACCGCCACGATTTTTGTAGTTTTCCATTTCTGGGGGAAATAACTGTTGTTGATGCAGTTGTTGAGGATGATGACCAAAAAACCAATACTGTTTGTGTTGAGTTTCTTTATGATTAAGTTAGATGCCCCATCCGGCCCTAACGATTTCTGTTGCTAATAGTCTCAGCTACCTAGTAGTACCTCGTGGCATAATGGTTAGTGCCTTAAGCTGTCATGCTGAAGGTGTGGGTTCGATTCCCAGCCGTGCCCCCTAAAAACATATGTTTTATCCGAGGTACTGCCTCTTGCGAGGAACTGGCAAATCTTGAATAAGTGCTTTTCATCTAGCCGTTCGAACTCGGCAAAAAACTGTAGATCCCCTCCATTCCTGCCAACAACACACACTCAGGAATGGTTGGGAGTTGTAAGTCACTACGCCCTGCTTCTCCACGAGCTGTTGCGCCACCCAATGTATTTTTTTAAAAATAATCTCAGCTATTTCCTCTGGGATGCTCAGGTTTGGGTTGTCGCCTGGATGCTCAAGTTGGGCATCAGTGTCTGCTGAATGAATGCCTTAATTTTGTCAAGGAAGTCTGGATCATCAGATGAGCTTGGCGTGAAGTTTCCTTCGAAATGGAAAGCGAAGACCTTAACTTTATCCTTTAATGTTGTTGCTTCTCCATTGTTGGTGATTATCTAGGCCATGACGATTTTTGACCAATCAGTCTGTTGTATTGCTCTTGAAGGCGTCAGTTCCAGGTTTTACTGACTGCGGTCTCTTCTGGAATTGGTTGTTGTTGTGATGTTGAATAAAACTCCGGAACATAATGTTGACGCACTCAAGCTCACTCCACACTGTTTGATAGTCACTATTGGTTGTGTTAAGCTCTAGTTGGTCGATTTTTTGCAGACGTTTCGTTGTCGTTGTCTATGTACATATAGATTTTGGAAATACATACTGGGGAATGTACTGGTATCTATCTTTGACATCTTGGGCTTCTTTTAGTTCACCTGTGTGCTCCAAGCAGTCGATGCCTTTGTCAATTTCATTACTCTGCAGGTTTCGGTTTTGGGCTGCAGTGTCTTCAACGTCTCTTTGAAGCCAGTCTTCATCCATTCTTCTATAATATATGAAATGGTCCACTGGCCCTGTCGTTAAAAAGTTCTGTGCATGGAGTCTTAATTCTTAGCTGAACACCTTCATGGTCCGAACCGCTGGCGCTGGCTACTATTGTAGAGGTGAAGTTGCTGATTTCTGGAATAACCCTTGCATTAAATTTTTTCTTTATACCCCTCATTTTCCGGTCTATTTAATAGCCTTTTAGGGCTATGTATATCGATGAAAACCGTTTTTACCCTTTAGTACCTTCCTAAACAGTTTCAAAGCTTGAAAATTGTTTAGTAGAATCATGCTGATCCCTTAACATATAGTCGTTTAAAACTTTGCACCGATTAACTTTAATATATCAAGCAAAATGGTTGGTTAATTCTTCCAAGGATCTTCACATCAGATGTTTCTTGAAATCCACCTGATTCTGAGCATCAAAGTACCTTTCTACCTACCTACCTACCTTTCTTATACCAACTCAATTTCTTATGCTTAATACCTCTATAACCTCGCATCGTATTGGCTTCTTCTAAATAAAAAAAATACTATTTGCCTTCGATTTTATGAATATTTTATGTAAAACTACTATTCAATTGAATTATGAAATTCAATTGAAACAAGTAGATATAACTACCTACCAACCTAGGTAACTGATAGGTATAATGGGCTAGCACATATCATTTTCTTCACATTATTTTTAATCAAACTCGTTTCATTGCAAAATTAAAATAAGAAAAAAAAACATTGAAATAAAATAACAAAACATCCATCCGTCTACTCTCTTTGAAATTTATTATTTTTCAAAACAACAACAACAAAGCTACTTATAGTTCCAATTGTAATAAAGGACGAAAATTCGAAACACTGAACAACAAAAAAAAGGAGCAGGCAGGCAAAGAACACATCAGACAGAATAATGTATGGTTTTCTGTATAGTTTTTCCGAAATCCTGAAAGGAGCAGATGTTTCGTTTTTTTTTTTCTTCTGTGTTCGTTCAATTTAATTTAACATTGCTAGAGTTGTTGATGTTAAAGTTGTTGTTGTAATATCTGTCATCATTCTACCGATCAAGCAACCTGATGTGAAGCAACACACAATAATTCCCATGTGTAAGGTCCTGTTTGAGTGTGTATAAGTGTTAATGCAATACAGGATAGGTAGGTAGAGTATATATATATAATTATTCGCCTCTCTATGTGCTCTTGTAAACTTACATGGCTTTAGCTAGACAGAACAGAATGTAACGATAAAGAGAATGTTGGTAGGAAAGGAAGGAAAAATCGTGCTGTGCTATCGTTATCGAAGGATCTACCCATATAAATTGTGCTTAAATGTTAAAATTTGTTGAAGGACTTTAAAGTTCAATCGTTTTAGCACTTGAAGAAATGACTTTTGAAAAGCAAGCATAGCTGAGGGTAGATGTAGATTGATCTGTTGAAATCGTTAAATTTTCAATCGAACTAAAAAATATTAATGAAATTCAAATGAAAGAAAACACAAGTTGCTTTCAAGTGTTCTTCAGAAAATTAGCAACACGTGAATATTCCTCTAAGTAGCTTTAGTAAAATTAGGGGAGACAAATATTTTCATTAAGAAATATTGAATAGTTCCGGCGGATGAAAGAGGTACCTATTTTTTAACCTGATGCTGGTTTCACGAGATATCCGTACCTTTCTATACACGTGATATTAAAAATTTAAGTAGTTATTTAAGTGCAAAGAGCATTTGATTAAGTTTTAATATAAGGCCACATTGCCACATGTTTTATGTTATCGCAAAGTGAAAACGTCAAGCAGCTGATGTCATATCTACTCGTAGTTCTTACATACATTTTCCTCTATCCCTTTTGTTGTTGAATGCTTGGGTTACTATCTATGAGGTAGATAAACTTTTAAGAAACATTCAATCTTGAATCGCATTACGTTACAATTTCAAAAGTGTGCCTTCTTTCACAGTCCTTTTCTTTACACATACCTATACAGACAAAATGCTTACCTGGGATAAAAATGCAGTCTTATTCTACAACAGACAACCGAGTTTTTTTTTTCTTCAACACCTTGATTGATCGTATCAAACAATAGACAAAGCGTATTCTAAATTATCTGAAGGTTCTTCTTCTTTATTTTTTTTGGTCCAAAGGATATTTCTTATTGTCCCATTTGCTGTTGCAGCTTGTGAGTTTTTCTATTTCTAGGTAAAGAACTAGTTTAAGTGTGAGTGTATGGATATAGAATTCCGACTGTGAATTTCGCACACAGTATACAAAGTTATTACTTCACTTTGTCCTCTGGTAAGCAGAGACAATTTGAGAGCAATTTTTTTTTGGGTGTACAAAAGAAACAATTTCCGCCGATTATGGAAGGTGGATCAAAAAGGTCAAATGCCAATTCATATTATAGAAACTCAAGACAATTGGCTGTTTTTTAGCAGGTT